>CM035850.1:138637921-139356682 GCA_020510985.1 Pholidichthys leucotaenia
ACACGACAGAAACCTGCTGTGTGGGAGTGTAGCGGGTTGAATTCAACCCCCCCACAACACACAGAGACAGTCAGCTCGCACTCCTGGGTTTTTTCCGCTGCATGCTGCGTTTACAGCTGTGAAGTTAAAGTGTCATCCATGCATTGTGTTCATGCATCCTGTCTGTACCTCTGATATGCAAATGCCCAGACTGACTGATGTGAATGTCTTTGATGTATTGTCTGAGCTGAGTATATAAGCTGTCTGATTTTCATGTTCATTCTCTCATTCACTGACTCCTTCAACTGCTGCAGACACGCACTTTGTGTCTCCTCTCTGAGAGCCTGAGGACATCACCTCAGCCCGCAGCACGAGGGCTGGGGAGGTGTTCCGATGAAGGCGGTATGATTCAATAAACCAACTAAAAACTCCATCGCTGCCTTTATTTTATCATCCGCTTCAGGAGAATTATTTCATCATATCAAATTATAATGAGCAGTGCAACCTTTCAGGAGATGTCTTTGCCTTGTGTTATATTTAGACGAGAGATTTGACAATATACTTTTAAGACTAAAGTGGCTGCTGTTATTCTAAATGTTTTATCCATATTTATGTTACTGCAGCCAGTATTAAAACAGATTTAAGCATTTTTTAAAGGAGTTATTTGAGGGAATATAAAACTGAATTTAGTTTCTGAAATATTTTTGCAGTTGAGTTGCAGAGTTTTTCAGTTGTTACTGTATTTATATATCTGTACTGTAAGTCTCCTGTGTGAACACTGTGTTAAAATATTCTAAAAGTATGTCTTTGACTGAGTTTTCTCTAATGTAGTTCAGTATCTCATAATAGTTATCCCTTACAAATTATCCATTAACCACAACACAGCTTTATGCACAGAAGTGCCTGGTCTAGGTGATCTGCTGCATTTGGGTTAAAAAAAAAAAAAAAAACTTCTCCAGATAAGCACGAGAAATTCAGAAGAGCAGAGAAGATATGGGTGAATTATTTTATTTTGTCTTGTGCGTTTCTACACATTATTGAGATGACAGAGAGCCGTAGCTGAGCTCAGCCAAAGTGCACAACGCATCAGACAGCTGTTTGGGACAGCTTTCTGTGCTTCTAAATAGTAAGTAATAAATTATCATGATTGACAATATGCTTAAAAATTACAACATGGACAGCATTTAGTCAGACAGATTGAGATTGACCAAATACACACGGTTTCATAAATACCACGTAGACCTGTTTGTACGATCATATTTACATCCAAATGTGAGCCGATTTCTAAGCACTTTTGATAAATGAGGGCTATTGTGTATTCAACCATTTTTTGCCGGTTTCTGTTTGTTGAAGGGGAGCAGCTCTTTTCAGTGCTGAGATCAGCTTCTCTGTCTGATCGTTTCAGCAGGAAATCTGTAAACAGCCCTCAGTGTAATTTCCCAGTTTGGGATCAGTGAAGTACATCTACAGTATCTATTCTTTCTCCTGTAATTTTGACAGCCTACAGCTGCACAGTTGTGGTCTGTGGTCTATAGTTGTAAATAATCCAGTGCTAGCTTCATATTAAGCCTTATTCTCCCAGAAACATTACTGAAATATAGGTTGCGTTTTACAGCATCGCACTGTGTGTCTTCCTGCGCTTTCACTCCATGAAACCACACTCTGCTCATGACGTATATACGGTGACAACAACTGCAAAACCTCAGTAGGAGGATAGTCATTGGACATATCTTGGATTCAGGAGAAGCAATGTGGTTTTTATCCTGGTTGTGGCACATTGGACCAACTCTTTACCCTCTCAAAAATTTTTGAGGGTTCGTGGGAGTTTGCCCAACCAGTCTACATGTGTTTTGTGGACTCGGAGACCATGTCCCTTGTAGTTTCTTGAGGGAGGTGTTTTGGGAGTATGGGGTATCGGGCTTGTTGCTATGAGCCATCTGGTCTCTATAAAACCATTGTGAGAGTTTACTTCTTACTACCAGTAGTCAGTTAAACTCATTCCCAGTAAGAGTTGGACTCTGCCAGGGTTGCTCTTTGTCACCGATCCTGTCTATAATTTTTATGGACAGGATTTCTCGGCCCAGCCAAGAAACGGAGGATACCATATTTGGTGGTCACAGGATCTCATCTCTGCTGTTTGCAGATTGATTGATACTGTTTATTTTGAAAAAGAACAAGAAAAAGAAATTAAAAACTCTATCTATAAATGCAAGGAATCTCTATGTGTGTGTGTGCCTGTGTGTGTCTGTTCCTCACATATCTCTCAAACCATTCATCAGACTGGCCTCAGATTTTATAAGTGCTTAGCTGAGGTTAGGAGGGTGTGCATCCCCGAGTATGAAGTTGTTCAGTCAAAATATGTAATTTTTGTCAATAAAAAATTAGTCATCGCTCTCTCCTCATGCGCTGGCTTCTAAAAGTGTGGGCGGGGTTTCAGATTGACTCCGTACTGATTGGATAATATGCAGCATCACGACATCAGTAACCACAGCCCTCCATGAGCAAAGTAAGGAAGCGAAAAACGACAAATTTGACTGGAAAAATATAATACTGAAGATTTGATGCTTCAAAATTTACACCATAAAGTTGCCGTGATTGTGTACGTCTAAGGAATAATTTGGCATTTGTGGAGAACACGAGGCGTGTGAGCAGATTGGGAGGAGCGCCAGCGGGGACCTGGGCCTGACAAAGAACGCCGGTGTATCCAACACAGAACATACCGGGAGAAGCAGCGGCCAGACTGGGCGGACCATGGTCCTTCGCAGGGAGGCAAGTCCAGCCTGCACAGTCAGTGGTAGACGGGAGTCTGGACTGCTGCTTCACCCGTGTGGTACCACTGTCCTTTGCAGGACTGCAAGTCCCCCCTCCTGCGTGAGTATCTAAAAATTAAAAACTTAATAATAATATTGCTATGATTGTGGAGCGGAATGGCCAGAATGACTTAATGACCAAACAGGACACAAAAATGCCCAAATAATGAAATAAATCATTTTTAGTTAAATGTTTACTGACAAATAGGCAACACTGATGCAATGGTTGCAGTCAAACAGGTCCTTCTGCTGTGTATAATGTTGGGTGTTTTGTAGTTAATTTGTTTGATTGCAGTTTTAGAAACCTTTTAATAACAAAATATTACTACAATATAAAATGATCAGAATCAGAATCAGAATCAGAATAAACTTTATTGCCAAGCATGTAAAAAACACACGAGGAACTTGACTTGACATTGGTGCGCATGCGCGCGACACAACGACACGGCAGCCATAATAGGCGCCTCATCAAACAGAGATCGATAAGAAGGGAGGGGAAGGGAGGGAACGACACAAGGGGGGAGGAGAAAAAAAAACATCGTTATCAGAATACAGCTTATTTTTTAAGCAGATTATGATTACAATGAAAAAAAATCTCACAATAGCACAGAGCAACAACTCAGAATTTCACAAGACACAAGAGAGCAGTGTACAGTATATCTTTAATCAGTTCATGAATCAATGTGTGTGCGGTGTTGAGCAGTGTTGATGATAATAAGAGAGACCCAAGGACCCTTGGCAGAAGATGTTTTGTCTGTCTGGCGCCCAGTCTTATCTGGCGCTGCAGCTGGCTGTCCAAGGCCTTGTGCTCATGATTTTGAAAAAACACAGTCTGCAGACAGCCAGGAGGAATTTTCATGGGGAAATAATAATGCCAAATAGGACTGATCACAGAGAAGACTTGTATTTCTTCTGTAGATTCAGTACATTAATCCTTCATTGCGCAGCTTTGAATTCGTCGTGGAAAGACCTGAGCGAACCCATGATGTAATCCACCTTACGAGACAGTTCTCCAGTAGTTGCTATCAGGGTCTTCTCCAGTTTCTCAATTTGTTGGATGCACCTCGCCTGGCCAGCATTTTGATAGGTTGAATCCATCTTCAGCAATTTGCGGTAAACCAAGACAATTCCCGTCCCAATCAGAATTATCCCAATCACCAAGATTACGAAGATAAACAAGTCTTCAATATCTTCGATAGAGAGATTAGAGAGACACAGCATTTTCCAATTACCTGTGTCACATAGATAGCCCACTGGAGCCGTTCCAGCGGGGCAGACAGCTTCCCCCGGAGCACTTTTCCTTGTTGAAAAAATAGTGTCAATTGTGTTCAAAGCCCAGCTTATTAACTCCATAATTTCTTTTCGGCGGTCGCAGTTAGACGCAGACAGACAACAGCAAGCTGGGATCCAGTAGTAGGAGGGGAGGAAAAGTCAGCAGGAGAGAAGAAAAAAGCGTCTGCTCTCTTGGGAGGGCGGAAGTGAGACAGCACAACAATGGGTCTCAAATATTTGTAAACATGTCCTGTTATAGTACTGCATGAGTTTATTGATGATGCACTATAAACTACACATATGATAAATCTTTATTAGTCCCACAATGGGGAAATTCCAGAAATATAAACTAAAACAATTATGATGACTGAACAACTCTCATTCCCCAAGCTACAAGATACAACATTTATGAATATGTCATATAAGACCACACAAAAAAGTCTGACAAACAAATAAACAAGAATTCTTAAACAGTCGCTAATATTGCATGTCCCATTCATTTTCAAGAATTTTGTAATTAATATTCACACAATCAAATAAATCTTAGTGTTCAGTCCCTTTTATATTTGTCAAAGTCTAACGTGTGATTGCCTTCATATAGGCTACACCTCTTTGTAATCCACTTGCAAACACAGCCTACATTTGGGCCTGTAAAGCCTAATTGGCCTTCCTGTTTTCAGACAAGAATACTTGCTTTCTGTGGGCATGCACTAGTAATAAATATAAAAATTTCAAACGCTGTCCGAAGAAGAATAGGATTGAAGCAAAAACTTATCTTGTCCTATCTCAACATTAACGAATTAACATACCTTCATGCACATGTGCACATACAATACGTACATACATAACCAGAACACCTTTATTGTTACATGTTGTTTTCTTCCTCCTCTCATCTGTACCTTGCAACAATCATTACTTTGTATAATTTTTTGAATTGCAAGATATTTATACTTTGCTTGATCTTCAACATTATTCCACAAAACCACTCCACTCCAGATGATGTTGTTCTGTTGGCTTCATCGAACAATGACCTGCAGGTCTTATTGGAGTGGTTTGCTGTCATAAATCACCCTTTTTAAAGGCTATCAAGGACACCAACTGCTCGCTATGAGTTTTGCACATTTATTAACATAAGCATATGGGCCTCAGGTTATTTCACACCTTAGACAGAGACAATGAATACACATGGGAGAACAATGCCCAAGTGGGTGAGAGGGGGTTGAATGAAGTGTAGTGTAGATGTCATGCTGTGATGAGGAAGTGCCTTGATCCTTGTGAAGTGTGACTTGATATAGAGAGAGGAATGCTTGATGTAACCAGTCAGTCTGTTCTTTGTTTGTGAGATGTGAGTGTGTAATAAATCGTCTGAAATGAATACGTCTCTTCATTTACACACTCCACACTGGTGACCCAAGATGTATTATGGAACACGAGGCAAGAACCCCGGAGCCGGCCCGGTCGGGAACCCCCAGACAGCCAGGACTGGAACCCTCAGCAACGCGTTTGCAGTTTCAGCCAAGCTACCGGATTTCTGGCAGCACAACCCGCGCTCTTGGTTCCACCACACCAAGGCCCAGTTTGCCGTCCGGGGTGTAACAACAGACAACACCAAGTTCTACCATGTGGTAGCAACGCTGGACTCCCGCACAGCCCAGCAGGTAGCGAGCCTGCTCGATCAGCCACCAGCCAGCAGCAAATATGAGGCGCTCAAGGCTGCGCTCATCCGGCGATACACGCTCTCGAAATGTGAGAGAGCAGAGAGGCTCCTGGTGCGAACCGAGTTAGGAGATGGGTTGGCCGTAGACCTGATGGAGAAGATGCTGGCGTTGATGGGCACGGGTGACGGACACTTTCTGTTTGCCCACCTTTTCCTCCGGAACCTGCCAACAGAAGCAAGAGCGGTTCTGGCCAATTCGCTGTTGCTGGCCGCACGAGACTACCGTGCACTAGCCCAGGAGGCAGACCGGATCATCCTCACCACCAGGGTGATCACAGTCAACGCGGCGGCAGCGGAGCCCAGCGAGACGACCAGGGGAGGCGAGGAGCCACCGACGGTAGCGGCAACAGGGGCCAAGGAGCACCAGAAAAACACGCTCTGCTTCTACCACCGCCGCTTCAGAGGAAACGCGCGCAGATGCGCGCCACCGTGCCACTTCAAGGAAACTCGGGAAACGCCAAGGCCGGCAGTCGGTAACAGCTGCGACTGCCGGTGAAGAGAACAAGCTGCTCTACGTGACGGACTCGCGTTCAGGGAGACGCTTCCTCGTCGACACCGGAGCCCAGAAGAGCGTCATCCTGCCGTCCTACGCTGACCGGCTGGCAGGACCTAGCGGCCCCGGAATGGTGGCAGTAAACGGCTCGGAGATTAAGACGTTCGGTGAGAGAACACTGACCTTATCTCTACATGGCCGCTCGTATGAGTGGACTTTTATTATAGCAGCACTGTGTTGCCCGCTCCTGGGCGCTGATTTTCTGTGTGCACATGGTTTACTTGTGGATGTTGCTAACAGGTGCCTGGTTAATGCACTGTCCTTTGAATCTCTCCCCTGTATAGCTCGAGGGACCTGGCCAACAGCACAAGCCAGCGTCACAACTCCAGGCGGTAAGTTCCACGCACTGCTCACTCAGTTCCCAGCACTCACGGTCCCGATGTTTTCGGCGGCCATCACTAAACACAGGGTGGAGCATTTTATCACCACCACCGGGCCGCCCATTTTTGCAAGACCTCGGCGCTTGGACGCAGCTAAACTGGCCATAGCGCGCGAGGAGTTCGCCAACCTGGAAAGGTTGGGCATCATCAGGCGATCAAACAGCCCATGGGCCATCCCCACTACACATGGTCCCTAAGGCTGAGGGAGCTTGGCGCCATTGCGGGTGATTTCTGCAGGTTGAACACGCACAGCACACGACTGCTACCCAATTCCACAATACAGGATTTTTCTGTTCACCTTGCCGGAGCGCGCGTTTTTTTTTCTAAAAGAGACCTGGTCGCGGTTACACCAGGCTCCAGTGCACGCGGAGGGACGTACCCAAAACAGCGGTAATAACTCGTTTGGTTTATTCGAGTTCCTGTGCATGCATTCGGGGTTAAAAGGCGCAGCACAGACGTTCCAGCGCATGATGGATGCAGTACTGCGTGACCTCCCGTCTGTGTTCATCTACCTGGATGATATCTGGTAGCCAGTACGTCCGAAGACGAACACGAAACCCACCTCAGGACGGTTTTTCCGGAGGTTGGAGGAGCACGGGTTAATAATCAACCCGGCGAAAATGCCAGTTCGGCGTGACGGAGATTGATTTTTTGGGGCACAGCGTCTCGCCGGAAGGAACGATCCGTTGCCCGACAAAGTGTGCGCCGTGGCAGATTTTCCACGGCCTCAGACGGTCAGGGCGCTGCAGGAATTTTGGGGGATGGTGAATTTTTATAACCGTTTCCTTCTTCCGTGCGGCGCAAGCTCATGCAACCATTGTACGCCACGCTCCAGAGACAGAAACCCGCGGATGGAGGCGAATGGACCCCGGAGCGAGAGCGAGCGTTCTCGGAAGTTAAAGCAGCCTGGCAAACGCCGCACTGCTGGCACATCCGGACCCGACGGAGCGCATAGCGCTCACCCACCGACGCTTCAGACATGGCCATAGGGGCGGTCGTGGAGCAGCGCATAGCTGGGGCTTGGCAGACCGCTCACATTTTTCAGCAGAACATTGCGCGACAGCGAACGTAAATACAGCGCGTTCGACAGAGAGTTGCTGGCTCTCCATCTGGCCATACGCCCACTTCCAGTTCTGGCTGGAAGGGCGCAACTTCACCGCGTTCGTAGACCACAAGCACTAAGTCACGATGGCCAAGGTGTCAGAACCGTGGTCAGGCCGGCAGCAGAGACAGCTGGCCGCGATTCTCAGTTTACCTACCGATATTCAGCACTGTGTCGGGTAAACTGAATGTGGTGGCGGACTGCCTCTCGCGCACACGTGGTGGCTCCCAGTCTACGTGGGGATAGATTACGCAGCCATAGGCCGCGGAAGCAGATTAGGCGATGCAGACGTGCGCGCACTCCAGTCTGGACCCACAGGGTTAAGGCTGGAGAGCAGAGTGCTGCAAGATGGCCGCCCCCCCAATCTGCGACGTCTCCACGGGACGCCCGCGTCCGGTAGTCCCGGTCGTGTGGCGCCACCGCGTGTTTGAGTCGGTTCACACTCTGGCGGACCCAGAATGCGCGCGTCTGTCAAAATGGTGGGAGAGAAGTTCGTGTGGCCGAGCCTATGCAAACAAGTACAACAGTGGGCTGCAGCCTGCGTGGCGTGCCAACGAGCAAGTACACAGGCACATGAAGGCTCCCTTGGAGCCGTTTCCGAGTACCAGATAAGAGGTTTGACCACGTTCACGTGGACTTCGTGGGCCCCCTCCCGCCATCAACAGCGGGTGCACGCACCTCCTGACAGTGGTGGACCGCACCACGTGCTGGCCAGAAGCAGTCCCGCTGGCAGCAACCACGTCCGCGGACGTAGCACGCGCCTTTTTAACAACATGGGTGGCGCATTTTGGAGTCCCGTCGGACATTACGTCCGACAGGGGCCCGCAATTTGTTTCGACCTCTGGTCCACGATGGCCCGCAGCCTGGGTTGCTGCAATTCATTGCACAACCGCATACAACCCACAGGCCAATGGTTTATGCGAGCGTTTTAATAGATCACTGAAAAGCAGCACTCAGGGCTTCACTGACGATGCAAATTGGGTAGACAGGCTGCTGGGGTTGTGCTCCGCGCCAAAATAGGATTTGGAAGCTTCCCGGCAGAGCTCGTTTTTGCGCAGCCCCCTACGGCTGCCCGGGGAATTTCTACTGGACAATCCCGCGCCGGGGCAGCTCCCCGTCTCAGCTTTTGCAGTGTAGTGCAAAACACAGGCACGCTGCCGGGCCCTGCCCACCACAGTTTTTCGCGTGCCTTCATGCCTAAAACTTTGAAGAACACGGAGTTCGTGTTCGTCAGACATGACGCCCACCACCCTCCATTGTGCCCACCCTATGATGGACCGTTCAGAGTGTTGGAAACAGGGGATAAGCATTTTGTGCTAGACTTGGGGGGTAGACAGGAGAGAATTGGCATAGACAGACTCAAACCAGCTTTTGTAGTGGCGGATGGGCAAGTACTGTTGGTGAGGGCCCCTCGGCGTGGAAGACCCCCACAGAGACCTCCCCAGGGGAACGATTCATCAGAGCAGCCACACGGACAGAGTGAACCCCCCCCCCTCTCCACGGCTCACCCGCAGTCGGACACACTCCCAGCAGCCTCCCACCAGCACAGCAGCACCACAGAGGCGGTAAGATAAGATAAGATAAGATAAGATAAGCCTTTATTAGTCCCACAACGGGGAAATTCCAGGATTGCAACAGCACAGGGATAGCAACACTCAGAGCAACAATCAGAAGGCAAGAAAAAAAACAAGCAAGCAAGAGCAGCTAATAAACATATGTACGTATTACTATAAAATATATATATATACACACACACACAGACACACAGTGCAGAGCATTGTAGCTGGATGGAATAAATATATGATATATGAACACACAGTGCAGAGCATTGTAGCTAGATGGAATAAATATGTAAATATATAAACACCCACAGTACGGAGCATTGCAGCTAGGTGGAATAAATATGCAAGTATTTAAACACACACAGTGCGGAGCAATGTAGCTAGATGGAATAATATGTAGATATATAAATATATAAACACACCCAGTGCTGAGCATTGTAGCTAGATGGAATAAATATGCAAATATATAAACACACACAGTGCAGAGCATTGTTGCTAGATGGAATGAAACAGCATAACGTCTACTTAGTTATCCTACATGGTATGATTATGTGCCCATACATATTCTCACCCTCCATAGCGACCGGTATGTTCCTAGTAAACCCCAGTTACAGCAGATATGGGAGGAGACTGAAGCCGAAACAGCATGTGGACTGATGTTCTATTGTTCTATCTAAGATGCTGGGTGGGGGGACGGTATGGGCCTCAGGTTATTTCACACCTTAGACAGAGACAATGAATACACATGGGAGAACAATGCCCAAGTGGGTGAGAGGGGGTTGAATGAAGTGTAGTGTAGATGTCATGCTGTGATGAGGAAGTGCCTTGATCCTTGTGAAGTGTGACTTGATATAGAGAGAGGAATGCTTGATGTGCCCAGTCAGTCTGTTCTTTGCTTGTGAGATGTGAGTGTGTAATAAATCGTCTGAAATGAATACGCCTCTTCATTTACACACTCCACAAGCACGAACAACATACAACACTACACTATATATAATGGAAAGAGAGGGTACAGGAGGAGAACGGGGCTTGACGTCTACAGGTGAACAGAATAACCTGGAAAGACACAGTCTAAGGTGTGTGGGAATGCCAGGCAAAAAAGAGATTAAACCAGCCGGAGCACACCCGAAAGGACGCGGCTAGAAATGTGGGGAAAAGAGAACTTTACCTGGACAGAGCTCACCCAATCTCCTTGGCGCACAAACTTGCCCACTCAGGGTAATGGCAGATACCTCTCAGGAGGCTAACAGTAGGACACGGCAACGGAGAACGTTGCCGTGTTCTTAAATAGGTGTGTGGAACAATGATTAATGGATGACAGGTGTGGATACATGAGCAAGGTCGTAAACATAATCAGTGACAGCTGTGCAGCCCGCGAAACAGAGTTTGACAGCCGGAAGCGCCACAGCACTGTCAAAATAAAAGTACAGACCGGAAACTAAATAATACAAAAATAAAATAACACAGCCCCAAAAGATGTAAATACTACCATAAATACAAAATGACACACAATAGACAGGACAATAAGGACAAAACTAAGAACACAAACACTCCACGATAAATAGAGGCCAAATACAGCAGACCCAAATGAACAAAGAAAGAAAGAAACAAAAAAGGACTTAACTAGAACTGAGGCTGAGCACGGCACCCACTCAAGCTCAGGATCATGATATTGCTACTGAATGTAAAGCGGCTGGGATGAGAATCAGTCCTTCCGAGTCTATGATCCTCAGTCGGAAAAGGGTGGATTGTCCTCTCCGGGTCGGGGACAAGGTCCAGCCCCAAGTTCAAGTATCTCAGGGTCTTATTCATGAATGAGGGGAGAATGGAGTGGGAGATTAAAGAGACAAATTGGTGCAGCATCTGCAGTGATGTGGATGTTGTACTGGTCTGTTGTGAAGAAGAAGTTAAGCTCCAAAGGAAAGCTGTTGATTTACTGGTCAGTCTATGTTCCTACCCTCACCTATGGTCATGAACTTTGAATACTGACCAAATGAATGAGATCACAGATACAAGCAGATGAAATGAGTTTCCTAGACAGTTTAAAATTAAATAGATATACGGTACACATGAAAAATGAGGCTAGTGTGTGATGTGCTGGAAAGCTGCACAAAAGGCACGTGCAACATCCATATGTCATCAAAATGCAGTCCTAGTTTAGGTCATTTTGCTTTGCCAGTTTCCGCCTTAGGGCAGCACGGTGGCGCAGTGGTTAGCACAGTGGCAGCACAGCAAGAAGGTCATGGGATCGATTCCACCCTTGACCATCGTGGGTTCGATCCCACCCCCAGACCATCGGTGACCCTTCTGTGTGGAGTTTGCATGTTCGCCCCGTGTCTGCGTGGGTTTACTCCGGGCACTCCGGTTTCCTCCCACATGCCAAAAACATGCAAGTTAGGTTAATTGGCATCAAAACTGGGGATTCTAAATTGTCCTTAGGTATGGATGTGAGAGTGAATGGTTGTCTGTCTCTCTGTGTTGGCCCTGTGATGGACTGGCGATCTGTCCAGGGTGTACCCTGCCTCTCGCCCAAAGATGCTGGGATAGGCTCCAGCCCCCCCGCGACCCGAAAGGATTAAGCGGTAGAAGATGGATGGATGGATGGAGTTTCCGCCTTATAGACAGGGCTCGTTTTTGTTCCACTTTGTTTACTACCTCGAAAGACTGCAGAGTAATGATGTAATGAAACTGATACACTGTTTCAGAATGATGTCATCAGACAGACAAAATCCAGGCGGAACAATTAAGGAACAAAATTGGTGTCTGAAGAGACCTAAAGTTTTTTCTTAAAAGTCATTACTGAACTGGATGTACACATGCATAATCTGATTCTTCCCAGTATCTGATTATTCTCAGTTTTCAGATTATTGTAGCCATGTAAATGGGCTCATTGTAATGAGAACCATGTTTGTGCCGACTCATCATTTGCATTTAACACTTTGTAGCATTATAACTTCAACACGGGGGGGGGGGGGGATTCTGTTTGTCTTTAGGACTCAGTCTGTAATTGCAAAACCTCCAGTATGTGCTTATCTTGGGACCCTTTGTTTGGCCTTCTAGTGTGGCTATCTGCAAAAAGTGTGAAGAAGCCTGTTGTTGTTACCTGTGACCAATAATTAACCCCAGTTAATGACATTATATCTAGTCACTAATTACATTCAACATGAACACAAACACAGGAACACATGAAGCTGACTATAAACACGATAAAAGTACTCAAGGCTCCACCAATCAGGACATAAGACAAAGAAATAAGAGAAAAAACAGATAAGAGAGAAGGGTCATATTAAAAAGTTAAAAACTTAGTCAAAGAGATTAAAAACTCAATAAAAGTCTGAAGTCTAAAACTCAACAAAAGATTTAAAATCCAAATAAAAAACCTACAAAAAAAACAAATATAAAATAAAAATGAATAAATAGGTAACTAAATTATTTGCAATATATTGCTACATCTTGTTCAACTCTTTGACAGCAGCAGGAACAAAGCTGTTTTTGTAGCGCTGGATTTTATATTTTGGGACGACAAACCTCCGTCTAGAGGGGAGAAGCTGAAAGTGGCAGTGCAAAGGGTGGGAGTCATCATTACCTCCGCCAAGGAGGTTATGTGATCATCGGCGTTGGTTTGTCTGTCTGTTTGTCTGTTTGTTTGTTAGCAAGATAATTCAAAAACTTATGGATGGATTTTCATGAAATTTTCACAGATTGTCAGAAATGGGGTATCCTACAGATGATTACATTTTGGTGGTGATCCGGATCACCGTCCAGAAGAAAACCGCCATTATGGAAAATGCGATTTTCGTGAATAACTACTGAACCACTAATCCTATCATTGTCAATCCAATTGCTAGTCATATGTTTTCATGGTCAAGGAATCTGAAAACGTACACACAAACACTGTATGGGGGGGACTGTGGCCGCCATTACGGAAAATGCCATTTTCGTGAATAACTACTGAACCACAGCTATCTAAAAATTAAAAGTTAATAATAATACCACCATGATTGTGGAGCAGAATGCCCAGATCAGCTGCATATCATATGCGGCCACATGCATGGTTTGACATAAACAATGACCGTCACCAAACTGGACATAAAAATGCTCAAATAATGAAATAAATAATTTTTATTTAAATATTTACTGACGAATGGGCAACACTGATGCAACAGTTGTAGCGAAACAGGTCATTCTGCTGTGTATAATATCGATGTTTTGTACTTATAATATTCGTAAAATATAAAAGGATGTACTAGAATGGGTCTCAAATATTTGTAAACGTGTCCTGTTATAGTACTGCATGAATTTATTGATGATAGACTATAAACTACACATATAAACTAAAGCACTTATGATGATGACTGAGCAACTCCCATTCCCCAAAGTGCAAGATACAACACCTATGAATATAAGTCATAAAAGGTCAGACAAATAAGTGATCTGACAAAAAATAAACAAGGGTTCCGAAACAGTCGCCAATATTGGATGTCTCATTCATTTTCAGTAATTCTGTAATTAATATTCACACAATCAAATAAATCTCAGTACTGTTCAATCCCTTTTATATTTGTCAAAGTCTAACGTGTGAGTGTCTACATATAGCCTACACCTCTTTGTATTCCACTTTCAAACACAGCCTACATTTGGGCCTGTAAAGCCTAATTGGGCTACCTGTTTTCAAACACGAATACTTGCTTTCTATGGGCGTTCACTAGTATATAAGTAAAGAAGGAATAAGGATGAAAAACAACAACAGTAGTGTATGTACAGTAATGCTACCCGTAGTGCAAATAAAGATAAAACACAGCAATCCTTTGTTCAGTAGAGCGGTAATACCCATAATTGCAAGTTCAATGCGGTAGCGGAGGTACAGCCAGTGACAGATTGGACTGCACATGATCAGTAGTGCAATAACAAACAACAGCAGATATGGCATTTGTGCAAATGGTTGCAGTAGGGTGCAAAGACATACAGCAGCAGATGTAGTACTGTTGGTGTGCCAAGTCTTTCTGTGCCAACAGCTGAGGTAGTTATTGTGTGGGTGAATGTGTTATAGTCCACGGGCAGGGGATGTTGGGGGGTGGGGGTAGAATTCAGAGTCCTGAAGGCCTGGTGATCAAAGTTGTTCAGCAGTCTTGTGGAGTGGGCCCCAAGGCTCCGGTACCTTCTCCATGAGGGCAGGATGTGAGAGTGGAGCCGGTGTTATGTCATGTTAAAGTGCCACACAGGTCTTTGCTCCAAACAATGTATTATGGTCGGAAGTTCCGGGTCTCAATGCATGGAATTAAAGGTATAAAACACGAATGCACAGAGACCTGGGAGTATGTTAGAGAAGGAATAAAGTTCATGTGTCGTCCAGCTTGTTGCCTTGCCTGTTTCCTTTGTCCACATTGGTGACCCCAAGACGTGCCATGGAAAGCGAGACTACCTGGAGGGAGAGCACCAGTGCTGCGTGCGCTGTCTCAGTCAAGCTCCCAGACTTCTGGCTTCACAACCTGACCACGTGGTTTTTGCACATAGAAGCCCAGTTCACACTCTGCAGGGATAACAACGGATGATACCAAGTATTACTATGTGTTCTCTGCACTGGATGTGCGTGCAACATAACAGGTGATGAGCCTTCTCCAGAAGCCACTGGCCCAGGGAAAATATGAAGCGCTCAAGAGGATGCTACTCCAGCACTATACCCATTCTGACAGTGAGAGGGCAGAGAGACTCCTAACTCGTTCGGAGTTAGGGGACAGATCAGCAGTGGAGCTCATGGAGAGCATGTTGGTGCTGAGGGGGAAGGATGATGAATCTTTTCTGTTCGCCCACTTGTTCCTCAGGGCTCCAAGGTTGTCATAGCCAGGAGCGGCACTGGGGTTAAGCTCCCAGTGCTCATAAAATGCTCCTTATGGCGTGAGTCTCGAAAAGCCTCTGACAACTAAGTCCAACTCCTAGCCTGCCTGTGTGGTTTAGTCTCTAAGCCCGGCGGAACTGCTTTTACTAATAGGAGAAGGGACGAGGGCGGATCTCTGGCGCCTTAAAACCAGATGCTTCGGGTAGATGGTGGCTCGTCAACCTGGGAAGGTAGCCCATCTAGGGGAAGGTAAACCCTGATTTCGAACCTCCGCTGCCTTGCGGCACACCCAGTCATGGGAAAGGCTTCGGGAGTCAACCCTGAGGAAAAATCCGGAGTCGGAGCCCCTAAGGCAGTTCTCTGTTGTGCTCAACATCATTCTGGCAGCTCCTGCGACGGTGCTGGTGCCAAACTATAGCAGCCCTGCTGTTCCTTTGGATTCATCAGTGATGTGGAGAGGGGGGACATGCTGCATGGGTAACATCTTGTCCTCCATATCTTCCTGCCCAGGCTTGAATCCTACCAACGCCCAATGCTGGAAGGTAGAACACTGGTGCGCATCAGCCTGTTCAGCCACAGGCGGTGCTGTTCCAGCAGAGTAGACGTTTAGGATTCTCTTCCATGGTCATCATAGACCGATGGAGGCCGACGACTTGTTCCTCAGGAACCTACCGGCTACAACGAGGGCAATCCTGGCCAACTTGCCGCGGCTGGTTTCCAAGGACTACCGCACCCTGGTGCAGGAAGCAGACCGCATCATTTTGGCAACCAGAACTCTCAGCGGGCAGGCAGCGGCACCAGCATCCATGAGGGACTCCAGCGAGGTTGAGCAGCCGTTCGTGGTAGCAAGGACGGACACCAGGAGATGAAGGAATGGGGCGATTTGTTTTTATCATCACCGTTTCGGCTCGAATGCCCTACGCTGTCTGTCGCCATGCCAATTCCAGAAGCCAGGAAGATGGCATGTTTGGCATTCAGTTGCAGCTGCAACCGATGGAAACAAGAACAAACTGCTTTATATCACGGACACACGTTCAGGGAGACGGTTTTTGGTGGACTCTGGCTCCCAGAAAAGCTTCATCCTGCTGTTCTGCGCAGACAGGGTGGCAGGAGGCAGCGGTCCCAAGCTCACGACCGCCAACGGATGCACCATCAGGACATTCAGTGAGCGGACACTGACGATATGCTTACACGGATGCAACTTTCAGTGGGACTTTGTGATAGCTGCATGTTTTGCCCCCATTTTAGGCGCAGATTTTTTATGTACTTATGGATTGTTAGTCGATGTTGCTAATAGGCGATTAGTGTATGTTGTCTCTTTTACCTCACTGCCCTGTACAGCTCGGGGAGCTGGGTCGACAACACTGGCTAATGTTATAGCTCCAGGGAATAAGTACCAACATTTACTCGCACAGTTCCCAGCACACACAGTCCCGACGTTTTCAGCTACGATAACGAAACACGGGGTTGAACATTTCATAACAACAAAAGGCCCGCAGGTGTTCGTGCAACCTCAGTGTTTGAACGTTGTCATCACCCGCAGCTCACGGGCCTCCACCTCAGCTGCGCGCACACCTGCGCCTCGTTAACTCTGCTATTTATTCCATCCTGCCCTGAGCTGCGGCCTGGAGCCGTCTGTCTCCCTGCGTTTCTCCACAGCTACTCCCCTGTCGTTCGGGCCAGCTGTTTTCCTCATCGGACACGTAAGCTGTCATTTTGCCTTACCTTCTCCATCCAGTCTTCCCCTGTGCACAGGTGGATCCCCTTGGCGGCGGACTCACTCTCCCTCGTCACGCTGCTCCTCCACTTGCCGCATCTTCATGGATGCACTGCAGAACGCTGTCTCCCAGGCTTGGGACTTGCCACGCCAGCCACCGCGTCGCTACAAGTAAGCACAATAACATCGTCACTTTCCCGTGTGGTTGCCCAGCTAATCCCTGCTCTCCTCTCTCATAGGGTTGCCTGGCTGAACGGCGAACTGCTCTGTCCTGACCTCATCCTCCACCCACACCACATTCACATCTTGCATACACGCATCCACACACACACATTATTGTTGAATAAAGATTTCAAATCTGTCCAAGCCTGCGTGCGTGTTTCCTGGGCCAAATAATATGTCAGTATGGCTCCAGCAAAGCGGCCCAGCAGATAGCGGGCTCGCGCGCCGTTTTACCACCCTCGAGGCTCGGGTGGATTTGATTGCTCATCAGCAACAAGTCATCCTCAATCAATTAACTTCTATTACCAATCAGTTGGACCGCTTGGACCCCCCGCGGCCTTACCCTTCGGGTCCTCTTGGCGGCGTGGCTACGGGTGCTTCCACAGCCGGCCAGCCTAGCTCAGGAACGCCAGCCCGTCTCACACCCATCCCAACTCCTGCTCGCTTCAGCGGGAAACTCGGCGGAGCAAAGGGGTTCATACTACAGTGTGAGTCGGTGTTTCTGCGCGTTCTCGGGGACTTCCCCTCAGACCATAGCCGAATCGGGTACACGGCTAACCTCCTCGAGGGGCGAGCGTTAGCTTGAGCTTATGCTGTAATGACGAAGCCAAGTTACGCAAACCTCTCATATGTCTGGTTCGTGCGAGACTTTCTAGAGGTCTTCGATCATTCCCGACTTGATAGCGTCCTTGCGGACCGGCTTCTTGGTCTCCAACAGGGAGCCCGGTCCGCGGCGGAATACGCGATCGACTTCCGGGTGGCTGCGGAGGAGGTGGGCTGGGGAGAGGCTTCTCTCTGCAGCGTTTTCCTCCGTAGCCTTAATTCAGGTCTGAGGGATGAACTAGCTGGCCGGGATCTCCCAGAGTGACTCTCCGAGCTGATCTCGCTCACGATTAGCCTGGACAACAGGCTGCGTGAGCGGGCCGCGGAGCGGAAGTCTGCCAGCCGCTCGCGCGGAGCTTCCCTCCGTTCAGCTCAGTTGTGCCCTCTGGCGTTACCAGCCCCGGAGTCCGCCGACAAACCAGAGGACATGGCTATCGGGCGCAGTAGGCTCCTTCTAGCGGAGAGACAACGCTGGCGGGAACGGGGTCTCTGCATGTACTGCGGAGATGACCGGCATCCCGTGGAGCTGTGTCCGGTGAAGCCAGAAGGGGAGGTCCGCGAGTCACAATAGGGGGCCTCGCGGACTCCAACCGACCTAATCCCCTATCTTCTTGTACATTGCCAATTCATTTCTGCCACAACTCCACTGGACATTCCACTCACGCACTGGTGGATTCTGGGGCAGAGCAGAACTTTATTTCTAAGAGCCTGGCAACCCGTTTGGGCGTACCCAGCCAACAACTGCCCAATCCCCTGAACTTGGTAACGCTCTCCCGTTCTCCTCTGGGTACAGTTACTCATCGCTCCAAGCCAGTTCTCATCATCGTCTCCGGCAACCACCGGGAGGCTCTGACCTTCTACATCCTGCCCTCCTTGTCGGACTGAGTCATTCTGGGTTACCCCTGGCTGCGGTTGCATAACCCTGTCCTGGATTGGAGAACCGGCAGCGTCCTGTCCTGGAGCACCTTCTGCCTGGGTACCTGTCTTCAGTCGGCAGCCTGCGCTCTATCTGCCCCTCTGTCGGCCCCTGTCTCTGAGCCCCCGGACCTGACCCTGGTGCCGCAGGAGTTCCACGACTTAGGGGCAGCTTTCAGTAAGTCCAGAGCCTTGTCCCTTCCACCGCATCGACCCTACGACTGTGCTATCAACATCCGCCCGGGGGCGCCCCTGCCATCTGGCCACCTCTACAGTCTCTCTGCACCGGAACGCGAGGCGATGGACACATATATAAAGGAGTCACCCAGCGCTGGGATCATCCGCCCCTCCTCGTCCCCGCTTGGCGCGGGCTTCTTCTTCGTGGGCAAGAAGGATGGGTCCCTACGTCCCTGTATTGACTTCAGAGTCCTGAATGACATCACGATTAAGGACCGCTACACCCTGCCGCTCATGGACACCGCTTTCCACTCCCTCTAGGGGGCGACCTGGTTCACCAAGCTCGACCTCCGCAGCGCTTACCACCTCGTTAGAATCCGGGAGGGAGACGAGTGGAAGACGGCCTTTAGGACACCCAGCGGCCACTTTGAGTATCTCGTGATGCCGTTCGGGCTCACCAACGCACCTGCCGTCTTCCAGCGCCTAATAAATGACGTTCTGCGGGATTTCCTGGGAGTTTTCATCTTCGTCTATCTTGACGATATACTCATCTTCTCCAGGTCACGTGAGGAGCACCAGGCCCATGTGAGGCGGGTCCTGCAACGTCTGCTGGAGAATTGCCTGTTCATTAAGGCAGAGAAATGCGAGTTCTATGCCCAAACCACCTCCTTCCTGGGGTTCGTGATCTCCCACAACCAGATCCTCCCCGACCCCGCTAAGGTCAAAGCGGTGGTCGAGTGGCCCACGCCGACCTCAAGGAAGCAGGTGCAACAATTCATCGGATTCGCCAATTTCTACCGGCGCTTTGTCCCCAACTACAGCGCCATTGTCTCCCCCCTGACAATGGGGGGAGACACCTCACGTCATCGAAGGTGCCTTTTCGGTGGTCTGAGGAGGCTGCTACCGCCTTCAAGACTCTCCAGGCAGAGTTCTCGTCCTCCCGGGTCTTGACCCAGGTTGATCCCGCTCTTCAGTGTCTGGTGGAGGTCGACGCATCCGACACAGGGGTGGGAGCGGTGTTGTCCCAGCGGTCACCGGTGGATGGTGTTAAACGGCCCTGCGCCTTCTTCTCCAGGAAACTATCGGCGGCTGAGCAGAATTATGATGTCGGCGACAGGGAGCTCCTTGCCGTCAAGCTCGCGCTACAGGAGTGGCGTCACTGGTTAGAGGGGGCAGCCCTGCCTTTTGTGGTCTGGACGGACCATAAGAACCTCGAGTACCTGAGGTCAGCGAAGCACCTGAATGCCCGCCAGGCGCGCTGGTCTCTGTTCTTCACTTGTTTTAATTTTACCATCATGTACCATCCAGGCTCGAAGAATGGGTTGCCTGACGCCCTTTCCAGACAGTTCGCCCCGGGGGGTCCAGAAGAGCCCGAGCATACCATCCTGCCCGAGTCATGCGTCGTGGGGGCGATTTCATGGGACATCAAGGACAAGATCAGGAGGGCTCAGGAGGCAGAGCCGGATCCTGGTGGGGGGCCCCGAGAGGAGACTGTATGTTCCTTCAGCGGTTCGGGGTGAAGTTATCCATTGGGCCCACACCTCCAAACTTGCCTGTCACCCCGGCATCACCCGCTTGGTGAGTTTTCTGCAACGCTCGTTTTGGTGGCCGGGCCTTCAGAAGGACGTTACCAACTATGTCCGGGCCTGTCCCCAGTGCGCCACCGGCAAGTCTCCGAACTCTCCACCTGCGGGTCTACTCCAGCCCCTGCCGGTTCCGGGCAGGCCCTGGTCACACATTGCACTTGACTTCGTCACCGGACTCCCGGTCTCCAACACCTATGACACGGTCCTGACCATCGTGGACAGGTTCTCCAAGGCCGCCCATTTTGTGCCTCTTCAGGGTCTTCCTTTGGCACGTGAGACAGCCGATCTCCTGGTCCAGCATGTCGTCAGGCTGCATGGGATTCTGCAGGACGTGGTCTCGGACCGTGGTCCACAGTTTGTCTCGCAGGTTTGGAGGAGCTTCTGCAGCGCCTTGGGGGCCACAGTCAGTCTCTCTTCTGGTTATCACCCCCAGTCCAACGGGCAGTGTGAGCGCACGAACCAGGAGTTAGAGGCCGCTCTGCGCTGCGTGACATCATCCAACCCTTCGTCTTGGAGCTCCTACCTGACCTGGGTGGAGTACGCCCATAACTCGGCCCGGTCCACTGCAACTGGGTTGTCTCCCTTTCAAGCGTCCTTGGGGTATGACCCCCCTGTTTTCCCAGAGCAGGAGGTTGAACTGGCTGTTCCTTCTATTCAGGCGCACATCAGGCGCTGCCGGAGCGTGCGGAAAAAGACCAGAGATGCGCTGTTACACACAGCAGCGTGCAACAGCTCCATCGCCAACCGCCACAGAAGGCCGGCTCCTGTCTACCGGGTGGGTCAGCAGGTGTGGCTCTCCTCTCAGGACATCTGCCTCAAGGGTGAGAAGAAGAAGCTGGCACCAAGGTTTCTCGGCCCCTTCACCATATCCAGGATTATTAACCCGGTGGCTGTGCGCTTGGCCCTCCCCCCCTCCCTTCATGTGTGTCCCACCTTCCACGTCTCCAAAATTAAACCTGTGCTTTCCAATTCACTCTGCCCTCCCCCTAGGTCTCCTCCTGCGCCCAGGATGGTCGACGGCGACCCGGCGTGGTGTGTTAATGCCATTTTGGACTCCCGGCGTCGGGGTCGGGGTCTGCAATACCTGGTGGATTGGGAAGGTTATGGTCCAGAGTGGAGATCCTGGGTGCACTCTTCGTGGGTGTTGGATCCTGACCTCATCGCGGAGTTCCACCGGACACACCCAGGTAAACTAGCGCCAGGAGGTGCTGGTGGGGGGGGGGGTACTGTCATCACCCGCAGCTCACGGGCCTCCACCTCAGCTGCGCGCACACCTGCGCCTCGTTAACTCTGCTATTTATTCCATCCTGCCCTGAGCTGCGGCCTGGAGCTGTCTGTCTCCCTGCGTTTCTCCACAGCTACTTCCCTTTCGTTCGGGCCAGCTGTTTTCCTCATCGGACACATAAGCTGTCATTTTGCCTTACCTTCTCCATCCAGTCTTCCCCTGTGCACAGGTGGATCCCCTTGGCGGCGGACTCACTCTCCATCGTCACGCTGATCCTCCACTTGCCGCATCTTCACGGACGCACTGCAGAACGCTGTCTCCCAGGCTTGGGACTTGCCACGCCAGCCACCGCGTCACTACAAGTAAGCACAATAACATCGTTATCGCTCTGTGAGTTATCGCACGCACTTTGTCGGGCAGCGGGATCGCTCCTTCAGGAGAGACGTGGTGCCCCAAAAAATCAATCTCTGTCACACCGAACTGGCATTTCACCGGGTTGATTAACAACCCGTGCTCCTCCAACTTCCGGAAAACCGTCGTGAGGTGGGTTTCGTGTTCATCTTCGGACGCATTGGCTACCAGGATATCATCCAGGTAGACGAACACGAACGGGAGATCGCGCAGCACTGCATCCATCATGCGCTGGAACGTCTGTTCCGCTCCTTTTAACCCAAATGGCATGCATAGGAACTCGAATAGATCGAACGGAGTTATTACCGCTGTTTTGGGTATGTCCTCCGCGCGCACTGGGACTTGGTGGTAACCGCGGACCAGGTCTATTTTAGAAAAAATGCGCGCTCTGGCGAGGTGAACGGAAAAATCCTGTATGTGGGGAATTGGGTAGCGATCGTGTGCTGTGGCGTTGTTCAACCTGCGGAAATCACCACACGGTTGCCACGATCCCTCAGCCTTAGGGACCATGTGTAGCGGGGATGCCCATGGGCTGTTCGATCGCCTGATGATGCCCAGCCTTTCCAGGTTGGCGAACTCCTCGTGCGCTATGGCCAGTTTAGCTGTGTCCAAGCGCCGAGGTCGTGCGAAAACAGGCGGCCCGGTGGTGGTGATAAAGTGCTCCACCCCATGTTTAGCAATTGCTGCCGAAAACATCGGGACCGTGAGTGCTGGGAACTGAGTGAGCAGTGTGTGGAACTTACCGCCTGGAGCTGTGACATTAGCTTGTGCTGTTGGCCGGGTCACTCAAGCTATACAGGGGAGAGATTCAAAGGACAGTGCATTAACCAGGCGCCTGTTAGCAACATCAACCAGTAAACCATGTGCACACAGAAAATCAGCCCCCAGTTTAAGGTAATTCAGTGCTGCTACGACAAAAGTCCACTCATATGTACGGCTGTGTAGAGATAAGAGCAGAGTCCTCTCACCAAAGGTCTTAATATCTGAGCCGTTTGCTGCCAACATCTCGGGGCCGCTAGGTATTGCCAGCCGGTCGGCGTAGGTCAGCAGGATGAAGCTCTTCTGGGCTCCGGTGTCCACGAGGAAACGCCTCCCCAAGTGCGCGTCCGTCAGGTAGAGCAGCTTGTTCTCTTCACCGAGGGTCACAGCTGCTACCGACTGCCGGCCGTGATGTTTTCCCAAGCGCTTGAATTGACACGGTGGCGCACATCTGCGTGCGTTCTCTCCGAAGCGGCGGTGGTAGAAGCAGAGCGTGTCTCTCTGGCGCTCCTTGGCCCCCGCTGCTGCTACCGTCGGTGGCTCCTCGCCTCCTCTGGTCGTCTTGCTGGTCTCCGCCGCTGCCGCGTTGACGGTGATCGCCCTGGTGGTGATGATGATCTGGTCTGCCTCTTGGGCTAGGGCACGGTAGTCCCGCAAGGCCAGCAACGGCAAATTGGCCATAACCGCTCTTGCCACTGTTGGAAGGTTCCGGAGGAAGAGGTGGGCAAACAGAAAGTGTCCGTCGTCCGTGCCCATTAACGCCAGCATCTTCTCCATCAGGTCTACGGCCGAACCATCTCCTAACTCGGCCCGCGTCAGGAGCCTCTCCGCTCTCTCACAGTCTGAGAGCGTGTAGGGCCGGGTGAGCGCAGCCTTGAGTGCCCGTATTTGTTGCTGGCTGGAGGCTGATCGAGCAGGCTCACTACCTGCTGGGCTGTGCGGGTGTCCAGCGCTGTGACCACATGGTAGAATCTGGTGTCGTCTGCCGTTACTCCCCGGAGGGCGAACTGGGTCTCGGTGTGGTGGAACCAAGAGTGCGGGTTGTGCTGCCAGAAATCCGGTAGCTTGACTGAAACCGCGCACGCGTGGCTGGGGGTTCCAGTCCGGGCTGTCTGTGGGATGGCTGCCGCCTCGCTGGAGCTTCCTGACCGGGCCGGCTCTGGGGTTCTTGCCTCGTTTTCCATCATACGTCTTGGGTCACCAGTGTGGAGTGTGTCAAATAAGAGGCTGATTCATGGCAGACAGTTTATTACACACTTCACATCTCACAAGCACAGAACAGACTGACACCTTTTAGCAGGCACTCTTCTTTTACCCAAATCTCTCCTCACAAGTTTCATGGCATTTTCCTACACACAACGTGACATTTGCATTACACTGCATTCAACCCCCTACGTCCTTGACTCCTTCCTGCTATGTCGCCAGGAACCTCCTGAGCATTGTTCTCCCATGCTTATCCACTGTCTCTTGTCTGAGATGCTAAATAATCTGGTGCTACATTATAACCTTTTCCAGACTGATAGATCTTAATTACTTTGTTTCTCATTTGTTCCTGAATTTCTTTGCATCGCAGCATGATGTCTAGCTTTTGAGGATCTTTTGGCCTATTTCACATTTTCAGGCAGGTTCTATTTAAGTGATTTCTTGATTGAAATCAGGTGTGGCAGTAATCAGGCCTGTTGAATGAATGAATGAATGAATGAATTTATTTCGGATAGTACATTACAGGTTAAAAGAAACTGTATAATATAACAACAAGGTCAAATTAGACAAAGACTCCTTCTACTATACAATTCCACGTGAGTTATCCGAAATGGGTGATGGCTGAAGCCGCAGCTTATATTGCCCACCCATATTCCATCCAAGAATTCAAAGGAGAAAAAAGAGAAAACAAGACAAGAGCGATTACAATTTAAAACAAGGCTAAGACAAAATATGACTGAGAGAAAAAGAAAACTGAGCTAGTCTAAGTTAAGCGGTTACTATTCAAAAACAAATCTAAGACATAGTGTCACAGAGAAAAAAGAAAAACTAAGCTATAACACAACACAGGCTGGAAATGTCAATCCTTATGTGAGTTTACATGTCGTCTTGTAAATATGTTTGGAGTATTTCTTCCTTTAGTTTTTGTTTAAATTGTCCAAGCTTTGTACATGATTTTAATTCAGGTCCAAAATCGTTCCATAATCTGACACCTTGCACTGAAATACAGTGTTGCTTGGTAGTTGTTCTCACTGTAGGCTTTTGAAATATACATGTTCCTCTGAAGTGATATCGTTTCTCCCCTTGTTTGGAACAACTTTTGGATATTTGCGGGCAGTGATAGATTCTTCACTTTGAAACATTATTATTGCGGTTTTAAAGTCGATCAGATCTTTCAACTTGAGAGTTTTTTGTTTAAGAAAAAGTGGGTTTGTTGGTTCCCTGTAAGCTGCTTTGTTGATTATTCTAATAGCTCTCTTTTGAAGCATAAAGAGTGGATATATGTTTGTTTTATATGTATTTCCCCATACTTCATTACAATATGTCATGTATGGGAGTATTAATGAATGATACAAGGTGTATAGTGTGGGTTGATTCAGCAAATTTTTCACTCTGTGTAACATTGCAATTGATTTGGATACTTTACCTTTTATATAATTAATATGTGGCTTCCAACACAGTTTGTTATCAATTATTACTCCAAGGAATTTAGTTTCGGATACCCTTTCAATCTCTACACCATTTACACTGAGTTTGGGTACTGGGTAGTTGTGATGGTTGTTAAAGACTATAAATTTTGTCTTGCTTAAATTGAGCGTTAATTTGTTTGAATCAAACCACAGTTTCAGCTTTCCTAATTCCTTTCCGAGTGTATCCAGAAGTTGTTCCAAGTTGTTTCCACTGCATAGCAGGTTAGTGTCATCAGCAAACAATATTAAGTCCATTTTTTCTGAAACTTACATATATCATTTATATACATATTGAATAATAATGGTCCCAAAACTGAACCCTGTGGGACTCCACAGGTGACCTTCAGTAGCTCTGAGTTTTTGTTGTTAACACATACAAACTGATATCTATTCTTTAAGTAACTTCTTAACCAGGACAGTGCTACCCCTCTGATACCACAATTTTGTAGTTTCTTTAATAATAGATTGTGATCTACTGTATCAAATGCTTTTTTAAGATCCAGGAATACTCCAACTGAATACTCTTTATTTTCAATGGCTGTTGATATTTTTTCTGTAAATTCCATTAAGGCATATGCTGTTGTCCTTTTGTGTCTGAACCCATATTGCTGCTCACACAATAAATCATTCTTCAGTATGAAGTTGTCAATTCTCTCATAGAATATTTTTTCAAGTATCTTGGAAAATTGCGGTAATAGTGAAATTGGTCTGTAGTTGGAGAGTTCCCCTCTGTCGCCTGTCTTGTAAATCGGAATTACTTTAGCTATTTTCATTGCATTGGGAAATATACCTGATTGGAGAGACAGGTTACAGATATACGTCAGTGGTTTCACTATGCATTCGATAACAGTTTTGACTAGTAGCATATCAATACCATCGCAGTCAGTAGATGTTTTACTTTTGAACGATTTAACAATTTCAATGACCTCTCTTTCGTCTGTGTTCTTTATGAAGATGGTGTCTTTTACAGCAGTGTTATTGCATATTGAATCACCTGTTGGCACCGTAGTGGGTATTTCTCGGGCCAGTTTAGGTCCAATGTTAACAAAAAAATTATTAAATTCATCTGCAGGTGAAGCTATATTCACATTCGGAGTCGATTTATTATTTTTTGGAGTGTTAGTTGGGTAGCTGGTATTTCTGCTTTTATTTCCAAGGATACTGTTGATTATTGTCCATGTATTTTTAATATTGTCTTTGTTTTTTTCCAGTTCTTTACTGTAATAGTCTCTTTTACTACATCTTATTATATATGTTAACTTATTTTTGTATGTTTTATACCGCTGCTCTGCTTCTTTTGTCCTTTTCTTTATGAAAGCTTTATATAATAAATTTTTCTTTTTACACGCCTTTTGTAGTCCTTTGGTTAGCCATGGTTTGTCAGTAAATTTGTGTTTAAGCTTTTTTTTAACTAATGGGCAGTTTTTTTCATAAAGAGTGGTTACAATGTTTGTAAATGTGTCATAGGCTTCATTTACATCTGATACATAGACTTCTGTCCAGTCTTGCTTCAGCAAGTCCTCTTTAAAAGAACTGATTGCGTTTGGTGATTTGTGTCTGAACGATTTTGAGATTTTTTCTGGGTTGGGCCCCGTGTGGCCATGGATAAGTGCAAAGATTGGCAAGTGGTCGCTTATATCATTTATCAATAATCCACTTTCTATTTTCTTGTCGAGAACATTGACAAACAGGTTGTCAATAAGTGTAGCAGAGTGAGCTGTGATTCTACTGGGATGTGTTATTGTGGGATATAGACTCATGCTGTACATAGAGTTCATGAACTCTGTAACTACATTTTGTTGATGTGGATTAAGTAGATCAATATTGAAATCTCCACAAATTGCTACCATTTTCTTACTAGTAATATTATTGTACAGCTCGACTAATTTATCTCTGAATGTCTCAATGCAAGTTCCCGGCGTTCTGTATATGCAGCTTATGATTAGATTTTTTGTTTTGTCTAGGTCAATCTCAACAGTAACACATTCCAGAATCCCTGGTAGTGCTAAGGACATTTCATTTACAAGCTTACATCTATATAGGTCATCAATATACAGTGCAACACCACCACCCTTTTTTTGAGATCTGTTAATGTTAAACATCTGATATCCCTCTATTGCCATCAGGGGAGCCTGGTCTGCATTAAGCCAGGTTTCAGAGACTGCTATAGCTGTGAATTTTCTGTTAGCTGTTTTAAATAGTCCTGAATCTGTGAGAAGTTTTTGTTAAGACTTCTGCTATTGAAGTGTATTATTGACAGTTTACCATCTAATTGCACTTGACTTTTGAATTGCTTTTCAGTGTAATATTCACAGTGGTTATGAATATTATTGAAAAAGTGGTTATCAGGATCAATATCATTCTCCATCTCTTGTGGTTTATGTTCAGCATAGTGGCATATTTTTAGAGTTTGAGTTTCCTCACTCTGTGTTTCATAGTCAGTGTTCATCTGTATTTATCTAACTTACCTTTCCAAAGATGTGATAAACCACAGTTAATTTATGTTTTAAAAGAGGGGCAATCACTTTTTCCACACAGGGCCATGTAGGTTTGGATTCTTTTTTTACCCTTAATAATAAACACCTTCATTTAAAAACTGCATTTTATGTTTACTTGTGTTATTTTTGTCTCATAAATAAACTGTTTGATGAGCTGAAACATTTAAGTGTGACAAACATACTGTAACGTCGGGGCCATGTTAAAGGGGGCGGGGATTTCCCAGCATGCTTTGCCAGTTTGAAACGTTACTGTGTGTGTGTTAAATGTGTTATTTCTGAGTTATACTGCTGTGTCATTATAACTGCATTATAATGACCCAGCAGTGTTTAGCAGGATTAGGGCAAGATGTATCATGTGTGTGTAACCATGATTCAAACAGGGGTCTGGGAGAATGACCTCCACTCCACTCTGTGTTCAGAAGCAGGTTGGGGGGTCGGGGTGTGTAAAATAAATCAGGTTGATCACAACCATCTGCTCCATTGTCTTTGTGTGAACCTTGCAAACGTCACAATACAAAAAAAATGAGAAATCAGGAAGGGGCAAACACTTTTTCACACCACTATATATTTTACGGCTAATATAACCCCATAACTACAATATGGCAGCTGGCGATCAATTTTTGGCAGCTGATCACTTCTTGCCATGACACCACCACAGACTCGAGTGCTGCTGGAGCAGATACATCCCATGATGTGTCAACAATCGCTCTGTGATTTTCACACAGATCAGAGCAATTTGTTGCACAGGAAGCTAAACGTTTCTACAGACATTCTGAAGTTCTGAAACCAATGCATGTTGGTGAGGCTGGGGTGACATCCCAGAACAACCAGACTGATGGTTTGAAGCAATAATTTTGCCACAAGAGAGCCATCTGAAACACACACACAGAGCATGCATATTTTAATACCTAATAGCGATGACTTGCCACCATTACAATGTAGTACGGGGGACTTATTAATGACTGTAGCAAACTAGAATTAGCAATAGCTTTCCATCACATGTGATCTAGTTCATATCCTCACGTCTTCAGCTTTATATTGCTCCATGGCTTCCTAAACTCTCCTGTATGTTTCCTCTGTTTCGTCTCGCAACCTGTAGCCTTCTCTGGCTCTCCTTTTTTGCCTTTACTGTGACAAAAAGCCACAGACCAAGCAGTACGTATTCAATCCCCTGGTAATCCTCCATCTTGTGTTTTGCTGGTGTCGCATATAATAATACATCACAGGAGTGTTGGGCCGCCTTGCTGTAAAAAAATCCCACCCATCTCAGGCGGTACTCAGCTGTAATGGAAAACAAACTACACCGTGTAGAGCTGAGTTTAGTAAAGTCGAGGCGAGGCTGTTATGAACCTGGGTTTGGTGATTCCAAACCCAGTTCTGACACCGTGGCTATTTTGGCCCGGTTCACTATTTATTTTCCATCAGGTGCTTCAGGGAGCCCTTTGGGTCCTTCGCTCCCTGACAGCTTGGGCGCGCCCCCTCCTCGTGTCAGTGTCATCAGCTGTGTCTCATGGTTGACGTTTCACACACATATACACACACACACCTCACTCACTTCCATTCACACGCTCAGACACTCACTCACGCACACGCTTTCAATTTGTCCAGCTCACGCTCCTTCACACCGGCGGTCTCTTCCCTCATTAGTATTATAATTACTTAAATGCTGTGTTAGTGGGAGGAGATCGCCAGAGCATTGTGCTTCATACGCAGCAGCATGTACCTCTGAGTATGTTAGCCGTCATTACCTACGTTAACTTTCAGCCTGAAGTCGTTGTCTTCTCCAACACTACAAGATTGTGTACTTCTTTGGTGTTAGCGGCTGTCTCTGCTCTACCCTCATCCACCGGACTGCACGGACAGCCCTGGATCACTCCAGCACCATAAGTTTATGTTTGCCTTTCTCCCCATGCCGATAGCAGCTCTGCGGCACTAGGCATTCCCTCCCTCGGGCTGTCGAGCATCCACGTGGCGTCCCTGTATGTCTGGTGGCCTTAAGCTCCATCATATCAACTCTCTGTTTTTGCGTGACTGTTACTGGACAATGGTTGGGGTTTTTGTTGAATAAAGTGCACAAATCCATCTCTGCTCATGAGTTTTCATTCTGCCCTCTGTGTGCTGCATAATGGCGCACGAGGGATCATAACAGAGGTGAGTAGGTAGGTACTAGTTGAAAAGGGGCTTTACTGTCACTTGGGGATGAAACACTCTCCTGCTGTGGCCACAGGAGCAGTGAGCCCGCTCCCAGCCTAGGTGGCTCCCCGCAGGAACAAAGGAGCAGATGGTAATTCTGACCTGGCTCTTTTGTCACGGCCCTCACACAGTCCTGATTGAGTTCACACCAGGAGTGCGGAGGCCATCAGCTCTGCTGGACAGGAGAGCCACCTGAAGCATTCCTGTGGAGTGAGGAGTCACTTCAGACTTCTGCTGGGTTTTACTGTATATCTGTAACTTGAACCTATAGGTACATCTCAAAAAATTAGAATATCATGAAAAAGTTCAATATTTTTTTGTCACTCATTTCAGAAAGTGAAACCCATATATTATATAGATTCATTACACAGAGAGTGATATATTTCAAGTGCTTATTTATTTTAATTTTGATGATTATGGCTTACAGCCCATGAAAACCCCAAATTCAGTTTCTCAAAAAATTAGAATATTACATAAAAGTAATTTTAAAAAATAGTTTTTTAATAGAAATGTTGGCCAGCTGAAAAGTATGTCCATGTACACACTCAATACTTGGTTGGGGCTCCTTTTGGATTAATTACTGTGTCAATGTGGCGTGGCATGGAGGTGATCAGCCTGTGGCACTGCTGGGGTGTTATGAAGGTCCAGGTTGCTTTGATAGTGACCTTCAGCTCATCTGCATTGTTGGGTCTGGAGTCTCTCATCTTCCTCTTGACAATATTCCATAGATTCTCTATGGGGTTTATTTCAGGAGAGTTTGCTGGCCAAACAAACACAGTGATGCCATGGTCATTAAACCAGGTTTTGATACTTTTGGCAGTGTGGGTGGGTGCCCAGTCATGCTGGAAAATGGAATCAGCTTCTCCATAAAGCTTGTCAGCAGATGGAAGCATGAAGTGCTCTAAAATTTCCTGGTAGACGACTGCGCTGACTTTGGTCTTAATAAAACACAGTGGACAAACACCAACAGATGACCTCTGTTCAGATAAAAGTAAATTTTGCATTTCATTTGTAAAGCAAAGTCCCAGAGTCTGGAGAAAGAGTGGAGAGGCACAGAATCTAAGTTGCTTGAGGTTTAGTGTGAAGTTTCCACAGTCAGTGATGATTTCCATGTCATCTGCTGGTGTTTGTCCACTGTGTTTTATCAAGACCAAAGTCACCGCAGTCGTCTACCAAGAAATTTTAGAGCACTTCATGCTTCCATCTGCTGACAAGCTTTATGGAGAAGCTGATTTCATTTTCCAGCAGGACTTGGCACCCCCCCCCCCACCGCCCCACACTGCCAAAAGTATCAAAACCTGGTTTAATGACCATGGCATCACTGTGTTTGATTGGCCAGCAAACTCTCCTGACCTAAACCCCATAGAGAATCTATGGAGTATTGTCAAGAGGAAGATGAGAGACACCAGACCCAACAATGCAGACGAGCTGAAGGTCACTATCAAAGCAACCTGGACCTTCATAACACCTCAGCAGTGCCACAGGCTGATCACCTCCATGCCACGCCACATTGATACAGTAATTAATCCAAAAGGAGCCCTGACCAAGTATCGAGTGTGTACATGGACATACTTTTCAGTCGGCCAATATTTCTACTAAAAAAACATTTTTTAAAATTAATTTTATGTAATACTCTAATTTTTTGAGAAACTGAATTTGGGGTTTTCATGGGCTGTAAGCCATAATCATCAAAATTAAAATAAATAAACACTTGAAATATATCACTCTCTGTGTAATGAATCTATATAATATATGGGTTTCACTTTCTGAAATGAGTGACAAAAAATATTGAACTTTTTCATGATATTCTAATTTTTTTGAGATGTACCTGTATATTTAGGAATCTGTCCTTTAGGATTAAAGATGCATTGAAGTCAACTGCTCCTGATAAGAGAGGGTGTGAAACGTCATGTTTGACTTTGGTTGTGCTGCAATCCTCCTCATAGGTTTACTGACACCTTGGAGGTGTTGATGGCTCCCTCCGCATTCAAGCATTTTTAAATTAATTCATTTACTTCTTATCACCCTGAGAGCTTCAAAGTATGGAGAGGCAGGCCAGTGATGGACCATGCTATGAAGGTCTGACAGAGTGGGTGACTCAAATGTTGATTCCATAAACACTATTTCTATTTTCTAAGGTGTGCTCCAATTTACATGCCCTCACTCTTGGCTCACGTTCCATCTGGTAATGATGCTTTAAACTGTTTTTGCAAATTGGCATGTAAATGATCCTTTGATTAATGGTAAAGTTTCCAAAATTTCCATTAGTACCTAGTCACATACTGTATTTCTCATTTTTAAAATCAAATGTCTCATTGGTTGTGCACAGATCCACCTGTTATGCAATCCCCATGGAGTCACAACACATATTCCAGCATTAAGATGACGATAAAACAGCCAAGTTATGTATAAGAAGAAGAAAATTTATTTACAGAGCACATTTCATACAAAGAACAATTCAGTGTGCTTTACAAGAGCTATAATTAACTGACGTGTAAACATTAGAAAGAAAAAAAATTCTGTTAGGTTTGAAACAGAAGTCTGACTTTTCTTGTAAATTTGCAGCTTGTCTTGTATAATTTTTCATGCAAATTGACTTACAAGTTTTTTTTTCTCAGTAATTTATGACCTCTATTTTCTCTCTCTCTCTCTTTCTCACTCACTCACTCACTCAGTGGAACCTTCAGTTTAGCCGGATCCCCAGCAGCCTCCATGAAAAAAGGAGTTATGGGAAGGAATATCCATCCACAGACAGGGGCGTCTAGTCTCCTGCTGACTGAGGCAGGTGTTGTGTATGGGAATATATGTGCCTGTGATGCCGTGCCCACCCACAAGGTGACGTCAGGCAGGCACGGCCCACTGTGTATATATTTGTGTGTTCACTAGGTTCAGTTGGCTGCACAAAGACACGACTCCTGTCCACTCATTTTACAGACATAACATTTGGCGATGAGGAGACTAATGGGAGCGTGCTGGCTGCCTCCAACATTGCCTCCGTTTCTGGAGTGGGAGGGAGAGTCAATGATCCTGTAGCCAGGCTGGAGGTCCATGTTTGAAGATTATATTAGAGCGCTGGGCTTCCATAGACTTGGCGGGAGACAACGGCGGGCACTCCTAGCCCACAATCTCGATGCGGAAGGCCAAAGAATTCTCGATACGCTGGGTGGAGCAGAAGGCTACGAGGACGCTGTCCAGCAAACTGGGCGAGTAGTTTAGCGAGCAGACGAAGTCCATAAGATTGCGAGTGCCTGAGGTGCGGGCACCAGACATGGCTGAGCTAGTTCGCTCCAAGATGCTAATGGCCCATTCTCCGCCCATGGACAGGCTAGCTGATGAGCAAACTTTGCACCAAAACCAAGCAGTGAGCGATAAGCTAGACCATGAGGCAGAACCAGGACCAAGGGTGGAAGAGACCCCGGTCACTGACAACAACGAGCCAGTCATGGAGCTCGGCACGGTGTAGGGCCGTGGCGCTGATGAGGCGGACGGCGCAGTGTGCAGCGACGGCGGAGAGGGAGAGCAGCAAGAGCCACCCCCACAACTGGAGGCTAGACAGCAAATGAGCGGGACCATACAGGCTGAGAACCCCAAGGGTGTTGGGAGCAGCAACGAGGCACCCGGGTCGGAGAATAGAGCCGACGGGAATGACGCTGCGAGCCCAGATGGAGAACAGCCGCAACCGGACAGGGACTCAATGCAGCAGAACGCTTGGAACGAGGGGGCTGAGAGCAACGACGAGGTGCCCGGGTCGGAGGATAGAGCCGACGGGAGTGACACCGAGAGCCCTGAGGAACAGCAGCTGCAGCCGGACGTGGACGACAGCACAGTTCGGGACACAGAATGGCCTGTGAGCTGGAAGGTGATGGTGACTGGAACCACGATGACCCAGTGAGAGCGGACCCCGATGCCAGTGTCCGTGTTGCCCTTGTTGTGGGAACCGAATGGCACAGCGGGGTCCCTGGGAAGATGGCTGCTGGGTCCAAGAGAAAAGAGAGCAGAGCGGAGCCAATTGGCGTGATTCTGCGGCGCGCCAAACTCCATCGTCATGGTGAGAGTTCGGACCGGGTCCGCGGGACAGTCCGACTCAGGAAGGTGGTCCAGTGGCGACGTGGTGAGCATGGGAGGCCGGGTCAGGTTCCCCTGTGGATCGGCGACGAGGTCTGGCCCAGAGACGAGAAGAAAGTAATGGCGGGAAGGGACATTTTCGCCGGGGAGGGGGCTTCGACCCTGGGGGCAGACAGTGGCCAGGAGCACATGTGCCGTGGGGCTGCCCGGGGCCTCCAAGGCAGTTTAGTGGATGGTGGCTGTCCAGGGACTGTGGAGTGACTCAATAATTTTGTTTAAATATCTATGCATATATATATGAGGCTGGTGTGCATGTGAGTAAGTGTGTGTAATATGGGATTAATTTTACATTTTAAGAGACGTGGTCCAAGTTTGGTTGTTCTTGTGTGAATGTGATAGGTTATTTTAGTATGGTATATTATCCCCATGTTCTTAGCGCGTGATTCAGGTCCGAAATTTGGGAGGTTTTAATTGGGTGTGTGGTTTTGCATTTTTCTAAAGGGGGGACAATGGTATGTTACGTCTCTTTTGGGTTTTTTTTTTCCGGTTCCGGTTCCGCCGGACCGGTGGCGCCACACGAGTTGGCTGCCCGTTGTAACAGCCTTTTTTTTATCTTCCTTCTTCTTTCTACACCTTTCACTCTATATATATATCACGGACACACAGATCGCCCCAAAGGTCTCCTGAGTCGGCGGACGGAGCCTCTGTTTACAGCAGGAGACATTACAGCAGGGAAGAGCTAGTGCTAGCTAGCACTCGGCCGCCACCCGATGCTAGCGGAGAGACTCGATATACCGGGAACTGTAGCGAAAATGACGCGGGTACCGGGCTGGAGTTTGGGCGGCGTGCGGGAAATATAAGACGGAATGATAAAGAGCGATGGCAAAAACCAGGCAGACCGCCCGTAAAATCTGCTGGAGGAGAGGGCCCCCCGGGAGGCAGCTGGCCACCAAGGCTGCTCGGAGAAGCGCTCCGGCCACCGGCGGAGTGAAGAAGCCTCACCGTTACAGGCCCGTGGCTCCGAGAGAGATCCGTCGCTGCCAGAAATCCACGGAGCTGCTCATCCGTAAGCTGCCCATCCAGCGCCTGGTGAGGGAGATCGCTCAGGACTTCCAAGATCGACCTGCGCTTCCTGAGCTTCGCCGTCGTGGCTCTGCAGGAGGCCAGCGAGGCCTACCTGGTAGTCTCTTCTTCGCTAAGGGGGTCGACATCATGCCCAAAGACTTCCAGCTGGCCCGCCGCATCCGCGGAGAGAGAGCTTGGACTTTCTGCTGCACATTCACCAACCATAATGCTCCGCACTGTGTGTCTACATATATATATATATATATATATATATATATATATATATATATATATATATATATATATATATATATATATATATATATATATATATATATATATATATATATTTATAGTAATATGTACATATGTTTACTAGCTGTTCTTGTTTTTTCTTGCCTTCTGAGTGTTGCTATCCCTGTGCTGTTGCAATCCTGGAATTTCCCCATTGCGGGACTAATAAAGGCTTATCTTATGTTTGCCCCTTATAAGACATAAATGAGGTACCAATCGCCAGTAGTGAGTTTGCTTATTTATTAAATAATAAGGAACAAAAGAACATGCCACGAGGGGCAAAATGCAAACAACTGTAAACACGCCCTCGAAGGGGAATAACGTGAGACATAAAATGCTGAAAAAAACATGAAAGGCAACTTACAAATAGCATGAGTGTCCTCAGTCCAAAGGTAGAAAGAAGACTGGAATCAGCAGTAGGGGATTCCAGCCTAAAAAGGGCAAGGTCGCAGCGAGGAATGAACCTTGCTAGCGACCTTAAATAGTACACCGAAAAAACACAAATACAAACAGGTGTGGAGAGGATGAAATCAATAAAGCACAAACAGCTGTGACAGCTGTTTGTGTTTGACGGGTGTTTGACGGACCCGGACCCGGAGCGGTCCGGGTCCGTCATGTTGCGATGACGCACAGTTGTAATTTACCGATCGGTCAAAAGTCATTTTGATTACAATTTTCAGGGATAAAGAATAATTTAGCTTATAACACTTACCTGTCCACAACAGCAGTGTCGCTGGCGAACTTCTCTTCCTCATTGTCAGACGAACATGACACTGGTCCGCTTGTTACGGACTCGTGGTTCTGGTCACGCGATCCAGTCAAACCATGATTCCATTATTGCGGTTTTGCGCTTCCATGATTGCGGTTTTGGCGAACGATTTTTCAAAACAAATAAGAACAATAGTAAGAAAAAAAGACTGGCGAACGCGTGTGTGTCACCCAGCGGCTTACACAAAACAGATTTTACGCACAGGACGTACGCTTTCAATTGTCGAAGTTCTCTGCTTCAATTGGCTCGCTGCATTCGCAGCCGTTGGTAGGCGGGTCCTTCTTGCTAGGTTTTCAGTCATTGGTTCTTCAAGGTTTCAGAAACCCAATTCAAGGCTCTTATTAGTCGAATGAGAGGTCAATCAAATCTAAACCAATCAAAGCACTCCTTTGTCTTTCTGTTTGCGGCTGTGTCTGCTGCTTTTTTTTTTCAGTGCGCCCTAGGACGCACACTGTGCATGATGTGACCGTCCGCGATATTCTGGAGTGCAAGAGGTTAAACAAATAGGGCCATTTGACACGGTCAAAGGCTTTTTACGCATCGAGGGGAAGAATACATTCTGTTGCAGTATTTGGGGAAGTATAAATAATGTTAAGTAAATGGCGTATATTGAAAAAGGAATGGCAATTTTTTACGAAACCTGTTTGGTCTTCACAAATTATTGAAGGCAGGTGCTTTTCCAATCTGCGGACTAGAATTTTAGTTAAAATTTCAAAATCAACATTTAATAAGGAAATGGGCCTGTAAGATAAACATTCTAATGGATCCTTCTTCTTCTTAGGAATAAGAGTAGTGGATGCTTCGTAACATGAAGAAGGAAGTTTACCTTTACTGAGTTACTCCAATAAAACAGTATGTAAATTAGGTATTAGCAGAGTGGAAAAGGACTTGAAAAATTTCCACCGGAAAACAATCTGGACCAGATGTCTTCCCAGATTGTAGAGATGAAATGGCAGCAGCAATTTCTGCCTGGGCCATCTAACTTATTTTTGCGACCTCAGAAAGAGTGGGAAAATTTAACCCGTCTAGGAATTATTCCATAGTAGAATTGTTGTTGGAAAATTCCGACATGTACAGTGATGAAAAATAATTCCTGAAAGAGGTATTTATTTTCCCAGGGTCTGAAGTGGTTCCTGTGTCCGAGTTTATTCCACCAATAAACTGTTTTGCCTTAGACGTCTGTAACTGGTTGGCCAAAAACTTCCCAGCCTTGTCTCCATGTACATAAAAATTTGCCTTGCTGCTTAAAAGTTGTTGCTCTACAACATGGGTTGATAGGAGGTCAGATTGGGTTTGAAGTTTGACATGTCTTTGATATGTATCAGAATTTTTTGTGTGGGCATATTGATGATCTAATTCTTTAATCTTTTTTGATAACTCTAATCTTTCCTTACAGTTCTTCCTTTTCATATTGGCTGTAAAAGATATAATTTGGCCCTGGATATAGGCCTTCATGGTGTCCCAGATTAAAAGGCTAGAAACATCTGGTGTGGAGTTTATCTGCCAAAATAAGGGCATCTGTTCTTTAATGAATTCCAAAATGTTTGGATTTCAAAGCAAAGTAACATTGAGCCGCCAAATTTGATCCACCATTGGTGAATCAGGCATAGATAAAGTGAGTATCAGAGCAATGTGATCTGAAATCACAATACTCCGATACTCACATGAGGTGGTAAATGCAGCTAGCTGGCTATCAATGAAGAAATGGTCTAATCATGAAAATGAGTGATGTGCATGTGAAAAAAATGAATACTCTGCCAGATTTGGATGAAGTTGGTGCCAAATCTATGATACCCAGTTCAGTAGAGAAAGAATAAACAAGTGAGGCAGATTTACTCAGAGGAGCTGATTTAGAAGAGGAATGATCTAAGACAGGATCCAGCCAGCAGTTACCCCCCCCCCCCCCCGAGTGAGCTCAGATCAGGTAGTTGAGAGAAAAAATGCTCAAAGAAGCTTGGGTTGTCTGTGTTTTGGCCATACAAGTTAGCCAGTACAACACTAGTATTAAGCAGCCTTCCAGAGACAATAACAAAATGACCATACTTATCTGACATAATGTTCTGGGGCACAAATGCTATAATAGAACTGATAAGAATAGAGACCGCCCTGGCCTTGGCCTCAAATGATGAATGGAAGTGCTGCCCTGCCCATCTCGTCATAAGTCTGGAGCTCTCAGAGGCCCGGATGTGTGTTTCTTGTAAAAAAACAATTGAAGCATTTACCTGTCTAATATGTGCAAAAACTTTCCTTCGCTTAATAAGATAAGATAAGATAAGATAAGATAAACTTTATTGTCCCTCAAGGGGAAATTTGTCTTGGGCTTGTCATCCGTGCTGCAACCACACAATCCACACATACACAATGGATGTAGTACATAATAAATGAAATAAAACCCGATCCCAGGAGCTATGTTGTCCGGGGCAATTTGCCTCTGATAGGGTCTCCCAAGACAAACTGGTCCTGGGTGAAGGGCCAGACTAAGAACGATCCAACAGACTCTCATGATAAATTGTATATCAAGGATTCAGTGTACCCCGCCCGGTATGGGGTTACCGGGGCCCCACCCTGGAGCCAGGCCTGGGGGAGGGGCTCGAAGGCTAGCGTCTGGTGGCCGGGTTTCCACCCATGGGACCCGGCCGGGCTCAGCCCGAAGGAGTTACATGGGTCCGCCCTCCAGTGGGTTCACCACCTGCAGGAGGGATCATGGGGGTCCGGTGCTATGTGGATTAGGTGGCGGTCAAAGGCGGAGACCTTGGCGGACTGATCCCAAGCTTTCTAAACTGGCTTTTGGTACGTGGAATGTCACCTCTCTGGTGGGGAAGGAGCCTGAGCTGGTGCACGAGGTTGAGCGATACCGGCTAGATATAGTCGGCCTCACCTCAACACACAGCTCCGGTTCCGGAACCAGTCTCCTGGAGAGGGGCTGGAGCTTGGCCTTTTCTGGAGTTGCCCCGGGCAAGAGGCGACGAGCAGGGGTGGGTATTCTTGTATCGCCCCACCTTGCTGCCTCTATATTGGAGTTTTCCCCGGTGGACGAAAGGGTTGCCTCCCTGCGCCTTCGGGTTGGGAAACGGGTCCTGACCATCATTTGTGCCTATGCACCAAATGATGTTTCAGAGTACCCACCCTTTTTGGAGTCTGTGACTGGGGTGCTGGAGGGTGCTCCTCCTGGAGACTCCATTGTCCTACTGGGGGATTTCAATGCGCACGTGGGCAACGACAGTGAAACCTGGAGGGGGGTGATTGGGAGGAACGGCCTGCCCGATCTGAACCCGAGTGGTGTTCAGTTATTGGACTTCTGTGCTAACCACAGTCTGTCCATAACGAACACCATGTTCAAGCATAAGGGTGTCCATATGTGCACCTGGCACCAGGACACCCTAGGTCGCAGGTCGATGATCGATTTTGTTATCGTATCATCAGACCTGCGACCGTATGTCTTGGACACCCGAGTAAAGAGAGGTGCAGAGCTGTCAACTGATCACCACCTGGTGGTGAGTTGGATCCGATGGCAGGGGAGGAAGCCATTCAGACCTGGTAGACCCAAACGTATAGTGAGGGTGTGCTGGGAGCGTCTGGCTGAGGCCCCTGTCCGGGAGGTCTTCAACTCCTACCTCCGGAAGAACTTCAACCACATCCCGAGGGAGTCTGGAGACATGGAGTCTGAATGGGCCATGTTCTCCACCTCTGTTGTTGAAGCGGCGGCCCAGAGCTGCGGCCGCAAGGTGGTCGGTGCATCTCGTGGTGGCAACCCCCGAACCAAGTGGTGGACACCAGTGGTGAGGGGGGCCATTAAGCTGAAGAAGGAGTCCTATCAAGCTTGGTTGGCTTGTGGGACTCCCGAAGCAGCTGAGGTGTACCGGCAGGCCAAGCGGAGTGCAGCTCGGGTGGTTGCTGAAGCAAAAACTCAAAGAACTCCACTCATTTGCATAAATCCAAGATGGCCACCACAGGCATGGATAGTCCAACTTCTTAACCATTCTACCTAGAATCATGTTTGAGACGTCTTTTCTGCATAATGTTGACCCGAGGAATCGATTTCTGAGGTCAAATATGTGATTGAGGGTCAAAGAACTCCGCTTATTTGCATAAATCAAAAATGGCCGTCATGGATGGATGAACTTTTTTAATCAGTCCACCTAGAATCACGTTTGAGACATCATTTTCGGATAATGTTATGCCCAGGAATCGATTTCTGAGGTCACTTGTGTGATTGAGGGTCAAAGAACTCCACTCATTTAAATAAATACAAGATGGCCGTCATAGGCATGGATAGCCTAACTTCTTAACCACTCTACCTAGAATCACGTTTGATACATCTTTTCCAAATAACGTTGACCAGAGAAATCGATTCCTGGTCAGTTATGTGATTGTCAAAGAACTCTGCTAATTTACATAAATCCAACATGTATAGCTGTCATATCCTGATACAACCTGTATTCAACCTCCACCTTATTCATCACCAGAATCATCTCCCTTATTTTCTTCCTCCTCTGCTTCCACAGATCTTTCAGATTCTGTAAGAACATTCTGTAAGAACACTACAAGTAAGAACTTGTAGTATTGACAACATTTTCAAGTGGAATGCATCAGACACCTCTACGTAGTCAGCCAGTGTTGCATCATCAGAGGCACCGATGATCCAGGCAAGCATATTGAAAAGGGCAACTGGGATGAGTTCCTTTGCCTTTTCAATGGTGAAATCTTTTGATGTGGGTGGCCAAGGTCCTTGCATACCTTGGCAAGATGAAAGTTCCCTGCGAATCATCAGAGCTGAGGTGTAAAGGGAATACAGAGACGCGTCTGTGCTTGTAGGTGGAGCTGGTAGTGCAACGTCACTACAGGCGCTTGCTGTTTCTGTGTCTGTTGTTGACATTGACAGTTGTTCAGCAACATCACCAGTGGCAATATTCTCAACAAATACTATCTCACTTGCTGATTTCTTTGACGGTGAATGGAATTTCAGTTGAGGGAATCTTTGCTTAAGCCGCTCCTTTAATCTGCTGGACCTGTGGAACAAAGAAAAATTAGCTTTAACAGAGAAATCTTGGCTTTCATTTCATGCAGACACCGCCAATATGCAAAGTTCTTCAGGTAATTTTGATTTGTCACTAAATATATGATTATTGCCAGTTTTTGTCATTTCAATCTTCTTTATTGGTAAGAATCTCAAGATTTTTTTTAAACATCTTTGGTTGAAATTGTATATATATAAGCCATGGAAATCTGTCCCGTACCTGTAGCTTGATGCATCAAGTCTTTCATGCTTTTTGGCCATTGACACAAAAATGTCCAACAGCCTGTTCGGTCTTAGGATTTCTTGGTTTTGGATGATGTGCTGCTTAACCACCTCCTCACAAAATAGGTCAAAGGTTTTCTGGAAACCAAGTCTCTCACTGCTCGATGATCTGGAAATAAAATAAAAAATAATGCTATCTGGAGTAAAACTACACAATAGTATATAAAAATATAAAACTAGTGTTTCAGTGAGTTTGATTTAGCAGAGACCTATGACATTTTCCCTTTTGACATTTTGACAACCATGACTTTACTCATTTGTAAGAATTTGTATAGCCCCAAAGGATCTCTGAATTCATATATTTGAAAATAAAAAGGAATAAATTACAACCTGGAGGATTCAGACTGACTCCGTAGAAATCTTGTATACAGACAATAGCAGCTGCTGGTATTTGACCTCAATGGCAGCACAATCACGGTCTCTTATGTGTCTGAGAATGGTTTCATCTGCTTTCTCAGTAGCTGCTTGTCTTAAAAGACCTGTGTGCAAATAAATCAAAAGACATTAAATTAATAGTAAAACTCAGTCAACCTCCCTGTTCTATTCCATCACTAATGGCTCACAAGTATTTCAGTATCAAAGATATGAGAAATAACATACCAGTAATATAATATGTGTTAAGATTAAATAGACATTATTTTTCTTTAAACTTTCACCACTCCAAATTGTAAGATCTACCAATTTTCTTACCAGCATCACATGTCTCAGCTTGCATCAGTTTTACAGTGACACAATTTGTCCGTGGCCCTTCTCTGAGCGTTTCCTTCTTGCAGATGATGCAGATGTTTGGCAACACATTGCTTGACCTTGCAGATGCTTGGCTGATGGTTGCTGCAGCATGGTGAGATCGCAGTCGCTTTTTAGGAGATGGTGTTGGGGGACTAAGTTCTGGTCCGCTTTGCTCCTGAGGCTCAGGAATGTGGGCTTCGGCCAGTTGTTTTTTACGAGCTTCAGCACGTTCCACTCTTGTTTTGTCCGTAAAATGGCTATAGCACACACGATGGTAGCCAAATGTTGGATCAAGGTAAATTCATTTTTAAATTTCATTTTTAAATTCATTCATCAAGGTAAATTCATTCATTCATTCATTCATTCATTCATTCATTCATTCATTCAAAGGTTGTTTAGATCTGAAAACATATTATATGGACCATAGGGTATTATAACATTAGGCCTACCTTGTACCCATATAGATATAAAACATATATAGATTGCAGATAATTTTCACATTAACAGTGAGCTTATAATAGAGACCTTGTGCAACCTAGTCACTGCTCAATGTAAACTTGCAAAATGGCAAGCACAGACCGTGTGCCCATATTTATTGAGAGCATAAAGTATACAGGCGACTGCTGCTGCCATGAGTTTAACCTTTCTTGGGTGACACATCACAAACATATGGGCTTTCCTTAACAGGCCATTTTCCATCCGCCTAAGGCTTGATAGTATGGGTGTGACTATGTGCAAACTATATAAATGTATGCCCAAACTTGTTCCTCCCTCACCTACTAGAAAACTGCACCCCTTGGGCTTGGGTATGGGTAACCCCCACAACAGCCACGGACAAGCAGAGCGCTCAGCGGGAGCAATTAACATAGCAGTGCGATCTATGGACTGATAACAATATGTAGATGTGCCTTGTAACCTCTTTTGTCCTACAGCTCCGGAGCAGAGGCGAATTCCAGCCAGTAATCTTCCTATTGTTATGTGTGACTCTCAAATGCAAATGTCCATACCTACTGCTGTGAATGCATTGTCTGTAGTGGGGTATAAAAACTGCATATGCTCTGTAACTCTCTCTCTCTCACTGCTCATCTGACTGCACTCATTGCCTATCTGCTGGAGAGCCTCCGGGCTCGCTCTGGCATGCTGCACGGCGCTGGAGTGAGTTCTCATGATGGCGGTATGATTAATAAACTCCCTTAAAAACTCTCAGTTCGCTGCCTATTATTCCATGCCGCCACATTGGTGACCCCGAGAAAGCACACGCTTTGTGCAGCAACCTTCTGACCTGGACATCCACGCTGGAACCGGCCGAGGGACACAAAGATCGTCTACTCCCTCTCACCGCTCCAACGCATTGACACGAGCCCGAGGGACAGAGATCGTCTCCTCCCTCTCACCGCTCCAACGCATCTGCATGAGCCCGAGGGACAGAGATTGCCTACTCCCTCTCATCGCTCCTCCGCATCGACACGAGCCCGAGGGACAGAGATCGTCTCCTCCCTCTCACCGCTCCAACGCATCTGCACGAGCCCGAGGGACAGAGATCGTCTCCTCCCTCTTACCGCTCCAACGCACCATGACCCGACACAGCGAACGACGCAACAGCTCTACAGGGATGACCATCGGCGCCGACGACGCTGATCTCCATCAAGCTCCCTGACCCTGACTCGCCTCTCAACAGCGGACTACCCACGCACCGAACCCCCGCGCGCACACTGGGGGGTTACGAGGACAGCGCACCACGCACGGGACATTACCGGCTCCACACAGACCGCCATCGTCCTTCGCCGCTGCACACAGAACCTTCAGGGCTGCTCACACACCTGAAGCACGCACGCAGCTCGCTCACAGGATTTTCTAATGGTCTCAGCCACGGCGCACAAGGGAATTCAGCCATCAGCTTTCCCCGAGGACTTTAGGGCTGTGCGCGCACCTAAAGTCAACACGTCAAGTCCCTCACTGCTGCAGCTCCTTTTTTTCTTCATGGCCGTGAGAGGAGTCAGAGACTAATTTTTCTTCTTACAGCTGCTGTGGACCTCCGCACGTTTCACGGGACAGCCCCTCAACATCGCGGATCCACAGGCAATTTTTGCGCGGCCCAGACAATTTCGCCGTCCCGGGCCGGCACTTGCTACCCCCACCCCCCTCTCCTCCACCGGGAGAGGGGGGTGGGGGTAGCAAGGGCTCCCCGCTGAGCCCTCTGGGGGGGAGTGTATGGGTAACCCCCACAACAGCCACGGACAAGCAGAGCGCTCAGCGGGAGCAATTAACATAGCAGTGTGATCTATGGACTGATAACAATATGTAGATGTGCCTTGTAACCTCTTTTGTCCTACAGCTCCGGAGCAGAGGCGAATTCCGGCCAGTAATCTTCCTATTGTTATGTGTGACTCTCAAATGCAAATGTCCATACCTACTGCTGTGAATGCATTGTCTGTAGTGGGGTATAAAAACTGCATATGCTCTGTAACTCACTCTCTCTCACTGCTCATCTGACTGCACTCATTGCCTATCTGCTGGAGAGCCTCCGGGCTCGCTCTGGCGCGCTGCACGGCGCTGGAGTGAGTTCTCGTGATGGCGGTATGATTAATAAACTCCCTTAAAAACTCTCAGTTCGCTGCCTATTATTTCATGCCGCCACATTGGGCTGAGAAGTACATCCAACCCTCAGACTCAGAGTTAAGCTCATTGGGATTGCTACCCTTTTCCCATTTGAGCCACTTTGTGGTAGTGGTATATTTTGACTATAATTCAGGCCCAGGGTGGGTTCTGGGGATAGATGCATCATCAGAGTGAGTCAATCTGCATCATCTAGATCTATACTAGGACTATGTTACCTGGCACCCAGAGTCCCTTGGTTATTAGCCTCCACACCCCCAGATCGGCCTACTCGGAGTCTTAGACCAGGACTAGGTCACCCTGTGAGTGGTTGACAAAGGTTTTAGACATCTAGGGTTCCATTTTAGTTCATATTTAGAGTTACAAATGATCGGAGCCAAACGACTCCAGGGCACACGCAGTACAACCATAAACAATGGCTGCCACTCACCTTTCTCGAACAAGTCGCGACGTTGTTCTGCTACTTTCTGTTGGGGTCCGTCAAGTACAAGCCATTTTTGGGCACACTCACGTACTTTTGCCCACGATGCTTCAGTAAAACGAGTGATACTGCCCGAAAACTTATCGGAAATGTAAATAACACAGGAGAGGCTTTCAGCGCACGCTACCCCTGTGGGCGCTGTCATTTTGTTGTCACATGACCAAAGGGACGACGCTGATTGGTTAAAATGTCCCGGACTAGGCCATGTTTAAGGTAGCCAGACAATTATTACCGACTGACTTCAATCGCATTTTTCATACAGCTATCCACACCTTTGGAAGTGGGAACATCGATATTTTGTCTCACAATAATGTAATCTTAATTTAGAAACACTGTTGGGGACAGGCTCCTGCCCCAAGTGGAGGAGTTTAAGTATCTTGGGGTCTTGTTCACGAGTGAGGGGAAAATGGAGCGAGAGATCGACAGATGGATTGGAGCAGCATCTGCAGTGATGCGGACGTTGTACCGGTCTGTTGTGGTGAAGAGGGAGCTTAGTTCTAAGGCAAAGCTGTCGATTTACCAGTCAATCTACGTTCCTACTCTCACCTATGGTCACGAGCTTTGGGTAATGATCGAAAGAACGAGATCGCAGATACAAGCGGCTGAAATGAGCTTTCTCCGTAGGATTGCTGGACTCACCCTCAGAGCTAGGGTGAGGAGCTCAGTCATCCGGGAGAGGCTCAGAGGCGAACCGCTGCTCCTCCACATTGAAAGGAATCAGTTGAGGTGGTATGGGCATCTGATTAGGATGCCTCCTGGACGCCTCCCACTTGAGGTGTTTCAGGCACGTCCCACTGGGAGGAGACCCCGGGGCAGACCCAGGACTCGGTGGAGAGACTATGTCTTCCAGCTGGTCTGGGAACACCTTGGTATCCCCTCTGAAGAGCTGGAGCAGGTGGCTGAGGAGAGGGAAGTCTGGGCTTCTCTGCTTGAAATGCTGCCTCTGCGACCCGGACCTCCGGAAAAGCGGTAGAAGATGGATGGATGGATGGACTAAAATTTTAGTTCCCCGTTGGGTGCCACGAAACTGAACGAAAAGTGGCAGCTGCTCACGGCCTATGATGGTTTGTAAACCCTGACTGAAACTCTTCAAATAAACCATTTCCCTGCAAGTGGTCAAATAATTGTGTAGCAGCAAGCTCTCCATAGCTTATTTCCGTTGTGTTGACACATGGCATAGAGGAAACAATCTGCATAAATTTGGTAACAGCATCATCTGAGAGGCATCTGCTGTAGTAATATTTTTCTTTAGGAGCCAAATAGTCAGAAATAGTAAAATCAAAGGTTAACAGACAATGGTCTGACCATTGTCAGACCATCTGACAATGGTCAGGAGGAGCAATGTGGTTTTCGTCCTGGCCGTGGCACATCGGACCAGCTCTTTACCCTCTCGAGAATTCTTGAGGGTTCGTGGGAGTTTGCCCAACCAGTTTACATGTGTTTTGTGGACTTGGAGAAGGCATTTGACCGCGTCCCTCGTGGATTTTTGTGGGGGGTGCTTCGGGAGTATGGGGTATCGGGCTTGTTGTTACGAGCTATTCGGTCTCTGTACGACCGTTGTGAGAGTTTAGTTCGCATTGCCAACACTCGGTCGGAGTCATTCCCAGTGAGAGTTGGACTCCGCCAGGGCTGCCCTTTGTCACCGGTCCTGTTCATAATTTTTATGGACAGGATTTCTAGGCGCAGCCAGGGAATGGAGGGTGTCATGCTTGGTGACCACAGGATCTCATCTCTGTTGTTTGCAGATGATGTTGTCCTGTTGGCTTCATCCAGCAATGACCTACAGCTCTTGCTGGGACGGTTTGCCGCTGAGTGTGAAGCGGCTGGGATGAGAATCAGCACCTCCAAGTCCGAGTCCATGGTCCTCAGCCGGAAAAAGGTGGATTGTCCTCTCCGGGTTGGGGACAGGCTCCTGCCCCAAGTGGAGGAGTTTAAGTATCTTGGGGTCTTGTTCACGAGTGAGGGGAAAATGGAGCGAGAGATCGACAGACGGATTGGAGCAGCATCTGCAGTGATGCGGACGTTGTACCGGTCTGTTGTGGTGAAGAGGGAGCTTAGTTCTAAGGCAAAGCTGTCGATTTACCAGTCAATCTACGTTCCTACTCTCACCTATGGTCACGAGCTTTGGGTAATGACCGAAAGAACGAGATCGCGGATACAAGCGGCTGAAATGAGCTTTCTCCGTAGGATTGCTGGACTCACCCTCAGAGATAGGGTGAGGAGCTCAGTCATCCGGGAGAGGCTCAGAGGCGAACCGCTGCTCCTCCACATTGAAAGGAGTCAGTTGAGGTGGTATGGGCATCTGATTAGGATGCCTCCTGGACGCCTCCCACTTGAGGTGTTTCAGGCACGTCCCACTGGGAGGAGACCCCGGGGCAGACCCAGGACTCGGTGGAGAGACTATGTCTCCCAGCTAGTCTGGGAACGCCTTGGTATCCCCTCTGAAGAGCTGGAGCAGGTGGCTGGGGAGAGGGAAGTCTGGGCTTCTCTGCTTGAACTGCTGCCTCCGCGACCCGGACCTCCGGAAAAGCGGTAGAAGATGGATGGATGGATGGATGGATGGATGGATGGATGGATGGTCTGACAGCACAGGGTTATGAGGAGACACTACTAGATCTTCTATTTCTATGCCATATGTCAGAATAAGGTCCAACGTGTGGTGGAGATAATGGGTAGAATTTCCTACTTTCTGAGAAAACCCCATCAAATCTAATATTGAATTAAATGCCATATTAAGACAATCACTATCTACATCTACATGTATATTAAAGTCCCCTACTATAATTATTCTATCTGATTTCAGCACTAAATCAGCTGAGAATTCAGCAAATTCTAACAAATTAAAAACTCTGAGTAGGCTGATGGCGGAAGATAAACTATGGCAAATAAAACTGGGTTTAACCTAAAATTGCTAAAATGCCCAATACTGAGGACCAGGCCCTCAAAGGAATTATAACATGTTTTTTGCTTTACATTAACTAGTAATTTGGAATGGTAAATTGTTGCTACTCCTCCTACACGACCAGAACTTCTGGGATTTTGACAGTTTAAATAACCAGAGGGAGTTGATTCATTCGAACCAACATAATCCTCTTGCCCTAACCAAGTCTCTGTAAGGGATATTAAATCAATCTGATGATCAATTAACAGATCATGGACTAGCTGAGACTTGGGAGTTAGAGACCTAATATTTAACAAACCGCATTTAATTTTTAAATTATGAGGAAGAGCAGTGGCCAAATCATGAAATTTAGAGACTTCATGTTTAATTTGAGTTTAACCAACTTTTTGTTTAATCACTTTGGGATGCTTATACATTATATTTTTATTCACTTTGGAGGGAGCAGACAATGATTCTCTGATGGGGAAGATGGGCTAAGTTGAGGGGTGGCGGATGAAGAGGAGCTGCAGAGAGGCGTGTAAGACTGAGACTGTTATCACACTCAGCAATGCTGTATAATGCCTAAACATTCAAAATCCAAGACTTACAGTGACTGTGGAGAGAAACAGCCAGACCCAGAATCACAAGCGGCCGCACAGAGCACAGACTAGGCGAGCATAAAATTATCAAGGCACAGGACTGGTAGCTGGCCGATCGTGTGGGTAGGACCTTGGCACAGGACCTTGGCTCCCGGCTCAGAGCCGTCTTGCTGCGATCGTGATGGCACACAACACACAATGATCCAGCTGCCTTTCTCCACAATCACGGCAGCACAAGACCCCAAATCTCAAGGGATTGTATGTCATCCCTCCCGAGCACAGTGGGAGCAGGACCCGCGGGGACTCGGGTCTCCCGCGTCGGTCAGCCGTGTGGCTTCACAGCCTTGTGGCCAGCTCCATGTGCGCTCAGGTGTTCTCCCGAGGCTTGTGCTGCATGACTAGATATGCCGAATAATCATTCAGACCCTCCACTATCACGGCGGTATTAGATTTTAATTTTATAGGCATTAAATCTTCATTATGCTCTTTGTCTGGTCAAATTTAGTGCTTCTCATTTTTTCCACATTCTGTGAAAGTAGCGGTCCATGAACAGTCAAACTTCTGGCCCTGCTGTAGGTTGTGCCTCCTCACTTGTGACTGGCTTTGCTACATGTGTCAATCACAAAGCTTTTCCGCAGTCAGATTAGGGCCTCATGAATATCAATTCAATTCAACTTTATTTATATAGCGCCATATCACAACAAAAGTCATTTCATAGCACTTTCAAATGTAGGGAAAACCCCACAATTGCAGAAAGACCCAGCAATCAGACGATTCCCCGTGACCAAGCACTTAGCGACGGTGGAGAGGAAAAACTCCCATTTAACAGGAAGAAACCTCTAGCAGAACCGGGCTCACGGAGGGGCAGTCATCTGCTGCAACTGGCTGGGGGTGAGGGGATAGAGAAGATGAAAAGAACAGATATAAAGAGAGCAAACATTAACAGTGAGAAGCCAAGTACATTATTGGAGGTCACCCAGCAGTCTGAATCTATTAACAGCAAAACAAAAGGGGGTTAAGAGACACAAGATCCCTCCCTAATCGTAGGCTATATTGAAGAGGAAGGTTTTTACCCTATTCTTTTTTTTTTTATTTAAGTTTTTGTAAAGGGTATACACGTCATTACAGCATTGCATTGTTTACATTTTCATCACGTTCCCTTATTTTTTGTTATTTGACAACATTGGAAGAATAATTATTACAACACCCCTTTTTTTAAGTGAAAGAAAAAGTGAAATTAAAGAGAACAGAAAAAAACCAAAAAACAAACAAACAAAAGAGCAAAAAACGAACAAACAAACAAAAAATAAATAAATAAAAATAAAAGCAACTGAGTAGTGTTGGAACAAAGAGAGGTGCCATTATTGAAATGGTATTTGTCAAAGATTAGATCTAAAGGAAGACACATATGCGATCCAGGGTTGCCAAAAGTTCATGAACCCATCCATGTCCTGTCTCAGTGCGAATGCCAACTTTTCCATCGAGTAAATGTCTTGAATCACGTTAATCCAATCTTCAGGTGTAGGACAGTCCTTCAACATCCATTTTTTAGTTAGAGCTTTTTTACTTGCCAATATTAAAACAGTGAATAAGTATTTTTCTCCTCGTCTTTCCAGTGAGTCCGGTAGTAAACCCAAATACAAAGTTACAAAAGAAAAGGGAACTGTTATTTTGAATATTTTCCCCAATATTGTCTGTACATTGGTCCAATATTGATGGATAACTGGGCATGACCAAAACACATGAAAATGATTTGCAGTCCCTTCACCACACAAGCGCCAACAATTCAACCCCTTATGAGTAAATTTGTTTTGTGCAGGTGTTCTGAAAAACCTTACCAAATTTTTCCATCCAAATTCTCTCCACTGCATGGAAGAGGTACTTTTCCATTGCTGTTTATTTAGCTTTTCCCATATTTCCAGTTGTAAAGTGAAATTCCCCTCTTTTTCCCATCTCTCTTTTATATATGATGTGTTGTCTCCTTTTAAGTCTTGAAGACCTTGGTATATTTTAGAAATGTATCTGATCCCTGGGATCCCTTTATATGCCATTAAGAAGACCTTCAGAACACCTGACTGGGCCCTTTCCAAATCCTCCTTTTTAAGTATATTGTTTATGTGGTGTCTAAGCTGAAAGAACCTGTAAAGGTCTTGATTTATTAGACCTTGTTTTTTCAAATCTTCAAAACTTCTTAAAATTTGCCCTTTAAAAAAAACGTAATATTTTATCAGTCCGTTCTCTTTCCACTTTTTAAATCTAGTGTCTGTTTTATTAGATTCCAATCCATCTTTCAGTGGTCCTTTCAGGACATTTGAATTTTTTTTTGTAACTTAAGATTTTTATTAATTTTTCATTTTATATATTGCATTCAGATCACAGTCTACATTTAAAAAAAACAAAGGGGCTAGAGTAAAAAAGAAAAAGAAAAAAAAAAAGGGGGGGGGGGACAAATGTTGGAGCATCAAGTTTTTAGTTTCCATCTCTTAATTCTTCTGGTTTTTCCAGCGTCTTTGGTTATTCTTTCAATATCTGTCTCGTTGTTGCACTTTGTAGTGTGTCCATTTCCGCCATTTTTTCTCCCATATTCCTTCTTGCATTCTTCGTCGATATGTTAGTTTTTCCATCATACGTATGTCCTCAACAATGTCAGTCCATTGTTCTTGGTCAGGAAGAACTTCTGATCGCCATTTTTTTGTGATAGTTTTTTTACATGCAATCAACAAGATTTTAACTAGATATCTGTCCTCAGCCTGTATAACATTGTCTTTTTTAAGATCACATAAGTACATCAGGTTACAGTTCATTGGTATATTATATCCTAATATCCTCTGTATTGTCACATGTATAGATTTCCAGAACGATGAGATTTTGCCGCATTTCCAAAACATATGTGAGTGGTCTGCATTTTGAGCCCCACATCCCCTCCAGCATAAAGATTGGGTATTTGTATATTTTCCTTGAATAATATATTAGATGGGGCTCAAATATTAGGATATTAGGATATAATATACCAATGAACTGTAACCTGATGTACTTATGTGATCTTAAAAAAGACAATGTTATACAGGCTGAGGACAGATATCTAGTTAAAATCTTGTTGATTGCATGTAAAAAAACTATCACAAAAAAATGGCGATCAGAAGTTCTTCCTGACCAAGAACAATGGACTGACATTGTTGAGGACATACGTATGATGGAAAAACTAACATATCGACGAAGAATGCAAGAAGGAATATGGGAGAAAAAATGGCGGAAATGGACACACTACAAAGTGCAACAACGAGGCAGAAATTGAAAGAATAACCAAAGACACTGAAAAAACCAGAAGAATTAAGAGATGGAAACTAAAAACTTGATGCTCCAACATTTGCCCCCCCCCCTTTTATTTTTTTTAATTTTTTTTATTTATTTATTTATTTATTTTTTTTTTTTATTTTTCCCTACCCTAACCCCTTTGTTTTTTAAATGTAGAATGTGATCTGAATGCATTATATATGATGAAAAATGAATAAAAATCTAAGTTACAAAAAAAAAAAAATTTGCAAATGTATGAAGACTATCCCAATTTAAAAGACTGTATTTTTTTTAAAATTGCACAATGATGATAATGCCTAGGTTTTTTATCCATAACTTTAACTGCGTGTTTGTACAAAACTTCCAATGTTTTTTTTGCACTCAAACCCACCTGGGACCAGCTAGTTAGGCAATAGTTGAAGTGACTGAGGATCATTGAATGCAAGTATATTTTTGCGGCTTCAGGTGACATTTCATTTCGAATTGCACGAAAACTTGCAAGATTTAACTTGATTTTTTTACACAATTTAGCAATATGGGTTTTAAAGGAAAGCTGTGAATCTATTATTAACCCAAGATATTTATATTGGCTAACAGTTTGTATTTTTCCTCCATTAACATATATGTCAGGGTCAGGTTCAGGTTCAGGTTACTTTATTTGTACCCGTAGGTAGATTTGTTTTGCAGTCTGGTGACATCCATATTTACAAGCCACAAATTACATTCAACATAGACACAAACACAGGCACACATGAAGCTGACTATAAACATGATAAAAATACTCAAGGCTCCATCAATCAGAGTATAAAGACAAAGAGATGAGAGAAAAACCAGAGGTAAGAGAAAAGGGTCATATTAAAAAGTTAAAAACTAGTCAACGAGGTTAAAAACTCAAAGGTCTAAAACCCAATAAAATATTTAGAACCCAAATAACATCCTACAAAAATAAGTAAATATAAAATGGAGTTAATAAATAGGTACCTAAATTATGTGCAATATATTGTTACAACTTGTTCAACTCTTTGACAGCAGCAGGAGCAAAGCTGTTTTTGTAGCGCTGGGTTTTACTTTTTGGGACAGCAAACCTCCGTCTTGAGGGAAGAAGCTGAAAGTTGCAGTGCAAAGGGTGGGAGTCATCATTTAAAATGGAGGTAGCCATCCTCTGTACTTGTCTGGTGTACAGGGATGTCAGGCTCAGCTGTGACTCACCAAGCAAACAACTGGACCATCTAACTACCTGATCCAAGGATTTCCTCTGTTTCAGTTTTATCTGACCAAACCATGACACTAAAGAAAAGATAAAACAGATTCAATAAAAGCCCAATAAAACACTGTCATTATGATTCAGTCAATTTGGAAGCGTGCAAGTTTTCTCAAGCAATGCAAATGTTGCTGAGCCTTTTTGCACACCCTTTCACAGTTCTCTTCAAAGTTTAAATTACTATCAATAACCGTCCCAAGATATTTGTAGGATTGTACACATTCGGTGGTCTGGCCTTTTAGTACGGTGACTTTGTGCTTGGGAGTTTTCCTCCTAAAGTCAATAATCATGTCTTTAGCTTTTGTCGTATTCAGCTGCAGGTAGGAATCCTCACACCAGTGAACAAAATCATCAACTACTGGGCCGTGGCCACTCTCACCATCCTGGAGGAGACTGACAATAACTGAGTCATCAGCATACTTTATAATGTGTCTGTTGTCATGTCTGCTTCGACACATGTTTGTGTACAGGATGAAGAGTAGTGGTGACAACACACACCCCTGAGGAGAGCCAGTAGAAGAGCACTTTAGGTCAGACAATGTACCATTGACCCTTACTCTCTGCGTCCTGTTGGTTAAGAAATCCAGAATCCAACCCACCAGATTATTGTTCAAATCAAATTGTTGCAGGAGCCTTTCAACTAAAATATGAGGTTGGATTGTATTAAAGACGGAGGAAAAGTCCACAAATAAAAGCCTGGCGTGTGTCCCATTAAAATCCAGATGTTTAAAAAGCATGTTAAACAGAGTGACAGTGGCATCCTCCACTCCTCTGTGAGGCCTATAGGCAAACTGCAGAGGATCCAATGCATGCTCAGTCTGCTTTAGGACCTCACATCTGACCAGTTTTTCAAAATTTTTTATTAAAATTGAAGTCAAAGCAACTGGTCTAAAGTCGTTTACTGTTTTAGGACAGCTGGATTTTGGAACAGGAACAACCACGGCTTCTTTCCAGATCTTAGGCACATGTTGTGTCTGTAAGGACTTATTGAAAATGTAATGAAATATAGGACTCAGTTCATGTGCACAGGACTTTACCAAGCGCCCACATATATTATCAGGGCCCTGACTTTTGTTCACTTTTACAGCGCATAACTCCCTTTTAACATCCTGCACCGCAATATTAAACTGCTGATTGTCTTTGAGTTTCTGTTTCAAATCTTGGGTTTCTGTGCTAAAATCAAAGGAGTCAAAACGACCATAAAAACAATTAAGAGCATTAGCCAGCTCTGTGTCTGAATTAAAACCATCTAAAAACACACGATTGCTGCGTTCTGTGCTCTGAAGGCCTGCAATAGTTTTCATACTGGCCCAGGCTGAACCAAGTTTCTTTGTTGCCATCTTGCTTTCCAATTCTGATTTATAATTCTGTTTTGCTCTTAAAATTTCGGCCTTCAGCTCTTTTGTGGCAACCTGTAGCTCAGAAACAGACCCCTGTTTAAAGGCAAGTGCTTTCCTCTGTAAGCAGGATTTAACTGATTTTGTAACCCATGGCTTGTTGTTGGGATATATTTTGACACGTTTACGTGGAACGATCGTATTTTTACAGAAAGCCATGTATGAGCATGTGACGTCCACCAAAGAGTCCAAATCATCCCCGCAGGACAGTGTGAACATCTCCCAGTCAGTACAGTTAAAGTATTCCTGGAGGCTGTGTACTGAATCCTCTGTCCACACATCTATGTCTCTGGTCTCCACCTTGCCTCTTCTGAGAGCAGTTTTATATGTGGGCAGCAAATGTACACAGTTGTGATCTGAGGATCCTAAAGGAGGAAGGGGGAGTGATTTATATGCCCTCTCTATGGATCCATAGCACAGGTCCAATGTCTTTTTTCGCCTGGTTGGGCAGGAGACGTACTGATAAAAGTTTTTAAGTGTCTTCTTTAAAGAAACATGGTTAAAATCCCCAAGAATAAAGTTTGGCGCCTCTGGAGAAATTGACTGCAGCCGCTGGACCACATCAAAGATGGTGCTGGAGGCGGAGTCAGCGTCTGCCCTCAGGTGAATGTAAACAGTGGTGATGAAAAGTTGGGGGAACTCGCGAGGCAGATAAAAGGGGCGTAGCGATATGGACAGCAGCTCCACATCGGGTGTACAGATGTGCTCTCTGACCGTGACAGATGTGCAGTACTGCTTATTAATATATAAACATACGCCGCCCCCCTGACGTTTCCCCGTTACCTCTTCCTGCCGATCAGAGCGGAGTGGGGCTCCAAAGCTGTCAATCCACAGGTCTGTGTCCCGATCATGCGCAGTAAGCCAAGACTCGGTATAAGCCATGACACAGCAGTTCTTAAAGTCCTTCTGGTAGCGTACATTCCCTTGAATTTCATCCACCTTGTTCCTCAGAGATTGTACGTTCCCAAAAATCATAGAAGGAAGAGGAATGTTACCAAACTGATGTCTTCTCAGGCGCAATTTCACGCCTCCACGCTTTCCGCGTTTCCTTCTCCCGTCTCTCTTTTCACCGCTGTGTCCATGAACGTCTCTCAAAATAAAGTCTGGCAGTTACGGCTTAGATTCAATCACAGACGCTGCATCAACCGTGTTTAAATGTAGCAACATGTCCCTGGAATAATGTATTCTGCCCACCATGATCCCGATCGCATTTACCTCAGAGACAAAGAGCCGGAGGAAAAGTAGCAGCAGTGCAAAAAAGGGGAGGAAGTCCATATTGATGGAACCAGGGAGCTCTATACATACAGTCCACAAACATTCCAGGACAGAAACGACACAGAGAATTTTGTAAAAACACATTAAAGTGCATAAAAACAGACACACAGACAACGGACTTTTTCACCAGCTGCCAGTCGCTGCGTGCGCATGCGCCCAAAAGGTGACACTCTTATTTATTTTAGTGAAATACATGCCTACAGTTTTAGAAACATTTAACTGTAGACAGCACTCCTGCAACCAAGTTGTGACACAGGACATTGTTTTACTAAGTTTAGCAGCAACAGTGTCTTTGGAGCGACCATGAACAAAAAAACCATGTTGTCTGCATACATTAAGCATTCAGCTTCAGGACAAACAGTGGGCAAATCATTAATATAAAGACTAAATAAAAGGGGGGCTAATATTGATCCCTGAGGGACTCCAGAAGTTAGCCTAAGAGAATCAGATCTGCAGTTGTTAACTGATACAGATTGTGTTTGATCATGCAGATATGATTCAATCCAGCTCACAGCATTGTGAGAAAAGTTAAATTTAAAGAGCTTGGTAAGAAGAACAGAGTAATTTACTGTATCGAATGCTTTCCTGAGGTCCAAAAACACCACCCCTACAACTCCACCCTTATCAAGAAAAGATTTTATTTTCTCAGTGAAGTGGTATGTAGCCATTTCAGTGGAATGCTTGGATCTGAAACCAAACTGCATGGCGTGGAGAGAGGGGGAACTACTGTTTAAATAATGGACAATCTGCTCTGCCACCCATTTTTCTGCAATTTTGGAAATGGCCGGAAGAATGCTTATTTTTCGGTAGTTATGCAGAAAAGTTGAGTCACCGGATTTAAAAACAGGTAACAATAGCAGATTTCCAGGCCTTTGGAAAATGGCCAGATGAAATTGAAAGATTAATGATTGAGGCAATAGGAGTGGCGAGAGCTGAACCTAAATCTTTGAGCATATTTGTGTCCATTCCAAAAACATCCTTTGCTTAAGATGGTTTGAGTGACTGAATTAAATCAATAACTTTGGTCTCAGTAATATTTGTAATAGTCAAAGACTGCATTGCAGACAATGCAGGGTATTCCTTCCTTTGTTTTACTATAAACTTATTAGAGATTTCTGACACAGATTCAATGAAGTAGTTGTTAAAAGCATCAGCCATCACTTGAGGTTCTGTCAAGATGTTTCCATTTAACTGAATTTGCATTAGTTTTGGTTTGTTTTTTTTGGGAATCACCCAATAGTTTTTTAATATAATTCCAAGTTATTTTAGAATTTCCCCTTGCACTATTCAAAACAGTAATGAAAAAGTCAGCTTTAGATTTTCTTATTTCTTTCACTACCCTATTTCTCAATGAAATAAATTGGTAACTGTTGTGTCCTGATTTAACTGACAACTTCAAAAAGTGTTCTTGTTCTTTCATCAATTTCAGAATAAATTTGTTAAACCAAGGAAGGCCATTCTTTCTAGCTTTTAGTTTAATTATCCGTGTAAATTGTATAATAATTTGTTGTATTTTGCTGGCAAATTTAGAACAATCCTCATCTAAATTTTTGCCAACGAGTAATTCATCCCAATTTACTTCTTGAATTGAATCTTGAAAATTTTGTTCATTCAAATCTATACAGCCAATCATGTACAGTAGAAAGAAATTATGTTTTGTCTTATCTACAGTGTTAATCAAACATATATATAGAATCACAGGGGTTGCTGCCATGCAAGGCGCCGCCACAAATTTCCCTCCTCCTTTCCATTATTGCTGAGCACCTAACTGGATGGCAGGAAGTTCCACTATTATATGGTCTTCGGCATGGCCCAGCCGGGATTTGAGCCCCGGCCTCCTGGGTGTGGGGCGGATGCTCTACCAACTGAGCCACCACTCCGGAACTTAAAGTTAAAGGGTTCATTTACTGCATTTTATGTGGACTAATTTCAAATTCAACTAGAAGGCCACTCTGTGAGCAAAAAACATAGCTTCAGGCCTTACTGTTGATATAAAAAAGAAAAAATCTAACCAGAGATTTCTAACCCCTTGGTTTAACACAGAAACTTGTAGCTTAAAAAAGAAGACTCGTCAATTAGAAAGAAAATGGCGTTCCACTAATTTAGATGAATTCTATTTAGCGTGGAGAAATCATCTCTTAATCTATAAAAAAATCTCTTAGAAAAGCTAGAACAAGTTATTACTCTGCATTAATAGAAGAGAATAAGAATAATCCCAGGTTTCTTTTCAACACTATAGCCAGGCTGACAAAGAGTCAGGACTCTGTCAATCCTCGCATCCCCCTAGAGCTTTCTAGTCAGGACTTTTTGAACTTTTTCAATCATAAAATTTTATCTATTAGAGACAAAATCAGTCAGATTCTTCCCACCGTAAACTTAAGTACAGCAACTACTACACATCCTTCAAATGATATCTGTTTGGATAAGTTTACTCCAATTGACCTTTTAGAGTTAGATAAAATAATCTCCTCATCCAAGCCTTCATCTTGTCTTTTAGACCCTATTCCTACCAGGTTATTTAAAAAAGTCTTCCCAATTATTGGTAGCCGTATTCTTCACATAATTAATTCTTCTTTAACTTTAGGTTATGTACCACAGGCTTTTAAAATTGCTGTAATTAAACCGTTACTCAAAAAGCCAAAGCTCGATCCAGGAGTTTTGGCTAACTATCGACCAATCTCTAATTTGCCTTTCATTTCAAAAATCTTAGAAAGAGTTGTTGCTGTGCAATTGTTTGACCACTTGCAGGGAAATGGTTTATTTGAAGTGTTTCAATCTGGGTTCAGAGTTCATCACAGCACTGAAACAGCCTTAGTGAAGGTCACTAATGACCTCCTTATTGCATCTGATAATGGACTCATTTCTGTACTTGTCCTTTTAAATCTTAGTGCAGCCTTTGATACTATCGATCATGATATTCTACTTGATAGATTAGAACACTATGTTGGACTAAATGGAACTTCGCTGCAGTGGTTTAGATCTTATTTGTCCGATAGACTTCAGTTTGTTAACATCAATGATGAGTTTCCTTCCAACTCTATGCTCAGTCACGGAGTTCCACAGGGATCTGTGTTAGGCCCTACTCTTTTTAGTTTATATATGCTTCCATTAGGCAATATCATTAGAAAGCACTGCATACATTTTCATTGTTACGCAGACGACACACAATTATACCTGTCAATGTAGCCCGATGATTGTGATCAATTAGCCAAGTTAGATGCCTGTCTTAAGGAAATCAAAGCTTGGATGACTTGTAATTTTCTGCTATTAAATCCAGATAAGACTGAAGTCCTTTTTGTTGGTCCAAAAAACCATAGAAATACCTTTCCAAATCAAACGCTTAATTTGGATGCCACTACTCTTACTCTGAATAGTTCTGTGAGGAACCTTGGAGTTATTTTTGATCAAGATCTGTTCTTTAATTCACATATTAAATGTGTTTCTAAGACTGCCTTCTATCATCTGCGCAATATTGCCAAGATTAGGAGCATCTTGTCTCTGAATGATGCTGAGAAACTGATCCACGCTTTTGTTAGCTCTAGATTAGATTATTGTCTAATTCAATATTGTCTAATATCGTTATTATCAGGTTGTCCTAAAATATCTTTAAAAAGTCTTCAGTTGATTCAAAATGCTGCTGCAAGAGTTTTAACTGGTTCTAGAAAGAGAGATCATATCTGGCCTCCCTTCATTGGCTTCCCATAGAGTTTAGAATTAAGTTTAAAATCCTTCTTCTCACTTACAAAGCTCTCAATAATCAGGCCCCCTTATATATAAAAGATCTGATATTACCCTATCATCCTAACAGAGCACTACACTCCCAAAATGCTGGATTACTTGTAATACCCAGAATCTCCAAAGGTACAATGGGAGGCAGAGCCTTCTCCTATCAAGCTCCTTTCCTGTGGAACCAGTTACCAATCTGGGTTCGGGAGTCAGACTCGATCTCTGTTTTTAAGAATAGGGTAAAGGGACTTCCGGTCTGGACACCATGGTGATTGCAGCTTAACGATGAAGCTCCCAGTCCCAATCCAGTAAAATACTTTGAAAATCAGATTTGACGGATTTTTGGAAGAGTGAAAATCAAAGGACAAAGTCATCATGCCTAAAGGAAAACAGAAGAAATCGACATTTACCAGGCCAGGACACGCATCGGCCGAAGAATCTGATCCGGACGATTTCCATTCAGAAGACGAGGAGCTGAATGAAGCTAACAAAAAGGTTAGCTTGAAAATGGTATATAATGAATTAAGACGATTTCGCCGAGAGTGTTGGGCCGAATTTCGTGAATTCAAAGAAGAATTAAAAAGGACAAACAGCAGAGTGGACCAGGCTGAGAACCGAATCTTGGAAGCAGAGGAAAGAATAAAAGCGCTGGAAGATTCCGTGCTGGATCTACACAAAAGGCAGTCAAGACTAGAGGCTAAGCTAGCCGACCAAGAAGGAAGACTGAGAAGAGACAACATAAGAATTCACGGTCTGAAAGAAGGAGTCGAGGATGGTTTCAACACAACGGCGGCATGCGTGGAATCCTTACTGAGAGAGAAGTTGGATATTCCCCAATCCACCGACTTGAACATAGAAAGGGCACACCGTACATTAGCCCCAAGGCTGGCGGCGGAAGCGCCTCCACGTTCGGTGGTGGTGAAGTTTTCCAACTCCAAAATAAAAGAAGAGGTTGTAAGACTGGCTTGGCAGAAAAAAGGATTTATGACATGTTTCGGGACCCAGGAGACAGACACTGACATGGGCAAATTAGTGAACAATAATCTTTATTAGAGTGAAAGTGTGTGTAGTGCAAGTGTGAGTGCGTGGATAGAGTTCTGGTCACTGGAGCGGAGCACCCTGGACGGAGACCCGGCAACCCTGGAACATACAAGCACAAACAATTACTTTTGTCCCACGCAAATGACAAGCTACAAGTAGTAAGGCTTACTTGGGAGAAGTGCAGGTTACGTCCTGCTGAGAACCAGCGGCCGTGCAACGTGGAGGTGAAGGCGTCCGTGAACGTGCTGAGGCTTCCACCCGTGACTGTGACAAGGGCAGGTTTTCCAGAGACTCCGGCTGTGACACCACAGACCAGGATGATGACAATCCAGATGATGACAAGACGAGTGATTCCACAGAACGTGGTGATGATGACACAACTGATGCTGATGACGAAAACTCCACCGGTAACGGTGGCCAGTACTCCTGCAGCTGAGATAGCAATAATTCAGGAATTTGTGGAGCAAGACGTACCGGTAGTCGTGGTGGTAGTGAACCGCTACGTGAGCGTGTTGGCATAACCCCGTCAGCTGGGGACGCAGGTCCGCCGCCAAGGGAGTCCACCTGTGCACAGGGGTAGAGGTTAGGAGTTGAATAGCAAACAGCTGTCTTACGTGCTTGACTCTGAACAGAAGTCCTTGACGAGGTGAGAGAAGTTCTTGACGAGGCCAGAGAAGTTCCTGACGAGACAGTTTCTGACGAAACAGTTTCTGACGAGACAAGAGAATACCTTGACGAGGCCAGAGAGCGGAGTTCAGGTTCTTTCTCCGACGAGGAAGTCGCGAATCAGCTGCTTATCCAAGATCAACGCTGGGCGAATCCAAGACCGATCCTCCGGTCCAAAGCCCTCCCAGTCCACCAAATACTGAAGGCCACGACCCCGCCTGCGAACATCCAAGATGGCAGTCACCCCCCAGGCCGGATGCCCATCGATCATCCTTGGGGGTGGGGGTGCCGCGGGAGCAGGACACAGGGGGTCAGAGACGTAAGGCTTGACCTGGGAGACATGAAAGGTGGGGCAGATACGCATCGAAGAGGGGAGAGACAAGCGCACAGACACAGGGTTAACAATACGATTAATGGTGTAAGGACCAATGAAGCGTTTAGTAAGCTTACGCTTTTCAGCCGGCACACCAATATTCCGGGTTGACAACCAAACCTTCTGACCCACCTTATAGTCCGGGGCGGATCTCCTATGCCGGTTGGCCACCTGGATATTACGTTCAGTGGTCTTCAACAAGGCTTGGCGAGCGAGGAGCCAAACTTGCCGGCAGCGCTTAATATGTGCCTGGACTGAAGGAACCGCTACCTCCTTCTCCTCCTCAGGAAACAACGGAGGATCAAACCCACAAGAAGCTTTAAACGGGGAGATGCCCGTGGCCGTGGAGATCGTGGCGTTGTGAGCGTACTCAATCCAGGGCAGGAACTTGCTCCAGGAGGATGAGCAGGAGGAGATGACACAACGGAGGGCGGCCTCCAGCTCCTGATTAGCCCTCTCGCACTGACCATTACTTTGGGGATGATAGCCAGAAGAGAGGCTGGCAGTGGCTCCTAGTGCCGTGCAGAAGGCCTTCCAAACTTGAGATACAAACTGGGGTCCTCGATCAGACACAATATCCGCAGGGATGCCATGAAGACGGACCACGTGTTGCACCAGGAAGTCCGCAGTCTCCTGGGCCGAAGGCAGACCCCGAAGTGGCACAAAATGGGCCGCCTTCGAGAACCGGTCTACAATGGTTAACACTGTGGTGTAATCATCTGAGGTGGGTAACCCAGTCACAAAATCCATTGCTACATGAGACCAGGGGCGTGAAGGAACTGGTAACGGATGTAGTAAGCCCGCCGGGGGAGATGACGTCGTCTTCCCGGTGGCGCACTGAGCGCAGGCCCGTGTAATGAAAAAGCGAATCAGGTTTTTCCATCCAAATTCCCTCCATGTTCTTGAATTTGTTGATGTGTGTTGTGTTTTCCATATTTCCTGCCAGCTTTCTTCTGTTATGTTTAAATTGAGCTCTTTCTCCCATTTCTCCTTTATATAGTTACTTGAATGATTGTTTGTCATAAGTTTCTGATATAGTTTTGAAATAATTCTTGTTTTATTTCCTGCATATGAGCTTAAAATAAGTTGTATAATCTCGTTCACATCTGTTTGGAGGTTATGCCTAATCTTCTTCATATAGTAATCTCTCATCTGCAGATATCTGAAGAATTCTGATCTTTCTAGTTTAAATTTTCTCCTGATATTTACAAAGCTCCCGAGATCTTTTTTTCCGATATTGCCCCATGCTGTGATTCCCTTGTTCACCAGATTTTTGTATCCCCTATCTTGTTTTGCCGGTTCAAACTGACTGTCAAATGCTACCCATTTCAATAGTTTTATGTCTTCCTTTATATTATACTTTTGTACTATTTTATACCACAGTTCTAAAGTAAATTTAGTGATTGGGTCTATTTGTTTGATTTGCTTATATGCATCTTTATCTCCTATTATGCTTTGTACTGGGAGTCCCTCAATTTCCTTTTCCATTTCTTTCCATTTTGCCTCATATCCCTCGTCGCACCAACATATGATATATCTTATTTGTGCCGAGTAGTAATATTCTTTTAGACTCGGTAGGCCCATGCCTCCTTTCTCTTTTGGTAATTGGAGAGTTTTATATTTCACTCTTGGTTTTTTACCTCCCCAAACAAATCTCGATATCATCCTGTCCCACTTTGAGAATTGGGCATCTGGAATCTCTGTTGGTATAGCTTGGAAGAGGTAAAGTAATCTAGGTTGTATGCTGATTTTGACTGTCTCAATTTTTGAATTCAGATCCATATTTAAGATTGACCATCTATCAATATCTTTTTTTATTTCTTGTTCCAACCTATCATAGTTTGCTTTATAGATTTTGCTTAGATCTTTAGGTATGTTCACTCCAAGGTATTTTATTTCTTTTTGTTTCCAGTTTAGTTTGATCTTATCAGTTATCTGGTCTAGAGGTTTATAGTGGAATGTCAGTATTTGTGTTTTTGTTATGTTTATCTTGTATCCTGATAATTTTCCAAAATTTTCTATCAAGTTCATCATTTCCATTATTGATTTATCTGGTTGTTCAAGGTAAACTATAATATCGTCTGCAAATAGCCCAATCTTGTGTTCCGCCCCCTTTATTGTTACACCTTTTAATTTCTTATTTTGTCATATCGCTTGAGCCAATGGCTCTATGAACAGAGCAAACAAGGTGGGCGATAAGCAGCATCCCTGCCTAGTTGATCTTTGTATATTTACTTTGTCTGTTAAGCTACCGTTTATCTTGATTCTTGCCACAGGTTCTTGATACAGCGTCCTTATGCATTGTACTGATTTTTCGTTAAATCCAAAGCGTTCCAGCACACTATATAGGAATTTCCAGGTAACCCTGTCAAATGCTTTTTCTGCGTCTAAACTCATTATTACTGCGCTTTTCTTTTCTTTATGTATTTGATTAATTATATGTATTGTTCTCCTGATATTGTCATGTGTTTGGCGTCCCTCTATGAAACCAGTTTGATCATCTTCTATCAATTCCGTCAAGAATGTCTTTATTCGTTTACATATAATGGTTGTATATATTTTATAATCCACATTTAATAAAGAGATTGGTCTATAGTTTCCGCATTGTTCTTTATCTTTCCCTGGTTTTAAAATAACTGAAATGATTGCTTCGTTCCATGATGGAGGTATTTTGTTGTTGTTCAGCGTCCAATTAAATGACTTTAGGAGTTGTGGCGTGAGTTCTTCTATAAACAGTTTATAAAACTCAGATGGGTATCCATCACTACCTGGTGATTTACCGTTTTAAGTGACCTAATCACATCTCTGATCTCTTGTGTTGTTATTTCTGCTGTTAGTTTTTCATTTTGTTGATTTCCTATTGATGGCAAGTCCAATGTGTCTAGAAATTTTTTGATATCTTTAGTATTTGTTTCTTCAGGTTGCGAGTATAGTTCTTGGTAGAAATTATGGAAAATTTCTTCGATGTTTTCTGGGTTAACTGTGGTTTTATTTGTGGTGGGGTCTTTAATCTTGTATACATTATTCATTGTTTGTTGTTTTCTTAACCGTTTTGCCAGCAGTTTTGTGGCTTTTGACCCCGTTTCATAATATTTTTGCTTTAGATATCTATTTTTCCTTTCAATTTCATCCATTTGTGTTTCTTTTATCTTTGTTTTTTCTTCTTTAATTTCTTGATATATTTTTGGGTCATTTGTGCTTTGATGTTTACGTTCTAGTTCCCTCAGTCTCTCACATCTTTGTTCATACGCTTCCAGTTTAGTCTTATTTGCTTTTCCTGTTTCAACAATTAATTTACCCCTTAACACGGCTTTTAGTGCGTCCCATAGTATTGTTGGGTCCACTTCTTCATTGTCATTCTCTTGGATATATTCGTTTATGTTTATTTTTATTCTTTCTTTCATTTTCTCATCATTTAACAGTCCTACGTTAAGTTTCCATGTTGTTTGTCGTTTTCTATTGTTCAAATATATTTCCATGTATATAGGATTATGATCTGATATTTCTGCCCCTCCAATCCAACAATTTCTCACCCTGTGTCTGTCACCTTCATTCATAAGGAAGTAATCTATTCTAGAGTGTACTTTATGGACTGCTGAATAATGTGTATAGTCTTTTTCGAGTGGGTGCAGGTCCCTCCATATGTCTACCATACCCATTTCTGCCAGTGAGGTTCTTATGAACTTTGTTACATGTTTTTTTGTCTTCTTAACACTTGTTGTGTCAACTTCATGATCCATGACAGCATTTAAGTCTCCTCCACAAATTAGGACTCCTTCACTGTGTGTTGCTATGAGATCAAACAGATGTTGAAAAAAAACCTTGTCACTTTCTGGTGGGGCATAGATGTTCACTAATGTAATCTGCATACCATCTATTCTTCCCTTTATTATTACATACCTGCCTTCTTTATCCTGGATTTCCTGTTCACATTCAAATTGTATTTTGTTTGAGATTAGTATCATAACCCCCCTTTTTGCTCCTCCCTTAAATGAACTGTAGTAGGAGTTCTTATAGCCAAATCTCTTTAGTTTCACATGTTCTGTCTTGCTCAAATGTGTCTCTTGCATAAATATAATTTCAGCTTTTTCCTTCTTGAATTTTCTTATTATTCTTTCCCTTTTAACAGGTGAGTTCAGACCATTCACGTTTAATGTCATTATCTTAAGATTTTTACCCATATTCATGTTTTTCCATTTTTTTAACTTGTGCTCCTAGCCCCTTTAACAACAAAAATAACACATATTTATATAAAAACACATTAAAAAATCTCGACCTCCGTACTTTGGGCCTTTCTTCTGCCCACTGGTCCCTGTTGGTGGGTGGGGGGTTTGTCTTCACAGAGTGAAGGGCCCTCCCTAGACTTCTAATTACTATCAAAGTAATAGTCATAAGTCTAGAAATGTCCAACAAATATCACTTAAACCTCTCCTAGCCGTCTGTTTCTCTTTTACCTTGTCTTCTTGGCCTTCATTTCTTCTGTGCCTTTCTTAATCTTTGTTATGATCTAGGCTTTCAGTTGAAAGCCTTGTAGCTTGTCCTGGGCCCGCTGCTCTACGTCTCTCCCCCTTCTTCCGCCGTTCACTCGTCTCCACTCCGTCTGTCGTGGTGCGTTCAGGGCCGCCGCTGCTCCAGCCGTCTCCTTCGGCACGCTCACCTCAAGGCCCCGCTCCATCATATCCCGCGCTGCCTCTTCGGCCGTGTTGTAGGTTCTTGTGCCTTCCTCCCAATGAATCCTCATTTTCGTTAGCGGCGTTTGGAATCTAATTTTTTTCTCTTTCAGCGTTTTTTTAATATTGGCATATTTCTTCCGCTGCTGCACGATTTCTGTCGGGTAGTCATGGTCAAAAAATACCTGTTTGTCGCCGATTCATATCTTTTTTTTCCATGCTTGCGTCAGGATTCTTTCCTTTATGTCATATTTCACAAAGTTTACCACAACTGACCTGGGTGGAGAGTTTGTTTTCGGGTTCTGTGCCGGTGCTCTGTGCGCCCGTTGAATCTGCAGATCCATTTCTCCGGGTATTTCCAGTTCTTTTTTTAAGAACTGATCCATGAATTTTGTCATCGAGTTGCCTTCAATGCCCTCCGGAATTCCAAAGATGCGCATATTGCTTCGTCGGGATCTGCTCTCCAAGTCATTTATTTTCTCCTGCATCCTCTGCGTTTGCGTCGTCAGGGTTTGTAGTTGTTCGTTTGCCTCGCTTTTCCAATCTTCTAGTTCCGAAATTCGAGTCTGCGCTTCTGTCATACACGCCCGCTGGGAGCGCAGCTCCTCCATGTTTTCCGTTAATTTACGCTCCATTTCTCTTCGGAGGTCCATGATTTCCTCCTTAATTTCTTTTTTCAGTTCCTCCTTAAGAGCCGCTAAATCCTGTTGTAGCTGTCGCTTGAATTCTCTTAACTCTTCACCCAAACTGGCGATGCCAGCGTTCATGTTGTCGAGTCTGGTGTCTTCCATTTTCTCTGCTGTAGACACCTCGTTTTTTTGGGCTTTGCGTACAGCGGTTTTTCCTGCGTTGTTGGAGAGGAATTCTTCAATTTTACCCTGTTTTTGTCCTTGTGCCCGGTTCCTTCGTGTTTTCATCCCTTAGTTTATTGATTCGTTTATGTCGAGTTGGCCATTTACCGATGATTTTTAATCCGGCTAGGGAGAGCTCTTTGTTTAAGTGTTATGTCTCTCCGCCATCTTCCCGGAAGTCTCTCAAAGTCATACATTTGCAAATTTAAATTTGATTTATAAAGTACTGCATGATTTGGCTCCAGATCCTCTGGCAGAGTTCATCAGCCAAAGAAACAGCTCTGAGCGTGTCACTTGAGGCTCTGTCAGAGGTGACTGTTTCATTCCTCTGCGCAGGAGTACTTTCAGTAAGTCGGCCTGGTCAGTGAGGAGCGCTAGTGAGTGGAACTCAGTACCTGAGGAGGTTAAACTGCTCACAAGGTAATAACAACAATAATAATAATAATAATAATAATAATAATAATAATAATAATAATAATAATAATAAGGTGTGGAAGATGTGAAAATGACGAGGCAGCGTTCTTTCTCAGAGTCAGCTTTATTCACATCTCCATTTTAACAGCAGAAAAAAGAGAGCGTGAAACAGTAACTCTCGTCCTTAAATATCAGGACCTCATAGATCACATGTCCCACAGACCACCTTGCATAATAAAGACAGTCACAATGCATTTCACCACCTGGCATAACAAAGACAGTCATAATGCATTTCCCCCCATGATATCACTTCCACTGTCTCCCATGCATCCTTTAATCGACTCCCCACAGTCTCCAGCCTTGCATAACAAGGCTAAGCTTCCTGCCTTTGTTCTGACCTGAAATGCGAGTCACAGAACTGGTCCAACAGGTCCATTGAGTGTTCACCACAAAGGTAATAATAATGTAGCGAACTCAATATGAGCACCCTACTTGGCTTGCCAAGTGGGTTGACCCTATTGGCGACACAGGTAGGGTGCGGGACTCCGGAGCGGGAGGCGTGAGTTCGAATCTCCCGGTGGGACGTCACCATGTCGAGCAGCACGTTACATTTGGTGTCAGAAGTGGGATCTCCTGTCCAAAGCAGTAATGGGGCGCTGACATCGGGACGATGTCGAGAACCAGAGGGGAGTAGTGTAGCGAACTCAATATGAGCACCCTACTTGGCTTGCCAAGTGGGTTGACCCTATTGGCGACACAGGTAGGGTGCGGGACTCCGGAGCGGGAGGCGTGAGTTCGAATCTCCCGGTGGGACGTCACCATGTCGAGCAGCACGTTACAATAATAATACAAGGCCTTCACAAAAAAATTGAAAATGTGGCTTATAAACACCTACAGCTGCCAACACTAAAAGATAAGTCTGTTGTGATGTTTGATGTTGTGATTAAATGTATGGTATGTTATTTGTTACATTAGTGCTTTCTTAAATGTCTAACCATGTTTTTTTCTTGTAGATGCACTTTACTGCTTTTTTACATCTTGGCCAGGTCAGACAGATGAAAACTAGCCTTTTGGCTAATTCTGGCTTTTTTAACCATGTGTAATCATGTATTTTATGAAATTGCATTGTCCGTTTTCAAATAAACTACGGGAGCAGAAATGGGTCACCAGTCGTCTTGGAGTCCATGCCACTGGATCCTGACCCCGATCTGTCAAGGTCTGTGTGGTGGCTGTATGTGCACCAGCCTCCCCACACTAAACAAATTCACACACAGGCGTCTTCTTCATGGGAATCCACCTAACATCCCGGGTTAAGTCCTGTGGCGACCAGTAAGTGGTGACGGGGGCAGGATTGTGAAGTCTAAAAGCCCCTAGTCACAAACTGGCACATCAGGCGGTGGATGCCAGATGATCGCTGGGCTCTTGGACCGAGGCAGAAAGAACCCTTCGGTAGCTACATCCACAACTGAGCAGTCCTTTTTAGGATCCACTCTGCTCACCCTTGATAGGGAAGGGGCTAGAAAAGGTGCCCTAAAAATAGCCTGCCTTAAACCTCCCGTCTGGATTATCGCGTTCAGAGGGATCACCAATTTGCGGTCAGAAACATAGAACTATGAATTTTGGAGCCTGGAATGTGCGCACACTGATGGACAGTGCAACCAGTGACAGGCTGGAGAGGAGAACCGCCATCATTGCCAGAGAACTGAGGAGATGCTGGATTGACATAGCTGCTCTCTCAGAAACACGACGGGCAGAGGAAGGCCATCTGAAGGAGGAGAAGGGTGGCTATACTTTCTTCTGGAAAGGAAAAGCAGCAGATGAGCCCAGGATCCATGGGGTTGGGTTTGCCATCAGGAACCAACTGATCAGTCATCTCTCTGAACTCCCTGTGGGAATCAGTGAACGTCTGATGACCCTCCGTCTGGTGCTTGCCAACAGCCAGATGGCAACAGTCATGAGTGCCTACGCTACCCTTGTCTCCGAGGAGGAAGTGAAAGAGACCTTCTATGCCTGTCTGGATGAGACACTGTCAAAAATCCCCAAGGAGGATAAGATCATTCTTCTGGGAGATTTCAATGCCAGAGTCGGCCGAGACCACCACCTCTGGAAGGGCACCATTGGCAAGGAAGGCATTGGAAACATCAACTCCATTGGAGTTCTGCTTCTCAGCAAATGTGCTCAGTATGATCTCACCATCATTAATACCATCTTTTGCCAGAAGAACAAATTTAAGGCTTCATGGAGACACCCTCGTTCTAAACAGTGGCATCTTATTGATTATGTCATTGTCAGAACCAGGGATCTGCGCAATGTAAACATCACTAAGGCCATGATCAACTCCGACAATTGCTGGACAGACCACTGCCTTATATGATCCATGATGTCCATCAAACTTAAGAGGAAGAGGAGATTGCAGAAGAAGCAGAACCGGCTGAGACTAAACCTTGAAAGCCTTAATGAAACTACCATCCAACAGCAGCTTCAGGCTTCTCTTGGAGAAAGTCTCAAACAGGAATATCCAGAGAACATCAAAGAGCACTGGAACCTGCTTAAGTCCACTATCCTCAACACCTGCCAAACCACCCTTGGGTACAAGTCCAGAAAACATCAGGACTGGTTTGATGAAAATGATGCAGAGATAGAACTGCTCAGCTCCAAAAAAAAAGGGAAGCCTTTCATGCCTGGCAAAACGACATTACCTGCAAGGCCAAGAGACTGGCTCACTCTAGAGCCAAGGCTGACGTCCAGAGCCGGGTGAGACAGATTAAGAACTCCTGGTGGACAGAAAGGGCAATGGAAATCCAGCGTCTGGCAGACTCTGGAGACACCAGAGGCTTTTTCAGTGCCATGCTCAAAGGATGGACAGGAGCTGCTGAAGGACAATGAGTCTATTATTAAGCGATGGAAAGAGCACTTTCAGGAACTCCTCAACCGTAACACTGCAATCCAATCAAATTTCATCTGTTACATTCCTCAGAGTCCCATCAGGGAAGACATAGGGGCACCTCCCACCTTATCCGAGGTCCAAGATGCCATCAGGAGCCTGAAGAACAACAAGGCCACCGGTCCAGATGGGATCCCAGCTGAGGTCCTAAAGGAAGGTGGTCCAGAACTCCTGTGCCGTCTCCATGCCCTCCTTCTGAAGGTCTGGGAAAAGGAAGAACTCCCCTCAGAGCTCAGGGATGCTGACCATATTTAAGAAGGGGGACAAAGCTGATTGTGGAAATTACAGAGGCATCTCACTCCTGTCAACAACTGGCAAGGTACTTGCTCGTGTTCACGCTAACCGTTTACTGTCACTTTCTGAGGAAATACTCCCAGAATCACAGTGCGGCTTTCGTCCATCTAGAGGCACAGCAGACATGATCTTCACTGCCCGCCAACTTCAGGAGAAATGCCGTGAGCACAAGTTGCCATTGTATATGGCTTTTATAGACCTGACAACGGCCTTTGACTCAGTTGATCGCCAGGCTCTGTGGAGCATACTGTTGAGGTATGGCTGCCCAGAGAAATACATCAGGATTCTGAGGCTACTGCATGATGGAATGACAGCCACGGTGCTAAGTAACAGCGGCTCCATGTCTGAGCCTTTCACCGTGGAGACAGGGGTCAAACAGGGATGCATCATTGCACCCACCCTGTTTTCCAGCTTTATTGCTGCCATACTTCACCTCATTAGCAAAGACCTACCACAGGGAATTCCGATCCGGTACAGAACCGACGGTAGGCTTTTTAACCTTGCTAGGTTCAAAGCCAAAAGCAAGGTTAGAAACACCACCATTATGGAGCTCCAGTATGCAGATGACAACGCCATAGTAGCACACTCTGCAGAAGACCTACAGGGTATCCTGAATGCCTTTGCCAAGGCATATAGAGCCCTGGGTCTAACCTTAAACATCAAGAAGACCCAGGTGCTACACCCAATCAACCTCCACCCAATCAACCATTTATTTCTCCTATTATAAAAGTGGACAACACCCCTCTCGAAAATGTTGACCCCTTCCCCTACCTCGGCAGTCTTCTCTCCTCCAAAGTGGACATTGACTCTGTGATCAACCATCGTCTGAGCTGTGCCAATGGAGCATATGCCAGACTCAGGATGAAGGTCTTTGAAGATCGAGATCACAGGATAGATACCAAGCTCTTGGTCTACAAGGCTGTGGTTCTCCCCACCTTGCTGTACGGGGAAGAATCATGGACCATCTACAGCAGGCACCTGAGAGCTCTGGAGCAGCTCCACCAAAGAACTTTGAGAAAGATTCTGAGGATTAAATGGGAGGACCGACGCACAAACGTCAGCGTTCTGGAAGAGGCCAAAATGCCCAGCATTTCCACCACAGTAATAAAACATCAACTACGATGGACTGGCCATCTCATTCGCATGTCTGACACCCGTCTCCCAAAACAAATTCTTTATTCTGAACTGGAGAGAGGTTCGCGGGCTCCAGGAGGGTAAAAGAAATGGTTCAAGGACAATATTAAAACAAACCTTAAAAAATTCAATATCATATCTCCTGACTGGGAGCACATGGCTCTAAACAGGCACCGATGGAAGGAAGCGGTGCAAGAAGGTGCTGCACACTATGAGAAGGAAATCCACTGTGTTGCAGAAACAAAACAACAGCTCCACAAGGAAAGACAGAAAAAGGCTCCAGCACGACCACAACCCACTACCATTTTCCCATGCCAACATTGCACCAAAATATGCGGGTCACGGATCGGCCTCTACACCCACCTGAAGACCCACAAGTAGACGCTCCCACGAGGAATGACCTCCGATGATGATGATTTATGAAATTGCATTGTCCCTTTTCAAATAAACTAAACTAAATGACAATAAAGATGGCTTATTCTTATCCTTAATTGTAGCACTTGAAGTGGATGCATAATTGATTTGGTAGAATTTTGTGGCTAAACTGTCATCTCTGCTGGAGTCCGAGTTCCACCCTATGCAGGACATACTGGATGCACTGAGGAGCTCATTTAGCAGCAGACTACATCATCCCAGGTGCACAACCGAGAGGTTTCGTAGGTCCTTCCTACCAACGGCTGTCAGACTGTACAACCTAAGCAGGGCTGCTCGCAGAGATAGCAAAAAGACGTAACAAACTAATAGTTTTTTGAATGCAAAAGATGCAATAGACTTACACAATGGTCCTCTCCGGCATACAACTAGGAACATACCGGTCGCTATGGAGGGTGAGAATATGTATGGGCACATAATCATACCATGTAGGATAACTAAATAGACGGTTATGCTGTTTCATCCCACCTAGCAACAATGCTCTGCACTGTGTGTGTTTATATATTTACATATTTATTCCATCTAGCTACAATGCTCTGCACTGGGTGTGTTTATATTTATATATCTATATATTTATTCCATCTAGCTACAATGCTCAGCACTGGGTGTGTTTATATTTATATATCTATATATTTATTCCATCTAGCTACAATGCTCCGCACTGTGTTTTTATATATCTACATATTATTCCATCTAGCTACATTGCTCCGCACTGTGTGTGTTTATATACTTGCATATTTATTCCACCTAGCTGCAATGCTCCGTACTGTGGGTGTTTATATATTTACATATTTATTCCATCTAGCTACAATGCTCTGCACTGTGTGTCTGTGTGTGTGTGTGTGTGTGTGTGTATATATATTTTATAGTAATATGTACATATGTATATTAGCTGCTCTTGCTTGCTTGTTTTTTTTCTTGCCTTCTGATTGTTGCTCTGAGTGTTGCTATCCCTGTGCTGTTGCAATCCTGGAATTTCCCCGTTGTGGGACTAATAAAGGCTTATCTTATCTTATCTTATCTTATCTTTTAAAGACATGGAATGTATTTGACTTTATATATGGCTATGAAGACCCAACATTGATGGCTGAAATAATGAGAATTAAAAGATGGTTAATTTCAATTTATCTCCATACACTCCAAGGGTCTATGACAGAAAATATTCTTAGTGGAAAGACAGTTTTGGATTGCTTCTAAGGTATTGTACAGACACACACAAGCAACAAATTCATCTGATTCTGAGGAGCACATTTTAATTTTTTTTTCCAGAATCACTTCATTTTGTCAGCATTGTAGCCTCCTGCTTTTCCTCATATCTACAAAGAAAATGTACAGGACATACATTTAATTTAACCTGTTTTAGTGAGGTTTGTAGGTAACCAACAAGAGTTCACAGAGGAAGGAATAAAGGTCAGAAGTCAGGTCAAAAGTCAGGAAAGTCCCAGGACCTCCAACACAGACAGAGCTCTGACATGTGCTTCACCTTTTTTTGTTAGTCCTGCAAATGGAACAAGTGGAATGCAACTTGCACTCTGAAAACATAACAGTGGGAAGTTGTGTTTTTAAAGAAAAATCTTATGCATTTCAATTTCGTTTTAAAGTCCACTCATAATTAATTCTTGTGTTTCAAAAGCACATCAAAGTTTGTTTTCCTGCAGGTAGATTTTGACCTCTCACAGACAGGACAGTCAGAGGAGAAGAAGGTGGGTGGGGGAGATGATTCCAAGATGAAGGGGCAGCAGAAGAAAAGGGGTAATTACAGTTCCTTTCTTATGGAAATCGTAATGAAGTGGGACACAGGGCTCAGGACAATAGAGAGCCACAGGCAGGCAGAGTCACCGTGTAAACTGCTTCCTGTTAGGGAGCCATTTAACCCTCACTTTTACTGACTAACAAGCCATCTCCAGGCCAACTACAAAGAGGCTTCCTATCAAAGCTGGAGGCTGCTGGTGTCTGTGTTGCTCACATAAGGTTTTCCCAGGCAAACTAACATCTAACAGCAGTGATGATCCAAAATGCTGGTGTACAGACGTGGACAAAATTGTTGGTACCCCTCTGTTAATGAAAGAAAAACCCACAATGGTCACAGAAATAACTTGAATCTGACAAAAGTGGTAATAAATAAAAATTCTATGAAAATTAACCAATGAAAATCAGACAATGCTTTTGAATTGTGGTTCAACAGAATTATTTTAAAAAACAAACTCATGAAACAGGCCTGGACAAAATTGATGGTACCCCTAGAAAAGATTGAAAATAATGTGACAATAGGGACATGTTCAACCAAGATGTGTCCTCTAATTCACATCACAGGTGACTACAAACTTGTAATCAGTCAGTCGGCCTATTTAAAGGGTGACAAGTAGTCACCGTGCTGTTTGGTGACATGGTGTGTACCACACTAAACATGGACCAGAGGAAGCAAAGGAGAGAGTTGTCTCAGGAGATTGGAAAGAAAATTATAGACAAGCATGTTAAAGGTAAAGGCTATAAGACCATCTCCATGCAGCTTGATGTTCTTGTGACTACAGTTACACATATTATTCAGAAATTTAAGATCCACGGGACTGTAGCCAACCTCCCTGGACGTGGCAGCAGGAGGAGACAGATAATACTAATGGTGTGGTTTATATTAATCATATATTCCATACCTACATATGTATAGACATATTAGAATGTTTAGTGATTACATATGTGCAATGACCTCATGCCTCAGAACAGGACAAGAGGTCTCGACCGCCAGCGAAGATCAAAGAGCATACGGAGTCGCAGCGGTGGAGACCAGATCGATCTCCCTGACTACCCAGGGTCAGGTGGAGGAGACAGAGGACAATGGAGGAGATCGAGCTCCCTGACCACCCAGGGTCAGGTGGAGGAGACGGAAGACAAAGGAGGGGGGATTAAGTTAATGCGGGATGTCAGCTTTGATATGCAATGTCTTTTGTTGTGTGTAGGTATAAGTATGAAGGTCTGAATGTGTTCGACCTCTTATTCTGCTTCTGCACTGAGATGAGACTTGTTAGAGGAGCGAAGCTGATATTAAACTTTGGTTTATAAATCACATCGCCTCGTTATTCCAAGCTCTTCTACACTGGTGACCCTGACGTGAGGATGGAACAGAGATGTTCTCCCGCGATTGACTCATCAGAGGCGACCCAGGCAAGCGCCGGCGCCCATGCAGACAGGGGAACAGATGGACGATGTTCCCCCACGGCAGAAGCCACAGAGAGGGCTCATCCGAGCACCAGCCCCGCCGTGAGAGCTGAAGAAAGGCGCTCTCACCCGGCGGACACATCAGGGACGGCCCACACAAGCGGCGTCACCGTCAAGCTGCCAGACTTCTGGCAAGAAGACCCGGACTCGTGGTTCCAGCAAGCTGAGGCTCAGTTTGCACTGGCGGGCATAACGGCAGACGACACAAAATTTTATCACATCGTCGCCAAACTCGACGCTGCCACGTAGAGATGTGCGCGGAGCATAATCCAACGGCCGCCCGCCCATGACAAATATAGAGAACTTAAGGCGACCATCGTCGAGAATTTCGTCCCCTCAGCCGAAGAGAGAGCAGAGAAGATCCTGGCGATCTACGGCCACAGAGGATGCAGACCCAAGGCCCTCATGGAGGACATGCTGCAGCTCAAGGAAGAGGACAACGACAACTTCCTCTTCCAACACATCTTCCAACCCTGAGGCCTTTAGGCAGTAACGGACCAGACACTCTCCCCGGACCGACACATCACTCTTTTCCACAGGTTTTTGTCCCCCAAGCTTTAAAAAACGCCGAGTTTGTTTTTGTTAGGCACAAAACTTTAAAATCAACCCTCCGTCCACCATACGACGGACCATTCAGAGTGCTGGAACCTGGTGATAAGCATTTTGTGCTTGATTTAGGGGACAGAAAAGAAACAGTCAGCATTGACAGACTTAAACCTGCTTTCTTGTTGAGAGACGAACCTGCACGGGTGGCGAAGGCACCTCGGCGGGGTAGACCCCCCAAGAAAAAAGACTCAACCCCCCTGCAGGGAACAAATAACCACTCTCCTCCCCAAGCTGCAGATTCCTTACAGGAGGGTCCCACCAGGACGCCAAAGCGGACCTACAGCAGATTCGGGAGAAGATTAAAACCCAGACGGCACAGGGACTGATACAAATTAACCAAGAGTTGTTAACTATGTTATCAGATTGTGCCGTGACAGTTTTAAGGCTGATTTGTGATATTACTATACTGTTATGGTTACCACTGAATTCTCTACAGGAGCATGGCTGCTGGAAAGATTCTTCCTTGTTTTCCCTGTCAAGAGGTTTAAAAGCATAGTATGTCATAGAAATTATCTTAAACTGTAGAATTACTTTGATTGTCCTTTTCTTAGTCATTTGGGGGGGCTGTGGTTTATATTAATCATATATTCCATACCTACATATGTATAGACATATTAGAATGTTTAGTGATTACATATGTGCAATGACCTCACGCCTCAGAACAGGACAAGAGGTCTTGACCGCCAGCGAAGATCAAAGAGCATACGGAGTCGCAGCGGTGGAGACCAGATCGATCTCCCTGACTACCCAGGGTCAGGTGGAGGAGACAGAGGACAATGGAGGAGATCGATCTCCCTGACCACCCAGGGTCAGGTGGAGGAGACGGAAGACAAAGGAGGGGGGATTAAGTTAATGCGGGATGTCAGCTTTGATATGCAATGTCTTTTGTTGTGTGTAGGTATAAGTATGAAGGTCTGAATGTGTTCGACCTCTTATTCTGCTTCTGCACTGAGATGAGACTTGTTAGAGGAGCGAAGCTGATATTAAACTTTGGTTTATAAATCACATTGCCTCGTTATTCCAAGCTCTTCTACAAATGGTAACAAAAGAGCCCAGAACACCCTCTAAACACATTCATGGTGAACTCAAGGTCAAGGTACATCAGTGTCAGATCGCACCATCCGTCGTTGCTTGAGCCAAAGTGGACTTCATGGGAGACAACCAAGGAGGACACCATTGTTGAAAACAAATCATAAAAAAGCCAGACTGGAATTTGCCAAACTGCATGTTGACAAACCACAAAGCTTCTGGGAGAATGTCCTATGGACAGACAAGACAAAACTGGAATTTTTTGGCAAGGCACATCAGCTCTATGTTCACAGACGCAAAAATGAAGCATGCCAAGAAAAGAACACTGTCCCCACTGTGAAACATGGAGGAGGTTCTGTTATGTTCTGGGGCTGCTTTGCTGCATCTGGCACAGGGTGTCTTGAATCTGTGCAGGGTACAATGAAATCTCAAGACTATCAAGGCATTCTAGAGAGAAATGTGCTGCCCAATGTCAGACAGCTTGGTCTCAGTCGCAGGTCATGGGTCTTGCAACAGGATAATGATCCAAAACACACAGATAAAAACACCCAAGAATGGCTAAGAGCGAAACATTGGACTATTCTAAAGTGGCCTTCTATGGGCCCTGGTCTAAATCCTATTGAACATCTGTGGAAAGAGCTGAAACATGCCGTCTGAAGATGGCACCCTTCAAACCTGAGACAACTGGAGCAGTTTGCTCATGAGGAGTGGGACAAAATACCTGCTGAGAGGTGCAGAAGTCTCATTGACAGTTACAGAAATCGTTTGATTGCAGTGATTGCCTCAAAAGGTCGTGCAGCAAAATATTAAGTTAAGGGTACCATCATTTTTGTCCAGGCCTGTTTCATGAGTTTGTTTTTTAAAATAATTCTGTTGAACCACAATTCAAAAGCACTGTCTGATTTTCATTGGTTAATTTTCATAGAATTTTTTTTTTATTACCACTTTTGTCAGATTCAAGTTATTTCTGTGACTATTGTGGGTTTTTCTTTCATTAACAGAGGGGTACCAACAATTTTGTCCACGTCTGTATGTCATCTCCCGCCTGCCCCACTGCAGTCATGACCTTTTCCTCCAGCTCACATAAACTGTCTGATGCAGAAATGAGTGGGTCTGTGACCTCAAGGACCATCTAATATGTAAAGTGCATATCAGAGGTGTAGAAGTTCAGAGGCAAGGTTAGAAAAATAAACGCATAAGGAAGCAATGATCAGGTTCTCTTCCAGCTTTATATTCTCAGAGAAATATTCTAATAATGACAGCAACTTTACTGTAAACTAATATTATTAACTACAAATAGTATAGGCTTGAATATTGAAATTAAATCATGAAACTACTACTAGTGTCTTCTGTATAGTTTAGTTTAGTTTATATTTAGAAATAAAAACATAACATCCCTACATTTATCAAGGAAAAAACACAAGAAAACTATTCTTGAAGTTAAATGGTTTTGTAGAATTGCTTGGCTAACAATCACTACTTCATACACCCACATAACAGTAGTGTCCCTGCAGTTATTGTGACGAAACAGTCACAAAATCATTCTGGTTTTTCTCTCCCAGGATCCTCCTGATGTCTCTGCTTTCCAGTCTTTCTGATGTATTTGTCACGCAATCCACCTGAAGTACATTTTCAAAGTAATACCCATTTGTGTTTCTTATATTAGTCGCACAATCTTGATGATATATTTTTCACATGTGTAATGTTCCTGATACATTTGTTATACATTTTTGTTATAGATTTGTTGTAAATCATTCTGATTTAGAGGTTACATAAACCTCCTGATATGACTATCACAAAATCTTCCCAATATGCTTGTCCTGATGCATTTGTCACATAATCCACCTGGTGTGTTTGCTGAATAACCCTACTCAAACATTTTTCACATAATCCTCCTGATGTTTGTCTCTTATCCCCCTAATATACGTATTTCTTACATAACACAACATAACAAAAGTAATTTTTTTGTAAGTTGTCTGTGTTTTTTCAACTGATTTAAGACAATTTTGCACCTCTGAATGCGAAAATGACATCTGTTTCTCTCGATCAGGTCAGGTTTTTATGCTAAGTTGCAAGCAGTTGTACAGCAATTGTACAGGTGTACTGTAAATTGAATAGTAGACATTGATAAAGGTAAGTACATGTAAATTGAATGTAACGTCATCATTGTTCTAAATTCAGAGAATTACAGGAAATAAAAAAGAATTTTGTATCATATAAAGCAAAAATACCCGTACATGTAAACAAAAACGTAAAAAAATACGTGGCCATAGTTCAAAAAGTTGACATGATTGAGCAAACCAATGTGATTTTTGGATTCAGCACATCAAAATTGTCCTAAATCAGCTAAAAAAAAACTTAGACAATAAATTTGGTGTTGACCAGTGTAATCGTCCCAATACATCTGACACATTACCTTCTTGATGCATTTTTCACATACTCTTCCTGATACGTTTGTCATATAACCCTTTTAATATAATTGTCACATAATCCTCTTGATATTTTATTCACCTAAATGACTTGATGTATTTTGTTGTATATTTTTCCTGATTTATTTGTCACATAACATTCTTGATGTATTTGTCACACAATCCTATTTATTTATTTTTTTGCATATTTGTTATATGTTCGTCCTGATGTGTTTGTCAAATCTTCCCAAAGTGTTTGCTGCACAAACTTTTGCCAAATAAGCCTTCTGATGATTTGTAATTGTAATATTTCTGATATAATAATGGATTGCATTTATATAGCGCCTTTCAAGATACCTAAAGTGCTTTACAACGAGTCCATCATTCATTCACTCCACAGACAATGGTAGTGGTAAGCTACTGCTGTACCCACAGTTGCCCTGGGGCAGACTAGCAGAAACATGGCTTCCAATCTGCGCCAACAGCCTCTCCGATCACTACTGAACATTTATACATATTCATACCCAGTGTCATGGACACTGGAAGCAAGTTGGGTAAAGTGTCTTTCCCAGGGACACTATTTTTTCCTGATGTGTGTTTGTCATGTAATCTTCCTGATGCATTTGCATTTTGCATTATCCTCCCAACGTGTTTGCTGCACAAATGTGTGTTAAATAACCCTTCTACTGCATTTGTATGATAATCATTCTGATATATATTTTTGCATATTCCCCCTCATGTATTTGTCACATAATCATTCTGATATATTTATCACTTAATTTCCTTTACGTATTTTCCATATAATGGTGTTGGCATGCATTTTACAAAATCTTCCTAATATATAGGTATTTATTTTTCCACATAATCCATATGTATATGTAATTTGTTCCCTAATCTTCATGAAATGCCACATAATGAAATCCAATTACTGTATTTTCATATAACAGTGTTGATGTGCATGCCACATAATCATCCTTATAGGGCTGTGACATAATCATCTGATAATAACGGTTTGAAAAGAATTTTTTACTGATTTTTAAAGGAATATAAAGATCCTTGACAAAAACTGAGGTTGAAATGTGCCACCTTTCATAACAAAACTTTTTATTATCCGGACAGGAGCATGCATTTGATCCCACTGTTGAGCAGAAGGGGGCAATGTGCTGGACTCAGTTGGGCCACACTGACTCTTGTGTTTGAAGCTAATGGCAGGACTTGAAGAGGAAGAGCTGTGGAGAGGGACGGCTGCTTCTATTGTCTTTTAATGAGACCCTTTGATGCTGCCCCACTGTTTGCTGTTTGGACACCTGGTCACTGTGCCTGCATTCAGATTGGCTGTCTGCTGGAAAAGGAGGTGGCTGGTTATAATCCAGGTAACACTTTTCCAGTCAGCTGGTGCTGCTGCCTAGCGTGGGAAGACAGTAAAAGCAACCCGGCCCCCCTTTGTTTACTTCCAGTCAGCAGCCAGCACTCAGATTTATGGTTCAGAGGGCCAACACACCACCACCTCTCTCTATAGTCCTGCATTTTCTCCAGACTGGAGGCAGACACTGACTGCTTCTCTGGGGCCAGTCTACACTCTTTGGGGTAATAGTCTCCTGATGGGGCTCGCTGTCATGATACTCTGCTTCCTTGCAGTGGGGCAGGAAATGGCAGGTACCGCACACCTGCCAAGTAAGAAATAGCATACCCCTCTCCCCTAGACAAGGAGCGAGGAGCTTTTGGGGCAAACTGGCACAATCAGACAGCAGTTAAATATTAGAGATGCAGAGAAGCTATGCTGTTTTGTGTGGTATACTTTTCATAATGGAAAAATTGCCCAAGAAAGGGAAATACTTTTGCATTTGGAGTTAACAATTTTGCTAACATTTGATATACAGTAAAAGAAAAAAGCTAAATCTAATGCAAAAAGGTCACCTAGCACAAAAATGTCTACTGCACATACATACTGTTTATCTCCACTTTGTACCAAATGCATACACTTGCACTGATTGGCTATCAGTCAGGCACCTGCCCTTCAGAAACAAGCATCAGTGTAGATGTTGCACTGAGCAAGAGTACGTCTAAAGCAGCACGCTACAGTAGACTGTCTCTGAACATTTGATAACAAACACCAATAATTAGTGGTAATCATCTGTGTATTTTTAGCCATATTGTGACAGAGTAGTCACAATGCAAAATTTCTTAAAGGAAGAAAGACTGTGAAAACGCGGCGGTGAGCTGACAGGTGTGTGAGTGTGACAGCTGTGACAGACACCCGTTAGTTCTACACCCGCCAGTTAGTCCATGTTAGCCTGATGGCACACCATCGTTGGGGTGCATTTATATCAAGAAGAGAGTCAACTTAAGTTTCAATTTGACAGAATTGATATTATTTCTGTTTGGACTAAAAAGGAGCTGATATCGCTGGGACTGTTAATGTTTATTTATTTATGACAGACTTGGAACATCTTTCAGTTGTAGTCCATGAGCTAAGTCAGATATTGGTACCACCTGAGGTGGCAAAACCTTTTTAGTTCCATCTTATTTCTAGGGTGTATAGGAATACACTGAGACATGATAGTCTTTCCAAATAAATAGCTTATTTGTAGCAATTTTTATGGTGCCCCCTACTTTTCCTGCTTGCGAGATTAGTCAATTTTCAACATTATCATACACCTACACACTGAGGTAACGTTTACCCACAATTTTACGTCATTTCAAAGGTCATATAAGTGAGACTTTATAGTTAAAATTAGATAAGAATTAATTAAGGTTAACAAGTTTTTTCAGTGAAACATTACAATATGTCGTGTTTATAAAGGATTTACAAATTGTTTATAAGTCAGTTATTAATAAGGTTATAAATGCTTTAGCAACTGTAAATAAGCAATTATAAATTAGTCATAAGACTTTTTTTTTACACAAATGTATTCTCACTATTTGTTTTACTCTATCCCGATAAATTTTCCAGGTGCTCTGCTAACTTTATACTGTCAGTAGATATGGTATACTGATTTATTTAAGACAACCTGCAGTTTATAACACACTTTACAATAAGGTTCCTAATTTGATAGTTGATTTCACCAAATGGTAAACCTACTGTACATCAGTGTGTGAAATATGTCTGATTTTGCTTTATAAAGCATTTATAACCTAATTAATAACTGACGTATAAACCATTTGCAAATTCTTTATAAGGGGACATATTGTAAAGTTACTTTTTTTTTTTTTGAAAAAGGTGACACAGATTTGAGAAAATGAGCATGGTGTCAAGAAAGCATCACTCATCACACAATGAAGAAAGAAGATTATGTTAAGAGATTACAGGTTCAGGTTACTTTATTTGTACCCGTAGGTAGATTTGTTTTGCAGTCAGGTGACATCCATATTTACAAACCACAACAACAACAACATAAAACATAAACATTCAACATAAACACAAACACAGGCACACATGAAGCTGACTATAAACATGATAAAAACACTCAAGGCTCCATCAATCAGGATATAAGACAAAGAGATGAGAGAAAAAACAGAGATAAGAGAGAAGGGTCATATTAAAAAGTTAAAGACTAGTCAAAGAGGTTAAAAACTCAAAAGTCTAAAACCCAACAAAAGATTTAGAACCCAAATAGAAAACCTACAAAAATAAGTAAATATAAAATGAAATTAATAAATAGGTAACTAAATTATGTGCAATATATTACAATCACATAGACCAACAGCTATTGGGAAACTTTGTTTACTGCCCAATGATACCATCACCCCATGCATATTTGGAGGTTGAACATGACAGACTGAACTAGCTGAGAATGGATTCCACCCCTGAAACAGACCCTGGTGGCTCAGCATCCAAACGCCGTGCATGGAGTGTCTGATTCACTGTTCCTGTTAAGATAGAGACACAAACCTTTTTTCACCACAAGACACTGACTCATGGAAGACTTTTCTCAGAGCAGCTGAAGTCAGAAACCATTGTCCAATCTTGGAGATTGCCAGAGACCTACCAGAAGAGGTAGTACCATTTGTATCTTACCATAGGAAATGTCAGAGCATCTTTACCATGAAAAAGTCACTTGATGCCATTGTGGCAAAAGGACAGCTGAAAGAACAATCGACATCTGAAGGTGCAAGAAAGACCAGCTGAAAAGTTTCAAGTCAGTCCAGGTTGTACAAGGCCAAGTGTATCTTCTGTGGCAAAGCCAACAAATACACTACTCACAAAAAGTTAGGGATATTTGGCTTTCGGGTGAAATTTATGAAAAATGTAAAAAACGTTCACGCTATAGTGATGTTATATCATGAAAGTAGGGCAGTTAAGTAGAAGCATGCAATGGTGATTTCCTTATCTTAAGCAATTTATCGAAACAAAAGCCAACAACAGTGGTGGGTATACCTCAACAAAAAGTGTCAGTGTCTCAATAACTTGTCATGTGCCCTTGAACATCAATTACAGCTTGACAACGACGTCTCATGCTGTTCACAAGTCAACTTATTATCTGCTGAAGCATGGCATTCCACTCTTCTTGAAGGGCGGCCCTCAGGTCATTGAGGTTGTGGGGTGCAGGGTTACGAGCCTCTACATGGTGACTCAGCTGATCCCATAGGTTTTCTATGGGATTCACGTTGGAGAAAGTGCAGGCCACTCCATTTGAGGTACCCCAGCCTCCAGCAGCCATTCCCAAATGATGCGACCTTGATGAGCTGGAGGATTGTTGGCCATGAAGATGAAATTAGGGCTGTGTTGTTCATGCAGCAGCACAATGACTGGATTAATGGTGTTATTCAGGTAGTATCGGCTTGTCACTGTACCATTCACAAGGTGTAGGGCAGTTCTGTATTGACTAGACACACCTGCCCAGACTGTAGCATGGTGACAACAGTGGCTGTTGCATAGTGCTCTCCTTGACGTCTCCAACATTGTTGGCGGCCATCATTTCTGCTCACTGTGAATTGACTTTCATCAGACAAAAGCACTGAGGCCCACTGGCCCCTTGTCCATCATAAATAAGATAAGATAAGATAAGATAAGCCTTTATTAGTCCCACAATGGGGAAATTCCAGGATTGTAACAGCACAGGGATAGCAACACTCAGAGCAATAATTTAAAAGATAAGAAAATAAGAGCAGTGAATATGCATATGTACACATAAATATATAAATATATATACACAGTGCGGAGCATTGTAGCTAGATGGAATAAACAGCATAACCGTCTATTTAATTACCCCACATAGTATGAATATGTACCCATACATATTGTCACCCTCCGTAGCAATTGATATTGTCCTAGTTGTATACTGGAGGGGGACCATTATTGTGTAAATTTGTTGCGTCTTTTGCATTCAATACTATTAGGTCGTAGCGTTTTTTTACAATCTCTGTTGTGCAGGCGGAGGGGAGGGCGGTTGGTCAAACATATTAAAAACAGGTTAAGATTGTTCACCCACTCCCTGCCCCCCGTGGCCTGGGAGGAGGTATTCTGGAGCCCAGAGATGGTTTTGAGGTCTCTCCAGACCCCGCCGATGTCGCTTTGTTGCAGCTTGTCCTCCATCTTCTTCCTGAAGCTGTCCTTGCCTTCTCTGATCTTCCTCCTTAGCTCCCTCTGTACGAACTTCAGCATCTCCCTGTTCCCCGACCTGAAGATCCTTTTCTTTTCTCTCAGTAGTGATTTTATCTCAGGGTTGATCCAGGGTTTGTTGTTCGAGCAACACTGTATGATCTTGGTGGTGTGTTGTCCACACAGAAGTTGATGTAGTCCGTGATGGTGTGAGTGAGGCCGTCGATGCCCTCACCATGTGGATCGCAGAGCTGCTCCCAGGCAGTGATTTCAAAACAGTCCTTTAGAGCGTCCATTGCCTCCTCAGACCATATCTTCACCGTGCGCGTAACCGGAGGTTGTCTGTGTACTAGGGGTTTGTACACTGGCATGAGATGAACCAAGTTGTGATCTGATCTCCCGAGCGGGGAGAGTGGCAATGAGGTGTACGCCTCCTTAGTATTCGCATAGAACAAATCCAGTGTTTTATTGTCTCTGGTGTGGCATGTGACATACTGGGTGAATGTGGCTGAATGGAGAACAGTGAGATATGGTTAAAATCACCCGAGATGAGGAGGAGAGCATCTGGATGTTCTGTCAGAAGCCTGCAAGTGACTGAATGGATGATGTAATATGCTGCCCCAGCGTTCGCTGACGGATTTGCATAAATAACAATGCAGATCATGTGTGAGTATTCCCTCGGGAGGTAAACAGGCCGCATGCTAACAGCTAACAACTCAATGTCTTTGCTGCAGTGTTGCTCTTTAACCGTGATGTGTCCCGGTTTACACCAGCTGTTATTGACATACATTATCACTCCTCTGCCCCTTGCCTTCCCACTGTCTGGTGTCCGGTCTGCCCGTATTGCGTGGAAACCCTAGAGTTCGATGTTAGCATCTGTTGCTAGTTCTGTTAGCCACGTCTCAGTAAACAACATCATGCTAATCTCTCTGAAGACACTATCATAGCGGGACATAGCCGCTAGCTTGTCTGTCTGATTGAGTAGCGATCGTACGTTCCCCATGATAATGGATGGGAGGACGGGTCTGTACCTTATGTTCCTCGCCCGCCGTCTTACTCCAGCTCGATATCCACGCAGTTTCCGTCTGATTTCTCCCAGTATGTCGAGTTTTTGTGTTAGCACCGTGGGCCGGTTAAGTGCTAACAGCTGGTCCCTGTTGTACCATCTCCTGTCATGGACCCTCCCATGCACTTTTCCAATGTGCACGGCGAGGGATGAGATAAGGAGGATTTAAGCGCAGGGTTGCACCACACACATTTATTAACGAACATACAGGCAGTCCCAAAAGGGTGAAAACATACAAAGCGATAAAACACTTACATGGGACGTTCCTGGGCCGGCATTGCCCAGTGAACGCATGAGAAGAAGTGATTAACCCCCGGCGTTTCCCAGAGCTGGCATCACTCGATGGGCACAAAGAACCACAGCTGCGATGGAGGTGGCTAATCCTTCATGGCACTTCAGGTTACCTACGACTAAACACTTCAGTCGGTAAACCATACGTTAATGACCCAGCAATGCATGACTGGAAAAGGGCTCCTTAAGTACATGCATTGCTGGCTCAACAAATTGGGCACACCTGGGCGAGACTCGGGAAAGACGACTAACGGGGCTGGGAACAGCTGATGGAAAAGAGAGAGAGAGAGGGGGTATGGCCGGACCGGCAGACTGTCAGCAGTGTTCACAGAAAGTAGGTCACAGCGGCTGTCTAACAGCTGCCGGTCAGGCCATTGCTTCCATCGTGTGGCCAAATGTAGGAAGTGCATTCGTTCATAAATCTACTGCCGATAGGGCTTCTAATATTCCTAATAAATTTAGAACCTTATCTCTCTAGCTGAAAGGAAAGCTTTAAGTCTGTGCATGGCAAAATAAAGTCCTCCCTTACTCGCCTATGCGGGTTTGATGTAGTGAGGCAAAAGCATTCCCATTCAGCTGGAGAGAAAAGGCTCAATTTTAATTTGGGCAGAGGGGAGAATAAGGAGATTTATTATTTATTTATTTAATAAAAGTGTAGAATAATCCTAGGTGGACAATATGTAAAGGTGAGGTAATTTAAATGAAGAAATAAGGGAAATTGCAAATTGGAGTAAATAAATAAATGAATACATAAATAAACGAATAAATAAAATAAAAATGAATGAATAAAAATAAATAAATAGATAGGAGTTTTTTGTTGTGGAGATGAGCATTGTGGAAGTGAGAATGGACAGAAAATGGAAAGGGAAATTTGGTTTTGGAGAAAAATTGAAAGCTGATGAATTGTTAAAGTTTTGTGCAGGACACAAGAGGAAGTTTTGTGCAGGAACACAAGTTTTGTGCAGGACACAAATATGGAGAAACGACTGGAAGAAAGAAAAGAAAAAAACGTAAGAATAAGAGACTTATGCTGTAACGATGAGAACAAAAGCAAAATAATAAACGCGATAAAACGGAAAACACGCTGTTTAATGGCTTGTCTGTTTCTCTATTAATCTGAGACGATGGTGGTGGCTGTGGATCACCTCCCTCCCCCAGCGACCGTGTGGAACCCTCTTCAGGCCCCCTGGAATTGGCTGCGTCCACCCTCCCCCTCCACGCCATCGCCTAGCAACCCCCTCCTCCATCTGCAACAACAGTAAAAGAATGCAAAACAAAGGGACATCGAAAGATGGGTCAAAGAGGATCAACTGAGCACATGTAAGTACAATAAAATTACATTGTTGCTTTCCATTTACCTTTGGACATAGTCTCAAATAATGAATCTCATTCATGAACATTTAAGTGTTAGTCTGCATAAGCCATACATATTTTGCCAGGAAGCTGTGTTGGTGCTAACAAGCCATTCCAGATTCAGCAAACTACTCACATATTCTCTAAGTCATAAACAGTATTCGTGAATCAGCTGTAGTCAGCACGCATTCAAGAGAATTGAGGATTGCATAACTGGTGCCTAAAACTACTGCTAAAATCACATCTCAATATAATTGACCAGCAGTCTCATTTATTAAAAGCCCTATCAGAGAGGTGCCAAAGTCACATTCATCAACCTACTGTCTCAGCACAGGTGCCGATTGAGTCTACCCAATCAACACCCACGATAATGGCCCCCCTGGTGGTGGTTAAAAATGGACTGTTACAAACAGCTCCCGCCCAGGGGGAGCCAGGAGATAATGAGAAAACTGAAGCATCTTTAGAAAAAGCCGTATCCATGCCCCACCAAATCTATGCACCCCAGGACCTCACAGCACAATATGGACCCAACCCAGAACCCCCACCTAATCTGGCCTATCAGTATCAGCCGCAGGGCCACAGGAGATGGTCAGAGGCTTAATAATAGAGACAGGGGCCGACCCACGGGACTGATGCTTCCTATGTCGGCAAATTGGCCACTGGGCTCAACGCTGCCCACAACAACACTCACAAAGCTACCCAGGGGGTTCCCCCAATTAGCAACACAGGCAGCCATCTTAAATGTTTCCAAGTACTTAAAGCGGAAATGAGGCATTAGGTATCCATTCTTTCAGTGCATTTTTTTTAACTGTGAATATTAACATTACTGTAAGTAATGAGCAAACAACCACAGCGACGATTATAGCTTTACTGTATACTCAGTTATTTAAAGTCAATCTAACACACATTCTTATGTTCCTCCCCAATAGGGGGTATGCATAGGATGTCACCGAACAGAACTCTTGGCAGATAAACACCGAGTGGCAAAATGAGTAACAGCATGAAGGTATATGCAGTACAACACAAAAAATCCACACAGCATTCAATTACAGCAGTACAACGAATATCTGTTTGCACTGTGGAGAGTTAATCTTATCATTCCATCTTGGATTAATTAGCAAAATAAATAAATAAATAAATAAATAAAGGCTTTGAATCAGTTCCTTTCTTGACTCAAGGTTGGAAATCTATATAAGAAGGGAAAATAAAATTTGAAGGAAAAACCCGCACTTATATATGGAATGGCTGACACACGGGGAGCCTGAGGCTCCCCATGAATCTGTTTCTTTTATAAAAGGAAGCCAAAAGGAGGAGGGGGAGGACAGCAAGGAGGAGGAGTGAGCGCACCCCACAATGGAAACTGAGTGATGGCTAAATTGGCAGGTGGCAGGGGGGAGGCGCCCATGGTCCACACCCACCATGGAAAAACTGGACTGCATGCTTAAGACTAGAACAGATAAGTGGACTCACTTCTACACATATACAGAAAATTAGCAAAAATTAAATTATTTAAAAAAAAGACAGACATCTTCCATTTACCTGACTCTGAGGTTCAAGGTACTTCAATTAAATTCATATGGTGCAGGTGCATGTAAAGTAGTAACTCCGGGTAATGATATAAAGGACTTTTCAAGTCAGAAAAAGTAACAGTTAAATTCTGCAAATGGCAAGCTACCAGTAGAATACCTACCAACATATGTAAAAGTAGCATTGTACCCCATGTACTATAGGCAATTGAACAGATCTGATCCAAATTATGAATAACCATTATTTGCAAACCCATCCTCCAGATTTGTCATAAAACTTGGACTGGTAAACAAGGAAATGTGTGGAAGCATCCATTGTCCTAGTTGAAGAGAATAAGAGACATTTCATCCTATGGGGGGTTCCACACATCCCGCTGGTTAGACCCAAACACATGGATTGGAAAATGTTGGACATTTTGTCACCTCTACTGGGGAATATAGCCATCCATGGAAAGCCAATACCTGACCCTTAAGATAGAATATTCTCCTAAATTAGAAACATACACATTGTCTCTTAACTGGGTAACCACAGCACAAAAGGCTGTGCACATTGATGCCCAGAAATCTCCTACATGACCAATCTTAACATTAACAAACAAGGGGATGAGAAAATTTGAAGCAAATTCTAAATTTGTTATGGTAAAAGGTTAATCAGATGTAGATCTAATAAAAGGAGCAGAGTACGACACTATAGACCATATATTCAGAAGCCCAGAAAGTTGTTAACCAGACCATAAAACCAAAAGCAGCAGATGTCATAGCGTCATCAATCCTGTAGGAAACACCCTGATGATGCAGGGCCTGCAGGGATTAACAAAGCTCTAACTCTTTGTGCTTGTTGTATGCCAGGATCACATATATTGATAAATGAGCTAGACCTCCAAATGCAATTTTCCACAGTGGTAGTCATCAGCAAATCTTGCACATCTCATACCTCCCCATAGAAACCAATTGCTGAGTCCAGAGGAGCTGAAGACCCCAAGATGGAGGAGATAACTTACAACAGCACATAATCAACTACAGATGTAGTGAATAAGGATAAAACAGTGCAGGCTCCAGCCATTGTGGTGACAATCCCTCAGGCCATTATTGATCCTGTCCCAGCCGGACCCTTTGTATCGGCACCCAAGCAAAGGTGTAGGGTGCAGGGAAGGTGCATGCAGGGGGGCACTAGACCATTACGATGTGGGCCTGCGACGTAGAAAGAGGGCGTAGGGCTAGTGACTGTACAACTTCAGTCCCTAGAAGAAGGATGGACTGGTACCCATGCGCACCCACCGCACCTCCAGCATCCGGGGTGGAGCCAGATCAGCCACATGGAGGAGACAGCACTTTCCAACGCTACCCCTCACAGTGAAAGCTACGGTGGGCACAGGGGCTCGAGCTTCATCAACACCAGCATCTCTACCTCTGTCCAACTACTGGTGGGTGGCATCCCTGGGACAGGGATGCATCACTGAACTGTTCGCTGGCTGGACTGGATGTTGTCTACCCTCTGCTGCACCCACCAGACTGTCCTATAGACCTCACGGGACGAGATGCACCTCTGAGAGCGTGGGCACACAGTTGTTTCGCTTCTAATGGTACCGGTGTGTGTCAACGAGATGGGACTGTGCTCCACAGCTGCAGATACAGGAAGCAGACACAGAGGAAGGTCAAACCCCTGTCGCAACTGCATGATACACTCCACCGGACAAAGAACTATTCACATGATGATCAGGAGGAGACCTCGGTGGGGGTGCAGGACTTAGAGAACAAGGACAATTATGTGACTGCAGTTCATCTGGACAAGGACGGGTTGCCTCGGTATGACTCCTTAGACATTGCTGCACCGCGCTGGGGTGTCCACAAGGGGGGAGGCAAGGATATCAGAACCAATGGTGCAAGCCTATCTTGGGTTGACTGACTGGGTTGACACAGAATGTAGGGACTTACTTTATTCACCATCTGCTAACCGCTAGCATCTCTCACATCATGTGCGGTTGACATGATAAAATCATGTCAAAGGGGGGAGTGAAAGGGTTATGAAAAGTTAGAGTGCCAAAATAATAATTCTGTAGGTAATCTCCCATTATGCTCTATGCATATTCTATACATATTCTGTTTGCATTCTTATGGACAAATATGCTGTGTCAAACTCTGGTAAACAGGAAGTAGGCAGAACTATAGAGCCCTCTTTCTTCTCTCTCTCTCACACAGCTTTTAGTCATGTCTATTACATTAGTTACACACCCAAACCAACACAGACACACTTTTGATAGTACATTTTAGGGGACAATTAACGTGAATAGCGGATGGTCTGTTCACGTCAGAGTTAAACTGGCCAATCAGATGGTCACGTACAAGCCCATCCTATTGTACGGGGTTGGTCTAACCAACCCGAGAAGATGAATGTGAGTTGCACCCGGAAGTTGCGATCAGTCTGGCGATGCTCCAGAGGGGGCTGCGTCACGCTGAACCCAGCGCTGCTTGCTTTACATGTGACTTCTAAATAAATGTTACATCTTTGAATTGAAGAATTCTCCGGCTTATTCTTGGATCTTTCAATCAAAGAATCGGGATTTTAACACAGGCTCTCTCCCTTTTATACGTTAATCCCTTGCCTAGCAACCTGGGGGCTCGCACCACAATCCACATTGAATAAGCGACTTTTTACAAGTGCGCATGTGCGGACTATGTGACCCGACGTCCGGTTCAAAGGTCACGACTACCAAACATTCTGGTAGCCGGCTTGCTTTTGTATACAAACAGTACTGTCACACCTGAACAATTGCTGCTTAAAGTTTGCTTTAAGCTTTAAATCTCCGTTATGCCAGGTGCACATTGGGCCGTAGTGAAGTGTGGGAACGGCATGTATCATCTAGAGCGGTGGAAAAAGCAAACTTGCAGCATACATGCATGTAACTTTGGGACCAGCATGTGTACATATCCACCGCCATTCAGGTTACATACATTCCCTATGGCGCTGAAGGATCTGGACGGACGTAATTGTGGGATTAAAGCAGTAAGTCTATATTATAACATAATTAAATAGTGTTGTGGATTGTTCAAGTTCTAACCTAACTGACACGAAAATGGGCAATAGGTAGGCCTACAACCATCAGAAAAACAATCTATCTAGACGTCAAGCTAGTTTAACCTGAATGGCTCTACAAGCAAGGAAGTCACATATTAATTATATTAAAGGTAAAATATCCAAATCAATCGCAATACTACACACAGTGAAATATTTGCTGAATCAACCCACACTATACACTTTCTTCCATTTGCTAATACTCCCATACATGACATATTGTACTGAAGTATGCGGAAATACATATAAAATAAACATATATCCAGTCTTTATGCTTCAGAAGAGAGCTATTAGAACTAGAAAAGCACTCGGAGAACGCAGACCTCCGCCAAGCGCCACAGTTGCCCCCATACAGTGTTTGTGTGTACGTTTTCAGATTCCTTGACCATGAAAACATATGACTAGCAATTGGATTGACAATGATATGATTAGTGGTTCGGTAGTTAATCACGAAAATGACATTTTCCGTAATGGCGGCCACAGTTCCCCCCATACAGTGTTTGTGTGTACGTTTTCAGATTCCTTGACCACGAAAACATATGACTAGCAATTGGATTGACAATGACGTGATTAGTGATTCGGTAGTTATTCAGGAAAATGGCATTTTCCGTAATGGCGGCCACAGTTCCCCCCATACAGTTTTTGTGTGTACGTTTTCAGATTCCTTGACCATGAAAACATATGACTAGCAATTGGATTGACAATGATAGGATTAGTGGTTCAGTAGTTATTCAGGAAAATGGCATTTTCCGTAATGGCGGCCATAGTTCCCCCGATACAGTGTTTGTGTGTACGTTTTCAGATTCCTTGACCATGAAAACATATGACTAGCAATTGGATTGACAATGATAGGATTAGTGGTTCAGTAGTTATTCACGAAAATGGCATTTTCCGTAATGGCGGTTTTCTTCTGGACGGTGATCCGGATCACCACCAAAATTTAATCAGGTCTTCCTTGTACCATTTCCAACAACGCCTGAAAGTTTCATCGAAATCCGTCCAAAACTTTTTGAGTTATCTTGCTAATCAACAGACAGACAAACAGACAGACAAACCCCGGCAAAAACATTACCTCCTTGGCGGAGGTAATAATAAACTAGAAAAGCACTCGGAGAGCGCAGACCTCCGCCAAGCGGCACAGTTCCCCCCATACAGTGTTTGTGTGTACGTTTTCAGATTCCCTGAGCATGAAAAGATATGACTAGCAATTGGATTCACAATGATTATTTGTTTATTTGACATGGACAGTGCAATAAACAGACAATGAATGACAATCAATGTGATAGTGATAGGATTAGTGGTTCAGTAGTGTAAAACGGGGCTATAAGGGACGGCGGGTTAATAAGGGACACTTTTCTGGGAAATGTTTTAAATGTAATTCTGCTTTTTTTATTTTGAGCAGGACGCTGAGTTGTGTTGTTATTGTCAAATATCCATGAATCCTTCATCAAATCTAGGCGGAAGCAAAATTAAAAAAGCAGAATTACATTTAGAAAAGTGTCCCATATTACCCCGCCGTCCCTTATAGCCCCGTTTTACGGTTGTAAAAGCATTGCCTCCTTGGCGGAGGTAATAAACTGAAGTGTTGGTGTGTCCATCTCCTCCACTGACGGATGCAGATTGGTTAGACAGGTTGCTGTGGGTTTTATATTATATTGGGGTTGCGCTCCGCGGCAAAACAGAATTTAGAATCTTTCCCGGCAGAGAGGTCGTTTTTACGCAGCGCCTATAGCTGGGCGGGGAATTTGTGGCAAATAATCGGGCGGCGGACAGGTGGCCGAGTCAGGTTTTGCAGCGTGGCGCAAAAACAGGCACGGTGGCGGGCCCAGGCCAGCAGTGTTTTCCGTGTGCTTTTGTGCCTAAAACGTGGAAGAACGCGGAGTTTGTGTTGGTCAGACATGACGACCAGCGCAATGTGCGCAGCGCCTATGGCTGGCACAGGCACGCTGGGGGGCCCAGGCCACCAGTGTTTTCCACATGCTTTTGTGGCTAAAACGTTGAAGAAGGCGGAGTTTGTGTTGGTCAGACACGACGCCCAGCGCCCTCCATTGCGCCTGCGCACATGTTGAAAATGGCCGTATGTCACAGTGTGGAAAAATGCTTTAAAAAATTCCTGTATGCAGACGGTGATGCGGATCATCCCCAAAATTTAATCAGTTCTTCCTTGTACCATTTCCAACAACGCCTGAAAGTTTCATTGAAATCCGTCCAAAAGTTTTTGAGTTATCTTGCTAACCAACAGACAAACAGACAGACAGACAAACAGACAAACACACAGACAAACTCCGGCAAAAACATTACCTCCTCCTGGCCTTTCGGCCTGGCGGAGGTAACAAAGCTGCTTACAGGGAACCAACAAACCCACTTTTTCTTAAATTAAAAGCTCTCAAGTTGAAAGATCTGGTTGACTTTAAAACTGCAGTAATAATGTTTAAAGTGAAGAATCTATCACTGCCCGCAAATATCCAAAAGTTGTTCCAAATAAGGGAGAAACAATATCATTTCAGAGGAACATGCATATTTCAAAAACCTTCAGTGAGAACTACCACCAAGCAACACTGTGTCTCAGTGCAAGGAGTCAGACTGTGGAATGTTTTTGGACCTGAATTAAAATCATGTACAACGCTTGGACAATTTAAACAAAAAACTAAAGGAAGAAATACTCCAAACATATATACAAAACGACATGTAAAATCACATAAGGATTATCATATCCAGTCTGTGTTGTGCTGTTGCTTAGCTTTTTGTCACGTTTTGTCTTAGCTTTGTTCTGATTTGTAATCAGTCTTATTTTATTTTATTTTTGAATTCTTATTGTATAATCTATCCAAAATAAAGAAGTGACACAGTCAGTTGAGGGATTAATGGAGGGTTATCTGTCCATCAGAACCCATGACTTCAGAGGACGCTGCTGCTGCACGTACCTCCATAATAACCGATTTGAACGTGCGTTTGCGGGTACAACTGGGAAGACCCCTACGCATACAATATGCTCGTAGATCAGAAACTTTCCATAAATTAAACGTATTGATAGAGCAGGTTTTATTCAAGTTTAGATTAACCTCTCCCATTTTGGTAGTTTGTTTGGTAGCCACGATCCCATGATGCTTTGCACGAGCCGAGACGCGAAAGTCGCTCATAAACAGTCTGCACAGCACATTAGCATGACATAGTACGTGTATGAATATGTGTGTCTGGAATGCCGTGCCCACCCACAGGGTGACGTCAGGGGGGCACGGCCCATTCTGTATATAAACCATGTTCAGTGTAATAAAGTTAGAGTTGTTTGCTGCATGAAGCCTCGCCTCGCTCTCCGTCATTTTACAGACATAACATTTGGCGACAAGGAGCATAATGGGCGTGTGCTGGTATGAGCAGTGGCTGTGGCCGTTTCTAGAGAGCGCGGATGAGCCGTTGATTTCGTGGCCACAGTGGAGATGGGAATTCGAGGGGTATGTCGCCTCACTGGGTTTCCCTCGGCTTGATGGGAGACAATGGTGGGCCCTCCTGGCCTGTAACCTCGGCGCGGAGGCCCGAAGGATTCTCGACTCGCTGGGCACGAGTGAGGGCTACATGGAGGCTGTCGGGCTCATCGAGGCGCACTTCGCGGAGCAGACAAGGGCCAGAGAGTTGCGGGCGAAGAGGCTGGTGACGTTGGACTCGCCGGAGCTAGTTAGCTTTGGAGAGCTAATGGCTCAGTCAGAGCCTATGGACAGGCTAGCTGACAAGCTAGTTTCGTGCCGAAACAAGGCTAATGGCGCAAAACTGGGCCTCGAGGCAGAACCAGGGCCACATGTGGAGGAGCCCCTGGCCACTGACGCGGTAACGGCACAGAGGAGCACCGAGACCGGGGGTGCTGGGAAAGACAACCAGGAGCCATTGTTGGAGGACGCGACCGGTGAGGGTGACGTTGAGAGCCCTGGAGAGGTGATGCAGCAGGACGGAGAGGCGACGCAGCAGGAGTTGGCCCCACTGTTGGAAGCTGTACAGCGGGCAAGCGGGACAGTGCAGGCCGAGGACTTTGGGGAAGAGCTGCAGCCGGGCATGATGACAGCGCAGCGGAGCACCGGGACTGAGAGTGCTGGATGCAGTGGTGAGGAGCCCGGGTCGGTGAGCAAGCCCGGCGAAGGTGATGGTGTGGGCCCCGGAGGGGAGTGACAGCAACCGCAGGACATGGTGGCAGCGAGCAGCACCGACAAGTGGGTTTCGGCGGTCCCCGGAGCACGACCATGGGAGTTCGGAGCGTTCGAGGCTTGAAGAAAAGAGAGCAGAGCAGGACATTTTGGCATGGTGTTGCTGAGCGCCAAACACCATCGTCAGAGCGAGGATTTGGACTGGGTCAGCGGGACGGCAGGACGCAGAATGAGGGTCCGAAGACGACGTGGCGGGCACGGGAGACCGGGTCGGGTTTTCCTGCGGGTCGACAGCAGAGTTTGGCCCAGAGAGAAGAAGCCAGTTTGGAGAGGTAGAGACAGGCTGGCCAGAAAGGGGTGTTTCGACCCTGGGGGGCAGCGGCCAGACTTGGGGATGCTGTGGGGGTGCCCAGGCCCTCTGTGGCTGCTATGTGAATGGTGGCTGCCCAGAGACTATGGTGTCATTTGATAATTTATTTGTGTAAATAGTGATATGTATATATGTGTATACTGTATATCTGATGCTGATGTGCATGTGAGTGAGTGAGAATATGAGATTAATTTTATTTTTCAGAGACTAGGTCCAGTTCTGTTGTTTGTGTGAATGTGATAGGTTGTTTTTTTCTCCCTGTTCTTAGTGTGTGAGTCGGGTTACCAGATTTGGGTGGGCTTCCTGTGTGCTTGATTTTTTTTTTTTTTTGGGGGGGGGGGGGATGCGGTGTATGAATATGTGTATCTGGGATGCCGTGCCCACCCACAGGGTGACGTCAGGCGGGCGTGGCTCATTCTGTATATAAACCATGTTCAGTATAATAAAGTTAGAGTTGTTTGCTGCATGAAGCCTCGCCTCGCTCTCCATCATTTTACAGACATAACAAGTACATCTCATTACATTATCATAACACTCGCTGGCGTGCTGCTTCTTCCTCCTCCCTGTAGCCAGCGTCTGCCCCTCCACTGTCTAGACTCGACCCCCCGGTCAGCCTTCCACTTCACTGTCCAATGTCTGAGTGGAGGATGTCGCCTCTGTGTCCCTCACAAAAGTAACATTCCTAATAATCAGACAATGTATCCCAACTGGTACTTGTGCCTTCTCTGAGCAGGAATCAGCATGGTTGCCAAGTCTGCTTATTATAAGCGACTTTGGGCTTGTTTTTTTTAAAAGTCACTTGCAAATCTCATCAGTCGCTGGTTGCGGGTTTTTGGACTTGTTTTTCAACGTGTAGTTGCTTATTTGGGCTTGCTTTGCTGTCTGTGTGACAGCTCTCTCAGCTCGGTTGCTCAAGATTATAAACTGAGTCTCCATACCAACAAGTTCAAAATCTGTTAATTTTTGGGGAAGTTATTGAGGTAAAAGTGGCCAGCCAGGGGCTTCACTTCTGTCGGCCAATGATCCATCCAGTTTTTCTATAGAGATCAGTGGCCCGCCCGACTCCACTCAGCTCTGTACTCGCTAATGGGGCGTGAGCTATCCAGGTTTTTTTTTTTTTAAACAGATCAGTGCATATGGGACCTTAAATTAAAAAAAAAAAAAAATCTCAATTGAAATGAATGGCAAGAGCAAAATTATCTTTTTGATCCCGATCAAATTTTGCCATGCGTTACACATATGATGTTTGTCAATTTAAAAGATAATTTTCCATGTTGTTAAAGCTGTCGGCTGTCGTGTAATATCTAGTTTTTGTTTAAATGACTAGCGGACAACTCCCATCATTCCTCATCACTAAATTGTAATCGTGTTTAGTGCTGTTACTTGTGCAGAATGCACATCTTTTCTTTTGATCAGAGTTTAAAAATTGAATTTATTCATAGTTTTTATGTTGACTGTGCTTACTATAAATTACCTGTTGCTTATGCAGAATGCATATGTATTTCCTTTTAATTAGAGTTTATAAAATTCCATTATTCAATGATCACTGTGTTTACAGTCAGTTCACTACAAACAAAAATAAATCTATATATCCATATATGTTATCAAGCAGCCTGTCTTTTACAGTGTGGTAGGTTGGCTGTTGAGCTTTGTTGGGCTTGTTTCCATAGAGCTGGATGCTTGTTTCTCTTGTGAAACCTGGTAACACTGGGGGTCAGTTGTAAGGGCGACAGGTTGGGATGCTATTATGGAATGCATTCAGCTCAGTGAGAGAACATGAAACGAGCTCCACAAGGCCAACAAACCATTTTAAATTGGTTGAACTTGTCAAACAAAAGGACCAAACCCTCTGTCCAAAACAAGGTAAATATCATATTATTGATTTAGCTGGTGAATTGTTGTATAAAGTTAGCTGGTTGCTAGTTTGCTAGTTACACCACTGAATAACTGTGCTGCCTGGTAGGACTTAGCTGATCTGAGAAATGATTAGCTCTTCTCATGCAGATTTGGTCTTTACATTGTATTAATTGTGATCAGAATGGATTTGTTCATCAACTGTTAGAGTGAAATTTATGGTTTCAGTATTCATCAAAATGTTAGCAGCTCCGAACATTTATCAAGTACAAAGAAATCTACTCTGACCACTGGTCCTTAAATATAAATGTGTTTAAATATTGCTTGTCATCCCCACAAAATTCAAGTTAACCTTAAACTGTTCAGTATTTTTAAAATGTCATGATTTTGTTAATTATAAAATTCAAATAAAAATCAAGTTTTACCACTTTTGATTACAGACTAAAGCCTTATTCCTGCTGCATTTCCCCTCTGGCCTGCTTTGGTCCACATGCGCTTCAGACGAGCCCGGCGTGCACGCGGCATTGTACATCCTCACTTTTTTGTCTACCAGACCAAGCAGTTGACACATGCGCACAATTGTTATTTGTAGTTCCGCCCCAGCCCTATGGCTGGGCAAATGCGCTAACATGCCAGTTTGTTCACTAGCTTTAAACATGAGAGTGATGCACATTTTTTTTTTGTAGCAACAACAATGGCGCCATTTCAAGGAAAAGGAGATATTACCATTTTCCAGTGCTCTTCTCCGCTCAAGCTGCTGCTGCTGCAAAAGGATTCATATATGTTTATTCTCATCTTCCACATCCTCATTGTCTTTCTCGTCTACTTTGTCTTTGTGTGCTGTGCTGGTAGCGCCACCTCGTGAATAGGACTTTCAGTCTTGTGCACGCTCTGTCAATGTGTTCAGATTGTGGGCAGGCCGTATGGTCATAAAATTTGGGCTGCACGTGGTTGTCCGCAGTAGATCCCCAGGTACACTAGTGGAGTGGAGACAATGACATAAATTTCATCACACGAGGTTTCTGGTTGCAGGTATGGAGACAGCGGCAGTGCAGCATAAATCCAGCTTAAGTCACTCTGAAGTAGGGCTGTCGCGGTAGAGGAATTTCCCCTGCGGTGATGGTGGATAGCTCAACACTGCGATATGTGGTATTATTGCAAATGTTTTTAAGACCCTGTGGTCTTGTAATTTAAACAGGGTTCATAACTTATGTGGCAAACGATGGAAGCTGAGAGAAACTCGCTGCAGCTCCGCTCTCAACTTTATGTGCGTGTGTGACAATTGTGTGGAGCTCCGGTCTTACTAGGTATGAACTGCTGATTCTGTTAAACAAAAAACAAAACAAACAAAACCCCCCCCGATCATTTTCATGAAGCAGTGGTGGGAACTCCAGTATACTACGGTGTGTGTGGACTGGAGACTGCAGCGACATTCAGCTTATTTAAACAGGACAGTCTCCATACAGGACCCTGCATGGCTTTTGTCTCCGTGATTTTTGGATTTTTGCCACTGTCCGAAAAATCACGTTCAAACAAGCAATGCACTACGCAGTACTTGTTTCACTCTCGGAGCTCACACTCTGCTCAGAAGGAAATAACATGCTTTGTGCCCTTTCAGTGCTCACTGTCACGGCTGTATTTAGCAAGGAGTCCAAAAGCTTCCTCCACGAACTACCTGCTGGAGTCTGCCTGGAGAGAGAGTGCCCCACACGTTACTGATGCCGCCAGCATCCGCTGCCATGGACGCTTCCACAGTACTGGAGGCTGCCGCCGTCAGTGCCGGGTGCAAACATGCTGTTGGCAATAAAAATACATGTAACATTTAACAATTTTTTTATTAATCAATGGGGGCACATAAGTGAACAACGAGATTTAGCCACACACACAAAAAAGTGAACACCACGGTTGTTGTGGTTGCTCATTATCTTCTGCGGTAGGCTTGTCCATTGCGCGGTATTACACAATTGCGGTTATCGCGACAGCCCTACTCTGACGGCTATTCTTAAATATCCACATTAAAAGAAGTTGATTATTTTCACTGCAGATCATTTTCAGATCCTCTATCCTCTGTGAAAATACCACAACTGCACAAAAGAGTATCTAAACAAATATAAAAAAATAAACACCAAGTAGATGAATGAATGAATAGATGCATTTCATATTCCTAAACTTTTTATAAACTTTTTTACGTGTTAAAATGAATTCAAAAGCACTACAATACAGCATCACTGATTTATTTAATTATTGAGCTTATAATCACATTTCTAGTTTTCCGTTCCCATTTTATTTAATCAGGAGACATCCATCCATCCATCCATCCATCTTCTACCGCTTAATCCTTTTCGGGTCATGGGGGTGCTGGAGCCTATCCCAGCATCTTTGGGCGAGAGGCAGGGTACACCCTGGACAGATCGCCAGTCCATCGCAGGGCCAACACAGAGAGACAGACAACCATTCACTCTCACATCCATACCTAAGGACAATTTAGAATCCCCAGTTGATGCCAGTTAACTTAACTTGCATGTTTTTGGCATGTGGGAGGAAACCAGAGTGCCCGGAGTAAACCCACGCAGACACGGGGAGAACATGCAAACTCTACACAGAAGGGTCACCGACGGTCTGGGGGTGGGATCGAGCCCACGATGGTCAAGGGTGGAATCGATCCCATGACCTTCTTGCTGTGCTGCCACAGTGCTAACCACTGTGCCACCAATCAGGAGGCAGCATTACACAAATTAGGCAGTGACCAAACACTGAGATATTGATGGCTTATTATCACTGGATAATGATTTAGCTCCAAGTATAACAAGATTCATCACCTGAAAACTGTACCTTTTCAGTTTGTTGGTGTTTAAGGGTCCATTTGCAATAAAGGGAGCGCTAAAAAAAATAAATAGATTGATAACTAAAAAGTTGCAATGCTTCTTTCAGCATTTTCTATTTTTTTTTTTTTTTTTTTTTGCAGCATTTGTCACCTCCTTCATCCTGTTGCTTTTCCTGTCAACTAGGGGTCTCTGCAGAACGCTGCGCTGCACCTAGAGAAAGCATATTATAAACCCATTTAAAGTTAGAGCTGTCCACACTACCAACTTTTGGAGCTCCAAATACTCTCTCCAATCTTTTTTTCTCCCTTAGTAAACTTCATCAGTGTTTCATGTAGCACTGTGACGTTTCTAATGTCACTTTTTTGTGTGTGCAACTTTTTTGTCATAGTTATACAGCTTTTCTTGTAAATCAGAGACATTTTTTTCTTGTAAATTTGCCTACTTTTTGTATAAATATGCAGTATTTTCTCCATGTTGTTTTCCCCCTAAATGCAGTTTCTCACAAAAATGTAGCATTTTTCTTAAATTTGTCATGGAAAATAAGCCTTTTCCCTTCCATATTTGCAAAATAATTTAAATTTCACATTTTTAATAATTTTTTGACTATCATCAAGCTGCTACTATTTTCTTGTGAATTTATACTATTTTCTCCTAAATTTGTACATTTTGTTCTGGCAAATTTGTTAAAGGTAAATTTGTTTTTTACCTTTTACGAGGGGAGGGGGGCAAATACCTGAATCCTAAATTTGAAAACTGAATGCCACTGTAAAAAATTAAATGTCTAGATAATGAATCCAGAGTAAGTTTTTAATACCAGGATGATTTTGTCACAGATTTCACAGATTTATTATCATTTAGTGGGTGAAACAAACACGCCTGTGGTATGGCGTGCTGTGTTCATAATGCCTCTGCAGGCAGGATAACTGTTACTTTTGTCATTGGCTGACTAAATCACACATAGTGTCCTTTGTTCATCAAAATAGTTACACAGTGGTAAGCCTCATCCACTTAACCTCAGTTCTGTGGCTAAAATGATGAATATGGTATCAAAATAAACCAGACGACCTGATGCACCTCCTGATAGCACTGTTAAGATGCTATTAAGAGGGAAAAAAGGGGAAGACATTTTACATCTTTCCAAGTTTTTTTGCGTGGGAAATTCTTGCATGAATTACATCTTCCAAAACTGTCAGTGAAGTACCTCTCTTAAACCATTTGAACATTAATTGAGCTTATTTTATGTCAGGAGCAAGAATGTGAAAGTGACAGCAGCAGGGATAACAAAGAGGGAGAGAGGGAAGAGAGAGATGGCCCAGGTGACCAGAGGGAGAGTGAGGCAGCACAGGAGGCACAAGTGACCAGGTAACAATAAAAAATTAACTTTGCGCTTTAGGGAACAGACTGCTGACTAGATCGTCATAACAATGTTCTTTCGGACAAACTAATGAATTTTAGACTTGTCCTGATAAGTGATTGACATTTTCTTTTTGTTCATGTAATTTCCTCACAGAGAGACACAGGGTGAAGACAGCAGTCAGGCAAATCCATTCTGTTATTATCACTGTTGTGTTCACTGTGGTTAATGTTATATTTATTGCTTGGTATTAGTTATTATCTAGTGGCCGTTTTTAGTTAATTTATTTAAGACGGTAGAAGAAGAACTCAGACAGGAAGTTGCTGAAAAAACAGTCCCACTGAGATACACAGCAGCTCCACTTTCCTGGTCTTCTTTATTTGTTTGTGTTTGTTAAAGCATCGTCTGTAAGTATTTTATAGTGGAAATGATTAGTTACTATATACGTTATCTTCGGTTGGTAGTCTGACGTTTCTGGTACAGTATTACACATTGAAAACCGTATGTTAGTGTTTATGCTAATCACTATGGATAGCTAGATCAGCTTCTAGCAAGGCCATTTACAATCACTATATTATGGCAGAAGAATAATAGGCAGCGAACTGAGAGTTTTTAAGGGAGTTTATTATCATTCATCCGCCATCACTGAACTCACCCCAGCCCTGTGCAGGCGGTCTGGAGTGGGTCCTCAGGCTCTCGTGAGGAGACACAGAATGCATGTGTCAGCAGCAGTAGTCAGAGAGAGAGTGAACATGAATTTCAGTCAGCTTATATACCCAGTTACAGGCAATACATGAAAGGCATGGGACATTTGCATCACAGTAAGAGCAGGAAGCTTGAACACAATGCATGAATGGCTCATTAACATCACAGTATTGAGCAGGAAAGAGCCAGACGAAGCGAGGCTGCCTGTTGACACTAATACACACATTTCACTGTTATGTTAATTGCTCTAGTTGAGCGCTCTGCTTGTCCCAGTCTGTTGTGGGGGTGCCCCACAATATAGTGATTTAGCTAAAACTCAGGCTAAGATTGATCCTAGTGACTTGTCTGTCAGTGCAGGGGTCAATGCTATGAGAAATCAGTGCTTTTCACATCACTAAAATGTAACTGTGTTTAGTGATTTGGGATGATGGGAGTTGTCTGTTAGTCATTTAAACAAAAACTAAATATTACTCTGTTATTATATGACAGCCGACAACTTTAATTATATAGAAAGTTATCTTTTAAATTGACAAACATCATATGTGTAACCTGTGGCAAAATTTGAACTGGATCAAAAGATAATATCGCTCTTGCCATTCATTTCAATAGACAATTTTTTTGATTTAAGGTCCAATATGCAAAAGTGGAGGGGGCATGACTTTAGGCTCTCTATACAGGCAGAAATCTCAACTCCCCCAGTGTTTGAAACAAAGTTATGCCTTTGACTGCCAGACTTGTTGAATCAAGAAATCCCTTGAACCAGTTTAGCAACGTGAAGTAGGCTAAAAGATCTCAAAAAGCAACATATCATCGGTCTCAAGAAATTCAAGAACAGATAAAAAACAAAAACCCGGAAGAACATCTATAGCTGGATTCATGCTGCTATGGCAAGCCGTTTTAACATTAAAACAAACCCCTTTCCTGTCTACAGTGAACTTTTAGATATCTGTAACTGCCTTCCTCCTAGTCAAAATTAAATTCTTACTGGTTACAATTGTAAATACAGATATCCATAATAACATTCATGCTAGTAAAAGTTATATTTCAAGATATCTAAAATGTAGATTGTACTAGTCAAAACTAATTTCACGATATCTGAAAAGCTTTAAAATGTTTAATTGGCCACTTTAACATTTAATAGCTAGCCTGGATATGTATTGTAGATATCAATAATTCAATTTTTCCTAGTAAAAATGAACACTTCAGATGTCCACAATGAAATTCTTCCTCTCTATAATGATCTTTTCAGATATCTATGACATCATTATTCCTAGGAGAAAGATGTCACTTTTCCCCATTAATGTGTATTGGGTTTTCACTTCCAGATATCTACAATTGCATTCTTCCTATCTAGAATGAACATTCTGGATATCTGAAATAGAATTCTTACTAGGAGAAACTCTTATTTCGGATATCTACAATCCAATTGTTACTAGTCATAATTTTCATTTTGGATCTCCACAATGAAAAAAACATTCCAGATATCTATAATGTATTTTGGACATCCAAAATCCATTTTTTACTAGTAGAAATAATATTAGTTATCTGCTATTCATATTATGACTATCTAAAATTCAATTTCAGATATTTGTAATTGAAATTGTGACTAGTTCCAGTACACTTACAGATAACTGTCAACATATTTTGCATATCTACTGAGAGATATTGACTATCTCAAATGAATGGCCCTTCCCTGTTTAAATAAAGGTCAAATAAAGTAAAATCTTTAAGTGTGACAAAAATAGAAGAAATCAGGAAGGGGTATTTTCCTAGCACTGTATGTTTAGTGGCAATTAGCTAGCTCTCAGTCTGGTACGGCTATCATGTGGAAATATTACCTAGTGTGGGGAGACTTGAATAACGAAACCGAATTGCCTTTAATTTCAGTTTATTTCAAGTAACCATTCCACTGTCTGCTCTCATTCCTGAGCAGCGAACAAAGAGGGTGAACACACCAAAGTTCTCCCTTTTAAACATTCTCACATCAAACCATTTCCCTCGCAGGGGAAATCACACATCTATATCAAAATCTCTTTATTCACATTCATTAACCTTTTATTTACATAACTCCCCCTTCTCTCCTCTCGAGCCTCAGCGGTCAGGAAGTCTTCTGTCCCCTGTCCTCCGCAGGGGGTCCAGGCTCTGTGGCTCCGCACCGCAGGGGGCTGGCTCTCCTTCATCGTGAGGTTAAATCACATATGCAGTGTCCAACATATACATGTCTCACAACACAGCCATATAACCCCCCCCAAACGATGAAGAACAGACTAATTCCTAAAATTTAATAGCACCTTACTCACTACTGAATAATCAACACCAACATTCAGTCTGTGCGCCGCTTGGGCTTCAGCCGTCTGCCGAATCTGCTGTGAGTTGGCCCCGCCTTGCCTGCGGCACTTTTCTGCTTCGGCTCTGTTGACTGAGGAAGAGAGTGATTATTTGCCCTTTGCGGGGGCCTGCCTCGTCGAGGCGCCACTGCGACCGGTACAGACACGTCCTTCATGACAAAAGCAGGTTTTAGTCTGTCAATACTGACTGTCTCTTTTCTGTCTCCAAAATCTAGCACAAATTGCTTATCACCTGCCTCCAGCACTCGAAATGGCCCTTCGTAAGGTGGTTTGAGCGTTGCTTTTAGGGCTTCGCGCCTGACAAAAACGAAGTCGGCATTTTTCAAAGCCTTGGGGACGAAAACTCGTGGAAAAGCGTGATGAACCGGACCCGGGAGCGTGTCTGCTCCCATGCCGACTAACGGTCCCAGAGCAGAGAGAGGTGGGGGCTCTGGGTGCTCTGGTAAAAACTCGCCCGGCAGCCTCAGAGTTTGTGCGAATACCAGCTCCGCTGGGGAGGCGTCTAAGTCCTCTTTAGGCGCAGAACGCAACCCTAATAAAACCCATGGCAGTTTATTTACCCAATCTGCATCCGTGAGCGACGCTCTGAGTGCTGCCTTCAAAGACCTATGAAAACGCTCGCATAAACCATTGGCCTGAGGGTGGTAAGCCGTAGTGCGGTGAATTTTGGCTCCTAAGCCGTTGGCCATCGCTGACCACAGCTCAGAGATGAATTGCGGTCCTCTATCGGACGTAATGTCCGACGGAACCCCGAAGCGCGCCACCCAAGCCGTTAAAAAAACGCGAGCCACCTCCGCGGCCGTGGTCGTCGCAAGTGGGACCACTTCCGGCCAACGTGTGGTGCGGTCCACCATTGTCAAAAGATACGTGAACCCCTGTGATGCTGGTAGGGGGCCCACAAGGTCGACGTGCACATGGTCGAACCTTCTGGCCGGAATGCGGAACGGTTCTAACGGGGCTCTTGTGTGCTTGTGAATTTTGGCCCGTTGACAAGAAATGCAGGTTTTTGCCCATTCCTTCACGTGCTTGCGCAGGCACGGCCAAACAAACTTTTCCGCCACTAGTTTCACCGACGCGCGCACCCCCGGGTGCGCCAGTGAGTGGACCGAGTCAAAAACACGGCGGCGCCACGTGGCCGGAACCACCGGACGCGGGCGCCCCGTCGACATGTCGCAGATCAGGTGGGGCATACCGGTTTGTAAACACTTGCTCTCCAGCCTCAACCCTGTTGGTCCAGACTGGAGCGCGCGCACGTCTGCGTCCGCCCCCTGGTCCGCTGCCATGGCTGCGTAATCTATACCCATGTGCACCGGGGCTGCGCGCGCCACCGTGCCGCTCTCCTGCGGCGCGGTCACGGTGGCCCGTTCTGCCTCTGCGCGTGTTGGAGTCGTGAACGCGCGCGAGAGACAATCCGCTACTACATTGAATTTGCCCGCGACGTGCCTAATGTCAGTGGTAAATTCCGAGATTGCGGCCAGCTGCCTCTGCTGCCTGCCGGACCACGGATCTGAAATTTTGGCCATGGCGTATGTGAGCGGCTTGTGGTCCACATAAGCGGTGAAGCACCGTCCTTCCAGCCAGAACTGGAAATGACAAATAGCCAAATGCAGCGCCAACAGTTCTCTGTCGAACGCGCTGTATTTTCGTTCAGCCGCGCTTAAAGATTTGCTAAAGAAAGCCAAAGGCTGCCAAACTCCGGCTACCTGTTGCTCAATAACGGCCCCTATGGCTAAATCTGAAGCGTCTGTCGTCAGCGCGATACGTGCTGCAGGGTCTGGGTGGGCCAGGAGCGCAGCGTCAGCCAAGGCTTTTTTAACCTCTGTGAACGCGCGCTCCCGCTCCGGGGACCATTCGACCGCCTGGGTCGGTTTTTGTTTTTTGAGCGTGGCATATAACGGTTGCATGATTTGAGCTGCGTGGGGCAGGAATCGGTTATAAAAATTCACCATCCCCAAGAATTCCTGTAGTGATTTGACCGTTTGTGGACGTGGAAAATCCGCTACCGCGCGTACTTTCTCTGGTAACAGAACCGCTCCCTCCGGGGAGACGCGGTGACCCAAAAAATCGATCCGCTCGACGCCGAACTGGCACTTGGCTGGGTTAACTATTAAGCCGTGCTCTCCCAGCCTCCTAAAAACTGCTGTGAGGTGCGTTTCGTGTTCGTCCTCTGAAGTACTCGCGACCAAAATGTCGTCGAGGTACACAAACACGAAAGGGAGATCGCGTAACACGGCATCCATCATCCGCTGAAATGTTTGCGCCGCCCCTTTGAGACCAAACGGCATGCGTAAAAATTCGAAAAGTCCGAACGGGGTTATTACCGCTGTTTTAGGAATGTCCTCCGGTTGGACTGGGACTTGGTGATAGCCGCGAACTAGATCAATCTTTGAAAAAATGCGCGCCCCCGCCAGGTGCACCGAAAAATCCTGAATGTGCGGGATGGGATAACGATCGTGCGCCGTAGCGTTGTTTAGCCTGCGGTAATCCCCGCACGGTCTCCAGGAGCCATCGGCTTTCGGTACCATGTGCAGCAGCGAAGCCCACGGGCTCTTCGACCTACGAACGATGCCCAGCCTCTCCAGGCTGGCGAACTCCTCGCGCGCAATGGCGAGCTTAACTGCATCCAAGCGCCGAGCTTTTGCAAACACGGGAGGACCAGACGTGGGGATAAAGTGTTTCACCCCGTGCTTCGCGACCGTCGCTGAAAAAGTGGGCACAGTGAGCGCTGGAAATTGGGTGAGGAGTGTGTGAAACTTACCACCTGCTGTAGCAACGTGGGTCTGTACTGGTGGCGGGGACACTCGAGCTGAACAGGGGAGAGAGTAAAAAGAGAGTGCATTTACCAGCCGTCTATTAGCAAGATCAACTAACAGATTGTGTGAACACAAAAAATCCGTGCCCAACATGTTGAAACTCACCGCCGCTATTACAAAAGTCCATTCATATGTGCGGCCATGTAAGCACAAAGGCAAGGTCCTTCTCCCGTAGGTGTTGATGTTCGAGCCATTTGCCGCTGTAGCTCCGCTACCGTGGGGTCCAGCCACCCGGTCCGCGTATGTTGGGGTGATGAAGCTCACTTGTGCTCCGGTGTCGATGAGGAACTCTCGTCCGGAGCGCGCATCCGTGATGTAGAGCAGCTTGCTGCGTTCTCCGAGGGTCGAAGCTGCTAGCGACCCCCGGTCTTGCCGTTTCCCGAACTCCTGAAGATGCAGGGCGGCACACACCTGCGTGCCTTCTCTGCGAACCTTCGATGGTAAAAGCAGAGATCTTCTCCTCCGCTGTGTCGTGTCCGCGCCTCTGCCGCCGGGCTATTGGCTCCACCTCGTCGCGGCCGTGCTGCCGCCGTCGTCGGCCAGTCTGGTTCTGCCGCCTCTGGCTCCCCGCTGTCTCGGGTCGCCGCTGTGGTTGCTTGCCCGCCGCAGGCGTCCAGGATCCCATCTGCCTCCTGGGCCAGCTCCCGGAACTCCTCCAGGGTGTGACACTTTTTGCCGGCCAGCGTGCTTTTCGCATGCACCGGGAGGTTGGAGAGGAAGATGAACTGAAAAATGAAATCATCGTTGTCCAACCCTCTCAGCTGTATCATCTCCTCCATCAGGGCGCTCGGCCTGTGTCCACACTTGGTCTAGCAAAGACAGGATCCTCCTCGCCCTCACTTCAGCCGAGGGGGTGAAAAACTTGATGAGGGTGGATTTCAGCTTGCCGTACCTGTCGGTCGCGGGTGGCTGCTCCACCAAGCTCTGCACGCACCGAGCTGTGCTGTTGTCCAGTTTAGCGATGACATGGTGGAACTTAGTGTCATCCACCGTTACTCCTGCGAGCGCGAACTGCGACTCTGCTTGCAGAAACCACGACCGTGGGTTATCCTGCCAGAAATCAGGCAGCTTAACGGCCACTGCGCTCGCCAGCTCTGAGCGCTGTGAGTCCGGGACCCTGAGAACTTCTTCGTTCATTCTCAACGTCGTCAGTCACCAATGTGGGGAGACTTGAGTAACGAAACCGAATTGCCTTTAATTTCAGTTTATTTCAAGTAACCATTCCACTGTCTGCTCTCATTCCTGAGCAGCGAACAAAGAGGGTGAACACACCAAAGTTCTCCTTTTTAAACATTCTCACATCAAACCATTTCCCTCGCAGGGGAAATCACACATCTATATCAAAATCTCTTTATTCACATTCATTAACCTTTTATTTACATAACTCCCCCTTCTCTCCTCTCGAGCCTCAGCGGTCAGGAAGTCTTCTGTCCCCTGTCCTCCGCAGGGGGTCCAGGCTCTGTGGCTCCGCACCGCAGGGGGCTGGCTCTCCTTCATCGTGAGGTTAAATCACATATGCAGTGTCCAACATATACATGTCTCACAACACAGCCATACCTAGAGATATATTATACAGTCTAAAAGAAGAACCATCTGTCAACTGACATCCTGGGCAACTTCTACCGCTGCGTGATAGAGAGCACCCTGACCAGCTGTATCACACTCTGGTATGGGAGCTGCTCTGTAGCTGACCGCAAGGCGCTGCAGCGGGTGGTGAAAACCGCCCAACGCCTCACAGGGACTCCACTTCCAGCTATAGAGGACGTCTACAGGAAAAGATGTCTGCGCCGGGCACGCAGCATTCTTAGGGACTCCAACCATCCTGCTCATGGACTGTTCCAGCTTCTCCCCTCCAGAAGACGTTTCAGAAGCCTTCGGACTAGAACCAGCAGGTTTAGGAACAGTTTCTTTCCAACAGCTGTCACGTTATTGAACTTAGTTCCCCGCTGACTCTCTTACAATCATCTTTCACCATCCTCACCTGTACATAACTGCATAACTACGTAACTACATCTAACTTATTGCACATTATTTGCACATAACAGTACTTTTAACTTTCTGCACTGCTGCATATATTTGCATATATTTGCTTAAATTGCACATACTGTTAATTACCGTATATACTGCACTGCTGTCCTTTGCACTTCTGATTGGATGCTAAACTGTGTTTCGTTACCTTGTATTGATACATGTGTAATGACAATAAAGTTGAATCTAATCTAATCTAATCTAAAAAACGGTGACAGGTTTTGCCACCTTGGGTGGTAACAATAAGTTAAAAAAAAAATCAGGCTTGGACTCGTGATCTATTGTGCTTATAAAGAAAGTTTATATGCCTCCTGGGCATCTGAAGTTTTAAGAACAATTTGTTAGAATTTTTGAATTATTTGCACATTTGGTGAATAACTGACACAACAGGGAGGATGAAAATGTACACGTCTTCAGATAGACTAGGCTAACATAAAATCAGTAATTCTCTACAGTCTATATGAAGCTTTTTTTTTTTGTCTTTGTCATGTTCCTGATTTTCTCTCTGTCTTGTCATTTAGCAGTTGCCCAAATATTACTGCTTAATAAGATGTGAATAGCTAATTTGTGATGCCTCAGAGGGTAACACCTTGGCGTGTGAACTCCTTATTTTAATTGTGTATTTATAGAGAGAGGAAGTGCTGGGCAGAGGAAGAGGCTGATGAGCTCTGAAGTCACACATCCTCTGACTCCGAGTAAATAATGTTCCTTTGCTTACACCAATCATTTATCCTCTGTCTTTAACACTTACTGTTTGTAAGCGTAAACAAGCCTCTCTCCTTTTGATCCCCCGCACTTCCACCTCTGCCCATTCAACCCGTCACTAAAAACCCTCCCATCAGTTCTGGGCAGGGAGAGACTGAGGTTATAAACTCTGAGCAGACAGACAGCGGGTCCCTGCTTCTGATGAGCCATCCCAAAATCTGCTAATATTTACTGATGTCACTCAGAGCCTCACAGCACAGCCAAAGTCCATCTTTCTTCACGTCAGAGAGAGGGCAAGAGGAGTGATCTCACTTCCCTGGACTCAGCTGGTATCGTGTGTGTGTGTGTGTGTGTGTGTGTGTGTGTGTGTGCGCGCGCACAGCTGGAGGCTGCAGCGGGGAGATTTAACTGTGTTTTTTTCACACACTGGTGTCAGCTAACCTCAGCTGCTCATATTTACATCAGGCAACGCCAATGACTGTGGAAAAACAAACTGAAGAGCAAAATCTGGAAGAAACGCCCTCTACTGTCTCCTGTGCTGGGGAATAGATAACTGCACGTTGTTTTCTGTAGCCAGCATTTCCTCTGGCTTAAAGACTTTGGCATGGCGGCAACATATTTTTATTTTATTGAAGCATGTGTAAAATGAGAAAACACGTGACACTAGAAGGGGAAAAACATTCATAATACTGTAGTATTTTACTCATGCATATTTATATTATATGAACAGAGGTGGGTATAGTAGCCAGAAATTGCACTCATGTAAAAGCAGTATTATCTTATGAAATTAATAATTAAGAGCAGATATCCAAAAAGTTAGTAGTTGAATTGAGTGAAAGTACAAAAGCTCCCACTTAAAAAATAAATGAGTAATAATTATTTTAGTCTGGAAAGTTTGAGGGTTTTTTTTGTGTGTACTTTATTGATCCCCAGAGGGGAAATTGAGGGCATCCACCTGGATTTTTTTCTCCTAAATTTATAATAATTTTCTTCTAGTTTTCTACTTTTTTTCTTTGTAAATTTCTTTTTACTTTAGTTTCCTCATAAATTTGTAATTTCCTCTTTTTAAAATTATGACTCTTCTTATAATTTGAGAAGAGACTTAAACTTTACAAAACCTAAGGTACGAACAACTAAGAAAAGTATGTGCATATCTGTCTGTGGGGTGGATTTGTGGTACAGTCTGGAGCTGGAACTAAAACTATGTGCAAACAGAAATCAGTTCAAAAATAGGTATTAACATTATTTGCTGAAAGAATATATGCTAGAGGTGTAGCATTAATATGTACGATTCACTATGCTCGCTCTGGGACACTGGTATGGTAGGTGGGACGGTACTGTGCATATCTGTGTATATCTGTGTTGTTTGGGGCTGTATGTTGTATGTATGTATGTATGTATGTTGGGATGGATGGGTGTCAATGTTGATTTGTACAACATATAGTTAATTGTCTACTTGGGGTCTTAATTGAGGTGATAGGTATATATTTCACATGGGTTGTATTTAGGGAAAAGGGGAGTTGGAGTAAATAAGTGTTAACTTCTTCCTTCTCCCTTTCGAGCACTGTATACTGTCACTTTTATTGCACTTGTCATTTGTTTTGTTTTTTTGCTTTTTTTGTTCAAAATAAAGTTATCTATCTATCTATCTATCTATCTATCTATCTATCTATCTATCTATCTATCTATCTATCTATCTATCTATCTGTCTATCTATCTATCTATCTATCTTGTACATTTGACACTTTATTATCACTAATTTGTGGATTATTTTCTGGTTATTTTTGTCTAATTTTACAATGAAATTACTGTTTTTCTAATAAATTTGAATAAGTGTGTGGTAAAATATTGACTTTTTTCTCATAATTGAAACGTTTGATCATAATTTTGCAGAGCCAGAATAGAACAATAATTTCAACTCTGATTTTAAAAAGTGTTAATAAAATTATATTTAATGACATAAATTAACTAAAATGAACAAAGATGCAGTTATTTGTGTTATATTTAAAGATTCAGAGATTCAAAGTTTTTTATTTGTCAATACTTCTATATGTACAGGACATACATGAGAATTGAAATGCCGTTTCTCTCTCTCTTAGTGGTGTGCGCAATATATAAGAAAAGAAGGAATAAAGATGAAAAACAATAACAGCAGTCTATGTACAGTAATGCTACCCATAGTGTAAATGAAGATAAAAGATAAAACCCAACAATCATATGTACAGAAAAAAGTAGAGCCCCAGCTAATTCTATATATTTCTAATTTTATATATTTAGAATTTTTTAGAACACTCCTCACTTAACAGACAACAGGAAAAACCTCCCATATTCTGAAATCCAAATGTTGGCTAGTTTAGTTTGTCTGAAGGCTGGAGGATATTAACAAATTTGAGTTACTGACTGTGAATTTCAGTCATTATACATAATAATGAACATAAATTAGTTAACACTGTAGTGGTTGGTGGAGTAAATCCTCAACAATTCAGTCATCCTTACCTCTGCCTCAGTTAGCCTGCACATCAAGCATAACCACACCTGTTAGCTTAGTGACTCATTGTTGTTCCCATTACCAGCAGGTTTAAACCACAATAAATGCCTCCAGCTTACATGCCTCTTCTGCCTTTTTTTCTCCTTTGAAAGTATGCTCATGCTTCACTTTGACATCAAGAGAGCGAGGACACAAGTTCAATTTTATCTCTTGGACAGCGATGCTAGATTCACTTGGCTGCTGGCTGGAACTGTCACAAGAGTGGCACGCTCCTGAACTCCGACCACCCCCAATGCCGTAAGTAACTGTTTGGACATGCACTATTCATGTGCATGCTTGCGGTGTGACATCCCTACATTTATTTTCTTAATGAAAATATATTTATGACAGGGGTGGCAGACCTGCAGCTCTCGACCCACATGTGGCTCTTCTTTTTTTTAAATTATATATTTTTCTTAGTGTGGTGGGCTAGTTTTTGGTGTGGCGGTCCACCAAGCAGAAATGTTACCAGCTGAAACCCGGACATCCTTAAATATAGGGGCCCAAATACTTATGGATCATAACAGTGATCACACTTGTTTGACATGCTCATTGTCTAGTTTTTGCTCCCCATTTACCAGGTATATCAGTACCACTTTACAATAAGACTGCACTAATAAAGGATTTATAAATAAACTAAGTAACGCTATTAATTGGGTTATAAATGCCTTACAAACCACATAAATAACTATAAGTTAAGTTATTCCCATACCAATGACGTTTTGGTGTAGGGCAGCGCCTTTCTCCATTTTGAGACCCTAGGCCACACAGCTACTGTAGGTAGTGAAGGCTACAGTGGGGGGGGGGGGGGGGGGGTCAGTCCTCTGGTAGGTCTGTGTCATAAGCAACTATAAATGAATAATAAAACACATGCCATGCACTGATGAAGGCTCACTATTTGGCAGGATCAAGAGACCTTTAAATGCTAGTAACTTATTGGCAAATATGTGGTGGTGAAAATCTAGCTATTGAGAAAACAGAGTAATCTAAATATATCTAAAAATAATAGATATGTGTAGGTTCACTATTTGCCAAGAAAAAAAAAAGAGTATTTCCCTTGTTATCCAATGCGTTGTAACAGCTTATTAATAATACATGAAGTGCTAACAACCCAAATAATAACCTACTCATAAACTATAAGTCCCTTATACAGTAGTTCCTCGATCTGAGCATTGTGACATCTTTGACTTGCCATAGCATTCCACTTGTTCATACTGGCCTGCTGGTTCAAAATAATGACTGCTCTATAGTAGGAGTAAATATTTAACTTTTACATTTCTGCACAACAGAACAAAACAGAATTATACATAGCGTACAGATTTCCCCACATTACATTATAGTGGGTCAGTATTAGGCACCGCTGCCTCACAGCCTAAGTTGTACTTATGCTTTGTGCATCTACGTCGGACAAGGCCAGCGCACATGCGGCTGTAAATATGCTCCATTTGTGTCTACTGTTCAACCAAGCGTTTGACGCATGCACATAAGATAAAATAAGATAAGCCTTTATTAGTCCCACAATGGAGAAATTCCAGGATTGCAACAGCACAGGGATAGCAACACTCAGAGCAAAAATTTAGAAGACAGAAAATAAGAGCAGTGAATATACATATGTACACATAAATATAGTATAAATACTGTATATATACACAGTGCGGAGCATTGTAGCTAGATGGAATAAACAGCAAAACTGTCTATTTAGTTACCCACGTAGCATGAATATGTACCCATACATATTGTCACCCTCCGTAGCGATTGATATTGTCCTAGTTGTATACTGGAGGGGACCATTTGTGTAAGTCTGTTGCGTCTTTTGCATTCAATACTATTAGGTCGTCACGTTTTTTTGCTATCTCTGTGCACAGCTCTGCTTAGGTTATAAAGTCTGACAGCCGTAGGTAGGAAGGACCTGCGAAACTTCTCCGTCATGCACCTAGGATGATGTAGCCTACTGCTAAATGAGCTCCTCAGTGCGTTCAGTATGTCCTGCATAGGGTTGGACTCGGACTCCAGCAGAGATGACAGCTTAGCCACCATCCTTCTCTCTCCTATCTCCTCCACTGGGTCAAGACCCTGCCCCAGGACAGAGCTGGCTTTCTTGATCAGTTTGTTCAGTCTCTTCCTATCGGCTGCTGTGATGCCACTGCCCCAGCAGACCACTCCAAAAGTGATGGCTGATGCCACCACCGAATCGTAGGAGGTCTTCAGGAGCGCTCCTTGTACACCAAAAGACCTGAGCCTCCTCAGTAGGAACAGCCTGCGCTGTCCCTTTTTGTAAAGCGCATCAGTATTGTGTGACCAGTCCAGTTTATTATTCAAATGAACACCCAGGTACTTGTAGGATGTCACCATCTCAATGTCTGTTCCCTGGATGTTTACTGGTGCTGTGAGGGGTTGTCCTTGTCTGCGGCAGTCCACCACCAGCTCCTTAGTTTTCCTCGCGTTGATCTGGAGGCAGTTCCGATGGCACCAGTCCACGAAGTCCTGGATAAGTCCTCTGTACTCAGCTTCATCTCCATTGGAGATGAGGCCAACAATCGCAGAGTTGTCAGAGAACTTCTGCAGATGGCAGTGTGTTGTGTTGTGTGAGAAGTCCGCCGTACAAAGGGTGAACAGGAAGGGAGCCAAAACCGTACCCTGGGGGGCCTCTGTGCTGCCGATGATCGTGTCGGACACACAATCCCAAGTTCTCACAAACTGTGGCCGGTTTGTGAGGTAGAACAGGATCCACGATGACAGGTGCTGGTCCACCCCTGCGCACAGCAGCTTGTCCCTCAGGATCATTGGTTGGATGGTGTTGGATCGGTTGGATGGTGTTGAAAGCACTGGAGAAGTCAAAGAACATGATCCTCACCGGGTTCCCAGGCTTCTCCAGGTGGGACAGGGAACGGTGAAGAAGGAAGATCACTGCATCCTCCACCCTGATGCCATGCTGGTAGGCGAACTGGAGTGGATCCATCGCTGGTCCCACCAGGGGGCAAAAGTGAGCAAGGAGCAGTCTCTCCAGGGTCTTCATTAGGTGAGACGTCAGGGCCACTGGCCTGTAGCTGTTCAGGTCTCTGGGGTGGGAAGTCTTTGGTACGGGCACCACACAAGATGTTTCCACAACTGTGGTGCTCTCCCCAGCTTCAGGCTCAGGTTGAAGATGTGCTCCACAATCCCGCACAGTTGGTTGCTCCTTTTTGAGGAGCTTCGCACTGATGCTGTCCGGACATAACAGTCATCTGCAGTTTCACCCAAGCTTGATAGGTAGCGCAAATGTTCTGACATGCCACTTTGTTCACCGGCTGTATAATAGAGAAGAAACACCACAGCCACGTGCATTTTTTTTGTAACTTAGATTTTTATTCATTTTTCATCATATATAATGCATTCAGATCACATTCTACATTTAAAAAACAAAGGGGTTAGGGTAGGGAAAAAAAAAAAAAATAAAATAAAAAAAAAAAAAATAATAAAAAAAAATAATAAATAAAATAAAAAATAAAAGGGGGGGGGACAAATGTTGGAGCATCAAGTTTTTAGTTTCCATCTCTTAATTCTTCTGGTTTTTTCAGTGTCTTTGGTTATTCTTTCAATTTCTGCCTCGTTGTTGCACTTTGTAGTGTGTCCATTTCCGCCATTTTTTCTCCCATATTCCTTCTTGCATTCTTCGTCGATATGTTAGTTTTTCCATCATACGTATGTCCTCAACAATGTCAGTCCATTGTTCTTGGTCAGGAAGAACTTCTGACTGCCATTTTTTTGTGATAGTTTTTTTACATGCAATCAACAAGATTTTAACTAGATATCTGTCCTCAGCCTGTATAACATTGTCTTTTTTAAGATCACATAAGTACATCAGGTTACAGTTCATTGGTATATTATATCCTAATATCCTCTGTATTGTCACATGCATAGATTTCCAAAATGATGATATTTTGTAGCATTTCCAAAACATATGTGAGTGGTCTGCATTTTGAGCCCCACATCCCCTCCAGCATAAAGATTGGGTATTTGTATATTTTCCTTGAATCTGTGGTGTAATGAAAAAGCGAATCAGGTTTTTCCATCCAAATTCCCTCCATGCCCTTGAATTTGTTGATGTGTGTTGTGTTTTCCATATTTCCTGCCAGCTTTCTTCTGTTATGTTTAAATTGAGCTCTTTCTCCCATTTCTCCTTTATATAGTTACTTGTATGATTGTTTGTCATAAGTTTCTGATATAGTTTTGAAATAATTCTTATTTTATTTCCTGCATATGAGCTTAAAATAAGTTGTATAATCTCGTTCACATCTGTTTGGAGGTTATGCCTAATCTTCTTCATATAGTAATCTCTCATCTGCAGATATCTGAAAAATTCCGATCTTTCTAATTTAAATTTTCTCCTGATATTTACAAAGCTCCCGAGATCTTTTTTTCCGATATTGCCCCATGCTGTGATTCCCTTGTTCACCAGATTTTTGTATCCCCTATCTTGTTTTGCCGGTTCAAACTGACTGTCAAATGCTACCCATTTCAATAGTTTTATGTCTTCCCTTATATTATATTTTTGTACTATTTTATACCACAGTTCTAAAGTAAATTTAGTGATTGGGTCTATTTGTTTGATTTGCTTATATGCATCTTTATCCCCTATTATGCTTTGTACTGGGAGTCCCTCAATTTCCTTTTCCATTTCTTTCCATTTTGCCTCATATCCCTCGTCGCACCAACATATGATATATCTTATTTGTGCTGAGTAGTAATATTCCTTTAGACTCGGTAGGCCCATGCCTCCTTTCTCTTTTGGTAATTGGAGGGTTTTATATTTCACTCTTGGTTTTTTACCTCCCCAAACAAATCTCAATATCATCCTGTCCCACTTTGAGAATTGGGCATCTGGAATCTCTGTTGGTATAGCCTGGAAGAGGTAAAGTAATCTAGGTTGTATGCTGATTTTGACTGTCTCAATTTTTGAATTCAGATCCATATTTAAGATTGACCATCTATCAATATCTTTTTTTATTTCTTGTTCCAACCTATCATAGTTTGCTTTATATATTTTGCTTAGGTCTTTAGGTATATTCACTCCAAGGTATTTTATTTCTTTTTGGTTCCAGTTTAGTTTGATCTTATCAGTTATCTGGTTTAGAGGGTTATAGTGGAATGTCAGTATTTGTGTTTTTGTTATGTTTATCTTGTATCCTGATAATTTTCCAAAATTTTCTATCAAGTTCATCATTTCCATTATTGATTTATCTGGTTGTTCAAGGTAAACTATAATATCGTCTGCAAATAGCCCAATCTTGTGTTCCGCCCCCTTTATTGTTACACCTTTTAATTTCTTATTTTGTCGTATCGCTTGAGCCAATGGTTCTATGAACAGAGCAAACAAGGTGGGCGATAAGCAGCATCCCTGCCTTGTTGATCTTTGTATATTTACTTTGTCTGTTAAGCTACCGTTTATCTTGATTCTTGCCACAGGTTCTTGATATAGCGTCCTTATGCATTGTACTGATTTTTCGTTAAATCCAAAGCGCTCCAGTACACTATATAGGAATTTCCAGTTAACCCTGTCAAATGCTTTTTCTGCGTCTAAACTCATTATTACTGCGCTTTTCTTTTCTTTATGTATTTGGTTAATTATATGTATTGTTCTCCTGATATTGTCATGTGTTTGGCGTCCCTCTATGAAACCAGTTTGATCATCTTCTATCAATTCCGTCAAGAATGTCTTTATTCGTTTACATATAATGGTTGTATATATTTTATAATCCACATTTAATAAAGAGATTGGTCTATAGTTTCCGCATTGTTCTTTATCTTTCCCTGGTTTTAAAATAACTGAAATGATTGCTTCGTTCCATGATGGAGGTATTTTGTTGTTGTTCAGCGTCCAATTAAATGACTTTAGGAGTTGTGGCGTGAGTTCTTCTATAAACAGTTTATAAAACTCAGATGGGTATCCATCACTACCTGGTGATTTACCTTTTTTAAGTGACTTAATCACATCTCTGATCTCTTGTGTTGTTATTTCTGCTGTTAGTTTTTCATTTTGTTGATTTCCTATTGATGGCAAGTCCAATGTGTCTAGAAATTTTTTGATATCTTTAGTATTTGTTTCTTCAGGTTGCGAGTATAGTTCTTGGTAGAAATTATGGAAAATTTCTTCTATGTTTTCTGGGTTAACTGTGGTTTTATTTGTGGTGGGGTCTTTAATCTTGTATACATTATTCATTGTTTGTTGTTTTCTTAACCGTTTTGCCAGCAGTTTTGTGGCTTTTGGCCCCGTTTCATAATATTTTTGCTTTAGATATCTATTTTTCCTTTCAATTTCATCCATTTGTGTTTCTTTTATCTTTGTTTTTTCTTCTTTAATTTCTTGATATATTTTTGGATCATTTGTGCTTTGATGTTTACGTTCTAATTCCCTCAGTCTCTCACATCTTTGTTCATACGCTTCCAGTTTAGTCTTATTTGCTTTTCCTGTTTCAACAATTAATTTACCCCTTAACACGGCTTTTAGTGCGTCCCATAGTATTGTTGGGTCCACTTCTTCATTGTCATTCTCTTGGATATATTCGTTTATGTTTATTTTTATTCTTTCTTTCATTTTCTCATCATTTAACAGTCCTACGTTAAGTTTCCATGTTGTTTGTCGTTTTCTATTGTTTAAATATATTTCCATGTATATAGGATTATGATCTGATATTTCTGCCCCTCCAATCCAACAATTTCTCACCCTGTGTCTGTCACCTTCATTCATAAGGAAGTAATCTATTCTAGAGTGTACTTTATGGGCTGCTGAATAATGTGTATAGTCTTTTTCGAGTGGGTGTAGGTCCCTCCATATGTCTACCATACCCATTTCTGCCAGTGAGGTTCTTATGAACTTTGTTACATGTTTTTTTGTCTTCTTAACACTTGTTGTGTCAACTTCATGATCCATGACAGCATTTAAGTCTCCTCCACAAATTAGGACTCCTTCACTGTGTGTTGCTATGAGATCAAACAGATGTTGAAAAAAACCCTTGTCACTTTCTGGTGGGGCATAGATGTTCACTAATGTGATCTGCATACCATCTATTCTTCCCTTTATTATTACATACCTGCCTTCTTTATCCTGGATTTCCTGTTCACTTTCAAATTGTATTTTGTTTGAGATTAGTATCATAACCCCCCTTTTTGCTCCTCCCTTAAATGAACTGTAGTAGGAGTTCTTATAGCCAAATCTCTTTAGTTTCACATGTTCTGCCTTGCTCAAATGTGTCTCTTGCATAAATATAATTTCAGCTTTTTCCTTCTTGAATTTTCTTATTATTCTTTCCCTTTTAACAGGTGAGTTCAGACCATTCACGTTTAGTGTCATTATCTTAAGATTTTTACCCATATTCATGTTTTTCCATTTTTTTAACTTGTGCTCCTAGCCCCTTTAACAACAAAAATAACACATATTTATATAAAAACACATTAAAAAAACTCGACCTCCGTACTTTGGGCCTTTCTTCTGCCCACTGGTCCCTGTTGGTGGGTGGGGGGTTTGTCTTCACAGAGTGAAGGGCCCTCCCTAGACTTCTAATTACTATCAAAGTAATAGTCATAAGTCTAGAAATGTCCAACAAATATCACTTAAACCTCTCCTAGCCGTCTGTTTCTCTTTTACCTTGTCTTCTTGGCCTTCATTTCTTCTGTGCCTTTCTTAATCTTTGTTATGATCTAGGCTTTCAGTTGAAAGCCTTGTAGTTTGTCCTGGGCCCGCTGCTCTACGTCTCTCCCCCTTCTTCCGCCGTTCACTCGTCTCCACTCCGTCTGTCGTGGTGCGTTCAGGGCCGCCGCTGCTCCAGCCGTCTCCTTCGGCACGCTCACCTCAAGGCCCCGCTCCATCATATCCCGCGCTGCCTCTTCGGCCGTGTTGTAGGTTCTTGTGCCTTCCTCCCAATGAATCCTCATTTTCGTTAGCGGCGTTTGGAATCTAATTTTTTTCTCTTTCAGCTTTTTTTTAATATTGGCATATTTCTTCCACTGCTGCACGATTTCTGTCGGGTAGTCATGGTCAAAAAATACCTGTTTGTCGCCGATTCGTATCTTTTTTTTCCATGCTTGCGTCAGGATTCTTTCCTTTATGTCATATTTCACAAAGTTTACCACAACTGACCTGGGTGGAGAGTTTGTTTTCGGGTTCTGTGCCGGTGTTCTGTGCGCCCGTTGAATCTGCAGATCCGTTTCTCCGGGTATTTCCAGTTCTTTTTTTAAGAACTGATCCATGAATTTTGTCATCGAGTTGCCTTCAATGCCCTCCGGAATTCCAAAGATGCGCATATTGCTTCGTCGGGATCTGCTCTCCAAGTCGTTTATTTTCTCCTGCATCCTCTGCGTTTGCGTCGTCAGGGTCTGTAGTTGCTCGTTTGCCTCGCTTTTCCAATCTTCTAGTTCCGAAATTCGGGTCTGCGCTTCTGTCATACACGCCCGCTGGGAGCGCAGCTCCTCCATGTTTTCCGTTAATTTACGCTCCATTTCTCTTCGGAGGTCCATGATTTCCTCCTTAATTTCTTTTTTCAGTTCCTCCTTAAGAGCCGCTAAATCCTGTTGTAGCTGTCGCTTGAATTCTCTTAACTCTTCACCCAAACTGGCGATGCCAGCGTTCATGTTGTCGAGTCTGGTGTCCTCCATTTTCTCTGCTGTGGACATCTCGTTTTTTTGGGCTTTGCGTACAGCGGTTTTTCCTGCGTTGTTGGAGAGGAATTCTTCAATTTTACCCTGTTTTTGTCCTTGTGCCCGGTTCCTTCGTGTTTTCATCCCTTAGTTTATTGATTCGTTTATGTCGAGTTGGCCATTTACCGATGATTTTTAATCCGGCTAGGGAGAGCTCTTTGTTTAAGTGTTATGTCTCTCCGCCATCTTCCCGGAAGTCCAGCCACGTGCATTTTAGCAGTTACAATAGCCACTGCATGAAGGCGAGAAAAGGAACACCTGTGTTTACTACTTTTGCCACTACTCATCTTTTTGTTCTTTTTCTGGTCTCGTCTTCTCACCTTTCAAGACTTTTTCTTCTTTCTCTTTGTCTTTGTATGCTGTGTTGGTGGAGCCACCTTTTGAATGGGAAGCTGGATTTTGCGCATGCATAGTTGACACGCAGTCATTGCAGTCTTAACGTTTCATGTGCATGTGTTCAGCTGCGGAGAGATGCTGCAGAGCCCAGCAGACAGGAGAGGATGATGAAATTTATGTCACACACAGTCCTTGTGCTTGCATGGATGTGCTAAACATAAATGCAGCTTTAAAAGGTTTATGATTCAAATCCCCTTGTTGGCAGGGCCCTTTCTGTGCTGAGTCTGCATAATTGCTGATTCGAAGTTGGTTCAAGGCAGCTGTTTCTTAAGCCCATATAACAGAGGGTTGATGTAGCTTGTATTTAAAGGGTTTTGAGTGGTCATTAAGACCGTGAAGAACTAATCGGGATTTCATTTACTTTTCAAACAGGAAAGAGAGTAGAAAGCCATTATCCAGCTCAGGACCATTAAGCCATGGGTCGCCCCATGTGCCTCTGTACAGTACATATGCATACCCAATCCAAAAACGAAAATGACTCAGATCAGATGCAGTCCTAAAAAAAAACAGAAAAAAAAACCCAGATCCAAGTCACACCACTTCAGGTTGGTAATGTGAACATGGGGTTGGAAGATGCTTTGAAGATGTACATGATTAGGCCCTGAACGGATGCTTGAATCCAATACACCCTCTCTAACTTAACTTTGCAGCAAATGTGGATTAAATAATAAATCTGAATCCTGGCTGTGTTTTTCTTACTTAGAAGATATACTATACATAATATTGCATGAACTGTTCTCTTTGTCATCTATACTACTGTAGCCAGGTGGAAGAATGGGGTGGGGGGGGTTCTCCTCTCCAGTAGTGGGTGATGGCATTTTAGGCCCTTTTCCACTAGGGTCAGTACAGTACGGTTCGGGACGGGACGGGACGGTACAGTTCAACCCGCTTTGTGTTTCCACTGCATTAGGTCCCACTTGAAGTGGGTGGGAATAGTTACAGGGGAGGCGGCGCAATCCTCTCCCTCCTGTTACGTAAAACAAGCGTAACTGGCGTAAAACAAGCGTAGCGTTATGCAAAACACAAGCTGGCAGGATACGCGGTGTCTGCATTCTCTGGCTTTTTTTGCCAGAATGAAGGCACAAAAAGGAGAACAGAAGGCAAAGGCGGCAATATGACACACTCTGGAAAAGTACTGGAGTGTTTAGGAAACCATAGACCAGTATAAAGGGGAAGACATGAAGATACGAACTACGTCACGTATGACGGTAAGCTAATGATTGCTAATGCTACTTTGCTTTTTAAGTCCGCCGTACAACATTGTAATGTCAGTAAGTTATCGGTATTAGGTACTAAAATATGTGTTCTGTGTGTGTGTGTTTCAGATGGCTCTCTTGTGGCAAGAATATCGCTTCAAACGGTCAGCGTGAATGTTCAACACAGTGATGTCACCCCAGCTTCACGAACGCGAAGTGGTTACAGAACTGCAGAATGTTTGTAGGAATGTTTAGCTTCCTGTGCAACAAATTGCTCTGATTTGTGTCAAAATCATAGAGAGATTGTTGAGACGTCATGGGATTTACCTGCTCCAGCCAGTGGTGTCGTGGCAAAACATGGATCATCCAGGTGCCATATTGTAGTATATGAGCCATAAAATATATATTTCAACAGGTAAACAGTGTTGAGTTAGGCATAAGATATATTTAACAATTATGATGCATTTTAAGCCAAAACATATGGATCTAGGATTAAAAGTAATTAAAATAATGCAGTCACAAGGTTACATGGAGAAATACATGGATTAACTGGAAATATATCATATTGAGTATTGCTAAGTACATGTAGATACTGTATAAATATATATTCTCTGCATCAACAGTGAACTATACACATATTCATATAGTATTGCCCTGGGAATTTTGACAATAAACCTTTGTACTTTTGCAGATGTGTCTCTACTTTTGTTTTATGTGTGAAGGTTACCACCAAGTGACATAAATACTGAAAGACTGGAAAAGCTGTCTAAGAACAATCCAGCAGTTCGACAAATCACTTTTGGTTTGGTGTAAGTTTGCCAACAGAATTATGAACCATAAAGCAGTTTGTGTTAAAATGTTAAATCCCATTAAACCCAAACTCAGGGGTGACCAATCATGTGCCATGGAGGGCCAAGACCCAGCAGGTTCTTTCTTCTATCCCATTATTAGGAAATACAGATGCTAATATGGCCCAAAATTCCTTCATATACTGTACTGGTACTATCACTAAAGTGCGCAGTGTCTTCTGCATTGGCACATCCAACAATACAGTCTTCAGCAAATAATTGTTTTGGTTACTTTTTCTTAAAAATGAGCCATTATTTTCAAAGTCACTGATAAATGGTTTGTACTGTTGACTCTTTTCCCACCAGTGTCTTAACAGATAAAATAGAAAATCATGATGCAAACACATAAATCACTAAATTGTTTATTACAATCAGCAGCAAATTCCAGACTATTTAGAATGTGCAAAATTCAAACTGTAAAAAAAAAAAAGAAATTGGAATGGGTCACACATGCCGGCCAGGCTGCCTCACTGAGCAACAACTGGATCGGCCTCTCGCACTGGTCCCGGTTCAGCAGATCTTCGGCCTGCATCTCTGTAAATAGTGAGGCAATGTCTGGTTTGGGTGGATCGTTTTCCTCTTGCCTAGATGAAAGACAGAAATGGGTGTTGGATAATTAAAGCAAGTTTAAAACATATTTAAGAAATGAATGAATGAATGAATGAATGAATTAATTAATCTTTATTTTGGATAGATTTGATTAAAAGATTAAAAGAAAGGAACAGAATAATATAACAAAGGGGAAAAAATCCAACAAGGTAAAATTAAACAATAACTCCTCGGATTATACAATTCAACATAAGTTATCCGAAATGGGTGATGGCTGAAGCCACAGCTTATATTGCCCACCCATGTTCCATCTAAGAATTCAAAAATAAAAAAATAAAAGTGATTACAAATCAGAACAAAGCCAAGACAAAACGTGATGAAACAAAACTAAGCAACAGCACAACACAGACTAGATATGATAATTCTTATGTGATTTTACATGTCATCTTGTATATATGTTTGGAGTATTTCTTCCTTTAGTTTTTGATTAAATGTCCAAGCGTTGTACATGATTTTAATTCAGGTCCAAAAGCGTTCCACAATCTGACTCCTTGCACTGAGACACAGTGTTGCTTGGTGGTAGTTCTCACTGAAGGTTTTTGAAATATACATGTTCCTCTGAAATGATATTGTTTTTCCCTTATTTGGAACAACTTTTGGATATTTGCGGGCAGTGATAGATTCTTCACTTTAAACATTATTACTGCAGTTTTAAAATCAAACAGATCTTTCAACTTGAGAGCTTTTAATTTAAGAAAAAGTGGGTTTGTTGGTTCCCTGTAAGCAGCTTTGTTTATTAAGATAAGATAAGATAAGATAAGCCTTTATTAGTCCCACAACGGGGAAATTCCAGGATTGCAACAGCACAGGGATAGCAACACTCAGAGCAACAATCAGAAGGCAAGAAAAAACAAGCAAGCAAGAGCAGCTAATATACATATGTACATATTACTATAAAATATATATATACACACACACACACACAGACACACAGTGCAGAGCATTGTAGCTGGATGGAATAAATATATGAATATATGAACACACAGTGCAGAGCATTGTAGCTAGATGGAATAAATATGTAAATATATAAACACCCACAGTATGGAGCATTGCAGCTAGGTGGAATAAATATGCAAGTATATAAACACACACAGTGCGGAGCAATGTAGCTAGATGGAATAAATATATAGATATATAAATATAAACACACCCAGTGCAGAGCATTGTAGCTAGATGGAATAAATATGTAAATATATAAACACACACAGTGCAGAGCATTGTTGCTAGGTGGGATGAAACAGCATAACCGTCTATTTAGTTATCCTACATGGTATGATTATGTGCCCATACATATTCTCACCCTCCATAGCGACCGGTATGTTCCTAGTTGTATGCCGGAGAGGACCATTGTGTAAGTCTATTGCATCTTTTGCATTCAAAAAAAAAAACAAAACAAAACAAAAAAAACCAAAAAAAAACTATTAGTTTGTTACGTCTTTTTGCTATCTCTGCGAGCAGCCCTGCTTAGGTTGTACAGTCTGACAGCCGTTGGTAGGAAGGACCTACGAAACCTCTCGGTTGTGCACCTGGGATGATGTAGTCTGCTGCTAAATGAGCTCCTCAGTGCATCCAGTATGTCCTGCATAGGGTGGAACTCGGACTCCAGCAGAGATGACAGTTTAGCCACCGTCCTTCTCTCTCCTATCTCCTCCATTGGATCAAGGCGTTGCCCCAGGACAGAGCTAGCTTTCTTAATCAGTTTGTTCAGTCTCTTCCTATCGGCTGCAGTAATGCCACTGCCCCAGCAGACCACTCCAAAAGTGATGGCTGATGCCACCACCGTGTCATAGAATGACTTCAGCAGCGCCCCTTGTACACCAAAAGACCTGAGTCTCCTCAGCAGGAACAGCCTGCGCTGTCCCTTCTTGTAGAGTGCGTCAGTATTGTGTGACTAGTCTAGTTTATTGTTCAGATGAATACCCAGGTACTTGTAGGATGTCACCATCTCGATGTCTGTTCCCTGTATATTTACTGGTGCTGTGAGGGGCTGCCCATGCCTGCGGCAGTCCACCACCAGCTCCTTAGTTTTCCTCGCGTTGATCTGGAGGCAGTTCCGATGGCACCAGTCCACAAAGTCCTGGATAAGCCCTCTGTACTCAGTTTCATCTCCGCTGGAGATGAGACCAACGATCGCAGAGTCATCAGAGAACTTCTGTAGATGGCAATGTGTTGTGTTGTGTGAGAAGTCCGCAGTATAAAGAGTGAACAAGAAGGGAGCCAGCACCGTTCCCTGGGGGGCCCCCGTGCTACTGATGATCGTGTCGGAAACACAGTCCCGGGTTCTCACAAACTGAGGCCGGTTCGTGAGGTAGTCCAGGATCCATGATGACAGGTGCTGGTCCACCCCTGCGCGCAGCAGCTTGTCCTTCAGGATCATCGGTTGGATGGTGTTGAAAGCACTGGAGAAGTCAAAGAACATGATCCTCACCATATTCCCGGGCTTCTCCAGGTGGGACAGAGAACGGTGAAGGAGGAAGATCACCGCATCCTCCACCCCAATGCCATGCTGGTAGGCGAACTGGAGTGGATCCATCGCTGGTTCCACCAGGGGGCGGAGATGAGCAAGGAGCAGTCTCTCCAGGGTCTTCATCAAGTGGGACGTCAAGGCCACCGGTCTGAAGCTGTTCAGGTCTTTGGGGTGGGAAGTTTTTGGTACAGGTACCACACAAGATGTTTTCCACAGCTGTGGTACCCTCCCCAGTTTCAGGCTCATGTTGAAGATATACGTCACAATCCCACACAGCTGGTCTGCACAGGACTTGAGGAGCTTTGCGCTGATGCCGTCCGGTCCCGACGCCTTCCTCGCCTTGATCTTCCTCAGCTCCGTCCTCACCTGGGTCTTGGTCAGGGTCAGGATGGGGGGCTGTGTGTTGGGAGTGGGGGGGGTGTCGGTGGAGTGGGGAGTGGGTAGCAGGACTTGATTTCTTAGAGGCAGCAGTGGTTGTTGTGCAGACAGGGGGGAGGGCGGTTGGTCAAATCTATTGAAAAACAGATTCAGGTTGTTCGCCCACTCCCTGCCCCCCGTGGCCTGGGGGGAGGTATTCTGGAGCCCCGAGATGGTTTTGAGGTTTCTCCAGACCCCGCTGATGTCGCTCTGTTGCAGCTTGTCCTCCATCTTCTTCCTGAAGCTGTCCTTGCCTTCTCTGATCTTTCTCCTCAGCTCCCTCTGTACGGACTTCAGCATCTCCCTGTTCCCCGACCTGAAGATCCTCTTCTTCTCTCTCAGAAGTGTTTTTATCTCAGGGTTGATCCAGGGTTTGTTGTTTGAGTGACGCCGTATGGTCTTGGTGGGAACGGATTTGTCCACACAGAAGCTGAGGTAGCCCGTGAAGGTGTGAATGAGGCCATCGATGTCCTCACCATGTGGATCGCAGAGCTGCTTCTAGGCAGTGGCTTCAAAACAGTCCTTTAGAGTGTCCATTGTCTCCTCAGACCATAACTCCACAGTGTGCATGGCCGGAGGTTGTCTGTGCACTAGGGGTTTGTACACCGGTCGGAGATGAACCAAGTTGTGATCCGATCTCCCAAGTGGGGGGAGTTGTGATGAGGTGTACGCCTCCTTAGTGTTTGTGTAGAACAAATCCAGTGTTTTATTGTCTCTAGTGTGGCATGTGACATACTGGGTGAAAGTGGGCAGAATGGGAGACAGTGAAACGTGGTTGAAATCGCCTGAGATGAGGAGAAGAGCATCTGGGTGTTCTGTCTGCAGCCTGCTGGTTACTGAATGGATACTGAATGGATATTATTCTAATAGCTCTCTTTTGAAGCATAAAGACTGGATATGTGTTTGTTTTATATGCATTTCCCCATACTTCAGTACAATATGTCATGTACGGGAGTATTAATGAATGAAACAAAGTATAAAGTGTGGGTTGATTCAGCAAATATTTCACTCTGTGTAGTATTGCGATTGATTTGGATATTTTACCTTTAATATAATTAATATGTGACTTCCAACACAGTTTATTATCAATTATTATGCCAAGGAATTTAATTTTGGATACCCTTTAAATCTCTCCACCATTTACACTGAGTTTAGATACTAAGTTGTTGTGATGGTGTGATATAACGTTATCAATAAAAGTTTAGCCACTGCTGTGTCGCCCTGGTTTCAAGTGTGGGTGGTGTTTTGTGCTTGTATTCCTAAAATATAAAAGGAAGCACTACAATGTGTCTCAAATATTTGTAATGTGTTCTTTTACTGGATGAGTTTAAAGATGAAATACTATAAACTACACATATAAACTAAATTCCAATGGTGACTGAACAACTGCCATTCCCCAAAGTGCAAGATACACTACTATGACTATAACTCAAAGAAGCGGTTTATTTTACGGTGGCTACTATTGAATGTGCCATTCATTTTCAATTACTCTGTAATTAATATTCACACAATCAAATAAATCTCAGTTCAGTCCCTGTCATATTAAGTGGAAATTGTGCTACCGTACTTTAAATTTGGCACTTTACCTATACTTTAACTTAAAAAGCAAAAGATTTGACTATAAACAACAAGATGTGTAACTTACCAGTCAGAACACATTGCTGTCAAAACATAGCCATTCAGAGCAGATCCTGTTTGGACTCTACAATGAAAATACACACAACTTAAGTACATGCACAGTACGAAAGTGCAACATGTAAAAAACACCTTTTTTTTTTTTTTTTTTTTTTTACCAGGATTACAACTAGCTTATTTCATCAGATATTGTCAACACAAGCGCAAAATACAAGGACGGATGTAGCATTGATGGCTAACTAGCTAGGTCATCATTTAAACACGAGCAAATTTTCGTCTGTCCAAAGTGAACTTTCCACTGCTGGGACAAATAACGTAAAATATGCATATCACATCTCTCACCGTCCTCTATATCCCAATATTACAGCTTCAGCTGCTGAAGTTGGGTGCTCCCAGAATCAGAATCAGAATCAGAATCAGAATCAGATTTATTGCCATTGTTCATGTAGTACACAAACTAGGAATTTGTCTCGGTGCCATGCTGCAACATTAAAAACATGATGAGATAAAGAGATAAACTAAAAAACTAAAGGACTAAAAACGTGCAATAAGTGTAGAAAAATAAGTAATAACAATAATAATAATAATAGTAATAATGAGTATAATAATAATAATAATAGTAATAGTAATAAGTAATTAGTAATAATAATAATAATAATAATAATAATGAGTATCCCGCGGCCGTACATTCAATTCAGTTTGGTCGGGCGGCTCTGTCTACTTCCCAGGGTGGCTCCATCTGCTTCCCTCTGGATTCTCTCATCAGCCGAAAAGCACAGAAAATTCTGCTGGACCGCTGTGTTGATTTCTGCGAAGTCATTCTATCGTTGTTGTTTATAATATCACTTGTTGGCTGGCTCATGGACGAATCGTTGCAAATGGCGGATCGCAAGTGATTCTGGAAAGTCAGCGTTACGCCCACTCTCATGATGTTACGCCCAGACCAATCAGTGGCCTGCAGTATTTTTACATCACCGGGACGGTACGCTTGGAACCTCAATCGAGGGGTTCTGAAAAAAAGGAACAGTTCCGAAAAAACAGAACTGAAAGCAGTTACGGTCCCTAATGGAAAAGCGGACAAACTGTACCGTACCGTACCAAACCGTACTGTACTGACCCTAGTGGAAAAGGGCCTTTTGTGAGCCTCTTTCTTGGTTTTAGTAGGCAGCAGCTGAAGGGGGGGGGGGACTGTAAATACCTGATAGGAAATGGGAAGTTCTTTTGTTCTGCTCAGACAGCCAAAGCAGAAGGCTACACCCAAGGTTTGGAACAAGCCAGTGATTTTAGGTAATATGTTATGAGATGTACTTGTATGTGAATGTTTTTTAAAGAGTTGATATAGATTGCCAAACATTGTATTAAAGAGGTAAAGGTGTTTGTGTAGTGTTTTAAAGCTTGTTGGTGTGGTGGAGGGCTGGGTGACCTTGTAGGCCCGAGGGATGGGGGCCATGGGTTTTCTTCATCACTGATGGTATTTATGGTGTATTTTAATTGGTTTATTTCCTGTTTTATTGTTGCCACTGACTTGAGTTGAAGATGATGTATTTTCTTTTGTGGTCTTAGATCTGTTGGGAGCTGAGATGTGCATTTGTGAGTAGGCCTTAGCAATGCACAAAAAAAGTTAGTATCATGTGTGTATTTCACTGTTTAATAAGTATAACTGTTGGTGTTTTTCTTGTTAATGTGGCTTTTGTGTTCTGCTCTAAACAGGAAGACAGGCCACTATAGGTGTTAATGCACTCTATTTGTGAACAGTTTTCCTTTAAGATTTGTCTGTTTTAAAGAACTCAGTTTTTTGTCATTCACAATAAAGAACCTCTTTATATATTTTCACATCAAATCAAATCAACCTTTATTGTCATATTGCTGTACATACAACAGTAGTGCAGGCAAGATGAAATTGCGTTTCTCTTGGCATCCATATAAGTAGAAGAACATGATTTAAGACATACTCACACATATCTTCACCCCCCACCCCACCACATCCATTTACGAATCCCTGAGATATACTTGAAAAACTAACTAACTATAATATACAAATAATGTACATAATGTTCGTAGGTGCAGTAGTGTATACGAGAGATTCCGGATCAACTGTTCAGCATCCTAACAGCTTGTGGAAGGAAGCTGTTAATCAGTCTGGTGGTTCTGCCTTTGATGCTCCAGAATCGTTTGCCAGATGGCAGAAGTTCAAAGTGTTTATGCAGAGGGTGAGAACGGTCCTTGACAATGTTCAGTGCCCTGCTCCTACAACGGTTCTGAAAAAGTTCTTGGACAGAGGGGAGGGAGACTCCAATTACCCTCTCAGCTCCCTTGACTATCCTCTGCAGGGCTTTTTTGTCTGACATACTGCAGCTGGAGTACCATGTAGCAATGCAGTACGTCAGAACACTCTCCACCACACCTCTGTAGAAGGTCCTGAGGATGCAGATGGGGAGAGAGGCCTGTTTGAGTTTCCTCAAGAAGTGCAGTGTCTGCTGGGCCTGCTTCCTGATCCCCAAGGAATTCTTGCTCCAGGTCAGGTCCTGCGAGATCTGTACTCCAAGGAACTTGATGTTCTCCACTCTCTCCACTAAACGGCCGCTGATGCTGAGGGGGATGTGTTCAGGCTGTGACCGCCGGAAGTCGATAATCATCTCCTTCGTTTTGTCCATGTTGAGCACCAGATTGTTCTCCCTGCACCAGCCCTCCAGGTCTCTCATTTTGCGTTTTGTCTTGAGCTCATTTGGCCAGACACCACATTTTTGGTACCAGGAGTGGGGCTCTGCCAAAATTGAGTTCTGTGAGGCTAGTGGTTGAGTGCATTAATAGCTGTAGTGGTGGCCATCATGGAGAAGGGAGCGCAAACAGAGAGGCTGAAGCTGAGGGAAGGCCTGGGACTGGGAGGAGCTTCTGGACAAGGTTGTGAAAGAAATCATCTTGGACAAGGATGGCAGCAGCCAAGTTCAACTAGAGTGACTTTAGAGGGAGGCCCTGGGACTTCCGGTACAGCACCAAGGCGTTCCATCATTTCAGATAGAGACAGTGATAATGAATATGTCCCAGAGGAGGACCTGGACACTGATGTTGTTGCGGACATGCAATCCAAGTTATCTGAATTAAGTTTAAAGCACGATCAAGCTATGGCTCAAATTACTGCTCTAAGTGGTGGAATGAACAGGTCTTTGGTCGCTCTGTTTACGAATTTCTTGATGAAGTAAACTGCACTGTCCGAGTTCAAGGTTTAAACAACCAAGATCAAGTTGATTTTATTCTTTCTCTCCTTAGAGGTTCTGCACTTGAAGAGGTGAGGCTACGTTTTGATGGTGAAGTGGATAATGCTGCTGAGTTACTTAACATTCTTCGAGAAGCATACGGTGAGAAATGCAGTACAGCTCAACTGCTGCAGAAATTTTATGATCATTATCAACTTGAGGGTGAAGACTTCTTTGAGTATTCGCATGCATTATCACAGATTCTTTGCACAGCTTTAAGACAAAGATCCGATGCAGTAACTGATGCAGCAGTAGTAATTAGAGACCAATTTGTGGAAGGGGTTAGAAAGCCAGCCCTACGAAGGGAGCTTCGCAAAATGGTTAGAGAAAGATGACACTGCACATTGTTTGAGGTGCAACAGGAGGCAGTGACCTGGTTTCAAGAAGACCAACCTACTAGCACACGAGCTGCTAGGAGTAGGAACATCATATGTGATGATGTGTCTGTAGGACACTGTCAAGATCAGTCTTCTACATTAAATTATATTCTGAAAATTGTTTCTGAGCAAGGTAAAGCCATCATTGAGTTGACCAATATTGTGAAAGACAGTCTGGTTGTCAGGGAAAAGCCATCTGGGAATAGTAAGTCCAGACTAAGACCACAATTTGCTGAGGATGGACTGCCCATATGTTTTAGATGTAAAGAAGTGGGGCATATTGCCAGGGAATGCAGGCAACATCAGTCAGGGGGTAGGCCAGTTACAAGAAATGCATCTAGGGACTCACCCAATCAGGGAAACTAGCTACCTCAGTTGTCAAGAGCTGGACAATTAGAGGAGAGGATACAGGCTCAAAGACCCTTACACGTGAGAGATTTCTTGAAAAAAAAAACAAAAAAACAAAACAAAAATAAAACAGTGGGTAAATGTCCAGAGGTTGAAGTAGAGGTGGGTGGAGTTAGGGCCAAGACCCTGTTGGATACTGTGAGTCAGGTTAGCACCATCTCTCAATGGTTCTTTAAAAGACATTTACAAAAGGAGAATCAGGACATGACCTCAACTGCTAAATGGCTGAAGTTAGCAGCTAACTCTTTGCCAATTCCTTATATAGGATACATAGAGTTGGATGTACAGACTTTGGGGTTAACTGTACCTGAATGTGGGTTTTTGGTAGTCCGGGATCTTGCTCCTACATTGTCAGAGCAGGAGCAAGTTTCAAATGGGTCTGAGTCAGATAAATCCTGTCCTATTCTCCTTGGTATGAATGTGACAAAGAGATGTAGGGAACTGGCAGTAGCCAGTTTTGATATAAATTTTGGGGCAGAATTGGATTTGGCCTGGAGAGATGCATTCCAGAAAGTGCAAGTACGTATGTGAAATAGTTGGGGAAACTGCTGTGGCTAGGATAGTGGGTAGAAACACAGTGCATGTACCAGCAGCTTCTGTTGCTACTGTGCCTGCCAAAGTTCTAAAGCGAGCCTCGGGTGAACAGGTTTTGATGCTTTTGGAGCCCACTAATACGCCACTGCGCAGTGGCTTACTTGTAATTCCCACCTTGGTTGAAGCTGAGAAGTCTGTGTTCCCAGTCCAAGTGGTAAACTCTACTCAAGATTTGTGGCTACAACCAAGAACAAGGCTGGGGGTTCTGGAGGTTGTTGAATGTGTTGATGGGACAACTGAGGTATGTTTTAATCATATCTCTGTAGATCATGAAGAGGTGTCAGTCGAAGGAAAGAGAGTTCAATTATCAGAGGCTAGGATGCATTCATTGTTGGAGCATCTAAATGTGGGAGCCTACCCTGAGGAACGGGCTAAATTAGCCACCTTCTTGTCTCAGTTTTCAGATGCTTTTTGTACTCCAGGATGAGGATTTGCATTATACAGATAAGATTAAGCATGAAATCAACCTTACACATGACGTTCCAGTTACACAGCCCTATAGGCGCATACCTCCAACCCAATACCAAGAGGTTAGGGAACATATAGCCCAACTTCTCAAAAAGGGAGTCATTAAGGAGAGCACTAGTGCTTATGCTTCACCCATTGTGCTTGTGAGGAAGGCAGATGGTAACTTAAGGTTGTGTGTGGATTATAGGAAGTTAAACTCAAAGACAAGGCGTGATGCATTCCCCTTGCCTCGAATAGATGAATGATCTGGTGTTTCAAATTATGCTTGTCTACTTGGATGACATCTTGGTCTATTCCCACACCTGTGAAGAACATTTAAGTTGACTCTAGATAGTCTTGCAGAGGCTTAGAGAGACAGGTTTAAAGGTTAAAATGGAAAAGTGTCAGTTTCTTCAGTCCACCGTTCGTTTCCTTGGTCATTAAGTGTCAGCTGAGGGCATAGGTACTGACCCTGAATATGTTGTTGTTGAAGAGACTTCATATCCCACTCTGGATCCCAGAGATGGAGAGAGAGAGATTGTTACTGGAGAAGAGGAGCAGGCTGTTGAATTTGCAGTGTCTGAGGTTGAAGATGGAGTTGAGACAATAGCTGTTTTGCCTACACCTGATGCAGTTCCTCTCACATGTGACAGTCCGAACAATGTTGAAGTGACAGTACCTACTCCAGCACCACGTCGAAGTCAAAGGTCAAATATAGGGGTTCATCCCAATCCTCATCATCTCCCTAGGTCTGTTTGTAGTTCAATTTCCCTTATCCTTGATGTAAAGGTCCCAGTTGTTAGATAGTATAGGTACTGTTTTCTTCAGGGAAGCCATCAGTGAAGTTAAAAATTTAAGTTAAGTCACCGGGGACGTTGACATTATAGCAGGGGAGAGTGTAGCCAGGTGGAAGAATCGGGGGGGGGGGGGGGAGATGTTTCTCCTCTCCACTAAATTAAATTAAAATTAAATTAAATTAAATCACCCTTTATTGTCATTCAACTGTACAAGCAATCATGTACAGTAGAACGAGATTGTGTTTTACCTATCTACTGTGTTAATCACACACACCCCAAGTGTAGAATCAGAGGGCCGCTGCCATGCAAGGCGCCGCCACAGATTTCCCTCCTCCGTTCCATTTTTGCTGAGCACCAAGCTGGACGGCAGGAAGTTCCACTTTTATATGGTCTTTGGCATGACCCGGCCGGGATTTGAACCCCTGCCTCCCAGGTGTGGGGCGGATGCTCTACCAACTGAGCCACCACTCCGGTAGCAATGACCTACAGGTCTTACTGGGATGGTTTGCCGCTGAATGGATTGTCCTCTCCGGGTTGGGGACAGACTCCTGCCCCAAGTGGAGGAGTTTAAGTATCTTGGGGTCTTATTCACGAGTGAGGGGAGAATGGAGCAAGAGATTGACAGACGGATCGGAGCAGCATCTGCAGTGATGCGGACGTTGTAGTGGGCTAGTGGGCGATGACATTTTGTGAGCCTCTTTCCTGGTTTTAGTAGGAAGCAGCTGAAGGGGGGAGGAAACTATAAATACCTGATAGGAAACGGGAAGTATCGGGCTTGTTGTTATGAGCTATTTGGTCTCTGTATGACCATTGTGAGAGTTTGGTTCGTATTGCCAACACTCGGTCGGACTCATTCCCAGTGAGAGTTGGACTCCGCCAGGGCTGCCCTTTGTCACCGATCCTGTTCATAATTTTTATGGACAGGATTTCTAGGCGCAGCCAGGGAATGGAGGGTGTCATGCTTGGTGACGACAGGATCTCATCTCTGTTGTTTGCAGATGATGTTGTCCTGTTGGCTTCATCCAGCAATGACCTACAGGTCTTACTGGGATGGTTTGCCGCTGAATGGATTGTCCTCTCTGGGTTGGGGACAGACTCCTGTCCCAAGTGGAGGAGTTTAAGTATCTTGGGGTCTTATTCACGAGTGAGGGGAGAATGGAGCAAGAGATTGACAGACGGATCGGAGCAGCATCTGCAGTGATGCGGACGTTGTACCGGTCTGTTGTGGTGAAGAGGGAGCTGAGTTGTAAGGCAAAGCTGTCGATTTACCAGTCAATCTACGTTCCTACTCTCACCTATGGTCACAAGCTTTGGGTAATGACTGAAAGAACGAGATTGTGGATACAAGCAGCTGAAAAGAGCTTTCTCCGTAGGATTGCTGGACTCACCCTCAGAGATAGGGTGAGGAGCTCAGTCATCCGAGAGAGGCTCAGAGTAGAACCGCTGCTCCTCCACATTGAAAGGAGTCGGATGAGGTGGTATGGGAATCTGATAAGGAAGCCTCCTGGATGTCTCCCACTTGAGGTGTTTCGGGCACGCCCCACTGGAAGGAGACCCCGGGGCAGACCCAGGACTCGCTGGAGAGACTATGTCTTCCAGCTGGTCTAGGAATGCCTTGGTATCCTCTCTGAAGAGCTGGAGCAGGTGGCTGGGGAGAGGGAAGTCTGGGCTTCTCTGCTTGAACTGCTGCCTCCGCAACCCGGACCTCCGGAAAAGCGGTAGAAGATGGATGGATGGATGGATGGAAACGGGAAGTTCTTTTGTTCTGCTCAGACAGCCCAAGCAGAAGGCCACACCTGAGGTTTGGAACAAGCCAGTGATTTTAGGTAAAATGTTCTGAGATGTACTTGTATGTGAATGTTTTTTAAAGAGTTGATACAGATTGCCAAACACTGTATTTATTAAAGAGGTAAAGGTGTTTGTGTAATGTTTTCAGGCTTGTTGGTGTGGTGGAGGGCCGGGTGACCTTGTAGGCCCGAGGGATGGGGGTCATGAGTTTTCTTTGTCATTGATGGTATTTATGGTGTATTTTAATTGGGTTATTTCATGTTTTATTGTTGCCACTGACTTGAGTTGAAGATGATGTATTTTTTTTTGTGGTCTTAGAACTGTTGGGAGCTGAGATGTGCATTTGTGAGTAGGCCTTAGCAATGCACAAAAAAGTTAGTATCATGTGTGTATTTCACTGTTTAATAACTGTTGGTGTTTTTCTTGTTAATGTGGCTTTTGTGTTCTGCTTTAAACAGGAAGACAGGCCACTATAGGTGTTAATGCACTCTATTTGTGAACAGTTTTCCTTTAAAGGTCTGATGACATGATTTTTACATTTTTTAGCATGTTGTGTAAACCCAGAAGTCATTGTCGATGATCAATATAATATTTACAACCGCACCTGCATAAACTAGTTATCATCATAAAACCACAGCCGCTGACTGGACTGTGGTGCCGCCCACCGAATGAAGGGTGGCACCACCATGATGTAAGCGACAGAACGGATGCCGGTGTTACTGACTGGAATGACAGCAGCTTTGGAGCTCACAGTTTCTCTGGTTTCTTGTTTTAATTTTACGGCTATGCCTTTGCGTTGTGTCGCAGGCTTAGATAAACAGGAGGCCATGAAAGGCCACATCACACGCTTCAGCTCCAACTGTCATAAGCCTCCTCATGCGCTTTTATGCAGGAGGAGCGCACGAGGAGGGGAAGGATTAGTGGATTTACGTGCAGCTTTGACCTACATTCTGTGATTGCATGCTGACGCTTGCCGGCCCAGCCACATCTCCTCTATCATTATCACCAGCTGATTCAAACTCCCACTGAGCATGTTTCCGGTCCTCGCCCAGGTGCTTCTCATCACACCATCACCAGCAGTGCGTGTACTTAGCGGCCGTTTGCCAGTCACGCACTGCTGGTCCATAGTATTGTCATCTGTGCTGTTAGTCTGCCATTATTTTCAGCACTCTCACGACGTTAGTCACTCCATGGTCGCCGTGGTTCTTGTGCGTCCTTGAAGCAATGTCGGCTCTGGGGCTCACCAGTGGCTAACACGTCTCCTCTCATTCATTCTCTGGGCGATGCCGGCCCCCCGAACGCCATCAGTAACGTGTGTTTGTGTTTTTTGTACGTCTTTACCTTTTTGGAAATTGTCTTTCTGTATTAATTTGCTGTGGTGAACCCTGCACGTAAATCCTTGTTATCAGTCCTGCACTGTTACGCAGGGCACGGAGAGGGAAAACTTTTTTCTCACAAAAAGTTTGGGATATTTGGCTTTGGGGTAAAATTTATGGAAAATGTGAAAAGTTCACACTACAATGATATTATATCATGAAAGTAGGGCTTTTAAGTAGAAGCATGCAATTGTAGCGGGTTGATTCAACCCCCCACAACACACAGAGACAGTCAGCTCGCACTCCTGGGTTTTTTCCGCTGCATGCTGCGTTTACAGCTGTGAGGTTAAAGTGTCATCCATGCATTGTGTTCATGCATCCTGTCTGTACCTCTGATATGCAAATGCCCACATTGACTGCTGTGAATGTCTTTGATGTATTGTCTGAGCTGAGTATATAAGCTGTCTGATTTTCATGTTCATTCTCTCATTCACTCTTCAACTGCTGCTGCTGGACACGCACACCGTGTCTCTTTGTCTGAGAGCCTGAGGACATCACCTCAGCCCATAGCACGAGGGCTGGGGAGGTGTTCCGATGAAGGCGGTATGATTCAATAAACCAACTTAAAACTCCGTCGCTGCCTTTATTTTATCATGCGGCTTCACTGGTGACCCCGAACATGCACACGCTTTGTGCAAACGCAACCTTCTGGTCTGGACAGCCACCCTGGCAACCCGACGCTGAAGAAAACGAGCTGCCGGCGAACGCAGCACCGGGCAGTGATGCTCCGCCGACGAGCGAACGCAACAGCCTGACTGATCTGCCCTCCCTGCGGCTTCAGGGAGGCCTCAACGCAGAGCCACGGCAGGCGAGCTACTCTCCGGACATCGACCAAGACCGGGTAAACGGCAGTAAATGTCATGGCGCGACCCTCGCCGAGATCGGGGCGTCCATGCGTTACAGCCTGAGGGACAAAGATCGTCTATCTCCCCTCAACACTCCAACGCACCATGACTAATCTGCAGCCACGGCTCATCATAGATGTTTTTCGGCGCTGACTGCGCCGATCTCCACCAAGTTTCCGACCCTGATTTCCTCTCCAGCGGGCCCACCCACGCAAGGAGCCCCGGCACACGCATTGGGGGTGACGAGGACGGCGCAACACGCACGGAACAAGAATGGCTCCAGAGACCGCCATCGTCCTGCGCAGCTGCACGCAGAACCTTCAGGGCTGCGCGCTCACCTGAAGCAAGCACGCGCGCAGCGCGCCCACAGGATTCACTGATGGTTTCAGCCACGGCGCACAAAGGATTCAGCCGTCTGCTTTTCCCAAGGGCTTTAGGGCTACGCACGCACCTAAAGTCAACACGCCAAGTTCCTCTGCGTTTGTTTACGCAACCCCGCCGCTCCTGTTTTTCTTCATGGCCACGAGAGGAGTCAGAGACTAATTTTTCTTCTGGTGATCTCCGCAAGTTCAACGGGACAGCCCCTCGACATCGCGGAGCAGCAAACAATTTTTGGCGCGGCCCGAACGATTTCACCGCGCCCGGTCAGCACTTGCTACCCACCTCCCCCCTCCCCCTCCACCTGCACAGAGCTTTTCCCTGCTCGCTGCCCAAACTGCAACATCGAGGTCTCGGTCTCCTGCCGTGCCCTCTGGGGGGGAGCGGTGTAGCGGGTTGATTCAACCCCCCCACAACACACAGAGACAGTCAGCTCGCACTCCTGGGTTTTTTCCGCTGCATGCTGCGTTTACAGCTGTGAGGTTAAAGTGTCATCCATGCATTGTGTTCATGCATCCTGTCTGTACCTCTGATATGCAAATGCCCACATTGACTGCTGTGAATGTCTTTGATGTATTGTCTGAACTGAGTATATAAGCTGTCTGATTTTCATGTTCATTTTCTCATTCACTCTTCAACTGCTGCTGCTGGACACGCACACCGTGTCTCTTTGTCTGAGAGCCTGAGGACATCACCTCAGCCCGCAGCACGAGGGCTGGGGAGGTGTTCCGATGAAGGCGGTATGATTCAATAAACCAACTTAAAACTCTGTCGCTGCCTTTATTTTATCATGCTGCTTCACAATGGTAATTCAATCATCTCAAACAATTTATTGAAACAAAAGATTCAAAGAGATTCAAAGATTTTTATTTGTCAATACTTCTGTACGTACAGGAGAATTGAAATGCCATTTCTCTCTCTCTAAGTAGTGTGGACAATATATAAGAAAAGAAGGAATAAGGAAGAAAAACAACAGCAGTCTATGTACAGTAACGCAACCCGTAGTGCAACTAAAGATGAAAGACAAAACAATAAAATATAAAGCCCAGCAATCCTATATACAGAAAAAGTAGAGCCATAATACCCATAATGACAAGTTCAATGTGGTAGTGTATGTGTAGACGGCAACAGATTATCAATCAACTGAACTTTATTTGTATAGCACTCCTCAAACATTAGATGCTGCACAAAGTGCTTTACATAGATAAAAACAGTAGACATATATAAGCCCCTTTTCTACTAGTACCTGTTTGGCCCTGTTCGGTTTGGTTCCGCACGCTTTGTAGGCTTTTTCATTAGGAACTGTAACGGTTTTGGTCCCGAAAAATTGGACCTATTCCATACTGGTTCTGGTTCAGGTCAGCGTGCTGTGCTGACCTGAAAATGTGATGTCAAAAGACTGCAGGCCACTGATTGGTCCTGGCGTAATGTCATGAGAGCGATGTTTTAAGGCTGAATTACAGAATCTCGAGCCGCTTATTTATTTATTGATCAATTTTTCGAAAATTTTTTGAAAATTTATTGATCAATTCATGGATCAAACACCTGTTGTGAATTTTGCCATAAAGCACCTTGTTAGAGAACAGCAAGTCATGCAAAAAGTACTAAAACATTGAACAATTGGACATGTGCATTCAAAAGGTTAGAGAAGGTCAAGTTAAGTTCAAATGTAAATGTGCATTTTTGGTGCATCCTGAAATTTCAGCCAAAAGCCCAATATCCCTAACTTTTTGTGAATTGTGTATATATATATATATATATATGTGTGTGTGTGTGTGTGTGTGTGAGTGTGTGTGTGTGTGTGTGTGGAAAAGTGCTTGCCCTCTTCCTGATTTTTCATTTTTTGTATATTTGTCTCACTTAATGTCATGTGTGCCCCTACGGGGCAGGAAGGCAGACCCAGGCGCTGAATTGAGATGTGACATTTATTAACCAAAAAATAATATAAGAGTCCAAAACAGTGCAGTACATACAAAAATGCAAAATAAGAATAACTTACAGGAAGGGCTTCAGACCAGGGCGTGCTCTGGAGAAGTAAAATACTTCAGATGCTGGAAGATGTGGAGTGATCAGTAGCTGAACCAATATAGCCACAATACAACAGTGAGCAGGCAGTGCTTAAATACCCAGGGGAACAATGAGCTGCAGGTGTGAGTCGTAAGAGTGAGCAAGTGATCTAATTACCAGATCTCTCACAGCTGATATGACAAGGAAACAGACAATGAGTGACGGGGGGAGTGTCTGGGAAGAAGGAAGGTCTCTATGTCAAAAACCAGAAAATATCATGATAGACAAAAAATGCTTAAACATAAATTAAGAGTCAGAGCTGGTGGAGACACTGCGCTCAGAATCATGACACTGAAATGTTTCACATCAAATGAATTTAAATATTAGACAAATGTAACACAAGTAAACACAAAATGCAGTTTTTAAATGAAGGTGTTTATTATTAAGGGAAAAAAATCCAAACCTACATGGTCCTGTGTGAAAAAGTGATTGCCCCCTAAACCTAATAACTGGTTGGGCCACCCTTAGCAGCAACAACAACTGCAATCAAACATTTGCGATTAGTAAGTACCTGCACTTATATAGCGCTTTTCTAGTCTCAAAGAACTTCACTAGTACTAACCCCCTATTCTAAGGGCCTATAGGAGACAGATACCTAGGGACAATTTAGAACAACCAATGAACCTAACATGCATGTCTTTGGATTGTGGGAGGAAACTGGAGCCCCTGGAGTAAACCCACACAGCACAGGGAGAACGTGCAAACTCCACAAAGAAAGGTTCCTACCCCTGCCAGCCTGGGGATTCGAACCTGGAACCTTCTAGCTGTTAGGCAACAGTGCTAACCACTGCACCACTGTGCTGCCCTTACTGGCAATGAGACTTTTACAGCACTGTGGAGGAATTTTGGCCCACTCATTTTTGCAGAATTTTTGTAATTCAGCCACATTGGAGGGTTTCCAAGCATGAACTGCCTTTTTAAGGTCATGCCACAGCATCTCAGTTGGATTCAGGACAGGACTTTGACTAAAGTTGATGGCCGGACATTCTCCTTCAGGACTTTTTGGTAGACAGCAGAATTCATGGTCCCATTTATCACAGCAAGTCTTCCAGGTCCTGAAGCAGCAAAACAGCCCCAGACCATCACACTGCCACCACATTTTACATCAACAAAGTATTGAGCAAAGGCTATGAATACTTATGTACATGTGATTTCTTAATTTTTTATTTTTAATAAATTTGCAAAAATTTCAAATTATTGTATGGAGAATTTTGAGGGGAAAAAATGAATTTAATCCATTTTGAAATAAGGCTGTAACATAAAATGTGGAAAAAGTGAAGCGCTGTGAATACTTTCCGGGTTCATTGTGTGTATATTGTAGCAATATTTACTTTATAATTATGATCAGGTATAAAGATTATTTACTTTAAACTTGGAAGGGTATGAGGGTGGCGAGAGGCTGGAATTTCCAATCCCGAACCGAGAGTTGCTGTTCAAACTGTGAAAAAGACTTTGGTTGCTTTCTCGCAAGTAGTATTTCTTCAACTTTAAATCAAAACCGTCAGACACGAGACTTCCGGGAAGATGGCGGAGAGACATAACACTTAAACAAAGAGCTCTCCCTAGCCGGATTAAAAATCATCGGTAAATGGCCAACTCGACATAAACGAATCAATAAACTAAGGGATGAAAACACGAAGGAACCGGGCACAAGGACAAAAACAGGGTAAAATTGAAGAATTCCTCTCCAACAACGCAGGAAAAACCGCTGTACGCAAAGCCCAAAAAAACGAGATGTCCACAGCAGAGAAAATGGAGGACACCAGACTCGACAACATGAACGCTGGCATCGCCAGTTTGGGTGAAGAGTTGAGAGAATTCAAGCGACAGCTACAACAGGATTTAGCGGCTCTTAAGGAGGAACTGAAAAAAGAAATTAAGGAGGAAATCATGGACCTCCGAAGAGAAATGGAGCGTAAATTAACGGAAAACATGGAGGAGCTGCGCTCCCAGCGGGCGTGTATGACAGAAGCGCAGACCCGAATTTCGGAACTAGAAGATTGGAAAAGCGAGGCAAACGAACAACTACAGACCCTGACGACGCAAACGCAGAGGATGCAGGAGAAAATAAACGACTTGGAGAGCAGATCCCGACGAAGCAATATGCGCATCTTTGGAATTCCGGAGGGCATTGAAGGCAACTCGATGACAAAATTCATGGATCAGTTCTTAAAAAAAGAACTGGAAATACCCGGAGAAACGGATCTGCAGATTCAACGGGCGCACAGAACACCGGCACAGAACCCGAAAACAAACTCTCCACCCAGGTCAGTTGTGGTAAACTTTGTGAAATATGACATAAAGGAAAGAATCCTGACGCAAGCATGGAAAAAAAAGATACGAATCGGCGACAAACAGGTATTTTTTGACCATGACTACCCGACAGAAATCGTGCAGCAGCGGAAGAAATATGCCAATATTAAAAAAATGCTGAAAGAGAAAAAAATTAGATTCCAAACGCCGCTAACGAAAATGAGGATTCATTGGGAGGAAGGCACAAGAACCTACAACACGGCCGAAGAGGCAGCGCGGGATATGATGGAGCGGGGCCTTGAGGTGAGCGTGCCGAAGGAGACGGCTGGAGCAGCGGCGGCCCTGAACGCACCACGACAGACGGAGTGGAGACGAGTGAGCGGCGGAAGAAGGGGGAGAGACGTGGAGCAGCGGGCCCAGAACAAGCTACAAGGCTTTCAACTGAAAGCCTAGATCATAACAAAGATTAAGAAAGGCACAGAAGAAATGAAGGCCAAGAAGACAAGGTAAAAGAGAAACAGACGGCTAGGAGAGGTTTAAGTGATATTTGTTGGACATTTCTAGACTTATGACTATTACTTTGATAGTAATTAGAAGTCTAGGGAGGGCCCTTCACTCTGTGAAGACAAACCCCCCACCCACCAACAGGGACCAGTGGGCAGAAGAAAGGCCCAAAGTACGGAGGTCGAGTTTTTTTAATGTGTTTTTATATAAATATGTGTTATTTTTGTTGTTAAAGGGGCTAGGAGCACAAGTTAAAAAAATGGAAAAACATGAATATGGGTAAAAATCTTAAGATAATGACACTAAACGTGAATGGTCTGAACTCACCTGTTAAAAGGGAAAGAATAATAAGAAAATTCAAGAAGGAAAAAGCTGAAATTATATTTATGCAAGAGACACATTTGAGCAAGGCAGAACATGTGAAACTAAAGAGATTTGGCTATAAGAACTCCTACTACAGTTCATTTAAGGGAGGAGCAAAAAGGGGGGTTATGATACTAATCTCAAACAAAATACAATTTGAAAGTGAACAGGAAATCCAGGATAAAGAAGGCAGGTATGTAATAATAAAGGGAAGAATAGATGGTATGCAGATCACATTAGTGAACATCTATGCCCCACCAGAAAGTGACAAGGGTTTTTTTCAACATCTGTTTGATCTCATAGCAACACACAGTGAAGGAGTCCTAATTTGTGGAGGAGACTTAAATGCTGTCATGGATCATGAAGTTGACACAAGTGTTAAGAAGACAAAAAAACATGTAACAAAGTTCATAAGAACCTCACTGGCAGAAATGGGTATGGTAGACATATGGAGGGACCTGCACCCACTCGAAAAAGACTATACACATTATTCAGCAGCCCATAAAGTACACTCTAGAATAGATTACTTCCTTATGAATGAAGGTGACAGACACAGGGTGAGAAATTGTTGGATTGGAGGGGCAGAAATATCAGATCATAATCCTATATACATGGAAATATATTTAAACAATAGAAAACGACAAACAACATGGAAACTTAACGTAGGACTGTTAAATGATGAGAAAATGAAAGAAAGAATAAAAATAAACATAAACGAATATATCCAAGAGAATGACAATGAAGAAGTGGACCCAACAATACTATGGGACGCACTAAAAGCCGTGTTAAGGGGTAAATTAATTGTTGAAACAGGAAAAGCAAATAAGACTAAACTGGAAGCGTATGAACAAAGATGTGAGAGACTGAGGGAATTAGAACGTAAACATCAAAGCACAAATGATCCAAAAATATATCAAGAAATTAAAGAAGAAAAAACAAAGATAAAAGAAACACAAATGGATGAAATTGAAAGGAAAAATAGATATCTAAAGCAAAAATATTATGAAACGGGGCCAAAAGCCACAAAACTGCTGGCAAAACGGTTAAGAAAACAACAAACAATGAATAATGTATACAAGATTAAAGACCCCACCACAAATAAAACCACAGTTAACCCAGAAAACATCGAAGAAATTTTCCATAATTTCTACCAAGAACTATACTCGCAACCTGAAGAAACAAATACTAAAGATATCAAAAAATTTCTAGACACATTGGACTTGCCATCAATAGGAAATCAACAAAATGAAAAACTAACAGCAGAAATAACAACACAAGAGATCAGAGATGTGATTAAGTCACTTAAAAATGGTAAATCACCAGGTAGTGATGGATACCCCTCTGAGTTTTATAAACTGTTTATAGAAGAACTCACGCCACAACTCCTAAAGTCATTTAATTGGACGCTGAACAACAACAAAATACCTCCAACATGGAACGAAGCAATCATTTCAGTTATTTTAAAACCAGGGAAAGATAAAGAACAATGCGGAAACTATAGACCAATCTCTTTATTAAATGTAGATTATAAAATATACACAACAATTATATGTAAACGAATAAAGACATTCTTGACGGAATTGATAGAAGATGATCAAACTGGATTCATAGAGGGATGCCAAACACATGACAATATCAGGAGAACAATACATATAATTAACCAAATACATAAAGAAAAGAAAAGCGCAGTAATAATGAGTTTAGACGCAGAAAAAGCATTTGACAGGGTTAACTGGAAATTCCTATATAGTGTACTGGAGCGCTTTGGATTTAACGAAAAATCAGTACAATGCATAAGGACGCTATATCAAGAACCTGTGGCAAGAATCAAGATAAACGGTAGCTTAACAGACAAAGTAAATATACAAAGATCAACTAGGCAGGGATGCTGCTTATCGCCCACCTTGTTTGCTCTGTTCATAGAACCATTGGCTCAAGCTATACGACAAAATAAGAAATTAAAAGGTGTAACAATAAAGGGGGCGGAACACAAGATTGGGCTATTTGCAGAAGATATTATAGTTTACCTTGAACAACCAGATAAATCAATAATGGAAATGATGAACTTGATAGAAAATTTTGGAAAATTATCAGGATACAAGATAAACATAACAAAAACACAAATACTGACATTCCACTATAACCCTCTAAACCAGATAACTGATAAGATCAAACTAAACTGGAAGCAAAAAGAAATAAAATACCTTGGAGTGAACATACCTAAAGACCTAAGCAAAATATATAAAGCAAACTATGATAGGTTGGAACAAGAAATAAAAAAAGATATTGATAGATGGTCAATCTTAAATATGGATCTGAATTCAAAAATTGAGACAGTCAAAATCAGCATACAACCTAGATTACTTTACCTCTTCCAGGCTATACCAACAGAGATTCCAGATGCCCAATTCTCAAAGTGGGACAGGATGATATTGAGATTTGTTTGGGGAGGTAAAAAACCAAGAGTGAAATATAAAACCCTCCAATTACCAAAAGAGAAAGGAGGCATGGGCCTACCGAGTCTAAAGGAATATTACTACTCAGCACAAATAAGATATATCATATGTTGGTGCGACGAGGGATATGAGGCAAAATGGAAAGAAATGGAAAAGGAAATTGAGGGACTCCCAGTACAAAGCATAATAGGGGATAAAGATGCATATAAGCAAATCAAACAAATAGACCCAATCACTAAATTTACTTTAGAACTGTGGTATAAAATAGTACAAAAATATAATATAAGGGAAGACATAAAACTATTGAAATGGGTAGCATTTGACAGTCAGTTTGAACCGGCAAAACAAGATAGGGGATACAAAAATCTGGTGAACAAGGGAATCACAGCATGGGGCAATATCGGAAAAAAAGATCTCGGGAGCTTTGTAAATATCAGGAGAAAATTTAAATTAGAAAGATCGGAATTTTTCAGATATCTGCAGATGAGAGATTACTATATGAAGAAGATTAGGCATAACCTCCAAACAGATGTGAACGAGATTATACAACTTATTTTAAGCTCATATGCAGGAAATAAAATAAGAATTATTTCAAAACTATATCAGAAACTTATGACAAACAATCATACAAGTAACTATATAAAGGAGAAATGGGAGAAACAGCTCAATTTAAACATAACAGAAGAAAGCTGGCAGGAAATATGGAAAACACAACACACATCAACAAATTCAAGGGCATGGAGGGAATTTGGATGGAAAAACCTGATTCGCTTTTTCATTACACCACAGATTCAAGGAAAATATTCAAATACCCAATCTTTATGCTGGAGGGGATGTGGGGCTCTAAATGCAGACCACTCACATATGTTTTGGAAATGCTACAAAATATCATCATTTTGGAAATCTATGCATGTGACAATACAGAGGATATTAGGATATAATATACCAATGAACTGTAACCTGATGTACTTATGTGATCTTAAAAAAGACAGTGTTATACAGGCTGAGGACAGATATCTAGTTAAAATCTTGTTGATTGCATGTAAAAAAACTATCACAAAAAAATGGCGATCAGAAGTTCTTCCTGACCAAGAACAATGGACTGACATTGTTGAGGACATACGTATGATGGAAAAACTAACATATCGACGAAGAATGCAAGAAGGAATATGGGAGAAAAAATGGCGGAAATGGACACACTACAAAGTGCAACAACGAGGCAGAAATTGAAAGAATAACCAAAGACACTGAAAAAACCAGAAGAATTAAGAGATGGAAACTAAAAACTTGATGCTCCAACATTTGTCCCCCCCCCCCTTTTATTTTTTATTTTTATTTTGTTTATTTTTTTTTATTTTTCCCTACCCTAACCCCTTTGTTTTTTAAATGTAGAATGTGATCTGAATGCATTATATATGATGAAAAATGAATAAAAATCTAAGTTACAAAAAAAAAAAAACTTGGAAGGGTATGTGGGAATGGGAATTTACCTCCCAATTCACCCATACACACCAGAAAACAATATTGTAACGTCGGAGCCATGTTGAGGGGGGCAGGGATTTCCCAGCATGCTTTGCCAGCAGAGAACGTTATTGTATGTGTGTATTAAATGTTATGACTGAGTTATTATACTGCTGTGTCATTATAACTGCGTTATAATGACCCAGCAGTATTTCATAGGCAAGATTTATTATGTGTGTGTAACCGTGATATAAATGGAGGTCTGGGAGAATGACCTCCCCTCCTGTCTATGCTCAAAGTTGGGGGTCGGTGGTGTGTAAATAAAGCCTGTTCATCACAACCATCTTGCTCCACTTTCTTTGTGTGAATCCCGCAAACGTCACACTGGTGTCAGAAGTGGGATATGGAGCAAGATGGTAGCCAGGACCCGGGCGGAGGTCCTGCAGCCTGGGCGGTTCATCGCTCGGCTGGGAACGGAGCGCAGAGCTGAGACACCGAACCCCGGAGTGGCCCGCCGCGATGGACGGAGCAGCGGACCCGAGGGGAATGCTCTGCCTTTTTCAAGGCAGGGCGGGCCAAGCAGAGCAAACCAGCCCCGTTTTCCGCCCTTTTCAGGGCAGGATGGGCTGGCGATTCCAGGGCGATTAGGAGCGGTGATCGACCGGGACGTGACCGTCCCATTCATCCGGCAGCGGGCCAAGATTCCCCGCTACAACGGCGAGAACCTGTTTGATGACCACCTGTCCCAGGTCGAGCTGGCCGCCGCGCTGAACGGCTGGTCATCTGAGGAAACCGCCGTGCTGAGAGCGAGTGGGAGGAGGAGCTACGGCAGCGCGTGCACGAGGGAGACTACAGTGGCAGAAGCAGAGCGGGTGGAGCCGCTGATGAATTGCACCATTGAAGCGTCAACGCTGAGACCAAGAACTTTCCAGGCCACGGCTGACAGCGAGGGGGAGGAGGAGGAGTTACGGCAGACCACGGCGGCGCATCCACGGAGGAGACGGCCGCGGCGTGAGGAAGGGTGCTTCCGCTACGGAGAGCACATCGCACGGTACTGCCCCGCGCCCACCCCACGGGAAACTGGCCCCTCGCCAACGTTAAATTAGAGCGAGGTGGCATGGATGGAGAAAAGCTGCCTCCTGCAGATGCTTCCCCGGCGGTGACGTCACAGAGGCCTTCGGTTCGCAGCAGCAGCGGAGCGAGCAGGACAGATCCGGTCTTTTCCCGGGCCCGGCAGGGGCTGGACGCCTGGACGCAGACCAGCGGCTGCCTGGGAGGTCCTGGCAGCGGTGGGAGTCGTGACTCCCGCTGCCAGGGGAGGGGCTGTGCGTAATCCTGCTGAAGCTGTTGGAGTTGCTGGTCGCCGGCATCGAAGCTGCTCCCAACACCTGGATTGATTCGCGTTGGACTTCTGGGTTGGACTTTGACTTTTCTGGGGACAGAAATCAGTCCAGCGGGGGGCAGTGTAATGTCGGAGCCATGTTGAGGGGGGCAGGGATTTCCCAGCATGCTTTGCCAGCAGAGAACGTTATTGTATGTGTGTATTAAATGTTATGACTGAGTTATTATACTGCTGTGTCATTATAACTGTGTTATAATGACCCAGCAGTATTTCATAGGCAAGATTTATTATGTGTGTGTAACCGTGATATAAACGGAGGTCTGGGAGAATGACCTCCCCTCCTGTCTATGCTCAAAGTTGGGGGTCGGTGGTGTGTAAATAAAGCCTGTTCATCACAACCATCTTGCTCCACTTTCTTTGTGTGAATCCCGCAAACGTCACAATATCTATCACTCGTTGGGGCACCAGCTCACTCTCTTGTGAACAATTTATTAATTCCACTTTATACCTGTTTAATCATCAGTTAAATAAATCAATCAGTCTCAAAATATTAGTGAATTCGATACTGGGGCTTCAAAGACAGACTCAGAATAGAATTAATTCCCAACATCTTCTCTCATTTTACAGATTTATTTAAATGAAGCTGATTAAATGACATCACATTCAGATAACTTGTAAAAAGTGAAATGATCAATATTAACCCATTGTGGCTCATGTATTTTTGCCTACATATGTATGAGTATAAAGTGAGATGCTTAGGATTGCATATGTGGATTGACCTCACGTCTTAGGATGGGACAATATGTCTGGACCGCCTGTGGTTAACGGCAAGAGGACGGAGGTACCATGATAAGGAGCTGAAAGGACTTCCTGACCTCCTGGAGCCAGGCGGAAGACTAAGGGTCTCGGGGGGAGAGTTATTGTCAATACGGGGTTTTGACAGAGATGTGTGATTCTTCCTTTGATGTTGATGTATAAATGTGGGGGTTCTGATGCAGCTCTCCCTCTTCTGTTCTTGAGAGATTGCTGGGGATGTGAAAGCTACATTAAAACCTGAATTGAGAAATAATTCAGCCTCGTTATTTCACGCTTCCCACACCATCACATTAAATTTGTAACTGAGGATAGAGTAACAATGTGATTACATTTGCAGAATCAGGGTGAAAATGTAAGCTGAATTTAGATCATTTTGGATTTGAAGGATTATGAAAAACTGAATGCAAATTAATTGAGGAAATGAAACTAATTATATGGAAATTTCTTAACTATTCTAAGAAAGGAAAAAATATAATTTTAATGAAAAAGAGAATATTAACCTTGTATAATTCTTCATCTGATCAGATTTTGAATTATTTCCAAACTTTGGACAAGTCATTCAGCAGATGGAACGAGGAATATGGCTCACGTGAAACTGGGTTGAAGTCCTGTGGTTGAGGCTCCTCCTGAAGTTTTATTTGCAGATGGCACCAAAACCAGAATATCTTGCTAGCAGATATTCAGACAAGGTACAGCAGCTTTCAAAGTCCACAGTCACAAGATGAGATTTTGACTGTGATAATAGTTGGAGCTTAGGTCAAAACAAAGATGGCGATGGTAGTTTCTTCAGTACAGTGGCAACAAGGCTACTTCTTCTCTTTCGTTGGCAAGTGGCTTTCCCCAGGGAATTCGAGAATAATTAAAGATCTGATCCCAATGGCAAAATTAAAAGATTTTTCTGACTTCGTGGAGTTGAAAACAGCTTCCAGTAATAATGAACGGTCAGTCCTTTGAAAAACACACGGTGAGTTAAAGAAAGTTTAACAGAATAAAAGTTAGAAAAACAGAACGCCTTCGAAACATGGAGTTTCACTCCATATAACAAAGTTTGAGCTCAAAAGACATACGTAATTCCCAGACGTTCAAGGAAAAAACATTAAGACACACACAGACTTTCTCAAAACAATAGCAAGACTGAACGGACAAAAACTCTGTGATACTGCTCCGAAGGAGGGTGTCTCCCCTCTTTAAAAAACTGTGGTCTTCTTCTATCCAAAATATGCAAGGAGGAGTCTCTGGTATTAGACCTGTGGTGGCTCTGAACATCGTTGCATCACGGCTAGGGCTGCGGTTAGCCCTGCTTGTAGGCAGTCGTCGAAAAACTCCTTTTCAATGACTTTGCAGAGCAGCATGTAGTCTGCTTTGATGTTTGTTGGCTGTCTTGTCTATGAATTTTGATACTGACCTGTTAGATGTTAGTTTAATCAAATAAATGTGATTGTCAACCATAGCATCAGGATACTTACGCAGGTAGTAATCAATGTTCTGTAAATAGACTTTGGTATCAGGTAAACCCATAGGACCTGGATCAAATTTCGTGACATTTCACGCGATCTTGTTAAGGTCGCGGTCTGAAGGGGGACACACACGCTGTCCATGCTATGTCCGTACTCAAAATGGGAATCGGGTGAGGGAGCACAGCGGACGTCCCAGTCTTTATGTGCTTCCTTTAGGAGCAGTTGACATTCCTTGTAGTCATTCTTTACATTTTCAAGTTGACCTTCAACTCTTCTGAGTTCCTTCTTTGTGTCTTGAAGGGCATCTTCAAGTTCATTGTTCTCTAGGTGAAGCAGGTCATTGTCATGCACCAACCGTTTATTTCCTGACTCTGCGCGGTCCAAATCTTGTAACGCTTCATCAAGCTGATCTTGAGTCTTGTCGTTCTTCTCTTGAGATCATTCCAGGTTTTCTTTCAGTGTTTCATTCTCTTCCTGGAGACAGAGTGTTGTTGATTGTTGATTTGCTAGCTCATTCTCGGTTACTTTTAATCTCACAACTAATGCTAGCACAAACTTACCTAACACACTGGTGAGGTCCTTGCCTTCTGGTGGCTTTTCAGTGTGGTAATCCAAAAGGTCTTCAGTGAGTTGCTTCAGATCTTCGGGCTGTGTTTTCTTGACCCGTGTTGTGAAGACAGATATAAAATCAGAAGTCCATCATTCCAATGTTGCTTGAAGGTCATCCAGTTTGGTAAATTGGTCGGTTGTCTGTTGACCCGCCATGTTTTACCATTTGTTGTTAGTTAACTTAAAAATCAACTTGTTGATTATAGTTAATTTGTTAGTCAAGGGTTAATCTTGAGGGTTTATTTACCAGTGTTAGTTAAAAGCTCTTTTTAGAACTTGTTCCAACTTGAAGGCTTGTAATAAGGGAAGTAGAATTTTGAAATTATTTAGAAATGTGGAGATGTTTGAATTAATTGTTTGTTGAAACTGTATGGTGATAAATAAAGTTGGATTGAAATTGAGTTGAATTTATGTTTCACAAAACAAAACAAGAATTTAAATTGTGTGGATTGACTTCTTTACTTTGAATACTCAAAACCCAGTATTGGAATGGTCATCAATAACTATCATCATCATCATCATCATCAATAACTCTTTATCTTCCAGGTGGGAGAGAGAAATAATAGAGTGCTGCAGCGATGGCATCTGAGGTGGACCTGTTGGGCTGGTAGGTGTACTGCAGGGGGTCCAGGGTGCCCGGTATGCTGTCCTGAATGAGGGGCAGCACCACTCTCTTAAAGCACTTCATGATTACTGGAGTGAGTGTTACCGGTCTGTAATCATTCAGACAGGTCGGCGGGCTCCTTTTGGGGAGGGGGATGATGGTTGTCATTTTGAAGCAGGAGGGGACTATGTTCTGGTTGAGGGAGAGGTTGAAGATTCCTGTGAGAATGTTGGTCAGCTCTGCAGCACATGCTCTGAGGGCCCACCCAGGTATGTTGTCTGGTCCTGCTGCCTTGCAGGGGTTGATATTCCTCAGTGTTTTGTTCACCTGGCCTGGTGAGACTCTTACTTTGGGGATGGGGGTGCGTGAGTGTGTGTCTCTTCTCTGTGCTGTGGCTAGTAGTCTCAAAACGGGTGTAAAAGATGTTGCGCTCATCCGGCAGGCTGTCTGTAGAGCTAGTGGTGCTGCTGTTGGTTCTGTTGTAGTCTGTGATGTGTTGCAGGCCTTGCCACATGTGCCCCGGGTCAGGAGTGGAGTAGAGGCTGCCCAGCTTTTCTCTGTACTGCCTCTTGGTTGTTGTTATCGCCTCTCTCAGTCCATACTTTGCAGCTTTGTACTCGACCTCGCAACCTGATTTAAATGTACGAGAATGAGCACGCAGCATCCAACATACCTGACTGCTGATCCAGGGCTTTTGGTTCCTGACCTGTATGGTAGGTACGATGGTATCAACGCACATACTGATGTACTCAGTCACATATTCAGCATAATCCTGTATGTTAACCAATATAATATAATATAACAAAGGGGGAAAGAAAATCCAACAAGGTCAAATTAGACAATAACTCCTCTGATTATACAGTTCAACATAAGTTATCCGAAATGGGTGATGGCTGAAGCCGCAGCTTATATTGCCCACCCATATTCCATCCAAGAATTCAAAAGAAAACAAAACAAGAGCGATTACAATTCAGAACAAAGCTAAGACAAAATGTGACAAAAAAACTAAGCTACAACACAACGCAGGCTGGATATGACAATCCTTATGTGATTTTACATGTCATCTTGTATATATGTTTGGAGTATTTCTTCCTTTAGTTTTTGTTTAAATTGTCCAAGCGTTGTACATGATTGTAATTCAAGTCCAAAATCGTTCCATAATCTGACTCCTTGCACTGAAACACAGTGTTGCTTGGTGGTAGCTCTCACTGAAGGTTTTTGAAATATACATGTTCCTCTGAAATGATATTGTTTCTCCCTTATTTGGAACAACTTTTGGATATTTGCGGGTAGTGATAGAGTCTTCACTTTAAACATTATTACTGCAGTTTTAAAGTCAACCAGATCTTTCAACTTGAGAGCTTTTAATTTAAGAAAAAGTGGGTTTGTTGGTTCCCTGTAAGCAGCTTTGTTTATTATTCTAATAGCTCTCTTCTGAAGCATAAAGACTGGATATATGTTTGTTTTATATGTATTTCCCCATACTTCAGTACAATATGTCATGCATGGGAGTATTAATGAATGATACAAGGTATTGTAACGTGCGCGCCAACTGACAACGTCCCACCGGGAGGTTCGAACTCATGCCTCCCGCTCCGGAGTCCCGCACTCTACCTGTGTCGCCAATAGGGTCAACCCACTTGGCAAGCCAAGTAGGGTGCTCATATTGAGTTTGCTACACTACTCCCCTCTGGTTCTCGACATCGTCCCAATGTCAGCGCCGCACCACAGCTTGGGAACCAGTAAATCCCACTTCTGACACCAATGTGACGTGCGCGCCAACTGACGACGTCCCACCGGGAGGTTCGAACTCATGTCTCCCGCTCCGGAGTCCCGCACTCTACCTGTGTCGGCAATAGGGTCAACCCCCTTGGCAAGCCAAGTAGGGTGCTCATATTGAGTTCACTACAGTATATAGTGTGGGTTGATTCAGCAAATATTTCACTCTGTGTAGTATTGCAATTGATTTGGATATTTTACCTTTAATATAATTAATATGTGACTTCCAACACAGTTTATTATCAATTATTACTCCAAGAAATTTAGTTTTGGATACCCTTTCAATCTCTACACCATTTACACTGAGCTTAGATACTAAGTTGTTGTGATGGTTGTTAAAGACTATAAATTTTGTCTTACTTAAATTGAGCGTTAATTTGTTTGAATCAAACCACAGTTTAAGCTTTCCTAATTCCTTTCCGAGTGTATCCAAAAGTTGTTCCAAATTGCTTCCACTGCATAATAGATTAGTGTCATCGGCAAAGTCCTCTCAGGTGGCTGCAGCTTTAAACACATCCCAGTCTGTGCAGGCAAAACAGTCTTGCAGGGTGCTCTCAGTCCTGTAGTCCAGCGCTTAATTTGCTTAATAACAGGGTTTGTTTGTTTCAGCTTTTGTCTGTAGGCTGGGTACATAAACAGTGAGATGTGATCTGACTGTTCGAAGTGGGGGTGGGGTGCTGCTCTGTGGGCGCCACTTACATTGAAGTTAACATGATCCAATGTGCTTTTATCACGGGTGGTAATGTCGGGTGGTAATCCACATGCTAGTAATATTTGGGGAGTACAGTCCATAAATTGCACTGGTTAAAGTCACCAGCAACAATAAAAACAGCATCAGGATGTTTCGTCTCTACTGCCCTGATGACGTCATGAAATTTGTTTAGCGCTACTGTGTAGTTGCTCTCTGGTCAGATATATACAGTGACCAAAAACACAGCGATAAATTCCTTCGGTAAATAATAGGGATGGCATTTCAGCCGTCCACAGACAAGAGTGCAGATCTGCAGGATTTAACACCACCAAACACCACCGTTTAGTTCCTCCCCATGGCTGTCAGTTAAAAAAAAATGGCCAACACACGCCAATTTATCACATCCTTTTTCATGTAAATTAGAAACATTCTTTTGTAAATGTGAGGATTTTTCTCATAAATTTGCAGAAGTTTCCTGCAGAGTAACAGCCATTTTACTCAGAAATGTGCAGCTTCTTACTTGAAAATTTGCAGCTTTTTATTATTCATAATTTTGCAGCTGTTTCCTCATGAATTTAGAACTTTTCTTATTCTTGAATTTGCAGTTAAAAAAAAGCTTAAATTTGCAGCATTTTACTCAAATCTTATATTTGCAGCATTTTAGGTTGTAAACAGTTGGAAATTTACACTCTTTTTGTCTTTTTGCTAAAGTTGCAGCTTCTTACCCATAAAATCCCACCTTTTTTGGTCAGAAATTGGCAGCTTTTAACTGACACTTACACCCCCTCCTTTTTTTTTGTTTTTTTTCTTTTTGTCAGGTCAGGCATTGGCTTGCTTGCTACCAGAAAACCATGAAAACCGGTACTACCTGTCTCATGGGTCGGGCCGTCGGCAACTCACCCGGCATCCCCGCCCTTCCGAGGGCATGGAGGGGGAAACAGGGCATCCTGGAAGAACTAAAAACAATATCTACCACAGGTCTGTGGTGGACCATTCCCAGTTACACGGGGTGAGACTGGACATCCTGGCAGATAAACACATCTGTCGCAAGGTCTGTGGTGGACTGTGCCAGTCGGTGCATTGTGACATGCACTACACAAAGAGCAGAGATAAACAAACCTATCATCTGGTCAGTCACTGCAACAGATACTGGAGTCAGTTTGTCTTGGCTTGTCCTTGCCACTGATAATACCTTTATCTGCCAAGAATGTGTTGCTAGTCCAGCAAAAGCTAGCAGTACTCAAATACTTTGCAAGCAATTTCATGAAATGGACAATCAGAAAGCAACTCATACCGGCTCGGACATCGCCCGGGCTTACAAGATCTGCGCTGATCTGTTCACACTCCGACAGGCAGCGAAAAGTAAGCTAGGAGCAGGAAGACAAAAGAAGAGGAAAACAGCAGCCTTTCGTGTAACAGAATAGAATGTATGCACTCTGTTGGACAGAACAACATCACAGCACCCAGAAAGACAGACCGCGCTTGTGGCCCTGGAAATGAACAGGTACAAACTAGACATAGCTGCACTTAGTGAAACAAGATTGCCTGGATATGACAGCTTGGAAGACCATGGGTACATCTTCTTTTGGAGTGGGAAATCAACTCAAGAAAGGAGAGAAGGAGGAGTGGGCTTTGCAGTAAGAAAGGAGATAGCAGCAATGCTTGATGAGGAACTGGTGCCAATCAACAACAGGATAATGACTTTGAAACTCCCACTACAGCGGAAGATGTATGCCACACTCATCAGTGTATATGCCCCAACAATGACCAAAACAGAGGAGGTGAAGGAAGAGTTCTACAGTGATTTACTTGAGACTATCAGGCGTGTATTTTCCTTCTTGCAATACTCTTAATTTCAGTGTGTGTTTTAAACATGCTCGTTTGCAAAAACTCGAGCCATCCTTTTCAAAGTGAAATGCCGGTTTCATGTTGTTGAAGCCATGTAGGGCTTAAATGACACTAACAGCCGGTTTAACCTCTGAATTATCTTAGCGACTTTGAGCCTTTTGTGGTATACTGACATGGCCGTTTTATACAAAGGTGGACTCTCCAAAACTTGAGACTTTTAGCTGGAACAGCAACCCCTTAAAGATGAAGCCAAAGCAAAATTTTTAGCATTTTGTATGGAATCTGGTCCGTCTCATGAGTGGTAATTGGAATGTTTGAGTGCAGGTGATCTGCAGGCAGAACTTCATTAAGGAATCCAAAGATTTTTATCTTAAACGCTCCCAGTTGTATTCAGATTGTTTTTGTTCAAGTCTTAATTAAGCTGGTTGCAAATACTCTTGCTTGTTTGAATTAAGATCTAAATGTGATCAAATGAAATTGTATGTTAAATGGCATATTGTATGATATAGTGTAGTTAGAAATGTACTTTACGTCAGTTAACATTATTCTTAAAATGATGTTTTAAAAACTCAAAGCAATCAGAAAGTGGCCATAAGGACTGGAAGAGAAGCGAAAAAAAAGAAAAATCAGCAAAATTTAAAACAATGTGACATACCCAACCGATTTTCCAAAAAATAAAACGACTCAGAGTGTGAATGCAGTTTCACCTGCAGATGAATTTAATAACTTTTTTGTTAACATTAGTCCTAATTTGGCTCGAGAAATACCCATTACGGCACATACAGGCGAAACAATAAGCAAAAACACTGCTATAAAAGACTCCATTTTCATAAAGAACACAGACGAGAGAGAGGTCATTGAAATTGTTAAATCGTTTAAAAGTAAAACATCTACGGACTGTGATGGTATTGACATGCTCTTAGTCAAAACTATTATTGAATGCTTAGTGAAACCACTGACGTATATCTGTAACCTGTCTCTCCAAACAGGTATATTTCCCAATGCAATGAAAATAGCTAAAGTAATTCCGATATGCAAGATGGGTGACAGAGGGGAATTCTCAAACTATAGACCAATTTTACTACTGCTGCAATTTTCCAAGATACTTGAAAAAATATTCTATGAGAGAGCTGACAACTTCCTACTGAAGAATAATTTATTGTGTGAGCAGCAGTATGGGTTCAGACACAAGAGGACAACTGCATTTGCTCTAATAGAATTTATAGAAAAAATATCAACTGCCGTTGAAAATAAAGAGTATTCAGCTGGGGTATTCCTGGATCTTAAAAAAGCATTTGATACAGTGGATCATAATTTATTACTAAAGAAACTACAAAATTGTGGTATGGGGGGGGGGTAGCACTGTCCTGGTTATGTAGTTACTTAAAGAATAGATATCAGTATGTATGTGTTGGTAACAAAAACTCACAGTTACTGAAGATTACTTGTGGAGTCCCACAGGGTTCAGTTTTGGGGCCATTGTTATTCAACAGGTATATAAATAATACAGTGGGGTAAAAAAGTATTTAGTCAGCGACCAATTGTACAAGTTATCCCACTTAAAAGATGAGAGAGGTCTCCAATTTTCATCACAGGTATACCTCAACTATGAGAGACAAAATGAGAAAAAAAAATAAATCCAGAAAATCACATTGTCTGATTTTTAAAGAATTTATTTGCAAATTATGGTGGAAAATAAGTATTTGGTCAATAACAAAAGTTTTCACACACTGTTGCTGGTATTTTGGCCCATTCCTCCATGCAGATCTCCTCTAGAGCAGTGATGTTTTGGGGCTGTCGCTGGGCAACACGGACTTTCAACTCCCTCCAAAGATTTTCTAAGGGGTTGAGATCTGGAGACTGGCTAGGCCACTCCAGGACCTTGAAATGTTTCTTACGAAGCCACTCCTTCGTTGCCCGGGCGGTGTGTTTGGGATCATTGTCATGCTGAAAGACCCAGCCACATTTCATCTTCAATGCCCTTGCTGATGGAAAGAGGTTTTCACTCAAAATCTCACGATACATGGCCTCATTCATTCTTTCCTTTACACGGATCAGTCGTCCTGGTCCCTTTGCAGAAAAACAGCCCCAAAGCATGATGTTTCCACCCCCATGCTTCACAGTAGGTATGGTGTTCTTTGGATGCAACTCAGCATTCTTTCTCCTCCAAACACGACAAGTTGAGTTTTTACCAAAAAGTTTTATTTTGGTTTCATCTGACCATATGACATTCTCCCAATCCTCTTCTGGATCATCCAAATGCTCTCTAGCAAACTTCAGATGGGCCTGGACATGTACTGGCTTAAGCAGGGGGACATGTCTGTCACTGCAGGATTTGAGTCCCTGGTGGCGTAGTGTGTTACTCATGGTAGCCTTTGTTACTTTGGTCCCAGCTCTCTGCAGGTCATTCACTAGGTCCCCCCGTGTGGTTCTGGGATTTTTGCTCACCGTTCTCGTGATCATTTTGATCCCACAGGGTGAGATCTTGCGTGGAGCCCCAGATTGAGGGAGATTATCAGTGGTCTTGTATGTCTTCCATTTTCTGATAATTGCTCCCACAGTTGATTTCTTCACACCAAGCTGCTTACCTATTGCAGATTCAGTCTTCCCAGCCTGGTGCAGGTCTACAATTTTGTTTCTGGTGTCCTTTGACAGCTCTTTGGTCTTGGCCATAGTGGAGTTTGGAGTCTGACTGTTTGAGGTTGTGGACAGGTGTCTTTTATACTGATAACGAGTTCAAACAGGTGCCATTAATACAGGTAACGATTGGAGGACAGAGGAGCCTCTTAAAAGAAGAAGTTACAGGTCTGTGAGAGCCAGAAATTTTACTTGTTTGTAGGTGACCAAATACTTATTTTCCACCATAATTTGCAAATAAATTCTTTAAAAATCAGACAATGTGATTTTCTGGATTTTTTTTCCTCATTTTGTCTCTCACAGTTGAGGTATACCTATGATGAAAACTGGAGACCTCTCTCATCTTTTAAGTGGGAGAACTTGCACAATTGGTGGCTGACTAAATACTTTTTTGCCCCACTGTATTTGTAAAGTTTCAGAAAAAATGGATTTAATATTGTTTGCTGACGACACTAATTTATTATGCAGTGGAAGCAATTTGGAACAACTTTTGGATACACTCGGAAAGGAATTAGGAAAGCTGAAACTGTGGTTTGATTCAAACAAATTAACGCTCAATTTAAGTAAGACAAAATTTATAGTTTTTTTTTTTTATTTAAGTTTTTGTAAAGGGTATACAGGTCATTACAGCATTGCATTGTTTACATTTTCATCACATGTTCCCTTATTTTTTGCTATTTGACAACATTGGTAGGATAGTTATTACAACAACCCCCCCCCCCTTTTTTTTTAAAGTGAAAGAAAAAGTGAAGTTAAGGAGAATTAAATAAAAAACAAACAAACAAACGAATAAACAAACAAACAGAACAGCAAAAAAACAAACAAACAGAAAATTAAGTAATTAAAAGTAAAAGAGCAACTGAGTAGCGTTGGAACAAAGAGCGGGACCATTATTGAAATGGTATTTGTCAAAGATTAGTTCTAATGGAAGACACATATGCGATCCAGGGTTGCCAAAAGATTATGAACCCATCCATGTCCTGTCTCAGTGCGAATGTCAACTTTTCCATCGAGTAAATGTCTTGAATCACATTAATCCAATCTTCAGGTGTAGGACAGTCCTTCAGCATCCATTTTTTAGTTAGGGCTTTTTTACTTGCCAATATTAAAACATTGAATAAGTATTTATCTCCTCGTCTTTCCAGTGAGTCCGGTAATAAACCCAAATACAAAGTTACAAAAGAAAAGGGAACTGTTATTTTGAATATTTTCCCCAATATTGTCTGTATGTTGGACCAATATTGGTGGATAACTGGGCATGACCAAAACACATGAAAATGATTTGCAGTCTTTTCACCACACAAGCGCCAACAGTTCAACCCCTTATGGGTAAATTTGTTTTGTGCAGGTGTTCTGAAAAATCTTACCAAGTTTTTCCATCCAAATTCTCTCCACTGCAGGGATGAGGTACTTTTCCATTGCTGTCTATTTAGCTTTTCCCATATTTCCAATTGTAAAGTGAAATTCCCCTCTTTTTCCCATCTCTCTTTTATATACGATGTGTTGTCTCCTTTTAAGTCTTGAAGACCTTGGTATATTTTAGAAATGTATCTGATCCCTGGGATCCCTTTATATGCCATTAAGAAGACCTTCAGAACACCTGACTGGGCCCTTTCCAAATCCTCCTTTTTAAGTATATTGTTTATGTGGTGTCTAAGCTGAAAGAACCTGTAAAGATCTTGATTTATTAGACCTTGTTTTTTCAAATCTTCAAAACTTCTTAAAGTTTGCCCCTTAAAAAAATCGTAATATTTTATCAGCCCTTTCTCTTTCCACTCTTTAAATCTAGTGTCTGTTTTATTGGGGGTAAAGTCTTGATCATAGGCAATCCATTGCAGAAGTCGATAGGGCTCTTTAGCTTGATTCTCTCTGACTATCTTAAACCAAATTTTTAGCGGGGTCTCTATCCATGGGTTAGTGTTATTCAGGAGTTTAGTTAAGGCATTGTTCCCTATTATCGCCTGTAGGGGGATGTCACTTGTTATTTGGCATTCCATCTCCTTCCATTGTGCAGTGTAGACTGGGTTACATATCTCTACTAAAGTTTTAATTTGTGCAGCTATAAAATAGTCCCTGATATTTGGCAGTGCGAGCCCACCTTTGTCTTTGTTTAGCTGTAGGGTTCTATATCTGATTCTAGGTCTCTTACCCTGCCATATGAATCTTGAGATCCTTCTGTCCAGTTCCTGCCATGTTTTTTTGGGAGGTTCTACCGGTATTGTTTGGAAAAGGTATAGAAGACGTGGAAGTATATTCATTTTGACTGCTTCAATTCTTTGTGCGGTACCTAAGAATGGTATCATATTCCATCTTGCTAGGTCAGATTTTATTTTTGTCACCAGTGGATCATAGTTTAGTGTTATAATTTTGTCGAGTTGTTTCGGGATATTGACCCCCAGATATTTCATAGATTCCAACTCCCAGTTAGTTTTGAGTTCATTTAGTGAAAAATGATTTGGGTCATAGTTGAATGTTAAAACTTGGGTTTTATGCATGTTTAATTTGTACCCTGATAAATCTCCATAGTCTGAAAAAACTGAGATTAGTTCTGGTAGAGAAGTGTCTGGCTGCCCTAGGTATATTAAAATGTCATCAGCAAAAAGTACTATTTTATGTTCTTTCTGACCAAGTGTAATACCTTGAATTTCTTGATTTTGTCTTATCCATTGGCTCAGAGGTTCTATGAAGATTGCAAAGAGCAGTGGAGACAGGGGGCAGCCTTGACAACATCCTCTTTCCAGCTCAAAAGATGATGATAAATTACCGTTAATCCTTATTTTAGCTGTTGGTTTTTTATATAATGCCTGTATAGTTCTAATGAAGTTGTTATGAAAATTGAAACTGGATAAGATTTTATAGAGGAAAGACCAGTCAACCGAATCGAATGCTTTTTCAGCATCTAATCCCAATATGACTGCATTTAAGTTATATTTTTTTATATGATGAATTATGTGTAAAGTGCGTCGAATGTTGTCTTGTGTCTGTCTTTGTCTTATAAAACCTGTTTGGTCTAAGTGAATTAAGTCTGTCAGTATGTTTTCTAACCTTTTGGCAAGGGTAGTGGTAAAAAGCTTATAGTCCTGATTTAATACACTGATTGGTCTGTAGTTGGAGCATTCTAGTTTATCCTTTTCAGGTTTAGGTATGACTGCAATGACCCCTTCTCTCCAGGAGGGGGGGATTTCCCCTGTGTGGAGGACGTAGTTAAATGTTTTCAGGAGGAGAGGAGATAGTTGCTGTTTAAAAGTTTTGTACCATTCTGCTGTATAGCCATCTGCTCCTGGGGATTTGTTAGCTTTAAGTTTCATAATTGCTTTTTCCAATTCTTTAGGTTGTATTTCTGACAGTAGTGTTTTATTTTGTGATTCCGTAAGTTGGGGAAGGCTTAATGTGTTTAGGAATGTCTCGGATGCGTTTTTATGTTTTTTGTGGGAGTATAAGTTCTTGTAGTAATTCTCGAAGCTTTTAAGAATATCCTGAATTCTGAATTTTATTTCCTTTGATACTGGGTCTCTGATTTTGTAGATTGCTCTTTCCGTTTGTTGTTTCCTCAATTTATAGGCTAGTAATTTTGCCGATTTACTGACTGCTTCATAGTGTTTTTGTTTCAGAAATGTAAGTTTCTTCTGGATTTCTATTGTGTAGATCTCATTTATTTGATTTTTAATTTCTTTGATCTTGAGCGAGCCATTAGAATGAGTGTTATCTTTGTGTTCTTTTTCTAGGTTCTTGAGCTCTGACTCTAGTGTGATTAGTTTTTCTTGTCTCAGTTTCTTTTGGGTTGCCAGTTTTGCAATAATTTTTCCCCTTATTACAGCTTTGCACGCATCCCACAGTATTAAAGGGGATACTTCTCCATTATCGTTTTCTTCCAAATATCTGAGAATATCTGATTCCAATTCATCTTTCAGTGGCCCTTTGAGGACACTTGAATTCAACCTCCAGGAAAATGTATTATTTGTGTATTTTTGGATGTTTAAATCCATATAGATCGGACTGTGGTCGGAGAGATCCATCAGTCCTATTTTACATGTTTTTACTCTTCCAATGTCTCTATTAAACATAAAAAAGTAATCAATCCTTGAGTAAGATGAATGTGGCGTTGAATAAAAAGTATAATCTTTTACATTGGGGTTGAATTCCCTCCATACGTCACAGATTCCCATTTCTTTTAGTAGCATCCGAGTATTCCTATTTTGGGTGTTATTTTGATGTGAAGAATTACCTGTTGCATCCCAGTATGGATTCAGTCTTAGATTGAAGTCTCCACCACATATCACTAAACCTTGGGCTTTAGTTATCATTAGGTCGAATACATTTTTATAAAATTTCCATTTAGCCCCTGGTGGTGCATATACATTCAGCAGGGTGATATCTTCTCCCTCTAGCCGCCCAGTTACCAAACTGTACCTCCCTTCTTTATCTTTGTGTTCTGATTTTTTTTCAAATGTAATTTTGGTTGATATCAATGTCGCTACTCCCCTCCTCCTCCCTGATTTATATGAAGATGAAGAGATCATTTTAAACCCTTGTCTACTGAGTTTAGTGTGTTCCACGTCTGTTAGGTGGGTTTCTTGTAAAAATATTATTTCTGCTTTGTCTTTTTTCATTTTGCGTAGAATCTTGGATCTTTTAACTGGATTCAGGATCCCTTTTACATTATATGAGGCTATTTTGGTTCCACCCTGTTTCTCCATTGTATTTTCTTATTTAGTATAACAGTGTGGTGGCCCTCTTTTTTGCTACTCAGAAACTGAAAGAGCATTAAGAACATAAAAAACATTAAGTACATAATGAACGAAACTTTAAAACAAAAAACTGTCAAAAAAACTTCCTGAGCTGGGGTCTCTTTAAAGACCCTGTAAGAGCCCTGATGGAGTATGGGCTCTGAGGGAAATTCCTCAAACTCTGTTATGTGTTGAGGGCCCTCTCTTACCCCTGTAAGTTGTCCCATGTTTTTAACGTGAATTTCAGATCCCAATCCGAATTTGTAATGATTTTTTTTTTTTTTTTTTTATGCCTATACTCTATGAGCTTGTGTGCACCCTCCCACCCCCATCACAGCAAACATTCACTCTAATACAGTATTTGTTAGTGTGGGGAGAACATGTGGGTCATTGTTACATTTCTATTTTAACATGATTTTTTTTTTCTTCCCCTTTAAATTAAGAAGACATTTGTTTCTAATGCTAAAACTGCTCCATGAAAGGTTTTACCACATGCTGATTCTGCATCTTCTTTAATGTTTGTTACCTTGTAGGAGAGGGGATGGAAGTGCAGAGTGACTGTAGAGAGAAAGAAAAAAAACCCCAAAAAGGTCGCTATTCCTTTCTGGAACTGGAAAGCTTATCTTTGTAGCTCTGGGGCTGGGTGTTCCCGCTGTTGGCCCATGGATTTTGAAGGTCTCTGAGTGGACCACGTTTGAGCTCTGATTTTCTCGTTCAGATCCGCTGCGGGTTTAAACACCGTTACCGGGAGTCCTCTTCTTGCCATGTCAGTTGTTGCTTCTTCCGCTGAATTGTAGAGACATGACTCTTCCCCGTAAAAGACCCTTAGCTTCGCCGGAAATGGCGTCTGAAAGCGTAGATTCTTTTCCCGTAAAACCTTTTTGGCGTCGTTATATTCCCGTCGCTTTTTAAGAACTTCAGGGGCGTAATCGTGTTCCACGAAGACTTTTCTTTCTTGATGCATAAATCCTTTCTTCTGCCAAGCCCGTCTTACAACTTCTTGTTTTATTTTGAAGTCGGAGAATCTTACCAACACTGAACGTGGGGGCGCTTCCGGGGCTGGCTTTGCGGCTAATGTGCAATGTGCCTTTTCTATCTTCAAATCGGTGGATTGTGGAATATCCAACTTCTCTCTCAATAAGCCACGCATTCTGCCACTGTGTTGAAACCATCTTCAGCTCCTTCTTTCAGACCGTGAATTCTGATGTTGTCTCGTCTCTGTCTTCCTTCTTGGTCGGCTAGCTTAGCCTCCAGCCTTGACTGTTTTCTGTGTAAATCCAGTACAGAATCTTCAAGCACTTTTATTCTGTCTTCAGCTTCCAAGATTCGGTTTTCGGCCTGGTCCATTCTGCTGTTCGCCTTTTTTAGATCCTCTCTGAATTCAAGAAATTCGGCCTGAAATCGTCGTAATTCGTCAAATAGCGATTTCAAGCTAATCCTTTTGTTAGCTAGGCCCAGGCACTCGTCTTCTGAACGGAGGTCTTCTGGTTCCGATTCCGCGGCTGCTGTGCGTCCTGATCTGGGGAATGTCAGTTTCCTCTGCTTTTGGTTAGGCATGGTGTTATTGTCTTTTGAATTTTAATCTTCCAAAAATCCGTTAGGTCTGATTTTGAGGAGGTTTTCCTTGGATTGAGTCTGGGAGTTTCACCGTTAGGTTGCTATCACCATGGCGTCCAGACCGGAAGTCTCAAAATTTATAGTTTTTAACAACCAATACAGCAACTTAGTATCTAAACTCAGTGTAGATGGTGTAGAGATTGAAATTGTATCCGAAACTAAATTTCTTGGAGTAATAATTGATAATAAACTGTGTTGGAAGTCACATATTAATTATATTAAAGGTAAAATATCCAAATCAATTGCAATACTACACAGAGTGAAATATTTGCTGAATCAACCCACACTATATACCTTGTATCATTCATTAATACTCCCATACATGACATATTGTACTGAAGTATGGGGAAATACATATAAAACAAACATATTTCCAGTCTTTATGCTTCAGAAGAGAGCTATTAGAATAATAAACAAAGCTGCTTACAGGGAACCAACAAACCCACTTTTTCTTAAATTAAAAGCTCTCAAGTTGAAAGATCTGGTTGACTTTAAAACTGCAGTAATAATGTTTAAAGTGAAGAATCTATCACTGCCCGCAAATATCAAAAAGTTGTTCCAAATAAGGGAGAAACAATATCATTTCAGAGGAACATGTATATTTCAAAAACCTTCAGTGAGAACTACCACCAAGCAACACTGTGTTTCAGTGCAAGGAGTCAGATTATGGAACGATTTTGGACCTGAATTAAAATCATGTACAACGCTTGGACAATTTAAACAAAAACTAAAGGAAGAAATACTCCAAACATATATACAAGATGACATGTAAAATCACATAAGGATTGTCATATCCAGTCTGCGTTGTGTTGTAGCATAGTTTTTTGACACATTTTGTCTTAGCTTTGTTCTGAATTGTAATCGCTCTTGTTTTGTTTTTCTTTTGAATTCTTGGATGGAATATGGGTGGGCAATATAAGCTGCGGCTTCAGCCATCACCCATTTCGGATAACTTATGTTGAACTGTATAATCAGAGGAGTTATTGTCTAATTTGACCTTGTTGGATTTTCTTCCCCCTTTGTTATATTATTCTGTTTCTTTTAATTTGTACTTTTATCTATCCGAAATAAAGATTCATTCATTCATTCACTCATTCATGGGTTTAAGTTTTCCCTGAAGTTTATGTTTCCTGAAATTGTGACTTAGATTAACCATTATAATTCAATAAGTGACTCCGTGAAACACTCATGGCTGCTCTGTTCATTCGCAGACCAGAAAATTCACGCTGGTATCCTGTTAAATCAAAGGGAATTTTCATTCTTTTGCATGCCCTTTTGTTGTTAAAATTGTGTTAACAGGCCTGAGGAGTTGCTAGTTCCTGGCCAGCAGGTCAGTTGGGGGGGAGGGGGGGATCAGGGCTGCTGATAAAAGCCACGTCACCCTTTAATCCTTTGGTTTTCATCTCAGCAGCAGCTCTGTTTAATTGTCCTCAGAAGGGAACATGTAAATCGACAGAGGTGTGAAGTTTGGCCCAGCTGTTCCCACTGATGTCATGGGGGGGTGGGGGTGATCTGTTGGGTGTCATGGGGTGTCATATGTTAACTCTTCCTGGGTTAACTGGATTATTTCTGCTGCTTGGGATCACCTATTCATCTTCTTCCTCTTTTTCCCTGCTGATTAATGCAGATCTGCAGGATTTAACACCTCTGAACACCACCGCTTATGGCTCTTTTCCATAGTCCCAGTTCTTTTTTACTTGTTTCGATTCTCCACTACTTGTTTCTCCCTGGGTTGTTCACCCATTGCAACCCTGTAAAGCCGCGTAAACTCTGTAGTGGGCGGGATTGAGGCGGCCCCATACTCTGCTGACGTCATCTCTGGCGACCGACTTATTCACAACAAAGAAAATGGCGGATTACGAGCGGAGGATTTCCACATTGGTTCTTGTATGGCTTTTGAACACAATGAATGTTTTTAAGCGGAGAAGACAGTTTTACAGGAGAAGACGACGTGCATTGCGAGAACACACGTTGGAGCTGTACCAGAGACTCGCTGTTGCCATTGGGGAATATGAAGCAACGGAATATGAAGCAGAGAGCTTAATTGCCCAGCACATCATGCACATCATGCACATCAGGCACATCAAGCACACGAGGAAACAGTTTTTGGTAATTTAATGCTTTCTATTGTCATTTTATCGTCATGTCATTGTTGTGTACAGCTTTTTGATGTTGCCAGGTTATCAGTATTAATATGTATGCTGTGTGTGTGTGTTCTAGTTGGCTGCGTTGTTGCAAAATCAACGCTGCAGACCATGGACCTGGGCAGTAAAACGTAGCTCGCAGCGGTGGGAGAATATTGTCCCCAGCTTCTCAAGCACACAGTGGTTACGGAACTTCTGGATGTCCGAGGACACTTTCACCTACTTGTGCCACAAATTGCGTCCATGCATGGAGCTTCAAGACACGACATTCCGCCAGTGTGTGCCTCTGAGGAAGAGAGTGGCCATTGCACTGTGGAGGCTTGCTACCGGTTCAGAGTATCGCACTATTGGACATCTTTTTGGTGTCAGCATCACAACGGTGTGCAGGTGTGTACATGACTTTTGTGCAGCAGCAGAATCATTGCTGGTTCCAGATCAAATACATTGTCCTGATGAAGTGAGGTTCACTTAAATGTCGGCCTACATCGAGAGTCGGTGGGGGCTACCAATGTGCGTTGGTGCCATAGATGGATCACACATACCCATCATTGCACCAAGAGAATATCACACCGACTACTTTAATCGTAAAGGCTGGCACTCTGTACTCCTTCAAGGTGTTGTTGATGGAAGGGGGTTGTTCTGGAATGTATTTGCAGGGCTGCCTGGGAGCATGCACGATGCTAGGGTGCTGAGACTGTCCACACTGTGGGATTTAGCCAGTCAGGGAAACCTCTTCCCACCTAAACTCAGGAACATTGGTGCGGTAAGTGTGGGCTACTTCATCCTTGGAGACTCTGCTTATCCACTGCAAAACTGGCTTTTGAAAACCTTCAGTGACACCGGACGACTGACTGAAGAACAACAGACGTTCAACCAGACAATCAGTAGAGTACGGGTGGTTGTGGAGAATGCTTTCGGCAGGCTGAAGGGAAGGTGGCGCTGCCTTCTGAAATGGAATGACTGTGACATCGCACTGGTTAAATCGATTGTGTTGACTTGTTGTGCACTGCATAATCTGTGTGAGAGTCATGGAGAGGCCTTTGACACTACATTGGATGATGCAGCCGATGAACAAGTGGTGGTGGCAGCGTCACAGGGAGTAGAGGAGCCGGGTGGAGATATACGAGATGCTGTGATGCAGCACTTGTGTAGCAATAATTAGACATTTCATTTTTGTTATGATTCATGTGCATACATTTGTCAAACTTTTGTTTTTTAAATAAAATTTGGTGAAATTTTCATCTACGTCTCCTCTGTTGTTCATAACGGTTAACTCTTAAGGGACAGCTAATTAAATGCTAAAAGCTTGTAATTGACCTTGGAATTATATGTTGATACTTGTTATATTTCCAATTAATCATAGCCCTATTTTACTTACAAAATAAGTGAAATTACTTTTAAAAAAAAAAGCCAATTCAACTGTAGTAAAATTCTTGTGTCTCATTTTCCCATTGATAGTTATTTTTAAGGGATATGTGTTCAGGGATGAGAAATTACACTCTAAAACATCGTAGAAAATGACTGCAGAAAAATGCAGCAGCTGAACAACTCCCTTTTGGTTTGCTTGAATTGCCAATTGACCTTGGAATTATATGTGGAAACTTGTTATATTTCAAGTTAATCCTAGCTCACTTTTACTTACACAATAACTTTGAAAATTTTAAAGAAAGGCAATCCAACTGTAGCACCGTTTTGTATGTCGAGTGTCATTTGAGTATCATTTTCCCATCTATTGATATTCCTAAGGCATATGTATTCAGGGATGGTTGATTACACGTTAAAACACCTTAGAAAAATGACAACAAAAAAGGCAGCAGCTAGACAACTCACTTTTGGTTGGATGGAATTGCAAATTGACCGTGGAATTATATGTGGAAAATTGTTATATCCACTTAATCCTAGCCCAGTTTGTCTTAAAAAATAAATTTAAAAAATTTAAAGAAAACCAATCAAACTGTAGCACCATTTTTTTATGTAGAGTGTAATTTGAGTATCAATTTCTAATCTATTGATATTTATAAGGGATATGTGTTCAGGGATGGGTAATTACACGTTAAAACACCTTAGAAAATCACGGAAAAAAAAACCAGCAGCTAGACAACTCACTTTGTTTTTGACGGAATTGCCAATGTACCACGAAATTTTCTGATGACACTTTTGTTATTCCGATTAAATACTGTGACATTGTCAGACTGGCCAACACCAAATTATAATTTTATTTTTCAAACCTATGACACTTTGTATGTATTGAATCAGAAAATCATAGGTTTATCATATTCATGTCAACCTTTTAAGCTACAAAACTGTTGTATTTGGGTTTACATGTATGGGTATTTTCACTTTAAATTATACTAGACTCATTATGTATTGAAATTCTATGAATTTGGAATGACGATAGAAGATTCAATTTACATGTACTTACCTTTTACCTTCAGTGTCTACTGCTGAATGTAAAGTACACCTGTGCCACTGCTTACAATTTAACTTGAAAACAGTACTAAATTTAGAGAGATGAATACAGCCGTGATAATTTTTATTAACTTTAACAATAACAATTACATTAGCTTTAAAAATCGTGACACCTTTATGTATGAACAGCGGCATTTGGATAATATGAGGCAATGGAATGTGTATGTAATTTTTCGCATTTCTCATTTAGTTATAACAGACAAACCACACTTTTATCCAAAAAATTAATTTAATAACATTAGAAATATTCCCAAAACATGTTTAAACACGGGGATTTTTCAATCCACAAGACTGCCAAAATGGTTTAGGAAAGCTCTGTTGAAAGAAGCCGTCTCGGCCAGCTCATCCCTTCTGAATGCTTCTTCCTTCTCCTGGGCTGACTGCAGGTTTGCTGCAAGCATTCGTAGCTCCTGATGGTGTCTTTCGCGCTGTTCGTGGAGCCGTTCGTGGAGCTGTTGATGCTGTTCCAGCATCCTATCATGGGCCAGCATCTCATCAGCATAACTCTGGGACATCACTGATGCCAGGTCGCCCAAGTTGTTGCTTCTTCTCCTCCTCGCTAGATGAAAGACATAATTTTTTTTTAGATAACGCTGTAGCAAAACATGTCAAAAAAAAAAAATTGGAATTAAACTTGTGAAAGCCGGTGGTGGGACGCTTCTTTGCTGTATTTAAGATCAACTGTCATGTTGCTGTCCCTCAGTACAGTGGATTGTGTATCTTCTGGGTAGCTGTGGTCAGGCTACATCCCATTCATTGCGAAAATTAATAATTTGAAAAACTTTTTGATTGGATGGGTTTTTTTTTAACAAATTTTTTTGTACTGTGGCCTTAGAAATCAGAAGGGGTTAATACTGTTCACTGAAGCATGTTGATTTGAAAGTCGGAACATGTGCTTTTATTTTTTATAAAAAATACAACAGTATTTTGACCACCACCACACCTAATAAAAACTGCACTGGGTTGTTATGAAAACACCCCTGCATCTAGTGTTTTTTTTTTTTAAGTACAAAGACATTTTACATTCCTTATTAGGCGTCTATAGAAAATAACAATAATCACATAAAAAAAACATGTGGTCATTTTCAGTTGTGCCTTACCAGAACTTGCCCGGGACATGACGGATGGTGATGGACCTGCCGATATTGCGCAGAAAGCTGTCGACACCGATTCTGGCCCACAGAGAGACGCCGGAGAGTCAGGGCGGTCCTGTGAGGCGTACCCCTGGCATGTGAGAAGTGATTCTAGAAGGAAAATGCACACACTAAAGCTCACCAAGAAAGTGCAACATTTAGAGGAAACACCAAACTTTTTAAACAGAATACAATAATAAGCTTCTTTCAGCGTTTGGTTTAAGTGAATACTGAAATAAAAGCGTGAAGCTGCGTAGGTAGCCGGATATTAGCTGGCTAACCGTCATCAATGGCTAAGCATCATCACTAACCATTGCCCACAATCGAAAAACTTTCTTTATTGCTTAAAAGAAGTGAGCTTTTGACCGAAAGGACAAATCTACGAAAAGACAGACAATATTAAAAAAACACTCACCGTCAACGTTTTCCAATTGCGTGCCAGTGTTGAGCACATTGTCTCTGCCATTACTAGCAGGCCGATGCCCATATATCGCGTCCATCTGATCGTACCATTTCCACTCCTTTCTACTCGCACCACTGCGTCCGTTATGGTCCTTTATGGCCCGATAATCGCTCTTCATTTTTTTTAGTTTTTCACGACACTGTTTGGCAGTCCGGATGAACCCTTGGGCCGCCATTTGGTCGGACAAATGCTGGTATATTTTTTCATTGCGAGTTGCCCCATCCAACTCGCTCTGGATGTGGTCGTCAGCTACGAAGGAAAGAAAAGTCCGCACCTCCTGGTTTGTCCATGGAATAAACTTGCGCGTGGACATCGTTAACACAATTGTGAAGCCGCTCACCGTGTTTACTCGCTGAAATTACAAATGGCGGTCGTGCAGCTTCAACAGAAAACTGAAAACGGACGCTCTGTGACGTTACGCGCTGACCAATCAGCGGCTAGCAGTCGATTGACGAAAAATCACACCTCGCTTTTTCTCGCTTGTCCCCTGCCCCTAAACTGGCACGAAAATCGTATCGGTTAAAGCGTGTAGGGTACTGTGGAAAGAGCGAGAAACTGAGTAAAGTAAAAGTAAGTAAAGCTAAGGTGATACTTGTGGAAAAGTGCCTATAGTTCCTCCTCGTGGCTGTCTTTTAAAAAAAAATGGCCAACACACGCCAATTTATCACATCCTTTTTCCATGTAAATTAGAAGCATTCTTTTGTAAATGTGAGGATTTTTCTCATAAATTTGCAGGAGTTTCCTGCAGAGTTATAGCCATTTTTGTCACGCTGCGCCGCTCATCAGCGGCGCCACCTGCACGCACACCTGCACTTCATCAGCGGCGAGGGATTTAAGCCGCCTCGCCCTGGGCTTCGGCCTGAAGCCGTCAGACTTCATCACGGATTGCTGTGAGTTTCGTCTCATCCTCAGCAAGTATAGCGGTAAGAAGAACTTACCTTTTCTTCCCCAAGTCTGCTCCCCTGTGCACAGGTGGATTTCCCGGCGGCGGACAATTCCTCTCCATCGCCTATTCCTCGCTGCTGCACCGGGCTCTCCAGGTGGCTGTCTACCGGACCTCGTTCCTTGCTGTGCCAGTCATCTGCCCTTCTCAAGTAAGCTCCTCTCCAACTTGCATATCTCCTGTGTTGGTGTGTGCCCATCACCCTTCTCCCTGTGCTTTTCCCATAGGGTTGTCCGGCTGTACGGTCTCCTGCCTCTGTGCCCGAAGCAGACGCCGCCACCAACACATTCACATCTCGCAGACACACATCCATACACCCCTGTTGTCAATAAAGCTATTTGAGCTACTCTGAGCCTGTGTGTGTGCGTCTCCTGAGCCGTGCATTATGTCAGTACGGCTTCAGCAGAGCGGCTCGGCAGACGGCGGGCTCGCACACCGGCTTACCACTCTCGAGGCTCGAGTGGACGAAGTAGCTTTTCAGCAACAGGTGATTTTTAATCAGTTGATTATTATAAATAACCAATTGGACCGCCTGGACCCCCAACAGCCGTTCCCCCCGGCTCGTCAGGGTGGCGCGGCTCCTGCTGCTCCAGTGGCCGTCCAGCAGGCTCCGGGTGCACCGGCTCGGCTCACGCCCATTCCAACCCCCGCCCGCTTTAGCGGTAAGCTCGGCGGAGCGCGGGGGTTCATAATGCAGTGTGAGTCCGTTTTCCACCGTGTGCCCGGAGACTTTCCTTCAGATCATAGCCGAATTGGTTATATCGGGAATCTCCTAGAGGGGCGAGCATTAACCTGGACCTACGCCGTTATGGCGAGGCCCAGTTATGCCACCCTCACGTATGACCAATTCGTGAGACGCTTCCTGGAGGTCTTTGACCACTCTCTTACCGAGACGGTCCAGGTCGATCGGCTTCTCAGCCTCCAGCAGGGAAGCCGGTTGGCAGCGGACTATGCGGTCGACTTCCGGGTAGCGGCGGAGGAATTAGGCTGGGAGGAACGCTCCCTCTGTGGCCTTTTCCTCCGCAGTCTCAACGATGATCTGAGGGATGAACTGGCTGGGCGGGATATCCCGGAGACTCTAGCGGAGCTAACATCCCTAGCGATCAGTTTGGACAACAGGCTGCGTGAGCGCTCCTCGGGGCGGAAGTCGTCTTCTTCTCGCCCTCGTGGAGTCTCGCCGCGCCTGTTCCAAGCTCGCCCCCTGGCGACGCCGCCACCATCGTGCCCCGAGGAGTCGGAGCCGATGGTGACGGGTTGGACAAAGCTTTCCCCTGCGGAGAGACAACGCCGCCGTGAGTTGGATCTCTGCATGTATTGCGGAGATGACCAACACACGGTGATGCTTTGCCCACGGAAAGCCAGTCGGCGGGGTCCGCGAGTCACTGTAGGAGCCCTCGCGGACATCAATCGGTTAAGTTCCCTCACACAATTGAAGCTGCCCATCCGTTTTTGTCACAACTCCACTGGGCATCTCACTCATGCACTGGTGGATTCGGGCGCGGAGGGCAGTTTTATTTCACAAAGCCTGGCAACCCGATTGGGCATTCGCTGTCAGGCATTAAAGACCCCTGTCTCCCTGGTCAACCTCTCCCGTGCCTCCCTGGGGAGAGTAACACACCAGACCATTCCCGTTCCGGTTATCATCTCTGGAAACCACCGGGAGGAGATAACCTTCTACGTCCTGCCCAACTCTGTGTCGCCCGTCATCCTGGGGTATCCCTGGCTACGCCTCCACAACCCCGTTTTGGATTGGATGTCCGCCGGGGTGTCGGCATGGAGTACATTCTGCATGAGCACCTGTCTACAGTCCGCTGCTTGCTCTCCGTCCTCTTCCCCATCATCCACGGACGCTGCACCCCCGGACCTGTCCCTAGTGCCATCTGAGTTTCACGACCTGGGTATGGTATTCAGCAAGTCCAAGGCGATGTCTCTTCCTCCACATAGACCCTATGACTGTGCTATAAACATCCGCCAGGGGGCACCCTTACCCTCTGGGCGGCTCTACAGCCTGTCGGCGCCGGAGAAGGAGACCATGAACGCTTACCTCAAGGAATCGCTGAGTGCTGGGATAATCCGACCCTCGTCATCACCCGTGGGGGCAGGATTCTTCTTCGTGGGCAAGAAGGACGGTTCCCTCCATCCGTGCATCGACTATCGCGCCCTAAACGACATCACGGAGAAGGATCGCTATACCCTGCCCCTCATGGACACCGCCTTCCACTCCCTCCAGGGGGCGACCTGGTTCACCAAGCTGGATCTACGCAGCGCATACCACCTCGTCCGGATCCGGGAGGGAGATGAGTGGAAGACAGCCTTCCATACCCCGAACGGCCACTTTGAGTACCTTGTGATGCCGTTCGGGCTGACCAACGCTCCAGCCGTCTTTCAGCGCCTTATTAATGACGTCCTCCGGGACTTCATTGGCCTTTTTGTGTTCGTCTACCTGGATGACATTCTCATCTTCTCCAAATCCAGGGACGAGCACCGGGTCCATGTGAGGCGGGTCCTTCAATGACTGTTGGAGAATCGGCTGTATGTGAAGGCTGAGAAATGCGAGTTTTACGCTAGGACGACATCCTTCCTCGGGTTCATCATCTCCCACGACCAGGTGCGTCCGGACCCAGGGAAGGTGAAAGCGGTGGTGGAGTGGCCCACACCTGCATCAAGAAAGCAGGTGCAGCAATTTATTGGGTTTGCAAATTTCTACCGCCGCTTTGTTCCTAATTTTGGCTCCATCGCCAGCCCGCTGACCCGCCTCACGTCCCCTAAGGTCCCGTTCCGGTGGACCGAAGAGGCCGCGGCTGCTTTTCTGCTTTTTTGTTCTTTGCCAGGTTCCGGTTTAACATCACCTTCCGGCCTGGCTCCAAGAACGGCCTGCCCGACGCCCTCTCTAGGCAATTCGCCCCTGAGGAGTCGGAAGACACGGTCCACTCCATCCTACCCAGGTCGTGCGTCGTGGGAGCCGTCACCTGGGATATTGAAAGCAAGATCCGGAAGGCGCAGGAAGTGGAACCTGACCCTGGCGGCGGACCGGAGGGGAGGCTGTTCGTGCCATCCACGGTTCGGGGGGAGGTCATCCACTGGTTGCACACATCCACGCTCACCTGCAACCCTGGCTCCTCCCGGATGATTGACTTCCTCCAGCGGTCCTTCTGGTGGCCGGGCCTGCGGAGGGACGCTGCCCGCTACGCCCGGGCCTGCCCAGTGTGCGCCACCAGCAAATCAGGAAATGCCCCTCCAGCGGGTTTGCTCCAGCCTCTGCCCATCCCTGGCAGGCCCTGGTCGCATATCGCCCTGGATTTCGTCACCGGACTCCCTGTCTCAAACACCTTCGACACCATCCTGACCATCGTGGACCGCTTCTCCAAGGCGGCACACTTCGTCCCCCTGCGAGGTCTCCCAACTGCCCTGGAGATGGCGGACCTCCTAATTCAGCACGTGGTCAGGCTGCATGGGATTCCGGTGGACGTGGTCTCGGACCGGGGGCCCCAATTTGCTTCAGAGGTTTGGAGGTCGTTCTGCAACGCCCTGGGAGCCAAGGTGAGCCTCTCCTCCAGCCATCACCCCCAAACCAACGGGCAGTGTGAGCGGACCAACCAGGAGCTGGAGGCTGCGCTCCGCTGCGTCACGGTGTCCAAACCAACGTCCTGGAGTAACCACCTCGCCTGGGTTGAATACGCCCACAACACCGCTCGCTCTTCTGCTACAGGGATGTCCCCCTTTAAGGCGTCCCTGGGTTATGACCCCCCGCTGTTCCCGGCGCAGGAGAGTGAGGTAACTGTCCCCTCAGTACGGGCGCATCTCAGGCAGTTCCGCTCCATCTGGGCGTCAGCACGCAATGCGCTTTTACGCACGGCGGAGCTCATCAGCGGCGCCACCTGCACGCACACCTGCACTTCATCAGCGGCGAGGGATTTAAGCCGCCTCGCCCTGGGCTTCGGCCTGAAGCCGTCAGACTTCATCACGGATTGCTGTGAGTTTCGTCTCATCCTCAGCAAGTATAGCGGTAAGAAGAACTTACCTTTTCTTCCCCAAGTCTGCTCCCCTGTGCACAGGTGGATTTCCCGGCGGCGGACAATTCCTCTCCATCGCCTATTCCTCGCTGCTGCACCGGGCTCTCCAGGTGGCTGTCTACCAGACCTCGTTCCTTGCTGTGCCAGTCATCTGCCCTTCTCAAGTAAGCTCCTCTCCAACTTGCATATCTCCTGTGTTGGTGTGTGCCCGTCACCCTTCTCCCTGTGCTTTTCCCATAGGGTTGTCCGGCTGTACGGTCTCCTGCCTCTGTGCCCGAAGCAGACGCCGCCACCAACACATTCACATCTCGCAGACACACATCCATACACCCCTGTTGTCAATAAAGCTATTTGAGCTACTCTGAGCCTGTGTGTGTGCGTCTCCTGAGCCGTGCATTATGTCAATTTTACTCAGAAATGTGCAGCTTCTTACTTGAAAATTTGCAGCTTTTAATTATTCATAATTTTGCAGCTTTTTCCTCATGAATTTAGAACTTTTCTTACTCTTGAATTTGCAGTTTAAAAAAAAAGCTTAAACTTGCAGCATTTTACTCAAATCTTATATTTGCAGCATTTTAGGTTGTAAACAGTTGGAAATTTACACCTGCTTTTGTCTTTTTGCTAAAGTTGCAGCTTCTTACCCATAAAATTCCACCTTTTTTGGTCAGAAATTGGCAGCTTTTAACTGAGACTTACATCACCTTTTTTTTCCTTTTTTTTTTTTGTGTCAGGTCAGGCATTGGCTTGCTTGCTACCAGATAACCATGAAAACCGGTACTACCTGTCTCATGGGTCGGACCGTCGGTGACTCAACCAGCATCCCCGCCCTTCTGAGGGCATAGAGGGTGAAACAGGGCATCCTGGAAGAACTAAAAACAATACCTGCCACAGGTCTGTGGTGGACCATTCCCAGTTACACGGGGTGAGACTGGACATCCTGGCAGATAAACACATCTGTCGCAAGGTCTGTGGTGGACTGTGCCAGTCGGTGCATTGTGACATGCACTACACAAAGAGCAGGTTCAGGTTCAGGTTCAGGTTACTTTATTTGTACCCGTAGGTAGATTTGTTTTGCAGTTGGTGACATCCATATTTACAAGCCACTAATTACATTCAACATAGACACAAACACAGGCACACATCTTACAAAATAGGTAAATATAAAATATGTACAATATAATTTTTATAGCTTGTTCAACTCTTTGACAGCAGCAGGGACAAAGCTGAGCAGAGATAAACAAACCTATCATCTGGTCAGTCACTGCAACAGATACTGGAGTCAGTTTGTCTTGGCTTGTCCTTGCCACTGATAATACCTTTATCTGCCAAGAACGTGCTGCTCATCCAGCAAAAGCTAGCAGTACTCAAATACTTTGCAAGCAGTTTCATGAAATGGTCAATCAGAAAGCAACTCATACCGGCTCAGACGTCGCCCGGGCTTACAAGGTTCGCGCTGATCTGTTCACACTCCGACAGGCAGCGAAAAGTAAGCTAGGAGCAGGAAGACAAAAGAAGAGGAAAACAGCAGCTTTGTGTGTAGCAGAATAGAATGTACGCACTTTGTTGGACAGAGCAACATCACAGCGCTCAGAAAGACAGGCCGCGCTTGTGGCCCTGGAAATGAACAGGTACAATGTAGACATAGCTGCACGGTGGCGCAGTGGTTTAGCACTGTGGCAGCACAGTTTTACCCTCGGCCGGGGGATCGCGGGGATCATGAGATCGTGGGTTCGATCCCAGCCCCCGACCAACAGTGAGCTGTGTGGAGTTTGCATGTTCTCCCCGTGTTGCGTGGGTTTACTCCGGGATTTCTCCGGTTTCCTCCCGCATACCAAAAACATGTAGGTTTAGGGCGCTCGCGCACGCAGCGACCAGCAGCCGGTGGCTTGTCACCAGACTGCAAACCAAATCTACCTACGGGTACAAATAAGTAACAATAAATAAATAAATAAATAAATAAATAGCTGCCCTTAGTGAAACAAGATTGCCTGGATATGACAGCTTGGAAGACCATGGGTACATCTTCTTTTGGAGTGGGAGATCAACTCAAGAAAGGAGAGAAGAAGGAGTGGGCTTTTGCAGTTAGAAAGGAGATAGCAGCAATGCTTGATGAGGAACCGGTGCCAATCAACGACAGGATAATGACTATGAGTCTCCCACTACAGCGGAAGATGTATGCCACACTCATCAGTGTATATGCCCCAACAATGACCAACATAGAGGAGGTGAAGGAAGGGTTCTACAGTGATTTACGTGAGACTATCAGGCGTGTACCGACTGATGACAGGCTGATACTCGTTGGGAGATTTTAATGCCAGAGTTGGTTCAGACACTGAGAAATGGAAAGGAGTGCTAAGCAGTCATGGAGTAGGCAAGTGCAATGCTAATGGAGAACTTCTACTTACACTATGTTTAGAGTACAACCTTGTGATAACCAACACTCTATTTAAGCGCAAGGACACACACAAGAAGACATGGATGCACCCAAGATCCAAGCACTGGCACTTATTAGACTACATCATAGATAGATAGATAGATAGATAGATAGATAGATAGATAGATAGATAGATAGATAGATAGATAGATAGATACATACATACATACATACATACTTTATTTCGAACAAAAAAGTAAAAAAAAAACAAAAACAAATGACAAGTACGACAAAGTGACAGTATACAGTGCTCGAAATGGAGAAGGAAGAAGTGAACACATCATAGTCAAGCAGAGAGACATAAGGGATGTATTGGACACGAGAGCAATGAGAGGCACAGACTGTGGTACTGATCATGTTATGCTGAGATCTAGATTAAGGATTTGGAGATGAAAACAGAACTGCAGGACGGGTGCGAAGCCACCACGGAAGCTAAACACTAGTGCACTGAAAGGCCAAAAGAAGCAGGAAGAACTTACACAGGAAATAGATGAAAACTTGAAAGACTGGGACAGCAACAACTCAGAGAATGACATAGAAGAGAAATGGGCAACACTGAAGGATACGGTGTATCAGACTGCGAGTGATGTATTAGGCTACCCTGAGAGGAAACATCAAGATTGGTTTGATGAGCATGATGAACACCCGAAGAAACTACTAGAAGCGAGGAATACAGCTAGGCAGGAAAACCTACAGTGTAACACAAGGTCGAAGAAGAAGAAATACTCAAAGGCTCAGAGTGAGCTACAGAAGTACACCAGAGAGATGAAGTCCAACTGGTGGGATGAAAAAGCGGAGAAACTTCAAACTGCAGCAGACAGAAAGGACATGAAAACATTCTTCACAGGTTTGAGAGAAATCTACGGCCCTAAACCAAGAGGATTGATCCAACTAAAGGCTATGGATGGTGAAACGGTTTTGCAGGAGAAAGACAAGATCCTGGACAGATTTGCAGACCACTTTGACCAACTACTAAACAACCCTGGAGATCTCACTGAAGAGGCTAAAGAAGCTCTAGTGTAGCGACCAGCTGTATCAAGTCTGGATGAACCACCAAATTTTGATGAACTAATGGCAGCTATCAGGACAACACAGGATGGTAAAGCTCCAGGAAGGGATGGAATTCCAGCAGAAGTGTGGAAATTTGGTGGTGTTCAGCTGACCAACTGCCTGCACAAGTTCATCCAAGAGATATGGGATGCCCAGAAAGTACCTCAAGCCTGGAAGGATGCAAGTATTGTGCCTTTGTTCAAGAAAGGTGACAGGAAAGATTGTGGAAATTACCGAGGTATATCACTGCTAGCCACTGTTGGTAAGATTCTCTCATGTGTACTACTTAACAGACTCAGTGAACACATCTCGCACAATGTAGTACCAGAAACCCAGTGCGGCTTTAGAAGTGGAAGAAGCACAATGGACATGATTTTCTGCTTGAAACAAGTTCAAGAAAAGTGTATCGAACAGAACATGCCGCTTTATGTAGTCTTCATAGACTTCAGTAAAGCCTTCGATACTGTTTCGCGACAAGGACTTTGGCAGGTACTCAAGAAATGTGGTTGTACAGAGAAGTTTGTCAGCCTGATTGAGGCACTCCATACAGGTATGCAAGCAAACGTGGCAATGAGTGGTTCAGTATCTAAAGACTTTTCAGTAAGCAACGGGGTGAAACAAGGGTGTGTGCTGGCACCTACACTCTTCTTGCTATATCTGGCAGCCATGTTTGAGGTGGCCTTCAAAGACACTTCAGAAGGAGTATACATTCAAACAAGGAAAGAAGCAGACTTGTTCAATGTGGCACAGTTTAAAGCCAAGAGTAAGACATCGATAAAGCTGATAAGAGAAATGCTCTTTGCCGACGACAGTGCTCTAGTTGCACACAGTGTGGAAGATATGCAATCTTTAGTGGAGAAATTTGCGAGAGCAGCTAGCCAATTCAGCCTCCAAATCAACATCAAGAAGACAGAGTGACTTTATCAACCACCAAAGTTCCAGTTATCAACATCATTACCAAAAGAGATCAGCACTGGTATAGAGCCACTAGTCAAGTGCAAGACTTTCAAGTACCTAGGGAGTATTGTTTCAGAGAATGCTAGGCTGGAGGATGAACTATCTCTCAGAATGGGAAGAGCGAGCGCTGTGTTTGGAAACTTGAGGGAGAGACTGTGGAACAATCGACATGTGTCATCCGTGTGAAATGCAAAGTGTACAGAGCGACCGTACTGGCTACTCTATTGTATGGTGCTGAAACTTGGACTGTCTACAGAGTGCAGGTGAAGAAACTCCACGCGTACATGATGAGACACCTTCGAGCCATAATGAACATCTCATGGAAAGACAAGATAACCAACATAGAAGTGTTGAAACGAGCTGGTCTACCATCAGTGGAGGACATACTAATACAGATGAACCTGAGATGGCTCGGACATGTTGAGAGGATGGACCACCAGCGTCTCCCTCGGCAGTTACTCTACTTACAGTTATGCAAGGGCAAACGCAATCAGGGTAGACCAAGGCTCAGATTTAAAGACACTGTAAAAAGAAACTTGAAGAAGTTGGACATAGACAGGAGTTCCTGGCAGCGGAAGGCTAAGGACAGAGCTGTGTGGAGGAATCTGATCAGACCTAAATGAAGCAGTCATTGTTGCCCACGACAGACTGCTATGATGATGATGACGATGATGATCAGGCGTGTACCGACTGATGACAGGCTGATACTCGAAGATTTTAATGCCAGAGTTGGTTCGGACACTGAGAAATGGAAAGGAGTGCTAGGCAGTCATGGAGTAGGCAAGTGCAATGCTAATGGAGAACTTCTACTTGCACTATGTTCAGAGTACAACCTTGTGATAACCAAACACTCTATTTAAGCACAAGGACACACACAAGAAGACATGGATGCACCCAAGATCCAAGCACTGGCACTTGTTAGACTACATCATAGTCAGGCAGAGAGACATAAGGGATCTATTGGACACCGGAGCAATGAGAGGTGTGGACTGTGGTATTGATCATGTTATGCTGAGATCTAGATTAAGGATTTGGAGACGAAAACAGCACTGCAGGACGAGTACGAAGCCACCATGGAAGCTAAACACTAGTGCACTGAAAAGCCAAAAGAAGCAGGAAAAACTTCACACAGGAAATGGATGAAAACTTGAAAGACTGGGACAGCAACAACTCAGAGAATGACATAGAAGAGAAATGGGCAACACTGAAGGATAAGGGGAAAATAAGTATTGAACACGCCAACATTTTTCTAATTAAACATATTTCTGATGGAGCCCGTGACCTGAGATTTTCACCAGATATCAATACCAATCCAAGTAATCCATACATACAAAGAAATCAATGCACCTGTGTTCACAAAACAAGTTATATGTAAGAAAGTGGAATGACAACAAGGAATAAATATTTAACACATGAAGAAAAAGAGGTGCAAAAAGGCATAGGAAGTGAAGAAACCAGCTGAAATCCATCAGAATTTCGGAAGTCATCAGTGTAAATTAATTTCAGCTGGTTACATCCTGACTAATAGCCTTTAAAAAGGTCTGTGAATATCAGATTGTCACACCACAAAGAACTCATGATGGGTAGAAGCAAAGAGCTCTTTCTAGATCTCTGCAACTTTATTGTTGCAAAACATAATGATGTCATTGGTTACAGGCGCATTTATAAACTGCTGAATGTTCCAGTGAACACTGTTGGAGCCATCATTTGGAAGTGGAAGAACATCATTTTACCATAAACCGACCATTACCAGGAGCTCCTTGCAAGATTTCTGACAGAGGAGTCAAAAGAATTATCAGAAGAGCTATCCAAGAACCAAAGACCACTCGTGGAGAGCTCCAGAAAGACCTGGAGTTAGCAAGTACTGTTGTTTCAAAGAAAACAATAAGTCATACACTCAACCGACATGGGCTCTATGCCCACTCACCTCCCAAGACTCCATTGCTGAAGAAAAAGCATGTTGAAGCTTGTTTAAAGTTTGCTGTACAACATTTGGGCAAGTCAGTAAAATATTGGGAGAATATAGTCTGGTCAGATTAGACTAAAATTTAACTTTTTGGCCACAACACACACCATATTTGGAGGAGAAATGGTATTGCACATCTCATCATGGTGTGGGGGTGTTTTTCAGCACATGGTGCAGGCAGACTTTATATAATCGAAGGAAAGATGAAAATGTACAGAGACATCCTTGAAAAGAACCTGTTGTCGTCTGTCAAGATGCTGAAGAGGAAACAAGGGTGGACATTTCAGCAAAACAATGATCCCAAACACATGGCCATATCAGAAATATGTTTAATAAGAAAAATGTTGACGTATTCAATACTTATTTTCCCCCACTGTGTATGCCGCAATGCTGCAGCTGCTGTCAGTCATTAGATTTACCTACACAACATAGTGCCTCCATTTGCCATGAGAATGTTAGCCATGGACTAGAAAGGACATGATTAGAAAGGACCAAATCTGACTGGTTAAAGCAAGTCTCATTGCCATTCATTTCAAGCTTCAGAGGCCTGTGCTGTTGGCCTCTGAATGCCTCAATACGCTGCATTTCCTCTCTGGCATGCACGCAGCTCTGTATATGCTTCACTTTTTTCGTCTTCCAGGTCAAGCGGTTGACATATGTACACAACTGTTATTTATAGTTTCGCTCCAGCCCTATGGGTAGCGCAAATGCGTGAACATGCCAGTTTGTTCACTGGCTATAAACACAAGAGTGACGCACATTTTTTGTAGCAACAGCAATGGCATCATTTCAAAGAAAAGGAGGAATTACCATTTTTCAGTGCTCTTCTCTGCTCAAGCTGCTGCTGCTGCAAAATAATTCATATATGTTTATTCTCGTCTTCCTCTTCCTTGTTGTCTTCTTTGTCTACTTTGACTTTTTATGCTGTATTGGTTGTCCACCTCGTGGAAGAAATACTTCTAGGATCTCCTCAATCCCACTGACATGCCTTCCACAGAGGAAGCAGGGCTTGTGGACGAGGGGGACAACTCGCCTATCACAGGGGCTGAGGTTGCCAAGATGGTTAAAAAGCTCCTTGGTGGCCGGACACAGGAGTGGATGAGATTCGCCTGAGTACTCAAGGCCCTGGAAGTTGTAGGGCTGTCCTGGTTGACAATGCCTCTGCAACATTGCGTGGCGGTGTTGGGACAGGTGCCTTTGGCATAGTAAACCTGGTGGTAGTGGTTTCTTCTCTTCAAACAAGTGGACCGGAGGGTGTGCTCCAACTTTAGAGATCACACTCCTCAAGCGTCCCTGAGGAAGCTCTATGCCAAGGTACTGGAGAGGAGCGTCCGGCCTGTGGTAGAACCTGGATTCAGGAGGAGGCAATGTGGTTTTACGTCCAGGCCATGGGCACATCGGAGCAACTCTTTACCCTCTCAAGAATCCTCAAGGGTTGCTAGGAATTTTTCCCAACCAGTTTACGTGTTTTGTGGACTTGGAGAAGGCATCCGACCGCGTTCCTCATGGTTTTTTGTGGGGAGTGCTTTGGCAGTGTGGGGTACTGGGCTTGTTGTTATGAGCTATCCAGTCTCTATACGACCGTTGTGAGAGTTTGTTTTGTTTTGCCAATACTCGGTCGGACTCATTCCCAGTGAAAGTTGGACTCCACCAGGGCTGCCCTTTGTCACCAACCCTGTTCATAATTTTTATGGACAGGATTTCTAGGTGCAACCAGGGAATGGAGGGTGTCATGCTTGGTGACCACAGGATCTCATCTCTGTTGTTTGCAGATGATGTTGTCCTGTTGGCTTCATCCAGCAATGACCTACAGGTCTTACTGGGATGGTTTGCCGCTGAATGTGAAGCGGCTGGGATGAGAATCAGTACCTCTAAGTCCGAGTCCATGGTCCTCAGCCGGAATAAGATGGATTGTCCTCTCTGGGTTGGGGACAAGCTCCTGCCCCAAGTGAAGGAGTTTAACCGGTTGAGTGTGACTGTCGTCAAACTGCGACATAACCCCTAGTGGTCAACAGTGGTAAAGATTTTTTTCAAGAAGCTAGTCAGATCAAATGTCAGAACTTTCCAAGGCTATAACTGTAAAGTGGTAAGAGATAATGGCTTACTGTCAATTAGAAAGACATAGAACATGATCCAAAGTTTCAGATAGGAGTGAATTTATTCATCTAAAGTCCTAAAGACATTTTGTCACCTTACCTGGCGCAAAGTGGCGTCCATTAGCAGCATTCTAGTGGTTATGTTGTCCTCTCCCGGTCATTTTAGCTTTCTGTCCTACATCCAGAAACTGTTGATTATTCCACCGTCATTTCGCTTTTATTCCATGGCAATTTATCTTATATTGACGACATACAACCGGCAATTGTCCTCCAGTCACATGGCACTCTGGGTACCGGCAGGTGAATTCAACGAGCCTCACGCTCCCTGTGTTATAAGAACATGTAAACATCTACCATCATAAGCTAAATAATCTCTTTTTAGAATCATAGTTGGCAAATTCGGGACCAAATCCTCAGAATTTCCTCGTCTGTGGGTGATCGTGAATGTCCACAATGACAGTCCGCGTCCATCTTGTGCTGATATCTCCAAGACGACAAAGAAGAAGGAAGATTTCTTCTTCTTTGGTGTATATGTTTCATCCATGAGTCCACCAACGCGTGCCTGCCACCTTGTGAACTGGCATGATCAGCACAAATCCTCAGTAAAGGTGAACAGTGTTTAGGAAAGTAAAATCAGTTGACAGGCACAGCGCCACACGCTGCCACTAGGGGCACACAGAATTCTACACATCAAAGGGTTAAGTATCTTGGGGTCTTATTCCAAGTGAGGGGAGAATGGAGCGAGAGATTGACAGACGGATTGGAGCAGCATCTGCAGTGATGCGGACATTGTACTGGTCCGTTGTGGTGAAGAGAGGGAGGTGAGTTCTAAGGCAAAGCTGTCAATTTACTGGTCAATTTACGTTCCTACCCTCACCTATGGTCACGAGCTTTGGGTAATGACCAAGAAAATGAGACTGTGGACACAAACGGCTGAAATGAGCTTACTTCGTAGCTCATTGTAGGATTGCTGGACTCACCCTTGGAGATAGGGTGAGGAGCTCAGTCATCTGGGAGAGGCTCAGAGTAGAACTGCTGCTCCTCCACATTGAAAGGAGCCAGTTGAGGTGGTTTGGGCATCTGATCAGGATGCCTCCTGGACGCCTCCCATTTGAGGTGTTTCAACCACGTCCCACTGGGAGAAGACCCCGGGGCAGACCCAGGACTTGCTGGAGAGACTATATCTCCCAGTTGATCTGGGAACGCCTTGGTATCCCCTCTGAAAAGCTGGAGCAGGTACCTAGGGAGAGGGAAGTCTGGGCTTCTCTGCTTGAACTGCTACCTCCATGACCCGGACCTCCAGAAAAGCCGTAGAAGATAGATGGATGAATGGATGGAATATGAGAATGAGTGCTTCATTTTGAGTACACTTTTGTAGCAAGTACAAGTATACAGTAAGTACTGGATAAAGTGTTATTTTTCCACTCAGTATACATCCTGCTTTTTGTTTATTGTCAGAGAATTACTAATAACACAGTTAACCACCTGTGAGCAACGTACACTATTTACACAGGAGACAGAGAGTAGCAAGAACAACGCTTCCAGGAGGTTGTGAAAATGAGTGCTGGCAGAGAGAAAGGGCAGTGTTGAGGAAGAGAGGAGGAGATTTTGATATGTTAAAATGTGAAACTATAGAAGACAGCCCCCATTCACATTCTTATCCCTAACCCTACCTATTAGTAGAGTGAGCACCTAACCCTATGTTGAACTTTCCTACTCCGCTCTCTGACCGTGGTCGGAGGGCATAGGGGAGGACACTTTGTTGTCCTCCAGGGCTGAAGATGGTGGCCCACTTCAGGTTCAATGACCCAACCAAAAGCTACTCTACACAGCGGAAGGTGACAGACAGGTGGACACCTGTCCCTTCATTTTGAGTGTGTTTATTTCACCACCAACCCAATACTTCTTCCGATACCTTTACAATGGTTCTCTTATTCGCTAACCTGCTCCTGTCAGTACTTCTACACTTCTCTCTGTCCCCCAAATCACACATGGCACCACCCCTGGGCCATCCGAACTGCAAACTGAACACTCACATGCACAGAACTGAGGACCTTTTAATTATCACTATAACTCACCTGTCGTTGCACTCCTCACTTTCATGTTTGACCCATCCGTGAAATCAGTACTATACATATTTTCCATAATCTTGGGCGAAGCCACTACCGTACCTTGGTAAATACCAGTGGGCTGTTTGTTATTTTTACTTTTACCTTTACCTCAGTCATATGGATAGTCGTGTGTTCTGTAACTATTTTATTTCAAATTCTTCTCACTTACTTTATTGCGCAGTAGCCTGGTGGACCACTCACAATTTCGTTGTGCTGTACAACTGTACAATGACAATAAAGCCTATTCTATTCTATTCTAAAGGCACACCCCACTTGGAGGCCAAAAACTCTGGCCACCGTTGCAGCCTGTTGGCCAGATAGAGGAAAAGCTTCCACGAACTTTGTAAAATATGTAGTCCTGTATCATAAGCACACATGAATTTTTGTGTTTTGTCTCATTCAATGGCCCCATGATGTCCAGGGCCGATGCGTTCACAGGGGGCCCCCAACACTAGCAGCATACATGGTGCTTGTGGTGTTTTGTGGGGCCAGACTTTGGCTGACAGCTCATACAGGTGCTGCAACCAGAGCACCGACATTCTCTCTCATTCTGTACCAGTAGTAGCGAGTTTGTAAGCGGGCTACAGTTTGCTCTACCCCAAAATGTCCACCTACTTGGCCCTCTTGCACTCCTTTCATGACATCGGACTGAAAGGCCTGGGGCAGCACAACATTGTGGTAGAACTGGGGTCGTTGACGGCAGTAGAAGCGCCTGACCAGCAATGTTCCCCCTAATTTTTCATGTGTCTGAGCATACACATAAACTCCCTGAGAATTCCTTGGACCACTGTGAGCAACATCAGACGTGCACACTGTGGCCACACCAGCATCACACCTGTCCAAAACCTGAGATCATAGCAAGCTACATGGTGTATTAAAAGAATGAAATTACAGCAGTAATTTCGTTAGATTACTTTTAATATAAGTGATTTGGCCCACTTAGAATGAAAAAGACAAAAATCTTGTTGTTCATGAGCTGTGTAGTATGATGTATGTCAGTGTGAGGGTCGTGCTCTGGCCTGGGTGAGGGTCCTGCTGTGGTCTGGGTGGGGGTCCTGCAGCTGCTCTGGAAGAATTGAGACATGTACACCTTTCAGAGAGATAAAATTTTGTTCACATTAAAACATTCACATTTTACACAATGACGTGTGCTGTAGCACAAGCATGTGATACAGTGTAAATTCCAGTAACTCTTTGTCTGTAAAATATATAATTAGACAGATTTTATCAGCATTTCTACTACGATTTCTGGATGCTGTTTTGATATGATTCATTGAACTAAAGCCCCTTTCACAATCTGCCCTGGATGCTTGAAATGTAGCACAAATATCCACAAGCTGTGAGATCTCCTTTAGCTCCTTTAGCTCCTCACATCTAAGTGCTGCAGCCACCATATCTGAGAATGTGCTGATTGACCCTTGTTTAAGTTTTTGCTTCATTATGTACTTAAATTCAGCATATTCACTGTTAATGGCCTCCATAGAATGTGGGTGATGGAGAATGGCCTCATACTTCTTTGCCAGCGTAGCAATGTCTGCTGATCCATACTCAAAACTGATGTCTGAGCTCAATGCTTCGATGTCAAATACAGACCACCCCTTTAATTCATCCTCTGGAAAACGAGCATCCAAGGCACATCTTTCCAGGCATCATCAATGCCCAAGTCCTCTCTATGGGCCACACAGTGTTGTTCAATTAGGTGTGGTATTTGCCACTTTAATAAAGCTGCAACTCTGTTGTGCTTTTCTAGCATTACTGAGGCGCCATCAGAGGTCAGCATCACCATTCTCTGCATGTCCAGTCCATGCTTGGAGTAAAACTGAGTTATTGCCTGCACAATATCCTGAGCAGTGCATGCTGTCAGCTGGATGATGCCGCCGAACACAGTTTTATAGTTGACGTCATTTTCCTCCCTGTATTTAATATATATGACTAGCAGTTTGTGCACTGTTATGTCTGTGCTCTCATCTACTATCTGGGTATGCCAGGGTGCATTTTTAACACTGCACATCATCTCATTCTGCACTCTCTCATTGACTGAGTTCACAAATTCAAAGGCATGATTTTTGCTTTGCCAGCTTTCTGGTATACTCACATACTTTTCCATGTGATCATGGATTTGTTGAACCGACAGCATTGATGCATTCATTTTGATGGCGAGTAGAATATTATCAGTGAGAACTTTAACTTGCTCGGGGTCAGATTTATTTTTGTCTGACAGCTCATTCCTCTTCTCTCAATCTTTTGCGCTCTCCCGCAATAATGTACTGATCCCCTTTCCCATCTTGCGTCTTCGTACAATTCCAACAGCATTCAAACAGGCGAATTTTTCGAGCGGCACAACTACATTATTAATCACCTTAGTCAATCTCATGCATAACGACCGAGGCTCTGACATTATTCATATTGCTTGGACAAAGAGAATGTGTGGTGCAATTATCATAACACTTGTTGTGTAAATCACAATATATTCACCATGCGCAAACTGGGTGCTCCAGGGGGCGAAATCCTTTGTCTGGTTGGGTCTTCCTCTTCCCGGGAGGTGTCTAGCACTCACTTGATGCCTCCCAGAGACACTTCCTCCGTCAAGCAATTATGCTGTCCCTCCTCCTGCTGCTTCTGGGTGGGAGAGAGTGCCCACACGCTGTCTATTGTTCAGTCTTCACTACAATGTGTTTATTTTATTTACAGTTCAGGTTGGATTTTATTTTATGGGCTGCATAGATTTTCTGTGCACGGAGAACGTGGGAGCAGTGCAAACGTGCAGCTTAGAGGGAACATTGCTCCAGGCCCTCTTGGATTTGCTGTTTGGCACTTTGCTGTTTTTCAGCTGCCATCCGATGTGGCAGCTGCTTGGCTGGGGCACCTGGCTGGGTTACAATGTCATGCTGCACCAGGCTAGTGCAACCAAGGTCATTGGGATCGGTCAAGAAAACACCCCCATAGATACGCAGGAGCTGGGCTACCTGGAGTTGCTCTTCTGTTGTTAGTTCAGTGGAACTCCGGGCATGGAGCTCCTGTAGGTGTGGGGGAACAGCAGGGGTGCTTCTGATGGCCTGCTCCATCTGGTTGGTGGCTCCTAAACATGGCACAGCTTCGGCAGGGTGGAGAAACAAAGCAATGGCCCCTAGCTTTACGGTATTAGCAACATTCCCAGGGTTAAACAAATGGAGGGGCACTGCTTTGGTGGGGTGAGCATACACCAGGACACTGGCAATTAGCAGATTATGCGTTTCAACAAAGCCTTTGGTGGGGCTGACCATCACTTCTCCATGAACCTGGTCCCCTTTGTAGGTATGGTCTTGCACCAAATACTCTTCCCCATGCTCCAACACCACAGTTCGGAACACTCACTGCATTTGTCCTTGAATGTTTTTCCTGTTGGAAAAACAGACTCCTGTACATTGATTTCAGTTCAGCATTCAACACCATTATTCCCCAGAGACTGATAGAGAAATTACTCCTTCTCGGTCTGAACACCGCCACATGTCTCTGGATCCTGGATTTCCTGACTGAGAGACCTCAGTCTGTCCAGGTTGGAAACAACATCTCCAACTCTGTCACGCTGAGTACCGGAACCCCTCAAGGCTGTGTACTCAGTCCACTGTTGTTTACACTTCTAACACATGACTGTGTATCCAAACACGAGGGGAACCAGATTATTAAGTTTGCAGATGACACCACGGTGGTGGGACTTATTCAGAGGGATGAGGAATCAATGTACAGGGAAGAAGTGAGAGACCTGGAGGGCTGGTGCAGGGAGAACAATCTGGTGCTCAACGTGGACAAAACAAAGGAGATGATTATCGACTTCCGGCGGTCACAGCCTGAGCACGTCCTCCTCAGCATTGGCGGCCGTTTAGTGGAGAGAGTAGAGAACATCAAGTTCCTCGGAGTGCAGATCTCGCAGGACCTGACCTGGAGCAAGAATTCCTTGGAGATCAGGAAGCGAGCTCAGCAGAGACTACACTTCTTGAGGAAACTCAAACAGGCTTCTCTCCCCATCTGCATCCTCAGGACCTTCTACAGAGGTGTGGTGGAGAGTGTTCTGACGTACTGCATTGCTACATGGTACTCCAGCTGCAGTATGTCAGACAAAAAAGCCCTGCAGAGGATAGTCAAGGGGGCGGAGAGGGTAATTGGAGTCTCCCTCCCTTCTGTCCAAGAACTTTTTCAGAACCGTTGTAGGAGCAGGGCACTGAACATTGTCAAGGACCGTTCTCACCCTCTGCATAAACACTTTGAACTTCTTCCATCTGGTAAACGATTCCGGAGCATCAGAGGCAGAACCACCAGACTGATCAACAGCTTCCTCCCACAAGCTGTCAGGATGCTGAACAGCTGACCCGGAATCTCACATACACACTACTGCACCTATGGACATTTTGTATATTATAGTTAGTTATTCTTTTTCCCCAAGTATGTCTCAGGGATGTGTGAATGGATGGGGGGGTGGGAGCTATGTGGGAGTGTGTCTTAATCATGCTGCTTCTTATATGGATGCCGAGAGAAACGCAATTTCATCTTGCCTGCACTACAGTTGTATGTACAGCAATATGACAACAAAGTTTGATTTGATTTGATTTTGATTTGATTTGATTTGAAATAAGGCACAGCCTGACCGAAGAGCACTATTTTCTGGTTTTCATTGTCAAGGTGTGCTTTAGCTTGGACCAAAAAGGAGTGGCCTAGCAGAGCTTCATTGATGGCTATATTGGCCACTAGGAAGTGCACACTCACCTCTTGGTTGTTGATCTGGACAGGGATCTGAGCCTCCCCAAGCACAGGCACGTTCTCAGGTCCAATACCATGCAAAGTCTCTGTGATTGAAGGTTGGCGTGAACGCTGCCCAGCTGAGTGAAAGGCATTGTAGTAGCACAGTGGCAACACATTTCTCTGAGCTGCACTGTCCAACAAGGCACACACATCCAGGCCATGCACTCTCATGTGAATGCTCATTTCACGAGTTGGTGCTTTGAGGTGAAACACAGCAGGAATTTGGGTTCTGGAGGAAGCCACTGAAATGTGGACTTTGTTAGTGTTCTTTGGTGATGGAAAATTTCTCCTCATATGGCCCAAACCGGAACAGTTGTGACAACAAATCTCCTCCCAGTTTAGGTTTCGACGGCCTCGCTCCTTATTTGGCTTATTTTTCAAATCAAGGGAGGTTGGTTGGAAATGTGAGCTGAGGTTAGGGGGTCCAGGTTCCCATATGGCTGCTTGCAGGGCAATGGAAGTCTCTATTTGCCCCTCCTCTGCATCTGCCCTGATGACAGCAATGCGGGTCTTCTTTTCATTAATGGCATGTACTCCCGATCGCATGACGCCTGTAACATATGACGCTGCTCGCTTGGTGGTCTCATGACGGTGGGCTATGTTGTAGGTCTGGGCTAGTGTCTGGGGCTGTTTCTCTAACAGCTTCTGTACAATTTCAACATCTCCTACAGCACTGGTGAAAACTTCAACACCTATGGCGTCCTGCTCAGTCTCAGTCCTGTTGCTGTAGGCCAATGACACTTTCTCGTAAATTTTGTCTCTCAAAACACAAAGAGCTTCACCTGATTTACGTACCTGCTGTCTCAGCTCAATCGCCATGAATGCTCTGAAGAGGGGCCATATGCAGTTTCCAATTCCTCCACCAGATGGCAGTAATCCCACTGTGAAGATCGGGGCTAGGCAGAACTTAAACTGAATAGCCTTAGTCTTTTCCGGCCAACAGTTTGCTTTGGCACAACTGTCAAACCTTTGCAAAAACTCTTTCCACAGGGTGGTGCCATCATACTGACCGGGGCATAATGCTGGTACTCGTTCTCTCTGATCATAGTTGTCCTCACTCTCCGATGAAACCTGGTAATGTGCCCATCAAGCCTGACGTGCGTGTGATCTTGGCTGCACAGATTGACTGGGTCTTTGCTCAGGTGAATATTCACAGTCAAAGTTTATTGAAAGGCTACAGCATGAGGCCTGCAGTCCTGAGCATGTGGTGTATGGGTGGGTGGTGTGACACTGGTGTACTCTGGTGGAAACTCCCCATATTGACAGAGGAGAAAGGGTTTGTGGAGACAGCAGCTGGGGCGCCATTGTGTGCTGCAACTTTAATGGCTGATTATGCATTTGATTGCACAGGGCTTTATTTAGTGAATCACAGTCATGAAAGCAGTAATTTTTATCAATAAAGGGGTTTGTGCTTGAAAACTTTGGCTCAGATGGTGTTTGTGTTGCTTCTTGCCTCATTTCAAATGGCTCCTCCTCACAGAGAAAGGGATTATTACTTCCATGTCTTTTATTCTGTTCACTCACACTGTCCTCTTTCTGTCTGCCAACTGCAGTAAATGTCATGAACGGGTTGGAGTAATTTGTTACATTCCCAGATGCACCACTGGTATTAGCGTTAGCAGGACATCAGCTAGCAGTCAACATTTTACTTAGCATCTGGCCCGGTAACTTATTAGCTTGATAGCACTTATTGCCCATATGGATTCCACTGTTCTCCTCTGCTCACCACTGCTGTTTTATTTAGCCTTGAGGGTCCCTTCGTGGTCGCCAGTGTTGAACTTTCCTACGGCATGGGGGAGGACACCTTGTTGTCCTCCAAAGCTGAAGACGGTGGCCCACTTCAGTTTTAATGACCCAACCAAAAGCTACTCCACACAGCAGTAGGTGACAGACAGGCGGACACCTGTGCCTTCATTTAGAGAGTGTTTATTTCACCACCTGCCCAACACTTCTTCCAATACCTTTACAATGGTTTTCTTATTCGCTAACTTGCTCCTGTCAGTACTTCCACACTTCTCTCTGCCCCCCGAATCACACATGGCACCACACTGTTGCACCACCACACACGTCATCACAGTGCACCTTCTCTCTCTTCTCTTAAAGGGACGCACACACCTCACTTCCATCTGCTCTCATAACACCTATTTCCCTAACCCCATTTACAATGAAAATGCATAAAAGTGAAAAATAAAAGTCAAAAGACGGGTGGCAGTGGCCATGAGCTCTAGCTTCTTGAGTGAAAGAGCGGGTTTTTGTCGTACTATCCACCAAACATCCCCTACCTCCTTATGACAGTTTCAGTAGAAACGGTAAGTTGTGTTGCACAAGCAGGTAAAAAACATTTTAAGAGTATAAGTGATAAGTTTTTAAATGGATGGGAAAGAGCTTATATTCCAATCTTGGTAGTCTCTCGGGAGCTGAGAATGAGAATGACATGTTGTGCAGTCATCTGTGGACACGCATGTGGCTTTGGAGGCCGAAGTCCGAAGCACACAGTCGGTTGCAGGTCGGGCATGGAACTCTGGCTTTCAGGACAGTGGAAGACGTTCTGTGTCACCGATCACGTGCCGCTGCAAGGTGTTGGCAGCAGTCATCTTCAAATGCTGTTACGGACCTCCTTATTGCAGCACGCCCAGCAATTCTGTCAGCTGCAGTGGCCTCAAGTTCTTGAGGCTGGAGGTTTGTTCACTTGAGATTTGCCTTTTTTTTTTTTTTTTTGTTACTTATTTGTACCCGTAGGTAGACATGGTTTGCAGTCTGGTGACAAGCCACCGGCTGCTGGTTGCTGCGTGCGCGAGCGCCCTAAACCTACATGTTTTTTTTGGTATGCGGGAGGAAACTGGAGAAATCCCGGAGTAAACCCGCGCAACACGGGGAGAACATGCAAACTCCACACAGCTCACTGTTGGTCGGGGGCTGGGATCGAACCCACGATCTCATGATCCCCCGGCCGAGGGTAAAACTGTGCTGCCACAGTGCTAAACCACTGCGCCACCGTGCAGCCCGCGCCACCGTGCAGCCCGCCTGCCTTGAGGTTGCCCTTGAACCTCTTCTTTGGGTGACCCTAGTTGCGACTGCCCTGTGCCAGTTCTCCACAGAAGAGTTGTTTGGGGATTTGGGACTCATCCATGCGGATGACGTGACCAGACCATCGAAGCTGGGCCTTGAGGATCTTGGCTTCGATGCTTGTAAGGCCTGCTTGGTCGAGGACCTCCTGGTTGGTAATGCAGTCCTGCCAACGTATCCACATGATTGACTGCAGAGAGCATGTGTGGAACTGTTCCAGCCAATTGATGTGTCTGCGGTAGAGGGTCCATGTCTCGCAGCCATACAGCAGTGATGATAGGACCACAGCACTATACACCTTGAGCTTGGTGGAGAGACGGATGTCTTTGTGCTGCAAGACTTTGGTACGGAGTCTGCCAAATGCTTAGCCTGCTTTCTGGATCCTTGCTGATATTTCACTGTTCATGGATCCATTGCATGAGATGGTGCTGCCCAGGTACTTGAAGTTATCAACATTCTTCAGCAATTTACCATCAATGGTGATGCTTGGTTGTTGGGGGACACTGTGTGACATGGGCTGGAAGAGGACTTCTGTCTTGCTGAGGCTGATTGTCAGGCCGAACATCTTAGATGCTTCAGAAAACTTATCGACATTTAACTGTAGGTGGTTCTCCTCGTGGGCCATCAGAGCGCAGTCGTCAGCAAACAGGGCCTCTGTTATGAGCCTTTCCAGTGTCTTGGTCTTTGCCGTAAGGTGCCTCAGGTCAAACAATGATCCGTCCAGATGGTATCTGATGTAGATACCCATGTCGAGGTCTCTGACAGCTCACAACAGCACTTGCGTGAAGAAGAGTTTGAACAATACAGGTGCGAGGATACAGCCCTGTTTTGCGCCATTAGAAATGCTGAATTTCTCAGATGGCTCACCGTCTGACAGAACTTCTCCATTCATGTTTTCATGAAACAGCCGGATGAGCATGGTGAGCTTCACTGGGCAGCCAAGTTTTCCCAGAATGATCCATAGTGCATCTCTGACAGTGTTGAATGCCTTTGTTAGATCAATGAAGACTGTATAGAGGTTCATGTTCTGCTCCAAGCTTATCTTCTGAATCTGTCTCACTGCAAAGACCATGTCAACAGTGCTGCGATCAGGGCGGAAACTACACTGTGACTCAGGAAGGTTCTTTTCTGAGACTGTCAAGATCAGCCTGTTCAGGATGACACAGGCAAGGATTTTTCTGGCAATGGAGAGGAGGGATATGCCTCTCTAATTCCCACAGTCTGCTCTGCAGCCTTTGTTCTTGTTCAGGGCGACAATCATTGTGTCACGCAGGTCTGCTGGCATTACCTCCTCTTCCCAGATACTGGTAAGAACAGTATGGAATGCCTGTAGAGCCTCTTCGCTAAGTGCCTTGTACACTTCTGTGGGAATGCTGTCCTTGCCAGATGCTTTGCCACAGCTCATCTGTTTGATAGCCTTCCTGACTTCAATCAGAGAAGGAGGGTTATCGAGTTCTTGGATGGCCGGCTGTTGAGGGATCTGGTCCAGTGCAGATTGATCAACTGAAGAAGGGCAGTTCAGAAGTTGGCTCAAGTGTTCTTTCCATCTGGTGCTGATGGCAGCCTTGTCCTTGATGAGGGTGAATCCGTCTGCTGACAGCAAGGGGGTAGAACCAGATTTTGAAGGACCGAAGACCGACTTGATGGAGTTGAAAAGCTGCTTTGAGTTGTTGGAGTCATCGCAGCTTTGAACTTCCTCAGCTTTCTTCTCCCTCCACTTGTCATGCATCCTGCGAATCTGCCTTTGGGCTAAAGCCTGGTGAGATTTGAACCTCTCCCTCTTTGGGATTGAGCCTAGGTCTTTTTGCCACTCCATGAATGCCTTGTTTTTCTTGGTAAGTAGGTCTTCAATGGCACTGTCGTTCTCATTGAACCAGTCCTGATGGGTCCGACGCTTGGGGCCAAGCACTGAATTCACTGTCTCTGTCACCACTTCTCTGAACTGGTTCCACTTCGGGGTTGGGTCTCCAGTCAGTGGTCCCTCATCAGACACCTTCTCGTCCAGTCTGTCCTAGAACTTACGCAGGTGGAAAGGCTGCAGGAGTTTGGCTGTGTTGAAGGTAGAGCGGACAAGCTTCGGGTGCTTTGGATAGTGTGGAGCGATGTGCAGTTTCATGGTGGAGCGAACAAGTCTGTGATCTGTCCAGCATTCTGCTCCACACATGGCTCTGGTGACAAGAACATCCTGGATATCTTGTTGATGGACAATGACATAATCTATCAGGTGCCATTGTCTGGATCTGGAAGGCATCCAAGTAGTCTTGTATTTGTCTGACATTCTGAATATCGTGTTTGTGATGACAAGGTCATATTCTGCACACTTGCTCAACAACAGAAGGCCATTACTGTTCATCTTGCCAATGCCGTGTCTGCCAAGTATCCCCTCCCACCTACTGTGGTCGCAACTAGTTCGGGCATTGAAGTCTCCGAGCAGTATGAGCTTGTCACTGGCGGGGACGACACCCAGGGCGGAACTGAGGTCGGCGTAGAATTGTTCGATTGTTTCCTCTGAGCTCGTCAGGGTCGGGGCATGTGCGCTGATGATAGTTGCGTGGCACTTGCGGCTGATGGGTGTGCGCAGCTTCATAAACCTTCCATTGATTCTAATGGGTAAGTGCAGGAGCTGTTTCATCAGACATGTCTTGACAGCAAGGCCAACTCTGTGAATCCTGTCCTCTGCCTGTGCCTTCCCTTTCCAGAAGAAGGTATAGCCGCTGGTAAGTTCGGTGAGAGAGCCTTCTTCTGCAAACCTAGTCTCACTTAAGGCTGCGATGTCGATGTTGTAGCGTGCCAGCTCCTTGGCAACTAGTGTCGTTCTCCTCTGGGGTATTGCGGTGTTCTCTCGGTCCATAAGTGTATGGACGTTCCATGTTCCGATAAGGAGTTTTCTTTTTCTGCTATGATTTTGACCGCATTTGTGGATGATCTGCCAACTGCAGCTAGCTGGCCAGATGCATGTAGGGCAGGCAATTTTTAGGCCACCTTTTCTAGGCCCCTCCCTTACTAGGGTGAGCAGTGCTGTCTCTAAAGAGGGCTGCTCAGTCACCGTAGATGCTGCCGAACTTCTCCACTGCCCCAGGTAGAGAGAAGAGCGACCACTTGTCCACGGCCGCATACATGCAGGTTCATGACTACAACTGCCAGTGGTCACCTCCACCTGTTGCTTCACCATTCCCCCATCGCCATAGGACTTTGGAGATGTAAAGATGAGTAGTGCACAACATAACCTGTGCGTGAAAGTTATTATAGTGGAAAAGTCATTGCACAGGGACAATCCCACTCTCTCGGCTTCAGAAGTCCGGGTCCAATGGCACGAAAAGATGGTTACATCTGGGGGTTTCTTCGGCTGCAGTGGATGGCCGTAATGTCTTGTGTGCTCTGTCACGCCTTTCGCACTCCACAGTGCATTACTGCAGTGCCTTCACAGCTGTTGAATCAAAGAAAAATCTCCTCCGCCTGGTCCGCCGAAGCAGTCTTTGTGGGTTGCTCGGGTGAGCAACTCCCTAGATGGATGGCCTGCCAAGGCCGTCGAGATCCATCTGCTGTACCCCAGCAAGTGTGACCTGGAGGTAGTTGCAATTCAAGGTATCCCCATTCTGTCCTTTAGCAGAAGCTTTTGTAGCATCAACTTCTCCTCAGGCCAATCCAGGAGATCACTTTTCTTCATTTTAAAGAAATTTCACTTTTCTTCATTTTAAAGCAACTCTCACTCAAGGTCTGGTCAAGAATGGTGTGTGTCTTTAACAGGACACCAGTGTAAACAATTTCACTTTTGTAGAGAAACTTGATAAGGATTTGCTTTTAAAGGCTTAGGACCATAAACGCTTGGAGTCAAATCCCAACTGGACAGTTCATGCTGATAGTATCCGTTCATACCAGGAACTGATATGGCCCCCTCCTTCTTCTTTTAGACATATTCCAGAATCCTCTAGGCCCCCCTGCTCACATTCCAAAGACCGAAAAATTATCTACAGCTCAACAGTACCTCCTAGTGGACATCTACGGAATATGTTTCATTGTGCAATATGTTAATTCTGACTAAACATTAAGCTTTTCTCCCAGCTCACTTCCCCGGACACTGTGAAAATCATCACCCTTTTGATCACAAACAATGGTTTTCCATCATTCATTAATCCTTGATTTAAATATGAGTGCATGTCTTTGTAATGTTTTATTTTCATGAGTGTTATTCAAATGAATGCTAAAATTATTAGTAATGGTATTAATGCATGGTCACTGAATATTAGCCTTGAGTCACTTAATTTAGTTAGATTTTATATTGAGTATATAATTCCATAAGAACTGAATGTTTAATGAATCTCTGTCCGTCTTCCCTCTCGTGATAACCAATCACCATGCTGCATCTCTGCTAGATAACATCTTGGCATTTGATTGGCTGTTCACAAACAAAGGAATGTTCCCTCATTGGACAAAAGCCCATTCAAACTCCTCTTTATGGAAGATGATTGGTCCGTTTTGCGGCCAGTCCTGTTTTATGACCCAGCAGCGCACTTCAGTTAAATGCTTCAGAGCCGCCCTGCATACTCAGAGAGTTTTTCCATTCTTTGTACTTCTTTGCAGTTTTCTTTTGTCTAAATTGTTCTGTGAGTTTTAAGAAGTCTTTTGTGTGTGTAAACCTTGTCAAATCCTGTGTAAACTTTCCTAAATTATAAGTTTTACTTGTTTTCTGGTTAACTGAGGAGAAATCATCCTTTTTCTTATGAGCTCGCCTTAAAGAGAGTTAAACTCTCTAATTTTTTCCCCCTTCACCTCAGAAGCCATTCTTATCCTATATGAATATTTCTTGGACTTTTCCTGCTGTTAAAGTAGACTTTTTAATTTTCCTGTTTTAAAGTGAACTGATAGAGATTTTTGGACATTTCTTTTGCGGCCTCATCCACGTCTGACCCCGTAAAGAAACTAGGAGCTCGTGGGTGAAACTGACTAAAACATTCTTCCTTCAGTCTTTGGTCTTGTTCTGCGGGCCGGAGACATTCTAAATTCGGACTGGTTGCCAACGGATTCCACACCTGCTCCGGGGCCAGCATTCACTCTGTTGCCAGCTTTCGCTGCCTGCCCCGTGGGAGCCCCTAGCTGAGTCTACGCTGCTCACAGCTGTGAACGATCTGAAAGCCGACCAGCAGTCGCTTTCCCCCAGTGTTCTGAACGCTGTCTGGAAGAGTCGCTGAGCCTTCCCGAACTTATACCACCGGCTGGCGCTGACCATCACTGAACACCTGGGCCTACAACTGTTCGTAAGTGAGACTCCCATTTTCCTATCTGCTGGGTTTAAACGTGATGTCCTAAAATATTAATTACAATTGAGCATAACCAATATTTCATGGTACAATTAGTCACTCAGCCGTAGGACAAAGCTATAAACTGAAGGAAAATTCTTATTCATTTTTAAGTAACCTCCTTTCATTTTTGTAGATTAATTCAGAAGTTCCTTTTTAGATAATCAGCTTATGGAATTTTTCCCCATAAAATTGCGTTGTGGTTTTGTTAGATACTTCAGCCTTCCATTACAGTTGAAACATAAAATCTGGTTTCCTCTTGGTTCCACAAGGGTTTAACTATAGATTTTATGCTCAGGAATCCACTAACAGTTGATGTGATACCGAACACCTGTTTATCATCTGAATCTGTTTATTCATCATTTGAATGCCATGTCATGTAACCTGAATGAGTTTCATTTAATAAAATTTGTAAACGAGAGAAGTTGAAGCATTTTTCCTTTGCATATATGTTTTCTGGGTCACGGCAGTAAAAGAACTCACTAAATTCTGAGACTGATTCATTAAGTCATTGAAGGTATGGAAATTAATCAATTGAAATTAATTCATTAACAAGTTGTTCTTTTAGAACTGGTGCCCCCTTTTTATGAGTGCTTTTCTATTTTATTACCTCCGCCAGGAGGTTATGTTTTTGCCGGAGTTTGTCTGTCTGTCTGTCTGTCTGTTTGTCTGTCTGTTGGTTAGCAAGATAACTCAAAAAGTTTTGGACGGATTTCGATGAAACTTTCAGGTGTTGTTGGAAATGGTACAAGGAAGAACTGATTAAATTTTGGGGTTGATCCGGATCACCATCCAGAAGAAAACTGCCATTACGGAAAATGCCATTTTTGTGAATAACTACTGAACCACTAATCCTATCATTGTCAATCCAATTGCTAGTCATATGTTTTCATGGTCAAGGAATCTGAAAACGTACACACAAACACTGTATGGGGGGAACTGTGGCCGCCATTACGGAAAATGCCATTTTCGTGAATAACCACTGAATCACTAATCCTATCATTGTCAATCCAATTGCTAGTCATATGTTTTCATGGTCAAGGAATCTGAAAACGTACACACAAACACTGCATGGGGGGAACTGTGGCCGCCATTACGGAAAATGCCATTTTCGTGAATAACTACTGAACCACTAATCCTATCATTGTCAATCCAATTGCTAGTCATATGTTTTCATGGTCAAGGAATCTGAAAACATACACACAAACACTGTATGGGGGGAACTGTGGCCGCTATTACGGAAAATGCCATTTTCGTGAATAACCACTGAACCACTAATCCTATCATTGTCAATCCAATTGCTAGTCATATGTTTTCATGGTCAAGGAATCTGAAAACGTACACACAAACACTGCATGGGGGGAACTGTGGTCGCCATTACAGAAAATGCCATTTTCGTGAATAACTACTGAACCACTAATCCTATCATTGTCAATCCAATTGCTAGTCATATGTTTTTGTGGTCAAGGAATCTGAAAACGTACACACAAACACTGTGTGGGCAAAACTGTGGCTGCCATTACGGAAAATGTCATTTTCGTGAATAACTACTGAACCACTAATCCTATCATTGTCAATCCAGTTGCTAGTCATATGTTTTCATTGTCAAGGAATCTGAAAACGTACACACAAACACTGTATGGGGGGAACTGTAGCGCTTGGCGGAGGTCTGCGCTCTCCGAGTGCTCTTCTAGTTTAATGAGTGTTGGGGTGATGGTTTAACTCTATCCCCTCACACACCCACTGTTAACTAAAATGAATTATTCCTGTACCTTATTACACTATATTTTATTAAATATCACTACACTTTGCAACCAGATAGTTTATACTCATATCCAGGAGTGAGCATATACGCCCCCTAACTATGCTAACTGCATTTTGAGCATGATGCTTAAATTTTGATGTTACTTTTCAAGGTTGTTGTTTTCATTTTATAATCACTGTACACTACACAATCCACCATATTCCAGATTTTTTTTTACTGTAAGCTTCAAAATAAAGATGTGATATTTAGATACATTGCATATTATCTACAGATGCATCTGAATGTCTGAATATTGTGAACATTTAAAAAAAAAAATCATAATTTAATTACCTCCGCCAGGCCACAGGCCAGGAAGTTATGTTTTTGCCGGGGTCTGTCTGTCTGTCTGTCTGTTGGTTAGCAAGATAACTCAAAAAGTTTTGGACGGATTTCGATGAAACTTTCAGGCGTTGTTGGAAATGGTACAAGGAAGAACTGATTAAATTTTGGGGATGATCCGGATCACCGTCTGGATCCAGCAATTTTTTAAAGAATTCTTTAACATTGTGAGATAGGGCCATTTTCAACATGTGTGCAGGCGCAATGGAGGGCGCTGGTCGTCGTGTCTGACGAACACGAACTCCGCATTCTTCAAAGTGTTAGGCACAAAAGCACGCGGAAAACAGTGGTGACCCGGGCCCGGCAGCGTGCCTGTGTTTGCGCTACGCTGCAAAAGCTGAGACGGGCAGCTGTCCAGCGCGGGATTATTTGGCAGAAATTCCCCGTGCAGCCATAGGGGCTGCGCAAAAACAAGCTCTCTGCCGGGGAAGCTTCCAAATCCTCTTTTGGCGCGGAGCGCAACCCCAATAAAACCCACGGCAACCTGTCTACCCAATTTGCATCCGTCAGTGAACCCCTGAGTGCTGCTTTCAGTGATCTATGAAAACGCTTGCATAACCCATTGGCCTGTGGGTTGTACGCGGTTGTGCGATGAATTGCAACGCCCGCAGCCTGGAAGTTTGGAGATGGAGGAGATGGACACAATAGCAACACTTGAGTTTATTACCTCCGCCAAGGAGGTAATGCTTTTACTGCCATTTGTCTGTTTGTCTGTCTGTCTGTCTGTCTGTTACCAACAAAACTCAAAAAGTTATGAACGGATTTTTACGAAATTTTCAGGAAAGGTGTGTAATGGCACAGGGAACAGATGATTACATTTTGGTGACGATCTCAGAGTGCATACCTCCACCAAGGGCTTTGTTTGTATTTGTGCAGAAGGATTACACACCAGAGGTGGTTCTTGGCCTAGAGAGGAACCCATTACATTTTGGGGATGATCTGGGAATGCATACCTCAGCCAAGGCTCTTCTCACAGTGTGTCAGCCACAAAACTCCAAAACTAATGGACAGACTTGGATGCAATTTTCACCACAAGTGGCGATAGGCCTACACACAAGCCCATTACATTTTGGAGGTGATCCATGAGAAACGGAAGGAGCCTTGGCGGAGGTATGCGCTCTGTGAGTGCTTTTCTAGTTTAAAAAGTGACCAACAGTGATCTGTGTGCAGCCTGCATGTTCTCCCCATGTCTGCGTGGGTTTACTCCGGGATTTCTCCGGTTCCCTCCCACATGCCAAAAACATGCAAGTTAGGTAAATTGGCATCAAACTGGGGATTCTAAATTGTCCTTAGGTATGACTGTGAGAGTGAATGGTTGTCTGTCTCTCTGTGTTGGCCCTGCGATGGAATGGCGATCTGTCCAGGGTGTACCCTGCCTCTCGCCCAAAGATGCTGGAATAGGCTCCAGCCTCCCCGCGACCCGAAAAGGATTAAGCGGAAGAAGGTGGATGGGTGGATGGATGGAAATTTCCTGTATTTTACTTTCCTTACAATTTCATCACTTTTTATTTTCAATTTGGATGATTATAGCTTATGAAATTCAGATATCTAGTATCTCAAGTTATTAGAATATTTCAATTCACCTACTATTTGAAACATTATAAACAGGCTACTGTAAATTATCTTAACCAGTTCAGTACATATAACCACAATCATGGGAAAGACTACTGACTTCACAGTCGTCCAGAAAACAGTGATCAACACACACTACAAGGCGAGTAAGTCATAAAAGGTTATTGCTGAAAAGGCTGGCTAGATTAAATACCATTTAACTGTCCACATTTCATGGACGGGCCGCACACCCCAGTGGCACAGCGCAGCAACTGCACCTGTCAACTCATGGACGTACCCCAGCTATACTGAGAATTTGTACTGATTTGTACTGATCTGACAGTTCAAAAGGTGGCAGACACGTGTCGGAGGAATATGGCTGACATGGAATACAGCAAAGAAGAAGAAATCCTCATTATTATTCTTCCTTTTTCTGCTTTGAGCTCACAACACCAATGTGGCCGCTGCCATGATTGTTCATGGTGGCGGCAATCCTGACAGAAACTGCATTTTACAGGATAAACAACCACGTGATACAAACAAAATTCATGTGGGATAATCATAAGAGTTTGTAGATGTGATAGAGAGTGTAAATGACCGACCAAACACAAAAGAACGACCACAATGGGGGAAAACAGACCGGTCACATGAGTGAGCGAGCCTCACCACCACCACCACAGGTAAGATATAAATATATGTTGGTTTGTTTTTGTTTGTTTTTTTACATTTTATTGATTTTCTGGTTCATATACTTTGAAGATTAGATAAAAACATACCCCTGTAGACAAAACGGTGTCAACCCCCCCCCCCCCCCCAAACTATTCTTTGTGTAAATGTGTCCAAAGTCCACTTTTGACTGAGTTATGTAATTTATATATCTGCTGTGACATTATGCAAATTAGATGCATAAATTTATTCCTATCTGAAACTTTGGATCATATTCTACATCTAATTGACAGTAAGCCATTATCTCTTGCAACTTTCAAGTTATAGCCTTGGAAATCTGAACTATTTTACTGACAAAAAATTTTACCACTCTTGACCACTAGGAGCCTTGACCACCCTTTAACCGTCACAGTCACCATACAGCGACTAGGACTGCTAAAGAGTTAATGGAAACCTGACTGGGAGAAAAAAAGTGTGGTAGAAAAAGATGCACAAGCAACAGGGGATGACCGTAGCCTTGAGGTAGTTGTCAAGAAAAGCTGATTCAAGAACATGGGGGAGCTTCACAAGAAGTGGAATGAATCTGGTGTAAGTGCATCAAGAACCACCACACTTCTTCAGGAAACTTCTTCAGGAAACAAGCTACAACATTTCATTTCATTTCATTTTCAACACCATTATTCCCCAGAGACTGATGGAGAAATTACTCCTTCTCGGTCTGAACACCGCCACATGTCTCTGGATCCTGGATTTCCTGACTGAGAGATCTCAGTCTGTCCGGGTTGGAAACAACATCTCCAACTCTGTCACGCTGAGCACCGGATCCCCTCAAGGCTGTGTACTCAGTCCACTGTTGTTTACACTTCTAACACATGACTGTGTATCCAGACACAAGGGGAACCAGATTATTAAGTTTGCAGACGACACCACGGTGGTGGGACTTATTCAGAGGGATGAGGAATCAATGTACAGGGAAGAAGTGAGAGACTTGGAGGGCTGGTGCAGGGAGAACAATCTGGTGCTCAACGTGGACAAAGTGAAGGAGATGATTATCGACTTCCGGCGGTCACAGCCTGAGCACGCCCCCCTCAGCATCGGCGGCCGTTTAGTGGAGAGAGTGGCGAACATCAAGTTCCTCGGAGTGCAGATCTCGCAGGACCTGACCTGGAGCAAGAATTCCTTGGGGATCAGGAAGCAGGCTCAGCAGAGACTGCACTTCTTGAGGAAACTCAAACAGGCCTCTCTCCCCATCTGCATCCTCAGGACCTTCTACAGAGGTGTGGTGGAGAGTGTTCTGACGTACTGCATTGCTACATGGTACTCCAGCTGCAGTATGTCAGACAAAAAAGCCCTGCAGAGGATAGTCAAGGGAGCTGAGAGTGTAATTGGAGTCTCCCTCCCCTCTGTCCAAGAACTTTTTCAGAACCGTTGTAGGAGCAGGGCACTGAACATTGTCAAGGACCGTTCTCACCCTTTGCATAAACACTTTGAACTTCTTCCATCTGGTAAACGATTCCGGAGCATCAGAGGCAGAACCACCAGACTGATCAACAGCTTCCTTCCACAAGCTGTCAGGATGCTGAACAGTTGACCCGGAATCTCTCATACACACTACTGCACCTACGGACATTTTGTATATTATTTGTATATTATAGTTAGTTAGTTTTTTTTCCCCAAGTATGTCTCAGGGATGTGTGAATGGATGGGGGGGGTGGGGGGTGGGGGGTGAAGCTATGTGTGAATGTGTCTTAAATCATGCTGCTTCTATTTATATGGATGCCGAGAGAAATGCAATTTCATCTTGCCTGCACTACAGTTGTATGTACAGCAATATGACAAAAAAGTTTGATTTGATTTGATACAGCTGTCATATTTGTAATACTACTACTGTAAGACATTCCTGAACACTTTCTTGGAAAGGCTGACCATCTGAAGCTAATCACTGTTCTTTTAGAGGTCCAATAACAATCATTCCAAGAGTAAGAAGACATTTTTGTTGCAAGAGGTGCAAATTTGTGCAAAAGCTGATAATTTTCAGTGGGGGTGGGTGACCCACAAACTTTTGGAAATCAATTTTTCACAAAAAGTGTCATTCTGAGCCACCTTAATGTATTTTTAAGACTCATTTTTCTAGCCATATCAATAAAATTGTAGCTTTTTAAATTAAGTGTGTCACGATTAAGGAAAAACGATTTTGTGGATTTGTACTCGTGCGTGTTTTCTTCCCATGGTGACTCATGTTCCTCTCTGTGTTTACTTCTTTAGGAGCTCTCTGGAAAATACTCATCGTTATAACTGTCTCTTTGTGAAGCACCAGACCTTTGCAATATTTCCCACCTAGGTGAGTGTGTGCCGATGCCAGAGGAAGGTCCTGCATCAGTTAACCCTCAGCTGTCCGGGCTGCAGCACTCTGTGTGTGTGTGTGTGTGTGTGTGTGTGTGTGTGTGTGTGTGTGTGTGTGTGTGTGTGTGTGTAAAAAAAACCTGGGAATTCTTGGTTTTCTTCATTTTCAGGCAAACGTCATATCTCAGAGCAGACGCTCACTCACTGTGTGGGACAGAGATTCTCCTCTTTCACCCCACTCTGCTCTTTGCTTGGCAGTCATGCTGAGAGTTGCAACAACTGTTGCAGCTCAAGCTAAGACAATGTTGTTGTTCATTCCTGTCTTATCAAAGAGCCAAATGAAATCTTTATCTAATTCAATAGGAGGCTTCTCGTGGTGAGTCAGTGTCTGAGTGAGCCTGAAGTCCCTGTCGATGGGGGTTATGCTCTTTAACACTTTCTGTCTCCGAGGCCTCTGAAGTATAAAGGAAGAAGTCTCTGAATGATGCGGGGATGGAAAGGTGTGAGAGAACCCCATCACATTTATGGCCTCTGTAGACCAGGAGGAAATGAAGCAGTAAAGCAGAGTCACGCTCCAAAAGCTTCACTCAATTCCAAGTACATCACAGACAAGGAGCAATCAGAGGTGACAAGGGGAACAGAACAAGATCAGAATTAAAAATAAAAATGCCCTTTTTTCCGGAATAATTAGGGAAATGTATAAATGTGTTCAATAATGTACCAAAGGGATAGTGCTGAATATAACGCGATAGCTGCATAGGTCCTGATTTGGTCACTAAGTGCAACTAATGACTTCAAAGCATTTAGAACAGTTTTTAAATGTGAATTCATATATTATCATAGAGCAGGGATGGGCAACTTTTGTGGTAGTGAGGGCCACAAAATTTTTCCCTCACTTCCCAAGGGCCAGATTTACATGTAAACATACCGGGGGGGGGGGGGGGGGGGTATTATTTCCTGCAAAGTTAAAGGTTTAACAACTAAAACTGAAAATGCAATAGAAAATAAAAGCTACTCAATGTTTTATCATTCATTCATTCATCTTCTTCCGCTTAATCCTTTTCAGGTCGTGGGGGGGGGGGGGTGGCTGGAGCCTATCCCAGCATCTTTGGGCGAGAGGCAGGGTACATCCTGGACAGATCGCCAGTCCATATTAGAATTAAAATTACTGATAAATTATATCTGCCCTACAATGGACTGGTAATCTGTCCGGCGTGTACCCTGAGATTCCTACTCACACATGTAGTGATTTAAAACAAAACAAACCACAATAGTGGATGTGCAATATTTGTTAACATAATCTTTTTCTTTTTTTTTTTTTTTTTGAATTTTGTATACTTTATTGATCCCCAGAGGGGAAATTGAGGGCATCCACCTGGATGGATGAAGCAGTCACGGTACGGCGCTATCCCTTAACCATTCACACACACATTCACACCTAGGGCCACTTTAAGGTCTCCAATTAACCTAACCTGCATGTTTTTGGCCTGTGGGAGGAAACCAGAGAAATCCCAGAGTAAACCCACGCAGATACGGGGAGAACATGCAAACTCCACACAGATCACTCTTGGTCAGGGGCTGGGATCGAACCAGGGATCCCATGGCCAAGGGTGAGTTGCTGTGCTAGCGCAGTGCTAACCACTGCACCACCGCACCGCCTAATCAATCTTTTCTTGGGGGGTTTGTGTACTGAAGTGTTTGACAGTTCTTTTTTATTCAGCTAAATGCACTTTGTGATGTGCCAAGGTCAGTTATGACCAAGATGTGTAGTATATTTTATTTCAAAAGGGAAACTAATATTAATTCTACTAACAGGGCACATTGAGTTTTTATGCACTTTGAGATATGCCCGAGTAAGATGCGACAAAATGGTTATTTACAGAACTTAATTTTTTTCATTGTATTTATTTAATTGTTCAAGAGTAAAAATATTTCTACCACTTCAAGTTCTGCTCAACCCCAGCACTGTTATTGTGTTTTTATGCACTTTTGGTGTGCCTTTGCCATGTGCCAAGTGCACATTTAAAGCCAAGCCAATGAATAAAAAGTGCATTTTTTCATCATATTGATATGTGTTGGTTTGAAATTTATCATATATACAGCCCAGTTACATGTCTTGATTTCAAATTGTGGCCCAACTGAATATGTAATTGAATAGCCCTGCAGAAGAAGATGGATGGATGGATGGATGGATGGATGGATGGCTAAAATTATATCATGACCTAATTTTTAAAACTCCATCAAAATGATGAGCAAAGATAAATTCTGGACAATAATTAACAAAAGAAGCAAATAAGAATAGAAAATATGATAAGGCTTTGCTTGCTCATGGATTAATTGTAGGTGTGGAGGGGAAGAGAAATAGCTGTGTGGGCTTGGTAATGTCTGGCTCCCCAAAATGGGGAATTAAAAAAAGTTTAAGAGCCACTGGTATAAATGAACAACAACAAGAAGAAAAAAAAAAATCAGCAGATTACAATGACCAGTCTCTGAACTTTTATTGCTGATATGGGCTTCATCTGCCAAACAAGAATAAATGCTACAATTCCTCAGCTGTACAATTTATTCTTGTTTTAAAGCAGCCTACTTTGTACATTTAGTGTTGTTTACAGCCTGTTAATGCAGTCTTAGCATGCAAAGCATATCTGACAACACTCCGGTGCACACTGTCACTGCTGCTCCTGCTAGTGGCTCCCTCACTCTTGCTCTGTGCTCTCCAACTTGCAGAGAGTGGCACGAGGTTTCGATTAGAGCTCCCTCTGCTGGTGGATTCTATAAATACATTTAAAAATGTGGTTCCAAATGTGATATAAATAAATGATTGACTTTTGGAAATGGACTGGCGGGCCACAGTGGATGAGGGGGCAAGCTGCATGCGGCCCACAGGCCACCAGTTGCCCATCCCTGCCACAGAGTATATATATACAGTAAGTTTCTTGTAGGGCTGGGTTATATGGCTTTTAACATGTATTGCGATACATTTAAGGTTTTATCACTATACACGATATACAGACGTGGATGTAGAAGAGCTTGGAATAATGAGGCGATGTGACTTATAAACCAAAGTTTATTATCAGCTTCGCTCCTCTAACAAGTCTCATCTCAGTGCAGAAGCAGAAGTAGAATAAGAGAGCGAACACATTCAGCTCTACATACTTATAACTACACATAACAAAAGACATGCATATCAAAGCTGACATCCCGCATTATCTTAATCCCCCTCCTTTGTCTTCGTACTCCTCCACCTGACCCTGGGTGGTCAGGGCGATCGATCTGGTCTCCACCGCAGCGCCTCGGATGCTCTTTGATCTTCGCTGGCGGTTGAGACCTCTTGTCCTGTTCTGAGGTGTGAAGTCGCTGTACATATGTAATCACCAAACATTCTCACATGCTTATACATATGTAAGTTATGGGATATATGATTAATATAAACCACAGCCCCCCCCCCCCCAAACGACTAAGAAAAGGACAATAATAAAAAATTCACAGTTTAAGATAATTACTATGACATACTAACTGCTAAACCTCCTGACAAGGAAGAAACTTTCCAACAGCTATGCTTCTGTAGAGAATTCAGTGGTAATCATAACAGCGTAGTAATATCACAAGTCAGTCTTAAACTGTCACAGCACAATTAGTGAGCAACTTTTGAGTAGTTTGCATCAGTCCCTGTGCCATCTGGGTTTTAATCTTCTCCCGAATCTGCTGTGGGTCCGCTTGGGTGTCCTGGTGGGACCTTCCTGTAAGGAATCTGCAGCCTGGGGAGGAGAGTGATTATTTGTTCCCTGCAGGGGGGCTGAGTCTTTTCTCTTGGGGGGTCTACCCCGCCGAGGTGCTCTCGCCAACCGTGCAGGTTCATCTCTCAACAAGAAGGCAGGTTTAAGTCTGTCAATGCTGACTGTTTCTTTTCTGTCCCCTAAATCAAGCACAAAATGCTTATCACCAGGTTCCAGCACTCTGAATGGTCCATCGTATGGTGGACGGAGGGTTGGTTTTAAAGCTTCATGCCTAACAAAAACGAATTCGGCATTTTTTAAAGCTTGGGGGACAAAAACCCGTGGAAAAGAGTGATGTGCCGGTCCGGGGAGAGTGTCAGGTCCGTTGCTGCCTAAAAGCCTCAGGGCTGGAAGATGCCCCGGCTCTGGGTTCTCTGGTAAAAATTCACCTGGGAGTCTGAGAGGTTGTGCAAAAACTAATTCTGCTGGGGAGGCGTCTAGATCCTCTTTAGGCGCAGCACGCAACCCCAATAAAACCCAGGGAAGTTTATTCACCCAATTTATATCCGTTAGTGAGGCTCTGAGGGCGGCCTTTAAAGATCTGTGAAAGCGCTCGCATAACCCATTAGCCTGAGGGTGATAAGCGGTGGTGCAGTGAATTGTCGCTCTTAAGCTGCTGGCCATGGCTGACCAAAGCTCCGAGACAAATTGAGGCCCCCTATTGGACGTGATGTCCGATGGGACGCCGAGACATGCCACCCAGTTTGTCAAAAAAACGCGAGTGACTTCCTCCGCTGTGGTTGACGCCAGAGGGACCGCTTCAGGCCAGCGCGTAGTACGGTCTATCATTGTTAACAGGTGTGTGAAACCCTGAGACGAAGGTAGTGGTCCCACGAGGTCGACATGAACGTGGTCGAACCTTCTAGCTGGGATTCAAAAAGGCTCTAGAGGGGCTTTTGTGTGTTTGTGTATTTTGGCGCGCTGACAAGACATGCGAGTTTTTGCCCATTCTTTTACGTTTTTGCGCAGGCCGGGCCACACAAACTTTTCGGCGACCATTTTAACCGAGGCGCGCACACCCGGGTGCGCGAGGGAGTGAATTGAGTCGAAAATACGGCAGCGCCATGCAGCTGGGACTACCTGGCGAGGTCAGCCGGTTGAGATGTCGCATATTAGGGGGGGTACACCGTCGCGTAAACCCCTTTCCTCCAGCCTTAACCCTGTTGGTCCAGACAGGAGTGTGCGCACGTCTGCGTCACTACTTTGCTCCTCCGCCATGGCTGCGTAATCTATCCCTACGTGGATTGGGGCCGCGTATGTGTCCGCGTTGGCGAAGAGTTCTGCAGCTGAGGTAGTATAATCTGTCTCCTCGTGCTCTGGCGATGTCACAGCGCGAGAGAGGCAGTCTGCTACCACGTTAAGTTTGCCTGCCACATGCCGAATGTCTGTGGTGAACTCTGAAATTGCAGCTAGCTGTCTTTGTTGCCTGCCTGACCATGGTTCTGAAATTTTAGCCATCGCAAAGGTGAGCGGTTTGTGGTCTACAAAAGCCATGAAACGCCGCCCCTCTAACCAGAACTGGAAGTGGCGGATGGATAAATGAAACGCTAGCAGCTCCCTGTCAAAAGTGCTGTATTTACGCTCAGTTTGGTTTAACGATTTGCTGAAAAATGCCAAAGGTTGCCAGCTTCCGCCAACGTGTTGTTCCACAACCGCCCCTATGGCCAGGTCTGAAGCGTCTGTGGTTAGCGCAATGCGGGCCGAGGGATCAGGGTGAACCAACAATGTGGCGTTAGCTAGGGCACTTTTTACTTCCGCGAAGGCGCGTTCGTGCTCCGGGGTCCATTCGACCGCGTTGGAAGGCTTTTGTTTTCTGAGCGCGTCATATAGGGGCTGCATGAGTTGAGCTGCACAGGGGAGGAAACGGTTGTAAAAATTAACCATTCCCAAAAATTCTTGCAGCGATTTGACCGTTTGTGGCCGTGGAAAACTTTTTACTGCGCGAACTTTGTCTGGCAGTGGGACTGCCCCCTTCGGTGAAACTCTGTGTCCCAAAAAATCAATTTGTGGCACGCCGAATTTGCATTTGGCTGGATTGATTATTAACCCGTGCTCTTCTAGTCTCCGAAAAACCATAGTGAGATGCTGTTCGTGTTCTTCCTCCGACGAGCTGGCTACCAGCATATCGTCAAGGTAGACGAACACGAAAGGGAGGTCGCGTAATACCACGTCCATCATCCGCTGAAAGGTTTGAGCAGCGCCTTTGAGGCCAAAAGGCATCCGCAAAAATTCAAAAAGACCAAAGGGGGTTATTACAGCTGTTTTGAGAATGTCTTCTGCTCGAACGGGGACTTGGTGATAGCCACGGACCAGGTCTATTTTAGAAAAAATGCACGCACCCGCCAGATGTAGTGAAAAATCTTGGATGTGAGGAATTGGGTAGCGGTCATGCGCTGTCGCATTGTTTAATCTGCGGTAATCGCCGCACGGTCTCCAAGAACCGTCGGATTTCGGGACCATGTCTAGTGGTGATGCCCAGGGGCTTTTTGAACGTCTGATAATGCCTAGTTTTTCAAGGGTGGTAAACTCGTCCCGAGCTATGGCGAGCTTGGTCGCGTCTAAGCGCCGAGCTTTGGCGAATACGGGTGGGCCCGTTGTGGGAATAAAGTGTTCAACCCCGTGCTTAGCCACTGTAGCTGAGAATTTGGGAATTGTGAGTGCTGGAAATTGGGTGAGGAGTTGATCAAACTTAACCTCCTGCTGTAGTGACGATGGCCTGCACGGGTGGTGGAGAAACTCGAGCTGAGCAGGGAATAGAAGCAAATGACAATGCATTAACCAAGCGTCTATTTGCTAGATCGACTAATAGCCCATGTGCACACAAAAAATCCGCGCCCAACAAGTTAAAACTCACCGCCACTACAACAAATGTCCATCTGTAGTTGCGGCCATGAATGCAGAGGGGCAGGTTCCTTTCACCATAAGTGTCAATGATGGAGCCGTTGGCTGCCATCGCTCCATTGCCCCGGGGGCCCATGGCCCGGTCTGCGTGGGAGGGCATGATAAAACTCAGTTGAGCTCCAGTGTCAATTAGGAACTGTTTGCCGGTGTGTCCGTCAGTCACATAAAGAAGTTTATTTTTTTCGCCAAGAACCGCAGCCGTTAACGGTTCTCGGTTTTGGCGTTTTCCCGAACTTCTGAACTTGCAGGGAGGAACGCATTTGTACGCCCCCTCGGCGAACCGGTGGTGGTAATAGCAGATGTCGTTCCGCCTGCTGCGTCTTGGTCGTGTTGCCGCCATGGTGGGCGGGCTCTGCTCGGTTGTCTGTGGTTTTCCGCTGCTCTGGGCATCTGCAGATGCTGCTGTGGCCACCTGTTCCCCGCAGGCGTTGGTGAGTCGCTGCGCTTCCCGGGCCAGCGCGCGGAAGTCCTGCTGGGTGCTGCACCGCATGTTGATCAGCGTCCCTCTCATGTGTGGAGGCAGAGTGCTGAGGAAGATGTGTTGGAAGAGGAAGTTGTCGTTGTCCTCCTCCTTGAGCTGCAGCATGTCCTCCATGAGGGCCTTGGGTCTGCATCCTCTGTGGCCGTAGATCGCCAGGATCTTCTCTGCTCTCTCCTCGGCTGAGGGGACGAAGTTCTCGACGATGGTCACCTTCAGCTCTCTGTATTTGTCGTGGGCGGGCGGCTGTCGGATTATGCTCCGCGCTCATCTTGACGTGGCAGCGTCGAGTTTGGCGACGATGTGATAAAACTTCGTCTCGTCCGCCGTTATGCCCGCCAGTGTAAACTGAGCCTCAGCTTGCTGGAACCACGAGCTCGGGTCTTCTTGCCAGAATTCTGGCAGCTTGACGGTGACAGCGCTTGTGTGGGCCGTCCTTGATGTGTCCGCCGGGTGAGAGCGCCTTTCTTCTGCTCTCACGGTGGGGCTGGTGCTCGGTTGAGCCCTCTCTTCTGCCGTGGGGGAACGCCTTCCATCCGTTCCCCTGTCTGCATGAGCGCCGGCGCTTGCCTGGGTCGCCTCCGATTAGTCAATCACGGGAGAACGTCTCTGTTCCATTCTCACGTCTGGTCACCAGTGTAGAAGAGCTTGGAATAACGAGGCGATGTGACTTATAAACCAAAGTTTATTATCAGCTTCGCTCCTCTAACAAGTCTCATCTCAGTGCAGAAGCAGAAGTAGAATAAGAGAGCGAACACATTCAGCTCTACATACTTATACCTACACATAACAAAAGACATGCATATCAAAGCTGACATCCCGCATTATCTTAATCCCCCTCCTTTGTCTTCGTACTCCTCCACCTGACCCTGGGTGGTCAGGGCGATCGATCTGGTCTACACCGCAGCGCCTCGGATGCTCTTTGATCTTCGCTGGCGGTTGAGACCTCTTGTCCTGTTCTGAGGTGTGAAGTCACTGTACATATGTAATCACCAAACATTCTCACATGCTTATACATATGTAGGTTATGGGATATATGATTAATATAAACCACAGTGGACAAAATTGTTGGTATCCCTCTGTTAATGAAAGAAAAACCCACAATGGTCACAGAAAAAACTTGAATCTGACAAAAGTGGAAATAAATAAAAATTCTATGAAAATTAACCAATGAAAATCACACAATGCTTTTGAATTGTGGTTCAACAGAATTATTTTAAAAAACAAATTCATGAAACAGGCCTGGACAAAAATGATGGTACCCTTAACTTAATATTTTGTTGCACAACCTTTTGAGGCAATCACTGCAATCAAACAATTTCTGTAACTGTCAATGAGACTTCTGTACCTCTCAGCAGGTATTTTGGCTCACTCCTCATGCGCAAACTGCTCCAGTTGTCTCAGGTTTGAAGGGTACCTTCTCCAGATGGCATGTTTCAGATCCTTCCACAGATGTTCAATAGGATTTAGATCAGGGCTCATAGAAGGCCACTTTAGAATAGTCCAATGTTTCGCTCTTAGCCATTCTTGGGTGTTTTTAGCTGTGTGTTTTGGGTCATTATCCTGTTGCAAGACCCATGACCTGTGACTGAGACGACCTGTGACTGAGACCAAGCTGTCTGACACTGGGCAGCACATTTCTCTCTAGAATACCTTGATAGTCGGACTTCCGGTCTGGACACCATGGTGATAGCAGCTAAACGCTGAAGCTCCCAGACCCCATCCGTGAAAATACCATGAAAATCAGATTTAACGGATTTATGGAAGAGTGAAAATCAAAAGACAAAGTCATTATGCCTAAAGGAAAACAGAAGAGATCGACATTCACCAGGCCAAGACACGCATCGGCCGAAGAATCTGACCTGGAAGACAACAACCACTCGGAAACAGAGGAGCAAAATGAGGCTAACAACACGGTTAGCTTAAAAACGGTACTTCAAGAATTAAGAGAATTTCGCCGAGAGTGTTGGGCCGAATTTCGTCAAATTAAAGACGAAATAAAAAGGACAAACAACAGAGTGGACCAGGATGAGGCCCGAATCATGGAAGCAGAAGAAAGAATAAAAGGGCTGGAAGAAACCACGCTGGAATTACTCAAACGACAGACAAGACTGGAGGCTAAGTTAACCGACCAGGAAGGAAGACTAAGAAGGGACAGCATAAGAATTCATGGTCTGAAAGAAGGAGTTGAGGACGGTTTCACCACAATGACTGCATGCGTGGAATCCATACTGAGAGAGAAGTTGGAAATTCCCCAATCCACCGATTTGAAAATAGAAAGGGCGCACCGTTCATTAGCCCCAAGGCCGTCGGCGGAAGCTCCCCCACGATTGGTGGCGGTGAAGTTTTCCAACTTCAGAACAAAAGAAGAGGTTTTGAGACTGGCTTGGCAGAAAAAAGGATTTATGCACCAAGAAAGAAAAGTTTTTGTGGAGCATGACTACGCCCCGGAGGTCCTTAAAAAGTGTCGGGAATACAACGATGCTAAAAAGGTACTAAGAGAGAAGAAATTGCGCTTTCAAACTCCATTTCCGGCGAAGCTGAGGGTTTTTTACGGGGAAGAGACGTGTCTCTACAACTCGACGGAAGAAGCAACCAGGGATATGGCGAGAAGAGGGCTCCCGGTGACGGCGTATAGACCCGCAGCAGACCCGACCGAGAGAATCAAAGCTCAAGCGTGGTGCACACAGAGACCCTCAAAATCCACGGGCCAGCAGCGGGAAACCCAGCACCAGTGCTATAAGGAAAAACTGCACGCTTTCAGGAGGAAATAACGATATTTTTAGTCAATCTGCGCATCCAACCCTCCTCCTACAAGGTAACAAACATTAAAGGAGATGCAGAATCAGCAAATATGAAGTGGTAAAACATTTCATGGAACAGTCATAATATTAGAAACAAATAAGTCTTTAAAAAAAACTTGTTAAAATAGAAATGTGACAATGAACAAAATGAACTCTCCACACTAACAAATACTGTATTACCGTGATTGTTTGCTGTGATGGTGGTGGGAGGTTGGGCACAATTTCATAGGGTATAGGCATAAAAAATAAATAAATTACAAGTTCGGACTGGGATCTGAAATTCACGTTAAAAACATGGGAAAACTTACAGGGGTAAGAGAGGGCCCTCAGCACGTAACAAAGTTTGAGGAATTTCTGTCACAACTCGCCGCTCTCAGGCATCCACCTCAGCTGCGCGCACACCTGCGCCTCGTCAGTGAGGAGCTATTTATTCCATTCCGCCCTGAGCATCGGTCTGGAGCCATCTGTTCTACTACGCACTCAAACCCACAGCAGGATCGTCTCTCCAATCCTGCCACTCGTCGCTGCTTCACGTAAGCTGTTAAATCTCTTACTTGTTTATCAGCCTTCCCCTGTGCGCAGGTGGATTCCCTGGCAGCGGATTCTCCCATCTTCGCCATCTTCTCCTCTCGCATCTCCACACCTCGTCGTGTGCGCAGCAGGGCGCTGTCTCCCAGGCCGAAGATCCTAACCAACGCCAGCCACCTTCCCCTCTGCAAGTAAGCATAACTCTGCATTACTTCCCCGTGTGGTATTGCCCAGCTCATTCCCTGTCTGTGTTCCTCCCATAGGGTTGCCTGGCCACACGGCGTGCTGCTCTGTTCCCGATTCTCATCATCCACCCACAATCCACTCTCATATCTCTCACATGCATCCAAACATACCTTTCCTGTTGAATAAAGCTATCAAATCTTACCTGAGCCTGCGTGCGTGTTTCCTGGGTTGAGAATTATGTCAGTATGGCTCCAGCAGAGCGGCCCAGCGGACAGCGGGCTTGCACGCCGTTTTTCCACCCTCAAGGCTCAGGTGGATATGATAGCTCATCAACAGCAGGTAATATTCAAATAACTGACTGTAATAACTCACCGGTTAGACCGTCTTGACCCCCAGCAGGCATTCCCCCCGGCTCATCAAGGCGGTTCGGATTAAGCTGCCTCCACGGCTGGCCAGCCTAGCTCGGGAGCGCCGACCCGGCTCACGCCGATTCCCACCCCTGCTCGCTTCAACGGGAAGCTCGGTGAGGCACGGGGGTTCATCTTACAGTGTGAGTCGGTGTTCCTGCACGTTCCCGGGGATTTCCCCTCAGACCACAGCCGAATTGGCTACATGGCTAACCTCTTGGAGGGGCGAGCGTTAGCTTGGGCTTACGCCGTCATGTCGAAGTCCAGCTACGCGAACCTCTCCTATGACCAGTTCGTGAAGGACTTTCTCGAGGTGTTTGATCACTCGTGTCGTGACAGCGTCCTCGCCGACCGGCTCCTTAGTCTTCAACAGGGAAGCCGGTCGGCGGCGGATCACGCTGTTGACTTCCGGGTGGCAGCGGAGGAGGTTGGCTGGGGAGAGGCATCTCTCTGCAGCATTTTCCTCCGTAGCCTCAGTTCAGGTCTGCGGGACGAATTGGCCAGCCGGGACCTCCCAGGGCGGCTGTCCAAGCTAATCTCCCTAACTATTAGTTTGGACAACAGGCTGCGGGAGCGGGCCGCAGAGCGGAAGTCTGTCAGCCACTCGCGCGGATTCTCCGCCCACGTTCCTCAGTCTCGCCCCCTGGCGTTACCCGCTCCGGAGTCCTCCGATGAGCCAGAGGCTATGTTGATCGGGCGCACCAGGCTCCCTCTAGCGGAGAGGCAACGCCGACGGGAGCTGGGCCTCTGCATGTACTGCGGAGGCGACCAGCATACCGTGGAGCAGTGCCCAGAGCACTGTAGGGGGCCTCGCGGACTCTAACCGGTCAAATCCCCTCTCCAATTGCTCTCTGCCCATCAAATTTTGCCATAACTCCACCAGGCACCTCACTCACGCACTGGTGGACTCGGGGGCAGAGCAAAACTTTATTTCCAAGAGCCTGGCAACCCGTTTGGGTATACCTTGTCAGCCATTGTCAGCTCCACTCAATCTGGTCACCCTTTCTCGCTCTCCCCTGGGAGTAGTGACACACCGTACCAGGCCGGTGCCAATAATAATCTCTGGCAACCACCATGAGGACCTCAGCTTGTATGTCTTGTCTTCCTCCTCGGCCCCCGTCATTCTGGGTTACCCATGGCTGCGCCTGCACAACCCCGTCCTCGATTGGCAGTCCGGTAGCATCCTCTCATGGAGCCCCTTCTGCCTGAGCACCTGTCTCCAGTCTGCAGCATGCGTCCCATCCTCTCCTCCGCCTGCGCCGGTCTTCGCTCATCCGGACCTCACCCTGGTGCCCCAGGAGTTTCACGACTTTGGAATGGTGTTCAGTAAGTCTAAAGCTATGTCTCTCCCTCCTCACCGGCCGTATGATTGTGCCATAAATCTCCGCCCGGGGGCGCCTTTACCATCCGGCCACCTATACAGCCTTTCAGCCCCTGAATATGAGGCAATGGACACATACATCAGGGAGTCGCTCAGCGCTGGGATCATTCATCCCTCCTCGTCCCCGCTTGGTGCCGGCTTCTTCTTCGTCTCCAAGAAAGATGGGTCCCTTCGCCCGTGTATTGACTTCAGGGCCCTTAATGACATCACGGTGAAGGACTGCTATACCCTGCCTCTGATGGACACCGCCCTCCACTCCCTCCAGGGGGCGACCTGGTTCACAAAGTTAGATCTCCACAGCGCCTACCACCTCGTCCGGATCCGGGAGAGAGATGAGTGGAAGACGGCCTTTAGGATGCCCAGCGGCCACTTCGAGTACTTAGTGATGCCGTTCGGGCTCACCAATGCTCCTGCTGTCTTCCAGCAGCTCATTAATGACATCCTACGAGATTTCCTGGGGGTCTTCGTCTTCGTTTACCTGGATGACATACTCATCTTCTCCAGGTCTCGGGAGGAGCACCAGGCTCACGTGAGGCGGGTTCTGCAGCGGTTGTTGGAAAACAGGCTTTACATCAAGGCGGAGAAATTCGAGTTTTATGGCAAGACCACCTCTTTCCTGGGATTTGTCATTTCTTACAACCAGATTCTCCCCGACTCCGCCAAGGTTAAAGCGGTGGTCGAGTGGCCCACGCCTACCTCCAGGAAACAGGTGCAGCAATTCATCGGCTTTGCCAATTTCTACCGTCGCTTCGTCCCCAACTTTGGTGCCATTGTTACTCCTCCTCCTAACCCAGGTTGACCCCACGCTGCAGTGTCTGGTGGAGGTGGATGCATCTGACACGGGGGTGGGGGCGGTGCTTTCCCAGCGATCACCAGTGGATGGAGTCAAGTGGCCTTGCGCCTTCTTCTCCCGACGGTTGTCGGCAGCCGAGCGTAATTATGACGTCGGCGACAGGGAACTTCTTGCTGTCAAGCTCGCGCTGCAGGAGTGGCATCACTGGCTGGAGGGAGCAGCTCAGCCTTTTGTGGTTTGGACGGACCACAAGAACCTCGAGTATTTGAGGTCAGCTCGGCGTCTGAATGCCCGCCAAGTGCGCTGGTCTCTGTTTTTTGCTCGGTTCCAATTCACCATCACCTACCGTAAAGGCTCAAAGAATGGGTTGCCCGACGCCCTGTCTAGACAGTTCGCTCCTGAGGCCCTGGAGGAGTTGGACCACACCATCCTTCCCAGCTCATGTGCTGTGGGGGCGGTCTCCTGGTCCGTCAGGGACAAGATCCGGAAGGCGCTGGAGGCTGAACCGGACCCTGGCGGTGGTCCGGATGGCAGACTCTTCGTTCCATCAGCTGTTCGGGGGGAGGTCATTCACTGGGCCCACACGTCCAAGCTCGCCTGTCACCCTGGCGTCTCCCGACTGGTGGACCTCGTTCAACATTCCTTCTGGTGGCCTGGTCTCCAAAAGGATGTTGCCAATTACGTCCGGGCTTGCCCCCAGTGTGCCACTGGCAAGTCCCCGAATTCTCCCCCCGCGGGCCTACTCCAGCCCCTGCCGGTCCCGGGCAGGCCCTGGTCGCACATCGCCCTCGACTTCATCCCTGGCCTCCCTGTCTCTAACACCTACGACACGGTTCTGACGATTGTGGATCGGTTCTCCAAGGCCGCCCACTTTGTGCCACTCCGGGGTCTCCCTTTGGCACGAGAGACGGCCGACCTCCTCATCCAACATGTGGTCAGGATGCACGGAATTCCTGTGGACGTCGTGTCGGATCGGGGGTCTCAGTTCGTGTCACAAGTGTGGAGGTGCTTTTGTAACGCACTGGGGGCCACGGTGAGTCTTTCCTCCGGTCATCATCCCCAATCCAACGGACAGTGTGAGCGCGCCAATCAGGAGCTGGAGGCTGCCCTGCGCTGCGTCACCTCTTCCAACCCATCCTCCTGGAGCTTTTACTTGGCCTGGGTAGAGTACGCCCACAATACGGCACGGTCATCGGCCACTGGGATGTCCCCCTTCAGGGCGTCGTTGGGGTACGACCCCCCCACTGTTTCCCGAGCAGGAGAGTGAGTTGGCTGTTCCCTCTATCCAGGCGCCTGTGAAACGCTGCCGGAGTTTGTGAACCAGGGCGCGAGAGGCGCTTTTACGCACGGCGGCGCGCAACAGCACCACAGCCAATCGCCACAGGAGGCCGGCTCCCAGTTACCAGGTGGGTCAACGGGTCTGGGTGTCATCTCAAGACATCAATCTTAAGGCCGAGAAGAGGAAGTTGGCTCCACGGTTTCTTGGGCCCTTCACTGTCTCTAAAATTATCAACCTGGTGGCTGTGCGTTTGCCGCCCCCCCCCCCCCGTGTGTGTCCCACTTTTCATGTGTCCAAGGTCAAGCCGGTTATCTCCGACCCACTCTGTCCTCCTCCTAGGGCACCGCCCGCTGCCATGATGATCGACAGCCACCCGGCGTGGGGAGTTGCTTCCATCCTGGACTCCCGGCACTGAGGTCGTGGGCTGCAGTACTTGGTGGATTGGGAGGGATATGGCCCAGAGTGGAGATCCTGGGTGCGCTCTTCTTTTGTGCTGGACCAAGATCTCATCACGGAGTTCCACCGGGCGCACCCGGATAAACGAGCGCCAGGAGGCGCTGCTGGGGAAGGTGGTACTGTCACAACTCGCCGCTCTCAGGCATCCACCTCAGCTGCACGCACACCTGCGCCTCGTCAGTCACGAACTATTTATACCACTCCGCCGTGAGCATCGGTCTTGAGCCGTCTGTCTTGATCCTGCTGTGAGATCCACAGCAGGATCGTCTCTCCAATCCTGCCACTCGTCGCTGCTTCACGTAAGCTGTTAAATCTCTTACTTGTTTATCAGCCTTCCCCTGTGCACAGGTGGATTCTCTGGTGGCAGATTCTCCCATCTTCGCCATCTTCTCCTCTCGCATCTCCACGCCTCATTGTGTGCACAGCAGGGCGCTGTCTCCCAGGACGAAGATCCTAGCCAACGCCAGCCACCTTCCCCTCTGCAAGTAAGCATAACTCTGCATTACTTCCCCGTGTGGTATTGCCCAGCTCATTCCCTGTCTGTGTTTCTCCCATAGGGTTGCCTGGCCGCACGGCGTGCTGCTCTGTTCCAGATTCTCATCGTCCACCCACAATCCACTCTCATATCTTTCACACACATCCAAACATACCTTTCCTGTTGAATAAAGCTATCAAATCTTACCTGAGCCTGCGTGCGTGTTTCCTGGGTCGAGAATTATGTCAATTTCCCTCAGAGCCAACGCACCATCAACGCTCTTCTAAGGTCGCTAAAAAGACCTCAGTTCAGGAAGATCTTTTGACAGTTTTTTGTTTAAAAGTTTTATATACTATGTTCTTAATGTTTTTTATGTTCTTAATGTTCTTTCAGTTTCTGAGTAGCATAAAAGAGGGCCACTACACTGTTATACTAAATAAGACAATGGAGAAACAGGGTGCCACCAAAATAATCTCATATAATGTAAAAGGGATCCTGAATCCAGTTAAAAGATCCAAAATTCTAGGCAAAATGAAAAAAGACAAAGCAGGAATAATATTTTTTACAGGAAACCCACCTAACAGACTTAGAGCACATTAAACTTAATAGACAAGGGTTTAAACTGATCTCTTCATCTTCATATAAGTCAGGGAGGAGGAGGGGGGTAGCAACATTGATCTCAACCAAAATTATAAAGTGGGGCAAAAAAGTATTTAGTCAGCCACCAATTGTGCAAGTTCTCCCACTTAAAAGATGAGAGAGGTCTCCAATGTTCATCATAGGTATACCTCAACTATGAGAGACAAAATGAAAAAAAAAAAATCCAGAAAATGACATTGAAGGATTTTTAATGAATTAATTGGTAAATTCCTCAGTAAAATAAGTATTTGGTCACCTACAAACAAGCAAGATTTCTGGCTCTCACAGACCTGTAACTTCTTCTTTAAGAGGCTCCTCTGTCCTCCACTCGTTACCTGTATTAATGGCACATGTTTGAACTCATTATCAGTATAAAAGACACCTGTCCTCAACCTCAAACAGTCAGACTCCAAACTCCACTATGGCCAAGACCAAAGAGCTGTCAAAGGACACCAGAAACAAAATTGTAGACCTGCACCAGGCTGGGAAGACTGAATCTGCAATAGGTAAGCAGCTTGGTGTGAAGAAATCAACTGTGGGAGCAATTATTCGAAAATGGAAGACATACAAGACCACTGATAATCTCCCTCAATCTGGGGCTCCACGCAAGATCTCACCCCGTGGGGTCAAAATTATCACGAGAACAGTGAGCAAAAATCCCAGAACCACATGGGGGGACCTAGTGAATGACCTGCAGAGAGCTGGGACCAAAGTAACAAAGGCTACCATCAGAAACACACTACGCTGCCAGGGACTCAAATCCTGCAGTGCCAGACGTGTCCCCGTGCTTAAGCCAGTACATGTCCAGGCCCGTCTGAAGTTTGCTAGAGAGCATTTGGATGATCCAGAAGAGGATTTGGAGAATGTCATATGGTCAGATGAAACCAAAATAGAAAAAACTCAACTTGTCCTGTTTGGAGGAGAAAGAATGCTGAGTTGCATCCAAAGAACACCATACCTACTGTGAAGCATGGGGGTGGAAACATCATGCTTCGGGGCTGTTTTTCTGCAAAGGGACCAGGATGACTGATCTGTGTAAAGGAAAGAATGAATGGGGCCATGTATCATGAGATTTTGAGTGAAAACCTCCTTCCATCAGCAAGGGCATTGAAGATGAAACGTGGCTGGGTCTTTCAGCATGACAATGATCCCAAACACACCGCCCGGGCAACGAAGGAGTGGCTTCGTAAGAAGCATTTCAAGGTCCTGGAGTGGCCTAGCCAGTCTCCAGATCTCAACCCCATAGAAAATCTTTGGAGGGAGTTGAAAGTCTGTGTTGCCCAGTGACAGCCCCAAAACATCACTGCTCTAGAGGAGATCTGCATGGAGGAATGGGCCAAAATACCATCAACAGTGTGTGAAAACCTTGTGAAAACTTGCAGAAAACGTTTGACCTCTGTCATTGCCAAAAAAGGGTATATAACAAAGTACTGAGATGAACTTTTATTATTGACCAAATACTTATTTTCCGAGGAATTTACCAATTAATTCATTAAAAATCCTTCAATGTCATTTTCTGGATTTTTTTTTTCTTATTTTGTCTCTCAAAGTTGAGGTATACCTATGATGAAAATTGGATACCTCTCTCATCTTTCAAGTGGGAGAACTTGCACAATTGGTGGCCGACTAAATACTTTTTTACTCCACTGTATTTGAAAAAAATTCAGAACACAAAGATAAAGAAGGGAGATTTAGCATGGTACTTGGTCGGCTAGAGGGAGAAGATATCACCCTGCTGAATGTATATGCACCTCCAGGGGCTAACTGGAAATTTTATAAAAATGTATTTGACCTAATGATAACTAAAGCCCAAGGTTTAGTGATATGTGGTGGAGACTTCAATCTAAGACTGGATCCATACTGGGATGCATCAAGTAATTCTCCACATCAAAATAACACTCAAAGTGACTTCCGGTCTGGACGCCATGGTGATAGCAACCTAACGCTGAAACTCCCAGACCCCAATCCAAGGAAAACATCTTCAAAATCAGACCTAACGGATTTTTGGAAGATTAAAAATCAAAAGACAAAAACACCATGCCTAACCAAAAGAAGAGGAAACTGACATTCCCCAGGTCAGGACGCACAACGACCGCAGAATCTGAACCGGAGGACCTCCGTTCAGAAGACGAGGACCTGGGCCTAGCTAACAAAAGGATTAGCTTGAAATCGCTATTTGACGAATTACGACGATTTCGGGCCGAATTTCTTGAATTCAGAGAGGATCTAAAAAGGGCGAACAGCAGAATGGACCAGGCCGAAAACCGAATCTTGGAAGCTGAAGAAAGAGTAAAAGTGCTTGAAGATTCTGTGCTGGATTTACACAGAAAACAGTCAAGGCTGGAGGCTAAGCTAACCGACTAAGAAGGAAGACAGAGACGAGATAACATCAGAATTCACGGTCTGAAAGAAGGAGCTGAAGATAGTTTCAATACAATGGCGGAATGCGTGGAATCCTTATTGAGAGAGAAGTTGGATATTCCACAAACCACCGATTTGAAGATAGAAAAAGCCCATCGTACATTAGCCGCTAAGCCAGCGCCGGAAGTGCCCCCACGTTCCGTGGTGGTGAGATTCGCCAATTTCAAAATAAAACAAGACGTTGTAAGACGGGCTTGGCAGAAAAAAGGATTTATGCATCATGAGAGAAAAGTCTTCGTGGAGCACAATTACGCCCCTGAGGTTCTTAAAAAGTGACGGGAATATAACGACGCCAAAAAGGTTTACGGGAACAGAATCTACGCTTTCAAATGCCATTTCCGGCGAAGTTAAGGGTCTTTTACGGTGAAGAGTCATGTCTCTACAATTCAGCGGAAGAAGCAACAACTGACATGGCAAGGAGAGGGCTCCCGGTAACGGTGTTTAAACCTGCAGCGAATCTGAGCGAGAAAATCAGAGCTCAAACGTGGTCCACTCAGAGACCTTCAAAATCCACGGGCCAGCAGCGGGAAACCCAGCCCCAGAGCTACAAAGATAAGCTTTCCAGTTCCAGGAAGGAATAGCGACCTTTTTGTCTTTTTTTTTTTTTTCTTTTCAGTCACTCTGCACTTCCACCCCCCCCTCCTACAAGGTAACAAACATTAAAGGAGATGCAGAATCAGCATGTGGTAAAACCTTTCATGGAGCAGTTTTAGCATTAGAAACAAATGTCTTCTTAATTTAAAGGGAAAAAAAAAATCATGTTAAAATAGAAACGTAACAATGACCCACATGTTCTCTCCACACTAACAAATACTGTATTAGAGTGAATGTTTGCTGTGATGGGGGTGGGAGGGTGCACACAATCTCATAGGGTATAGGCATAAAAAAAAAAAATCATTACAAATTCGGATTGGGATCTGAAATTCACGTTAAAAACATGGGACAACTTACAGGGGTAAGAGAGGGCCCTCAACACGTAACAGAGTTTGAGGAATTTCCCTCAGAGCCTACACTCCATCGGGGCTCTTACAGGGTCTTTAAAGAGACCCCAGCTCAGGAAGTTTTTCTGACAGTTTTTTGTTTTAAAGTTTCGTACACTATGTTCTTAATGTTTTTTATGTTTTTAATGTTCTTTCAGTTTCTGAGTAGCAAAAAAGAGGGCCACCACACTGTTATACTAAATAAGAAAATACAATGGAGAAACAGGGTGTAACCAAAATAGCCTCATATAATGTAAAAGGGATCCTGAATCCAATTAAAAGATCCAAGATTCTACGCAAAATGAAAAAAGACAAAGCAGAAATAATATTTTTACAAGAAACCCACCTAACAGACGTGGAACACACTAAACTCAATAGACAAGGGTTTAAAATGATCTCTTCATCTTCATATAAATCAGGGAGGAGGAGGGGAGTAGCAACATTGATATCAACCAAAATTACATTTGAAAAAAAATCAGAACATAAAGCTAAAGAAGGGAGGTACAGTTTGGTAACTGGGCGGCTAGAGGGAGAAGATATCACCCTGCTGCACCACCAGGGGCTAAATGGAAATTTTATAAAAATGTATTCGACCTAATGATAACTAAAGCCCAAGGTTTAGTGATATGTGGTGGAGACTTCAATCTAAGACTGAATCCATACTGGGATGCAACAGGTAATTCTTCACATCAAAATAACACTCAAAATAGGAATACTCGGATGCTACTAAAAGAAATGGGAATCTGTGACGTATGGAGGGAATTCAACCCCAATGTAAAAGATTATACTTTTTATTCAACGCCACATTCATCTTACTCAAGGGTTGATTACTTTTTTATGTTTAATAGAGACATTGGAAGAGTAAAAACATGTAAAATAGGACTGATGGATCTCTCTGACCACAGTCCGATCTATATGGACTTAAACATCCAAAAATACACAAATAATACATTTTCCTGGAGGTTGAATTCAAATGTCCTGAAAGGACCACTGAAAGATGAATTGGAATCAGATATTCTCAGATATTTGGAAGAAAACGATAATGGAGAAGTATCCCCTTTAACACTGTGGGATGCGTGCAAAGCTGTAATAAGGGGAAAAATTATTGCAAAACTGGCAACCCAAAAGAAACTGAGACAAGAAAAACTAATCACACTAGAGTCAGAACTCAAGAACCTAGAAAAAGAACACCAAGACAACACTCATTCTAATGGCTCGCTCAAGATTAAAGAAATTAAAAATCAAATAAATGAGATCTACACAATAGAAATCCAGAAGAAACTTACATTTCTGAAACAAAAACACTATGAAGCAGGCAGTAAATCAGCAAAATTACTAGCCTATAAATTGAGGAAACAACAAACAGAAAGAGCAATCTACAAAATCAGAGACCCAGTATCAAAGGAAATAAAATTCAGAACTCAGGATATTCTTAAAAGCTTCGAGAATTACTACAAGAACTTATACTCCCACAAAAAACATAAAAACGCATCCGAGACATTCCCAAACATATTAAACCTTCCCCAACTTACGGAATCACAAAATAAAACCCTACTGTCAGAAATACAACCTAAAGAATTGGAAAAAGCAATTATGAAACTTAAAGCTAACAAATCCCCAGGAGCAGATGGCTATACAGCAGAATGGAACAAAACCTTTAAACAGCAACTATCTCCTCTCCTCCTGAAAACATTTAACTACGTCCTCCACACAGGGGAAATCCCCCCCTCCTGGAGAGAAGGGGTCATTGCAGTTATACCTAAACCTGAGAAGGATAAACTAGAATGCTCCAACTACAGACCAATCAGTGTATTAAATCAGGACTATAAGCTTTTTACCACTATCCTTGCCAAAAGGTTAGAAAACATACTGACAGACTTAATTCACTTAGACCAAACAGGTTTTATAAGACAAAGACAGACACAAGACAACATTCGACGCACTTTACACATAATTCATCATATAAAAAAATATAACTTAAATGCAGTCATATTGGGATTAGATGCTGAAAAAGCATTCGATTCGGTTGACTGGTCTTTCCTATATAGAATCTTATCCAGTTTCAATTTTCATAACAACTTCATTAGAACTATACAGGCATTATATAAAAAACCAACAGCTAAAATAAGGATTAACGGTAATTTATCATCATCTTTTGAGCTGGAAAGAGGATGTCATCAAGGCTGCCCCCTGTCTCCACTGCTCTGCAATCTTCATAGAACCTCTGAGCCAATGGATAAGACAAAATCAAGAAATTCAAGGTATTACACTTGGTCAGAAGGAACATAAAATAGCACTCTTTGCTGATGACATTTTAATATACCTAGGGCAGCCAGACACTTCTCTACCAGAACTAATCTCAGTTTTTTAAGACTATGGAGATTTATCGGGGTACAAATTAAACATGCATAAAACCCAAGTTTTAACATTAAACTATGACCCAAATCATTTTTCACTAAGTGAACTCAAAACTAACTGGGAGTTGGAATCTATGAAACATCTGGGGGTCAATATCCCGAAACAACTCGACAAAATTATAACACTAAACTATGATCCACTGGTGACAAAAATAAAATCTGACCTAGCAAGATGGAATATGATACTATTCTTAGGTACTGCACAAAGAATTGAAGCAGTCAAAATGAATATACTTCCACGTCTTCTATACCTTTTCCAAACAATACCGGTAGAACCTCCCAAAAAAACATGGCAGGAGCTGGACAGAAGGATCTCAAGATTGATATGGCAGGGTAAGAGACCTAGAATCAGATATAGAACCCTACAGCTAAACAAAGACAAAGGTGGGCTCGCGCTGCCAAATATCAGGGACTATTTTATAGCTGCACAAATTAAAACTTTAGTAGAGATATGTAACCCAGTCTACACTGCACAATGGAAGGAGATGGAATGCCAAATAACAAGTGACATCCCCCTACAGGCGATAATAGGGAACAATGCCTTACCTAAACTCTTGAATAACACTAATCCGTGGATAGAGACCCCGCTAAAAATTTGGTTTAAGATAGTCAGAGAGAATCAAGCCAAAGAGCCCTATTGACTTCTGCAATGGATTGCCTATGATCAAGACTTTACCCCCAATACATTTCCCATACATGTGTAATGACAATAAAGTTGAATCTCATCTCATCTCATCTCAATAAAACAGACACTAGATTTAAAGAGTGGAAAGAGAAAGGGCTGATAAAATATTACGATTTTTTTAAGGGGCAAACTTTAAGAAGTTTTGAAGATTTGAAAAAACAAGGTCTAATAAATCAAGATCTTTACAGGTTCTTTCAGCTTAGACACCACATAAACAATATACTTAAAAAGGAGGATTTGGAAAAGGCCCAGTCATGTGTTCTGAAGGTCTTCTTAATGGCATATAAAGGGATCCCAAGGATCAGATACATCTCTAAAATATACCAAGGTCTTCAAGACTTAAAAGGAGACAACACATCATATATAAAAGAGAGATGGGAAAAAGAGGGGAATTTCACTTTACAATTGGAAATATGGGAAAAGCTAAATAGACAGCAATGGAAAAGTACCTCATCCCTGCAGTGGAGAGAATTTGGAAGGAAAAACTTGGTAAGATTTTTCAGAACACCTGCACAAAACAAATTTACCCATAAGGGGTTGAACTGTTGGCGCTTGTGTGGTGAAAAGACTGCAAATCATTTTCATGTGTTTTGGTTATGCCCAGTTATCCACCAATATTGGACCAATGTACAGACAATATTGGGGAAAATATTCAAAATAACAGTTCCCTTTTCTTTTGTAACTTTGTATTTGGGTTTACTACCGGACTCACTGGAAAGACGAGGAGATAAATACTTATTCAATGTTTTAATATTGGCAAGTAAAAAAGCCCTAACTAAAAAATGGATGCTGAAGGACTGTCCTACACCTGAAGATTGGATTAACGTGATTCAAGACATTTACTCAATGGAAAAGTTGACATTCGCACTGAGACAGGACATGGATGGGTTCATGAACTTTTGGCAACCCTGGATCGCATATGTATCTTCCATTAGATCTAATCTTTGACAAATACCATTTCAATAATGGCACCGCTCTTTGTTCCAACCCTACTCAGATGCTCTTTTACTTTTAATTACTTAATTTTCTGTTTGTTTGTTTTTTGCTGTTCTGTTTGTTTATTCGTTTTTTGTTTGTTTGTTTTTTTTATTTAATTCTCCTTAATTTCACTTTTTCTTTCACTTTAAAAAAAAGGGGGTGTTGTAATAACTATCCTACCAATGTTGTCAAATAGCAAAAAATAAGGGAACATGTGATGAAAATGTAAACAATGCAATGCTGTAATGACCTGTATACCCTTTACAAAAACTTAAATTAAAAAAAAAAAAACACTCAAAGTAGAAAAACTCGGATGCTACTAAAAGAAATGGGAATCTGTGACGTGTGGAGGGAATTCAACCCCAGTGTAAACGATTATACATTTTATTCAGCACCACATTCATCAAACTCAAGGACTGACTATTTTTTTATGTTTAATAGAGACATTGAAAGAGTAAAAACATGTAAAAATAGGACTGATGGATCTCTCTGACCACAGTCCGATCTATATGGACTTAAACATCCAAAAATACACAAATAACACATTTTCTTGGAGGTTAAATTCAAATGTCCTGAAAGGACCACTGAAAGATGAATAGGAATCAGATATTCTCAGATATTTGGAAGAAAATGATAATGGAGAAGTATCCCCTTTAATACTGTGGGACGCATGCAAAGCTGTAATAAGGGGAAAGATTATCGCAAAACTGGCACTCCAAAAGAAACTGAGACAAGAAAAACTAATCACATTAGAGTTAGAACTTAAGAAACTAGAAAAAGAGCACAAAGACAACACTCATTCTAATGACTCGCTCAAAATTAAGGAAATTAAAAAACAAATAAACAAGATCTACACAATAGAAATCCAGAAGAAACTTACATTTCTGAAACAAAAATACTATGAAACAGGTAGCAAATCGGCAAAATTACTAGCCTATAAATTGAGGAAACAACAAACAGAGAGAGCAATCTACAAAATCAGAGACCCAGTATCAAAGTGTAACCCTTGCCTTATGTTAATTAGGTAAGGGAAATAATTAAGTGTAGACCAGTTGCTAGGTTCGTAAGGGTTACAATAGGGAATAAAAATGAGTGTGGAATGAAATAACTGGAGGCAGAAATGAGCAATAATGGTTGTTATTTGTAGGGATAAAGCGAAAAATATATACTGTGGCACATATGTTGGTTACATATTCTCCACAAATGTATCGCTGTATGTTTATTGTGTGCTACACGTCTCATGGAACAAAAGGGACTGAGCCTCTGAGAGACAACGGAAGAGTGTGAGATTCGGCCTTTGTTTCAGGGAGACGACCTGGGGAGATTTCCGGACCACCAGAGACTAAATGACAATGGTGTGAGATCAAAGGGGTTACTTTGTGATTGGGATTAAGTACCATGTGACTGTATGTTTGATTAAACACCATGTGACTGCTGTTTCGTGTCCGGGGTACAAAACCCAGATGTGAGATGATACTTCCTCTTTTCTTGCTTTGAGATTGTTGGAGTATGTGATCTGTGAATAAAGCTGAATCTGAGGAATAAACTCAGTCTGATCCTTGAGCACATTCTCCACAATACAAACAATTTACAACTATACAAATACAGTGATCCCTCACTTATCGCGGTTAATGGGTTCCAGAACCGACCGCGAAAAGTGAAAAACCGCCAAGTAGCGTCACCCCTAATGACGTCACCCATAAATAATACGTACGTTCATTCTCTCACTCTCTCTCTCATATGATAAGTGTGTGTGTGTGTGTGTGTGTAAGTGTACATACATACGTAGATGTAAATAAAGTGTACATAAATATGTTTTTAGAACTCTTTTATTCTTATAACAAGATACGTAACTCAAGATGAAGATGATTTACTGCACAGGTTCATGAGAGCTTTACTGCTCCTCAGGTGACACCTCATCGTCAGGTGCTAGAGGCACAGGATCGTCGAGGGCAGCTTCCGATAGAGCTGGAGAAGCTGCAGGAGGTGGCGTAGTGGCTCGACGGGAAGACTATTTCGCACAAAAAGGCACAAGAGAACAGCGAAAAGTTCCACGCGGCGAGACTAGCGATAAAGAACAATGAATGCGGTCTTCCTTCGCTGGGTATGGGCGCTCGGCAGGGAGAGAAGCTGGGTAAAACGTCTCGGCCAATCAGCTTGCGAGATTCCCGAGCGGTGAAGAGGTGGGCGGAGAGGAGTGGAGCGGTGGTCAGAGAGGTGGATTTTGAGTTGTGCGGGCTCTCCGTGTTGATACCTGATGTTCTAATGTAGTCTCCCTGCCTTCTGCTAGCGCCCGCCCATTTTTTCTCAATTTTGAATTTTTGATGAATATTTTTGAAAAATCCGCGATGCACTGAGGGCGCGAAAGGTGAAGCGTGAAGTAGCGAGGGATCACTGTATAACAACGGTCGGTATGAAATAAAACCCCAAAAATGTCCTACTGAGCTCAGTGTTTGTTTGTCCTTTCGGTTTAGTCGTTTGACCAGTCAAGATATCTTGTATCTCCAGACTCAGGCTTCCTTTCCTCTTTTAAAGCAGTGACTTGGGTTGTTACCACTTTGAATCTTGGGCACTGGAGAGAGGAAGGATGCTCTTCAATCGAGATCTTGGTTAGATCTCGGTTCAATCTCGGTTCAGTCTCGGGTCAGGCTCACCATCTCCATTCGGAGAGAATCCAGGATCCAGACGGTTCTTGATCGGCAACCAAAAAAACCCAGCCTGCACAACAATAATGGTATTATTGTTTACAGCTAGAGTAATTCGTTTTCCAATCCCTTCTTATATAACACCACAGCTTAGTGTTTAAATTCTTCTCTCATATTACTATTATTACAATCCAGCAATATAGTAATATCTTACATTTCACATCTTACATCTTACATGCATGTGTTCTTTTCTCACAATCTCTCTGGTAGCACATGAAATACCCTTTTTTCATGTAACCAGTTAAATGAATTCCTCTTCTTATCTCTACATCATTTAACCATGAAATTATGATTAATCCTTTCTAACCTTGTCTTTGAAAATCATGAAATGAAATACAATTAATTTATCACATAACCAGGGAATATACTGTCCCATTACTTCCAATATTCCCTTTTAAAATCAGTAAAACCCGGTCTGAGCTACTGGGTTTAGCATAACCTATGGATTTACATAGGAGACCAACACCATGTGCTTTTATCATCAAACTATACATTACATTCGACAGAAATAGTGCATAAGAACTAAAAGTACTTCAGCATACTGTTGGGAACTCAAATCACATTTAGGAAAACCATACAAACACAAAAATAGCCTTTTCCATTGCTTTTAAACAGAAAAAGATCCACTCGCGATTAGCATTAGCATAACACTAATATTAGCATGTATTGTTTGGTTTTCACTCACCAAGATGAGGTATTATGTGAACACAGCAAAAGGACACAGCCACAATGCCTTTCAAGCTCGTGCTCCCGTCAACTTAGGATAATAAAGGTTGCAAATCAGCATTTGGAGAGTGTTTAGATCCATTTATAGCATTTTTCTGAATTAACTCACCAAGAAGAGGTATTAGTGTGAACCAGACCGCCCACAGCCTCTCTCGTCCGCTCTCGGATCGTGAAAGACCGAAACCCGAGTGTGCACCTGCTGCCTCTACTCGGAAGGCGGGGCTAATATCGCTCTTAACGAATGAAAAGACCCAGATCACCCAACGTGACCATGAAACGGGAATTTAAAAGTTGGATAGCGAGGATCACACTTCCTCTTCCCAAAATAACCGTTTTCAAAATAAAATCACACAATTGTATTAATACAATTGACATCTGAGAAAAAAAAGGGGTAATTTTCTCAGCTGGGTTACAAAAGGAAATAAAATTTAGAATTCAGGAAATTCTTAAAAGCTTCGAGAATTACTACAAGAACTTGTACTCCCGCAAAAAACACAAAAACACATCCGAAGCCTTCCTAAATACATTAAATCTTCCCCAACTTACTGAGTCACAAAATAAAACACTACTGTCAGAAATGCAACCTAAAGAATTAGAAAAAGCAATTATAAAACTTAAAGCTAAAAAATCCCCAGGAGCAGATGGCTATACAGCAGAGTGGTACAAAACCTTTAAACAGCAACTATCTCCTCTCCTCCTGAAAACATTTAACTATGTCCTCCACACAGGGGAAATCCCCCCCCCTCCTGGAGAGAAGGGGTCATTGCAGTCATACCTAAACCTGAAAAGGATAAACTAGACTGCTCCAACTACAGACCAATCAGTGTGTTAAATCAGGACTATAAACTTTTTACCGCTATCCTTGCCAAAAGGTTAGAAAATATACTGACAGACTTAATTCATTAAGACCAAACAGGTTTTACAAGACAAAGACAGACACAAGATAACATTAGACACACTTTACACATAATTCATCATAATTGGACAGATTTAAACCTTAGCCCTGATTCAGGAATAACGGTGCAGTAATCATGAGTGGAAATTTTGTGTTCTTTTCCTTTTTTCTTCTTGGTGTACATGGTTGTCATAAATTATGTTTAGTACTTTAGTCAATCATTCTTCCTCATTTGATGATGGAGGTGTAGTGGGGCAAATTGAAGCTGGAAATTTTGTTAGTGCTGAACAGCAACCACAGGACATTTTGGGAGGTGTTGACCCAGACAACAATTATTTTGGTCATATTAATAATAAGTGTGTTTATTATGAAGAACAACAATTAAATGGAATTATGAATTTGGATCAAACATTAACAATAATACATATTAATAGTAGGAGTCTCTATGCAAACTTTGATAGTGTTAAGGAGTTTTTGAATCAATTTAATACACCATTTAGGATTATTGCAATAAGTGAAACATGGATTAATGAAGAAAAAGATGTAAATTTTGAACTAGATGGATATGAGATCCCCCTCATGGATCGTCACCTTATCGTGGTGGGGGGGTTTGCGTGCCCCAGTGATCCCAGGAGCTATGTTGTCCGGGGCAATTTGCCTCTGATAGGGTCTCCCAAGACAAACTGGTCCTGGGTGAAGGGCCAGACTAAGAACGATCCAACAGACTCTCATGATAAATTGTATATCAAGGATTCAGTGTACCCCGCCCGGTATGGGGTTACCGGGGCCCCACCCTGGAGCCAGGCCTGGGGGAGGGGCTCGAAGGCTAGCGTCTGGTGGCCGGGTTTCCACCCATGGGACCCGGCCGGGCTCAGCCCGAAGGAGTTACATGGGTCCGCCCTCCAGTAGGTTCACCACCTGCAGGAGGGATCATGGAGGTCCGGTGCTATGTGGATTAGGTGGCAGTCAAAGGCGGAGACCTTGGCGGACTGATCCCAAGCTTTCTAAACTGGCTTTTGGTACGTGGAATGTCACCTCTCTGGCGGGGAAGGAGCCTGAGCTGGTGTACGAGATTGAGCGATACCGGCTAGATATAGTCGGCCTCACCTCAACACACAGCTCCGGTTCTGGAACCAGTCTCCTGGAGAGGGGCTGGAGCTTGGCCTTTTCTGGAGTTGCCCCGGGCGAGAGGCGACGAGCAGGGGTAGGTATTCTTGTATCGCCCCACCTTGCTGCCTCTATATTGGAGTTTTCCCCGGTGGACGAAAGGGTTGCTTCCCTGCGCCTTCGGGTTGGGAAACGGGTCCTGACCATCATTTGTGCCTATGCACCAAATGATGTTTCAGAGTACCCACCCTTTTTGGAGTCTGTGACTGGGGTGCTGGAGGGTGCTCCTCCTGGAGACTCCATTGTCCTACTGGGGGACTTCAATGCGCACGTGGGCAACGACAGTGAAACCTGGAGGGGGGTGATTGGGAGGAACGGCCTGCCCGATCTGAACCCGAGTGGTGTTCAGTTATTGGACTTCTGTGCTAACCACAGTCTGTCCATAGCGAACACCATGTTCAAGCATAAGGGTGTCCATATGTGCACCTGGCACCAGGACACCCTAGGCCGCAGGTCGATGATCGATTTTGTTATCGTATCATCAGACCTGCGACCGTATGTCTTGGACACCCGAGTAAAGAGAGGTGCAGAGCTGTCAACTGATCACCACCTGGTGGTGAGTTGGATCCGATGGCAGGGGAGGAAGCCATTCAGACCTGGTAGACCCAAACGTATAGTGAGGGTGTGCTGGGAGCGTCTGGCTGAGGCCCCTGTCCGGGAGGTCTTCAACTCCCACCTCCGGAAGAACTTCAACCACATTCCGAGGGAGTCTGGAGACATGGAGTCTGAATGGGCCATGTTCTCCACCTCTGTTGTTGAAGCGGCGGCTCAGAGCTGCGGCCGCAAGGTGGTCGGTGCATCTCGTGGTGGCAACCCCCGAACCAAGTGGTGGACACCAGTGGTGAGGGGGGCCATTAAGCTGAAGAAGGAGTCCTATCAAGCTTGGTTGGCTTGTGGGACTCCCGAAGCAGCTGAGGTGTACCGGCAGGCCAAGCGGAGTGCAGCTCGGGTGGTTGCTGAAGCAAAAACCCGGGTATGGGAGGAGTTCGGTGAGGCCTTGGAACAAGACTTTCGGTCGGCTTCAAAGAGATTCTGGCAAACTGTTCGGCGGCTCAGGAGGGGAAAGCAGCTCCCCGTCCACACTGTGTATGGTGCGGATGGGACACTGTTGACTTCAACTGGGGATATTGTCGGGCGGTGGAAGGAATACTTCGAGGATCTCCTCAATCCCACTGACACGCCTTCCACAGAGGAAGCAGGGTTTGGGGACGAGGGGGATGACTCGCCTATCACAGGGGCTGAGGTCGCCAAGGTGGTTAAAAATCTCCTTGGTGGCCGGGCCCCGGGGGTGGACGAAATTCGCCCCGAGTACCTCAAGGCCCTGGATGTTGTTGGGTTGTCATGGTTGACACGCCTCTGCAACATTGCGTGGCGGTCGGGGGCAGTGCCTTTGGCATGGCAAACCGGGGTGGTGGTTCCTCTCTTCAAAAAAGGGGACCGGAGGGTGTGCTCCAACTTTAGAGGGATCACACTCCTCAGCCTCCCTGGGAAGGTTTATGCCAAGGTACTGGAGAGGAGAGTCCGGCCGTTGGTCGAACCTCGGATTCAGGAGGAGCAATGTGGTTTTCGTCCTGGCCGTGGCACATCGGACCAGCTCTTTACCCTCTCGAGAATTCTTGAGGGTTCGTGGGAGTTTGCCCAACCAGTTTACATGTGTTTTGTGGACTTGGAGAAGGCATTTGACCGCGTCCCTCGTGGATTTTTGTGGGGGGTTCTTCGGGAGTATGGGGTATCGGGCTTGTTGTTTCGAGCTATTCGGTCTCTGTACGACCGTTGTGAGAGTTTAGTTCGTATTGCCAACACTCGGTCGGAGTCATTCCCAGTGAGAGTTGGACTCCGCCAGGGCTGCCCTTTGTCACCGGTCCTGTTCATAATTTTTATGGACAGGATTTCTAGGCGCAGCCAGGGAATGGAGGGTGTCATGCTTGGTGACCACAGGATCTCATCTCTGTTGTTTGCAGATGATGTTGTCCTGTTGGCTTCATCCAGCAATGACCTACAGCTCTTGCTGGGACGGTTTGCCGCTGAGTGTGAAGCGGCTGGGATGAGAACCAGCACCTCCAAGTCCGAGTCCATGGTCCTCAGCCGGAAAAAGGTGGATTGTCCTCTCCGGGTTGGGGACAGGCTCCTGCCCCAAGTGGAGGAGTTTAAGTATCTTGGAGTCTTGTTCACGAGTGAGGGGAAAATGGAGCGAGAGATCGACAGACGGATTGGAGCAGCATCTGCAGTGATGCGGACGTTGTACCGGTCTGTTGTGGTGAAGAGGGAGCTTAGTTCTAAGGCAAAGCTGTCGATTTACCAGTCAATCTACGTTCCTACTCTCACCTATGGTCACGAGCTTTGGGTAATGACCGAAAGAACGAGATCGCGGATACAAGCGGCTGAAATGAGCTTTCTCCGTAGGATTGCTGGACTCACCCTCAGAGATAGGGTGAGGAGCTCAGTCATCCGGGAGAGGCTCAGAGTAGAACCGCTGCTCCTCCACATTGAAAGGAGTCAGTTGAGGTGGTATGGGCATCTGATTAGGATGCCTCCTGGACGCCTCCCACTTGAGGTGTTTCAGGCACGTCCCACTGGGAGGAGACCCCGGGGCAGACCCAGGACTCGGTGGAGAGACTATGTCTCCCAGCTGGTCTGGGAACGCCTTGGTATCCCCTCTGAAGAGCTGGAGCAGGTGGCTGGGGAGAGGGAAGTGTGGGCTTCTCTGCTTGAACTGCTGCCTCCGCAACCCGGACCTCCGGAAAAGCGGTAGAAGATGGATGGATGGATGGATGGATATGAGATGTACACACAAAATAGGAAATGTAAAAGTGGTGGTGGGGTAGCACTGTATGTTGATAGAAAATTAAAAAGTAAAAAAGTAGACAGTATGACATCAGCAGTGAATGAAAGTATGGAATGTTTAACAATTGAGATTACGATGGAAAAAAGAAAAAATATAATAGTAAGTTGTATATATAGAGCACCGGGATCTGATATGGAAAAATTTAAAAATGGGATGGAAAAGATGTATGCAAAAATAAGACAAAAGGATATCTTTATTTGTGGTGACTTTAATATAGATTTGATGAAAACAAAACAACACAAACCAACTGAAGATTTCTTAGATACAATGTATAGCTTAACCTTATTTCCAAAGATTACAAAACCTACAAGAATAACGACACACTGTGCTACCCTGATAGACAACATTTTTACCAATGTTATTGAATATAATATGGTGAGTGGTATAATAATAAATGATATTAGTGACCACTTGCCTGTATTTGTTTCTTTAGATGTTAATTATGGGGCTAATGGGAGTAAGAATAATAATAAACTATGTAAAAAGATTATCTATAAAAGAATACGAACAGAAGATAGAATCAGTGATTTAAAAGAAGACTTAATGTTACAGAATTGGGATGTTGTCTATAGAGAGAAAAATGTGGACTTGGCATATGATAAATTTATTGATATATTTAAATTATTATATGATAAAAACTGTCCAATTAAAGAAATTAATAAAAAACACATATACAAAAATTGCCCATGGTTAACCAAAGGGTTACAAAATGCTTGTAAAAAGAAAAATTATCTCTATAAAAATTTCATTAAATTAAGAACTAAAGAATCTGAAAAAAGATATAAAACATATAAAAATAAATTAACTGATATAATACGAACTAGTAAAAAATTATATTATAGGAAAATGTTAAATGAAAATAAAAATAATATAAAAGGAGTCTGGGATATATTAAACAAATTAAGGAAAAATGGAACTAAGAAAATGATATATCCAGAGTATTTTACTGATAATTGTGGTGATATTTATGATAAGAATATGGTAGTAAATAAAATGAATAAATTTTTCGTAAGTGTTGGGCCAGAGTTGGCAGCAAAGATTCCAAATCAAGGAAAAGACACTGTGAGTGAGACTTTAATTGGAAGTAACCCTCGGTCAATTTTTCTTACAGCGGTGGATGAACTAGAGGTAAAATCTGTTGTTGAAAAATGTAAAAATAAATTATCTACTGACTGTGATGGTATTGATATGGCACTAATAAAAAGAACTGTTGATGGTATATTAAAACCATTCACATATATTTGTAATTTATCATTTCAAACTGGTTCATTCCCGCAGAAAATGAAAATAGCAAAAGTAATTCCATTATTTAAGCAGGGAAATAAACACCAATACACAAACTACAGACCAGTATCACTTCTCCCACAATTTTCAAAAATTCTGGAAAAACTTTTCAACAACAGATTAGAAAACTTTTTAAACACACAGGATGTGCTGAATCAGAACCAGTATGGGTTTAGAGCCAAGAGTACAACATCATTGGCGATAATGGATGCAACAGAGGAAATAATAAATGCATTAGATCAAGGAAAATATGCAATTGGTGTGTTTATAGATTTTAGAAAAGCATTTGATACAATAAATCATTCAATACTTCTTAATAAATTGCAAATGTATGGTATTAGGGGAATTGCTCTGAAATGGGTTACAAGTTATCTATCTGAGAGACAACAATTTGTGAAAATGGGAGAATATCTGTCTGGGTGTATGGGAATTGCCTGTGGGGTCCCCCAAGGGTCAGTATTGGGCCCCAAATTATTTAACATATATATAAATGATATATTCCAAGTTTCTAAATTATTAAAAATAATATTATTTGCTGATGATACTAATTTATTTTATTCTGGAAATAATTATAATCAACTAATCCATACTCTAAATAATGAATTAAATAAGCTAAAAAAATGGATGGATTGTAATAAACTATCACTAAATATAGATAAAACTAAGGTAATGATATTTGGTAATTGTAAAAATAAAGAAGATATACACATTCATATAGATAATGTAGTTATTGAAAAAGTTAAGGAGATCAAGTTTTTGGGTGTAGTACTGGATGATAAAATTAGTTGGAAACCACATGTCAGATACATACAAAATAAAGTTGCAAAAAATATTGCAATTATAAATAAAATTAAGCAGGTCCTAGATTATAAATCACTTCATATTTTGTATTGTTCATTAGTACTTCCATACTTGACTTATTGTATAGAAGTTTGGGGTAACAGTTATAAAAGTAAACTTAATTCATTGTTAATATTACAAAAAAAGGGCAGTCCGTGTTATACACAAAGTCGGGTACCTCGAACATACTAATTTATTGTTTTTACATTCGAAGTTATTGAAATTATGGGATCTGGTTCATTATTACACAGCACAATTAATGTTTAAAGTTAGTAAAAACCTCTTGCCACACAATATACAGAATCTATTCAGTGAGAGAGAAGGGAAATATAATTTACGGGGGAATACAAAATTTAAAATTCACTTAGTAAGATCTACACGGAAGAGTTTTTGTGTGTCTGTGTGTGGGGTAAAATTGTGGAATGGGTTGGGGGAGAAACACAGGCAATGTCCCAACATCCATATATTTAAATCAACATATAAAGAAATGATTTTTGAGCAGTATGAGAATGAAGGGCAGTGATGTTACATTGTGTCTTCAGTGAGGGAAGGTTGTTGTGTGTTATGGTGATTGTGAAGGTGATGGTGTTGTTTGTGTTTGCATTGAACATGCCAGAATTGTATGTTTATTGTTGTTGTAATATTGTTGGATATGGACTGTCATTGTTGTGTCATTTTTGTTGTATAAATTGACTATGGGTGTATTATATATATATATATTATTATATTATGGTGAATGTGGTTGTGGGATAATGATGATTATGAGTAATACTGTAATTTGTTTGGTGTGGAGAAGGGGTGGGACTGTATAAGAGTTGGCTTCTTCCCACTCCTTTTGAACATTTTATTTTGGTTTGTTTTTTTGTTGTGTTTTGAACTCTCTTTTTTTCTTTCTTTAACAATGTTCAAATAAAAATCAATCAATCAATCAATATAAAAAAATATAATTTAAATGCAGCCATATTGGGATTAGATGCTGAAAAAGCATTTGATTCGGTTGACTGGTCTTTCCTATATAGAATCTTATCCAGTTTCAATTTTCATAATAATTTCATTAGAACTATCCAGGCATTATATAAAAATCCAACAGCTAAAATAAGGATTAACGGTAAATTATCATCATCTTTTGAACTGGAAAGAGGATGTCGTCAGGGCTGCCCCTTGTCTCCACTGCTCTTTGCAATCTTCAAATTCAAGGTATTACACTTGGTCAGAAGGAACATAAAATAGCACTCTTTGCTGATGACATTTTAATATACCTGGGGCAGCCGGACACCTCTTTTCCAGAACTAATCTCAGTTTTTTCAGAGTATGGAGAGTTATCGGGGTATGAATTAATTCAATTCAATTCAATTCAATTCAACTTTATTTATATAGCGCCATTTCACAACAACAGTCATCTCATAGCACTATCAACTGTAGGGAGGACCCCCACAGTTGCAGAAAGACCCCAGCAATCAGGCGATCCCCTGTGAGCAAGCACTTGGCGACAGTGGAGAGGAAAAACTCCCTTTTAACAGGAAGAAACCTCCAGCAGAACCAGGCTCAGGGAGGGGCAGTCATCTGCTGCGACTGGCTGGGGGGTGAGGGGATAGAGAAGAAGAAAAGAACAGACATGTAGAGAGCAAACAGCACGATGGGGACTCAATCTATGGGAGAGAACAAACAAATGTTAAAGACCAGCAAAAAAAAAAAATATTAAACATGCATAAAACCCAAACTTTAACATTCAACTATGACCCAAATCAATATTTACTAAGCAAATTCAAAACTAACTGGGAGATGGAATCTATGAAATATCTGGGGGTCAATATCCCGAAACAACTCAACAAAATTATAACACTAAACTATGATCCACTGATGGCAAAAATAAAATCTGATCTAGCAAGATGGAGTATGATACCATTCTTAGGTACTGCACAAAGAATTGAAGCAGTCAAAATGAATATACTTCCACGTCTTCTATACCTTTTCCAAACAATACCGATAGAACCTTCCAAAAAAACATGGCAAGAACTGGACAGAAGGATCTCAAGATTCATATGGCAGGGCAAGAGACCTAGAATCAGATATAGAACCCTACAGCTAAACAAAGACAAAGGTGGGCTCGCGCTGCCAAATATCAGGGACTATTTTAAAGCCGCGCAAATTAAAACTTTAGTAGAGATATGTAACCCAGTCTACACTGCACAATGGAAGGAGATCGAATGCCAAATAACAAATGACATTCCCCTACAGGCGATAATAGGGAACAATGCCTTACCTAAACTTTTGAATAACACTAACCCGTGGATAGAGACCCCGCTAAAAATTTGGTTTAAGATAGTCAGAGAGAATCAAACTAAAGAACCCTGTCGATTATTGCAATGGATTTCCTATGATCGGGACTTTACTCCTAATAAAACAGACACTAGATTTAAAAAGTGGAAAGAGAACGAACTGATAAAATATTACGATTTTTTAAAGGGCAAACTTTAAGAAGTTTTGAAGATTTGAAAAAGCAAGGCCTAGTAAATCAAGACCTTTACAGGTTCTTTCAGCTTAGACACCACATAAACAAAATACTTAAAAAGGAGGATTTGGAAAGGGCCCAGTCAGGTGTTCTGAAGGTTTTCTTAATGGCATATAAAGGGATCCCAGGGATCAGATACATTTCTAAATTATACCATGGTCTTCAAGACTTAAAAGGAGACAACACATTATATATAAAAGAGAAATGGGAAAAAGAGGGGAATTTCACTTTACAACTGGAATTATGGGAAAAACTAAATAAACCACAGTGGAAAAGTACCTCATCCCTGCTGTGGAGAGAATTTGGATGGAAAAATTTGGTAAGATTTTTCAGAACACCTGCACAAAACAAATTTACTCGTAAAGGGTTGAATTGCTGGCACTTGTGTGGTGAAAAAACTGCAAATCATTTTCATGTGTTTTGGTCATGCCCAGTTATCCACCAACATTAGACTAATGTACAGACAGTATTGGGGAAAATATTCAAAGTAACTGTTCCCTTTTCTTTTGTAACTTTGTATTTGGGTTTACTACCGGACTCACTGGAAAGACAAGGAGAAAAATACTTATTTTTCAACATAGAGGATTATGTTGGTTTAAATGAATCAACTCCCTCTGGTTATTTAAACTGTCAAAATCCCAGAAGTTCTGGTCGTGGAGGAGGAGTAGCAACAATTTACCATTCCAAATCACTAGTTAATGTAAAGCAAAAAACATGTTATAATTCCGTTGAGGGCCTGGTCCTCAGTATTGGGCACTTTAGCAATTTTAGGTTAAACCCAATTTTATTTGCCATAGTTTATCGTCCTCCATCAACCTACTCAGAATTTTTATCCGAATTTGCTGATTTCTTAGCTGATTTAGTGCTGAAATCTGATAGAATAATTATAGTAGGGGACATTAATATACATGTGGATGTAGATAGTGACTGCCTTAATGTGGCATTTAATTCAATATTAGACTCGATTGGGTTTTCTCAGAAAGTAGGAAATTCTACTCATTACCTCCACCATACATTGGACCTTGTTCTGACATATGGCATAGAAATAGAAAATCTTGTAGTGTCTCCTCATAACCCTGTACTGTCAGACCATTGTCTGTTAACCTTTGATTTTACTATTTCTGACTATTTGGCCCCTAAAGAAAAATATTATTACAGTAGATGCCTCTCAGATGATGCTGTTACCAAATTTATGCAGATTGTTTCCTCTATGCCATGTGTCAACACAACGGAAATAAGCTATAAACAGCTTGCTCCTTCTGTAATTGATAACATGGTGGATAGTGTTACAGCTTCTCTGCATCAGACTCTAGACTTGGTGGCCCCCTTAAAAAAGAAAAAGTCTAATCAGAGATTTCTAACTCCTTGGTTCAACACAGAAACTCGTAGCTTAAAGGCGTCGGCCGGACGAAAATTCAATATCGCTAAATCATATCTTAAATTTTTGTGTGAGACGAGCTAATTTGAACCGCACATGTTTTGGTGTCAACAAATGTCGCATAAGGTGACAATGCGCTCTTGAAGTATGCTGTCCTTGAGAGCTGTCTGACTCAGCCAAGCGATCAGCGGCTAAGATGGCCACTGACTGTGTGACGTAATTTCAGGTAGAGACACGCACACGCTTGGCGGACATTGCTTATTGTTTACGTTTTAAAATCGACGATTACGGATATTTCTCGGAGTACTTGTGGATTACAAATAGATTATTTATTAAGATTAGGATTTCAGTAATCGAATTAATTATGGTTTGGCGTTGTGTTGTCTACGGGTGCGACGGTATATCAGAGGAGCATGCGGTGAGTGTTTATGAATTTCCCGTCCCTGGGAAAATCAGAACGGCATGGGTGAAATTCGTTCAGAAAAGGCGAAAAAATTGGAATGATGTCGGTAAATCACTCAACATGCGCAGTAGACATTTCGTTGACAGCGATTTCGAGAATAAGATGCAATTTGTGTCACGACTTGCGGCTCCAGCTGCGCGCACACCTGCGCCTCGTCAGCTGCCGACGCCAGCCACCTGTCCCTGCAAGTAAGCAACATTATCACCGATTATCCCTGTCTCGGTGTGGTGCCCGTTACCCTTGTCCTCTGCTTTTTTCCGGCTGAACGGCGCGCTGCTCTGCTGCCTGCGCATCAACCAGTACAAAGATGCGAGCACTACATACGATCCCCCAGCTCCTGAGAGACTGCAACCTAACACAAAAAACAGTTTCACACAATGAAACAGTGCATGTATTATATATATAAAAATTATCCCATTGATTTTCAACATTTTTGGTGACATATCTCACACCTACAATTTATTTCAGGCACAAAGGGCTGTGAAAAAGTTATGATCAACAAAACACGGGTTCTCAGGGATGTGCGAAAGCTGAGTCCAGGGCAGCAAACTTCAAATGTGGAGGCTTTCCACAGTCTGATTATTCATTTTGCACCAAAGAGTGTACACTTCTCATTCCTTGGAATGTTGACAAGGTGAGGAGATGCAATATGTGACCAAAAATATGAAATGCAATTATAATAACTGACATGTTTCAGGACCCAAGAGACAGACACAGACACATACAAAATAGTTATTCTTTATTGTCAAGTGTGAGTGAGTGTAGTGCAAGTGTGAGTGCAGATATAGCAGCCTGGTCACCGGAGCTGAGCGATACAGAAGACGACCTGGCAACCCTAGAACACACAAGCAGAAACCGTTAAGGCTGTTCAGCACAAAAGGACAAGTGCAGGTGTGCAGCTTACTTGAGGTTGTCTCTGACTGTATCTGGCTGTTCCCCGATGTCCGTGAGCTGTGGTGGTTCTGGTGCTTGAAGCTGTGACGGTGATAACTCCAGTAACCGTGGTGGAGTTCGTGGCGAGAGCAATGACTGCACTGACAGCTGTGACGTTGTTCCCGTAGCCGTGACAGTGATAATGTCCGTAACCGTGGTGACAATGACTCCTGTGACAGAGGGAGTGACAGTACCTGCAGCTGCAGTGGAGAGAATTCCTGAATTAGCAAAGGCCAGGAGGAGCTCCGGAAGGGAGAGGGTAATTCTCCGTCCGTTGGAGATACCGGTCCGCCGCCTGGGAGGTCCACCTGTGCACAGGGGTAAAGATTAGGCGTAGAAAAGCAAATAGTCTTCTTACGTGGTAGGTCTTGTCGTGGCGTTCTTGACTTGGCTGTGAAACGAAGCTCTGGCTCATACTCGGTCGAGGAAGACAGATGACTCCGTGCCGGGCTGTCCATGACGCTGGATTTTAAGAGCCGCTGATTAACACCTGTTGGTCTGTGCGCGGCTGGAGCTGATGAGCGGGATGACGGCCCAGCAGCCATCATGACAATAACAGTGCCAATTACATAGAGTTTCTGCTGATAGATCACTTATATGTCCAAAAATAAATCATTGTGATAATATTCTAATTACAGACTTTGTTTAGCTGCAATGCACTTTAATGAAAATGCAGGCCGCAAGCAGGCACAGAATCGTGATGGTGAGCCGGTCTTCATCATCAGGTACCCAAAATTCAAAAAAGGCAGATATAAACTGCAAGCAAAGAAAGTTAATCCAACTTTCCGTGAGTATAAGAAATATTAGTATCATTTTCTAGGCTTGTATATGATATTTACAGTGGGTGGAGGGTTGGTCTTCATTCAACTTTCACATTTCATAGCTTTTATCAAATTATGTTAATTTTGGTCAAATTTTTATTTCATACTGTAGTCAAATGGATGTCTAATTTTTATTGAATAAATTTTTTTTCAGAATATGTGGATGATCTGATGAATACTCTGTTCAACAAAACCTTGGTTGATCCAACCCACTTATGGGAGCAGTGGCACTATGTACAAGCCAGAGTTCCCACCACATTGAGTGCCGAATTGAACCCGAATTTTATACCATAAAATGGGAGAAAAATTATTCAAATGTATATGACATGCGACTTTGATGAATGCTGAAATATTAGAATTATAAAATTGACATGAACATTAATAAACTCAATATATGATTTTACAAAACTTTATTTAAATATCATTTTTCACAAATCTAATCTTGGTAGGCAAAATCCCTTGTAGTGATGCGATGGGAATGTTTCTCTGATGAGGCTCACAGCACAGGCAGGCAATATCACCCTCACTTCTTCCTGAGCTGACGTCACTGCTGCCTGCCCCTATCGACAGATGGCGGTACTGCAGCATCACTAAGTGAAAGATGGGCTATTACCAAATAAAGTCATTTATGGAGGCTGGTGACACATATTAAATCACGGGAATGGCCAGAATGGAATATTTTCATACACTCAGTTTATTGGTTCAATAAAAAAATGTCACCGTCCGAGGACTTTAAAACAGAAGACTCGTCGTTCAGAAATCACGGTCTGAAAGAAGGAGCTGAAGATAGTTTCAACACAGTGGCGGAATGCGTGGAATCCTTATTGAGAGAGAAGTTGGATATTCCACAAACCACCGATTTGAAAATAGAAAAGGCCCATCGTACATTAGCCGCAAAGCCAGCGGCAGAAGCGCCCCCGCGTTCGGTGGTGGTGAGATTCTCCGATTTCAAAATAAAACAAGAGGTTGTAAGACGGGCTTGGCAGAAAAAAGGATTTATGCATCAAGACAGAAAAGTCTTCGTGGAGCACTATTACGCCCCTGAGGTTCTTAAAAAGCGACGGGAATATAACGACGCCAAAAAGGTTCTACGGGAACAGAATCTACGCTTTCAGACGCCATTTCCGGCGAAGTTAAGGGTCTTTTATGAAGAAGAGTCATGTCTCTATAATTCAGCGGAAGAAGCAACAATTGACATGGCGAGAAGAGGACTCCCGGTAATGGTGTTTAAACCCGCAGCGAATCTGAGCGAGAAGATCAGAGCTCAAACGTGGTCCACTCAGAGACCTTCAAAATCCACGGGCCAGCAGTGGGAAACCCAGCCCCAGAGCTACAAAAATAAGCTTTCCAGTTCCAGGAAGGAATAGCGACCTTTTTGGGGTTTTTTTTCTTTTCAGTCATTCTGCACTTCCATCCCCCCTCCTACAAGGTAACAAACATTAAAGGAGATGCAGAATCAGCATGTGGTAAAACCTTTCATGGAGCAGTTATAGCATTAGAAACAAATGTCTTCTTAATTTAAAGGGAAAAAAAAAAATCTTGTTAAAATAGAAATGTAACAATGACCCACATATTCTCTCCACACTAACAAATACTGTATTAGAGTGAATGTTTGCTGTGATGGGGGTGGGAGGGTACACACAATCTCATAGGGTATAGGCATTAAAAAAAAAAAAATCATTACAAATTCGGATTGGGATCTGAAATTCACGTTAAAAACATGGGACAACTTACAGGGGTAAGAGAGGGCCCTCAACACGTAACAGAGTTTGAGGAATTTCCCTCAGAGCCTACACTCCATCAGGGCTCTTACAGGGTCTTTAAAGAGACCCCAGCTCAGGAAGTTTTTTTGACAGTTTTTTGTTTTAAAGTTTCGTACACTATGTTCTTAATGTTTTTTTTGTTCTTAATGTTCTTTCAGTTTCTGAGTAGCAAAAAAGAGGGCCACCACACTGGTATACTAAATAAGAAAATACAATGGAGAAACAGGGTGTAACCAAAATAGCCTCATATAATGTAAAAGGGATCCTGAATCCAGTTAAAAGATCCAAGATTCTACGCAAAATGAAAAAAGACAAAGCAGAAATAATATTCTTACAAGAAACCCACCTAACAGACGTGGAACACACTAAACTCAATAGACAAGGGTTTAAAATGATCTCTTCATCTTCATATAAATCAGGGAGGAGGAGGGGAGTAGCGACATTGATATCAACCAAAATTACATTTGAAAAAAAATCAGAACACAAAGATAAAGAAGGGAGGTACAGTTTGGTAATTGGGCGGCTAGAGGGAGAAGATATCACCCTGCTGAATGTATATGCACCACCAGGGGCTAAATGGAAATTTTATAAAAATGTATTCGACCTAATGATAACTAAAGCCCAAGGTTTAGTGATATGTGGTGGAGACTTCAATCTAAGACTGAATCCATACTGGGATGCAACAGGTAATTCTTCACATCAAAATAACACTCAAAATAGGAAAACTCGGATGCTACTAAAAGAAATGGGAATCTGTGACATATGGAGGGAATTCAACCCCAATGTAAAAGATTATACTTTTTATTCAACGCCACATTAATCTTACTCAAGGATTGATTACTTTTTTATGTTTAACAGAGACATTGGAAGAGTAAAAACATGTAAAATAGGACTGATGGATCTCTCTGACCACAGTCCGATCTATATGGACTTAAACATCCAAAAATACACAAATAATACATTTTCCTGGAGGTTGAATTCAAATGTCCTGAAAGGACCACTGAAAGATGAATTGGAATCAGATATTCTCAGATATTTGGAAGAAAACGATAATGGAGAAGTATCCCCTTTAATACTGTGGGATGCGTGCAAAGCTGTAATAAGGGGAAAAAATATTGCAAAACTGGCAACCCAAAAGAAACTGAGACAAGAAAAACTAATCACACTAGAGTCAGAACTCAAGAACCTAGAAAAAGAACACAAAGACAACACTCATTCTAATGGCTCGCTCAAGATTAAAGAAATTAAAAATCAAATAAATGAGATCTACACAATAGAAATCCAGAAGAAACTTACATTTCTGAAACAAAAACACTATGAAGCAGGCAGTAAATTGGCAAAATTACTAGCCTATAAATTGAGGAAACAACAAACAGAAAGAGCAATCTACAAAATCAGAGACCCAGTATCAAAGGAAATAAAATTCAGAATTCAGGATATTCTTAAAAGCTTCGAGAATTACTACAAGAACTTATACTCCCACAAAAAAACATAAAAACGCATCCGAGACATTCCTAAACACATTACACCTTCCCCAACTTACGGAATCACAAAATAAAACACTACTATCAGAAATACAACCTAAAGAATTGGAAAAAGCAATTATGAAACTTAAAGCTAACAAATCCCCAGGAGCAGATGGCTATACAGCAGAATGGTACAAAACCTTTAAACAGCAACTATCTCCTCTCCTCCTGAAAACTTTTAACTATGTCCTCCACACAGGGGAAATCCACCCCTCCTGGAGAGAAGGGGTCATTGCAGTTATACCTAAACCTGAAAAGGATAAACTAGAATGCTCCAACTACAGACCAATCAGTGTATTAAATCAGGACTATAAGCTTTTTACCATTATCCTTGCCAAAAGGTTAGAAAACATACTGACAGACTTAATTCATTTAGACCAAACAGGTTTTATAAGACAAAGACAGACACAAGACAACATTCAACGCACTTTACACATAATTCATCATATAAAAAAATATAACTTAAATGCAGTCATATTGGGATTAGATGCTGAAAAAGCATTCGATTCGGTTGACTGGTCTTTCCTATATAGAATCTTATCCAGTTTCAATTTTCATAACAACTTCATTAGAACTATACAGGCATTATATAAAAAACCAACAGCTAAAATAAGGATTAACGGTAATTTATCATCATCTTTTGAGCTGGAAAGAGGATGTCGTCAAGGCTGCCCCCTGTCTCCACTGCTCTTTGCAATCTTCATAGAACCTCTGAGCCAATGGATAAGGCAAAATCAAGAAATTCAAGGTATTACACTTGGTCAGAAGGAACATAAAATAGCACTCTTTGCTGATTACATTTTAATATACCTAGGGCAGCCAGACACTTCTTTACCAGAACTAATCTCAGTTTTTTCAGACTATGGAGATTTATCAGGGTACAAATTAAACATGCATAAAACCCAAGTTTTAACATTAAACTATGACCCAAATCATTATTCACTAAGTGAACTCAAAACTAACTGGGAGTTGGAATCTATAAAATATCTGGGGGTCAATATCTCGAAACAACTCGACAAAATTATAACACTAAACTATGATCCACTGGTGACAAAAATAAAATCTGACCTAGCAAGATGGAGTATGATACCATTCTTAGGTACTGCACAAAGAATTGAAGCAGTCAAAATGAATATACTTCCACGTCTTCTATACCTTTTCCAAACAATACCGGTAGAACCTCCCAAAAAAACATGGCAGGAGCTGGACAGAAGGATCTCAAGATTCATTCATATGGCAGGGCAAGAGACCTAGAATCAGATATAGAACCCTACAGCTAAACAAACACAAAGGTGGGCTCGCGCTGCCAAATATCAGGGACTATTTTATAGCTGCACAAATTAAAACTTTAGTAGAGATATGTAACCCAGTCTACACTGCACAATGGAAGGAGATCGAATGCCAAATAACAAGTGACATCCCCCTACAGGCGATAATAGGGAACAATGCCTTACCTAAACTCTTGAATAACACTAACCCGTGGATAGAGACCCCGCTAAAAATTTGGTTTAAGATAGTCAGAGAGAATCAAGCCAAAGAGCCCTATCAACTTCTGCAATGGATTGCCTATGATCAAGACTTTACCCCCAATAAAACAGACACTAGATTTAAAGAGTGGAAAGAGAAATGGCTGATAAAATATTATGATTTTTTAAAGGGCAAACTTTAAGAAGTTTTGAAGATTTGAAAAAACAAGGTCTAATAAATCAAGATCTTTACAGGTTCTTTCAGCTTAGACACCACATAAACAATATACTTAAAAAGGAGGATTTGGAAAGGGCCCAGTCAGGTGTTCTGAAGGTCTTCTTAATGGCATATAAAGGGATCCCAGGGATCAGATACATTTCTAAAATATACCAAGGTCTTCAAGACTTAAAAGGAGACAACACATCATATATAAAAGAGAGATGGGAAAAAGAGGGGAATTTCACTTTACAATTGGAAATATGGGAAAAGCTAAATAAACAGCAATGGAAAAGTACCTCATCCCTGCAGTGGAGAGAATTTGGATGGAAAAATTTGGTAAGATTTTTCAGAACACCTGCACAAAACAAATTTACCCATAAGGGGTTGAACTGTTGGCGCTTGTGTGGTGAAAAGACTGCAAATCATTTTCATGTGTTATGGTCATGCCCAGTTATCCACCAATATTGGACCAATGTACAGACAATATTGGGGAAAATATTCAAAATAACAGTTCCCTTTTCTTTTGTAACTTTGTATTTGGGTTTACTACCGGACTCACTGGAAAGACGAGGAGATAAATACTTATTCAATGCTTTAATATTGGCAAGTAAAAAAGCCCTAACTAAAAAATGGATGCTGAAGGACTGTCCTACACCTGAAGATTGGTTTAACGTGATTCAAGACATTTACTCGATGGAAAAGTTGACATTCGCACTGAGACAGGACATGGATGGGTTCATGAACTTTTGGCAACCCTGGATCGCATATGTGTCTTCCATTAGATCTAATCTTTGACAAATACCATTTCAATAATGGTCCCGCTCTTTGTTCCAATGCTACTCAGATGCTCTTTTACTTTTAATTACTTAATTTTCTGTTTGTTTGTTTTTTTGCTGTTCTGTTTGTTTGTTTATTTGGGTTTTTTTATTTAATTCTCTTTAATTTCACTTTTTCTTTCACTTTAAAAAAAAAGGGGGGTGTTGTAATAACTATCCTACCAATGTTGTCAAATAACAAAAAATAAGGGAACGTGTGATGAAAATGTAAACAATGCAATGCTGTAATGACCTGTATACCCTTTACAAAAACTTAAATAAAAAAAACAAAAAAACAGAAGACTCGTCAATTAGAAAGAAAATGGCGCTCCACTAATTTAGATGAAATCTATTTAGCTTGGAGAAATCATCTTTTAATTTATAAAAAATCTCTTAGAAAAGCTAGAACGAGTTATTACTCTGCATTAATAGAAGAGAACAAGAATAATCCCAGGTTTCTTTTCATCACTGTAGCCAGGTTGACAAAGAATCAGGACTCTGTCAATCCTAGCATTCCCTTAGAGCTTATTAGTCAGGACTAACTTTTTCAATAATAAAATTTCATCCATCAGAGATAAAATCAATCAGATTCTTCCCACAGCTAACTTAAATACTGTAACTACTACAACTCCTTCTATTGATGTCTGTCTTGATGAGTTTACTCCAATTGACCTTTGTGAGTTAGACAAAATAGTTTCCTCATCCAAACCTTCAACTTGTCTTTTAGACCCTATTCCTACCAGGTTATTTAAAGAAGTCTTCCCACTTATTGGTAGCTTTAGTCTTCATATAATCAATTCTTCATTAACTTTAGGCCATGTACCGCAGGCTTTTAAAACGGCTGTAATTAAACCCTTACTCAAAAAGCCAACGCTAGATCCAGGAGCTTTAGCTAACTATAGACCAATCTCTAATCTCCCTTTCATTTCAAAAATCTTAGAAAGAGTTGTTGCTACGCAATTATTTGACCACCTGCAGGGAAATGGTTTACTTGAAGAGTTTCAATCTGGGTTTAGAATCCATCATAGTACTGAAACAGCCTTAGCGAAGGTCACTAATGACCTCCTCATCGCATCTGATAATGGACTGGTTTCTGTACTTGTCCTTTTAGACCTTAGTGCAGCTTTTGATACTATCGATCATAATATTCTACTTGATAGATTAGAACACTATGTTGGACTTAATGGAACTTCGTTGCAGTGGTTTAGATCTTATTTATCTGATAGGTTCCAGTTTGTTCATGTAAATAATGAGTTTTCTTTCAACTCAAAGCTTAGTCATGGAGTTCCACAGGGATCTGTGCTAGGCCCTACTCTTTTTAGTTTATATATGCTTCCTTTAGGCAACATTATTAGAAAGCACTGTATACATTTTCATTGTTATGCAGATGACACACAATTATACCTGTCAATGAAGCCAGATGATAGTAATCAATTAGCCAAGTTAGAAGCCTGTCTTAAGGAAATCAAAGCTTGGATGACTTGTAATTTCCTGCTATTAAATTCAGATAAGACTGAAGTCATTCTTGTTGGTCCAAAAAACCTTAGAAATTCCTTTCCAAATCAAACTTTCAGTTTGGATGCGGTTACTCTTTCTCTTAATAGCTCTGTGAGGAACCTTGGAATTATTTTTGATCAAGATCTGTCTTTCAATTCACATATTAAATTTGTTTCTAAGACTGCCTTCTATCATTTGCGTAATATTGCCAAGATTAGGAGCATCTTGTCTCAGAGTGATGCTGAGAAACTGATCCACGCTTTTGTTAGCTCGAGATTAGATTATTGTAATTCTTTATTATCAGGCTGTCCGAAAACATCTTTAAAAAGTCTTCAGCTGATCCAAAATGCTGCAGCAAGAGTTTTAACAGGTACTAGAAAGAGAGATCATATCTCTCCGGTTCTGGCCTCCCTTCATTGGCTTCCCATAGAGTTTAGAATTAAGTTTAAAATCCTTCTTCTTACTTACAAAGCTCTAAACAATCAGGCTCCTTTTTATTTAAAAGATCTGATACTACCGTATTATCCTAACAGAGCACTACGCTCCCAAAATGCAGGATTACTTGTAATACCTAGAATCTCCAAAAGTACAATGGGAGGCAGAGCCTTCAGTTATCAAGCTCCTCTCCTGTGGAACCAGCTGCCAATCTGGATTCGGGAGTCGGACTCGATCTCTGTTTTTAAGAATAGGGCTAAAACCTACCTTTTTGATATAGCCTACAATTAGGGAGGGATCATGTGTTTCTGAACCCTCCCTTAGTTATGCTGCTAATAGGTTTAGTCAGCCGGGGGACCTCCAGTAATGCACTGGGCCTCACTCCTTTCCTCACTCTCAATGAAATATTTTTTTTGCTGGTCATTAACATTTGTTTGTTCTCTCCCATAGATTGAGTCCCCATCGTGCTGTTTGTTCTCTACATGTCTGTTCTTTTCATCTTCTCTATTCCCTCACCCCCCAGCCAGTCGCAGCAGATGACTGCCCCTCCCTGAGCCTGGTTCTGCTGGAGGTTTCTTCCTGTTAAAAGGGAGTTTTTCCTCTCCACCGTCGTCAAGTGCTTGCTCACAGGGGATCGCCTGATTGCTGGGGTCTTTCTGCAACTGTGGGGGTTCCCCCTACAGTTGATAGTGCTATGAGATGACTGTTGTTGTGAAATGGCGCTATATAAATAAAGTTGAATTGAATTGAATTGAATTGAATTATTCACTGTTTTAATATTGTCAAGTAAAAAAAAGCCCTAACAAAAAAAATGGATGTTGAAAGACTGTCCTACACCTGAAGATTGGATTAATGTGATTCAGGACATTTATTTGATGGAAAAGTTGACATTTGCACTGAGACATGACATGGATGGGTTCTTTAACTTCTGGCAACCCTGGAACGCATATGTGTCCTCCATCAGATCTAATCTTTGACAAACACCATTTCAATAATGGCACCTCTCTTTGTTCCAAGGCTACTCAGATGCTCTTTTATTTTTCTGCTCTTTTGTTTTTTTTGTTTTGTTTTTTTTGTTCTTTTTTTAATTTCTCTTTTTCTTTCACTTAAAAAAAGGGTGTTGTAATAATTTTTTTTCCAATGTTGTCAAAAAACAAAAAAAGGGGAATATGTGATGAAAATGTAAACAATGCAATGCTGTAATGACATGTATACTCTTTACAAAAACTTAAATTAAAAAAAAAGAATACCTTGATAGTCTTGAGATTTCATTGTACCCTGCACAGATTCAAGACACCCTGTGCCAGATGCAGCAAAGCAGCCCCACAACATAACAGAACCTCCTCCATGTTTCACAGTAGGGACAGTGTTCTTTTCTTGGTATGCTTCATTTTTGCGTCTGTGAACATAGAGCTGATGTGCATTGCCAAAAGTTCCAGTTTTGTCTCGTCTGTCCATAGGACATTCTCCCAGAAGCTTTGTGGCTTGTCAAAATACAGTTTGGCAAATTCCAGTCTGGCTTTTTTTATGATTTGTTTTCAACAGTGGCATTCTCCTTGGTCGTCTCCCATGAAGTCAATTTTGGCTCAAACAATGACGGATGGTGCGATCTGACTCTGATGTACCTTGACCTTGGAGTTCACCATGAATGTGTTTGGAGGTTGTTCTGGGCTCTTTTGTTACCATTCGTATTATCCGTCTCCTCCTGCGGCCACGTCCAGGGAGGTTGGCTACAGTCCCATGGATCTTAAATTTCTGAATAATATGTGCAACTGTAGTCACAGGAACATCACGCTGCTTGGAGATGGTCTTATAGCCTTTACCTTTAACATGCTTGTCTACAATTTTCTTTCTAATCTCCTGAGACAACTCTCTCCTTTGCTTCCTCTGGTCCATGTTTAGTGTGGTACACACTATGTCAACAAAAAGCACAGTGACTACTTGTAACCCTTTAAATAGGCTGACTGACTGATTACAAGTTTGTAGACACCTGTGATGTTAATTAGAGGGCACATCTTGGTTGAATGTGTCCCTATGGTCACATTATTTTCAATCTTTTCTAGGGGCACCATCATTTTTGTCCAGGCCTGTTTCATGAGTTTGTTTTTTTAAAATAATTCTGTTGAACCACAATTCAAAAGCATTGTCTGATTTTCATTGGTTAATTTTCATAGAATTCTTATTGATTACCACTTTTGTCAGATTCAAGTTATTTCTGTGACCATTGTGGGTTTTTCTTTCATTAACAGAGGGGTACCAACAATTTTGTCCACATCTGTATATCACGATATCTTGAGCTCGTCTCCAACCACTGTATAAATGTAAAACCTTTGCATAAAATGACACCGGCACGATAACAGAAACAGACCCCTGTTTTGCATTGTTTTAAATTGCATACAAAAAGGGAGGTTGGATAAAATCAAGTTAAATTTAGCAAACTTTATTGAACCAGTCAGACAACCCCACTCATAAATTTGCAACAAATCAGAATAAATAATGGTAGGCCTTCCTATTATGGCCTGTAATAAAATTATTACAAACAAAACAAACAACAAAAATGGACTCAACACAATAAAAAGTGCATGAAGTAAGAATTCTAGAGAAAGATATTTTAAAACCATATAAATTAAAGTCCACTTTTTCTGTTTGGTCATGTTTTTAACAATAAGGGCCATGCCTTTGGCAGTATAACTTGTGACCGCAGTTGTGATCTCTTTCTAGTTTGCACTTTTGTTGTATGGGATAAATTCTCCAAATGAAGAAGCCATATAGTCATTTTCTTAGGGCTGGTTCCTTTATTTTTTCATTTATTTATTTTTGTAGGACTTGGGATGTTGAGAGCAATTCTTAATGCATTCTTGAATGAGTGAATCTTTATTTCGGATAGATTAAATGTAAAGATTAAAAGAAAAGAACAGAATAATACTGTATAACAAAGGAGGAAAAATCTATCAAGGTCAAATTAAACAATAACTCCTCAGATTATACAGTTCAATATAAGTTATCTGAAATGGTGACGGCTGAAGCCACAGCTTATATTGTCTACCCATGTTCCATCTAAGAATTCAAAAGGAAAATAAAATAAGAGTGATTACAATTCAGAACAAAGCTAAGACAAAACGTGACAAAAAACTAAGTAACAGCATAACACAGACTGAATATGATAATTCTTATGTGATTTTATATGTCATCTTGTACATATGTTTGGAGTATTTCTTCCTTTAGTTTTTGTTTAAATTGTCCAAGTGTTGTACATGATTTTAATTCAGGTCCAAAAGCATTCCACAATCTGACTCCTTGCACTGAGACACAGTGTTGCTTGGTGGTAGTTCTCACTGAAGGTTTTTGAAATATACATGTTCCTCTGAAATGATATTGTTTCTCCCTTATTTGGAACAACTTTTGGATATTTGCGGGCAGTGATAGACTCTTCACTTTAAACATTATTATTGCAGTTTTAAAATCAACCAGATCTTTCAACTTGAGAACTTTTAATTTAAGAAAAAGTGGGTTTGTTGGTTCCCTGTAAGCAGCTTTGATTATTATTCTAATAGCTCTCTTCTGAAGCATAAAGACTGGATATATGTTTGTTTTATATGTATTTCCCCATGCTTCAGTACAATATGTTGTGTATGGGAGTATTAATGAATGGTACAAAGTATACTGTATAGTGTGGGTTGATTCAGCAAATATTTCACTCTGTGTAGTATTGCGATTGATTTGGATATTTTACCTTTAATATAATTAATATGTGACTTCCAACACAGTTTATTATCAATTATTACTCCAAGAAATTTAATTTTGGGTACCCTTTCAATCTCTATCCCATTTACACTGAGTTTAGATACTCAGTTGTTGTGATGGTTAAAAATTATAAATTTTGTCTCACTTAAATTGAGCGTTAATTTGTTTGAATCAAACCACAGTTTAAGCTTTCCTAATTCCTTTCCGAGTGTATCCAAAAGTTGATCCAAATTATTCCCACTGCTTAATAAACGAGTGTCATTTGCAAACAAACTAATAGTTTTTTGAATGCAAAAGATGCAGTAGACTTACACAATGGTCCCCTCCGGCATACAACTAGGAAAATACCGGTCGCTATGGAGGGTGAGAATATGTATGGGCACATAATCATACCATGTAGGATAACTAAGTAGATGGTTATGCTGTTTCATCCCATCTAGCAACAATGCTCTGCACTGTGTGTGTTTATATATTTACATATTTATTCCATCTAGCTACAATGCTCAGCACTGGGTGTGTTTATATTTATATATTGTAACGTGCGCGCCAACTGACGACGTCCCACCGGGAGGTTCGAACTCATGCCTCCCGCTCCGGAGTCCCGCACTCTACCTGTGTCGCCAATAGGGTCAACCCACTTGGCAAGCCAAGTAGGGTGTTCATATTGAGTTCGCTACACTACTCCCCTCTGGTTCTTGACATCGTCCCGATGTCAGCGCCGCACCACAGCTTGGGAACCAGTAAATCCCACTTCTGACACCAATGTAACGTGCGCGCCAACTGACGACGTCCCACCGGGAGGTTCGAACTCATGCCTCCCGCTCCGGAGTCTCGCACTCTACCTGTGTCGCCAATAGGGTCAACCCACTTGGCAAGCCAAGTAGGGTGCTCATATTGAGTTCGCTACAATATCTATATATTTATTCCATCTAGCTACAATGCTCCGCACTGTGTTTTTATATATCTACATATTATTCCATCTAGCTACATTGCTCCGCACTGTGTGTGTTTATATACTTACATATTTATTCCACCTAGCTGCAATGCTCCGTACTGTGGGTGTTTATATATTTACATATTTATTCCATCTAGCTACAATGCCCTGCACTGTGTGTTTATATATTCATATATTTATTCCATCCAGCTACAATGCTCTGCACTGTGTGTGTGTGTAAATATATATTTTATAGTAATATGTACATATGTATATTAGCTGCTCTTGCTTGCTTGTTTTTTTCTTGCCTTCTGATTGTTGCTCTGAGTGTTGCTATCCCTGTGCTGTTGCAATCCTGGAATTTCCCCGTTGTGGGACTAATAAAGGCTTATCTTATCTTATCTTATTAAATCCATTTTTCTGAAACTTTACATATATCATTTATATACATATTAAATAACAATGGCCCCAAAACTGAACCCTGTGGGACTCCACAAGTAATCTTCAGTAACTGCAACTGATATTTGTTCTTTAAGTAACTACATAAAGAGGACAGTGCTACCCCCCAATACCATAATTTTGTAGTTTCTTTAACAATAATTTATGATCCACTGTATCAAATGCTTTTTTAAGATGCAGGACTTCCCCAACTGAATACTCTTTATTTTCAACAGCAGTTGATATTTTTTCTATAAATTCCATTACAGCAAGTGCAGTTGTCCTTTTGTGTCTGAACACATATTGCTGCTCACACAATAAATTATTCTTCATTATAGTGATAATGCATGTTAACAACAACTGGTGCAGACCGGGACATATCACGGTTAAACAACAACACTGCAGTAAAGACATTGAGTTGCTAGCTGTTAGCATGCGGCCTACATATCTCCCGAGGGAATACTCACACGTGATCAGCATTGTTGTTTATGCAAATCCGACGGCAAACGCTGGGACAGCGCGTGATGTCATCCATTCAGTAACTGGCAGGCTGCAGACAGAACACCCAGATGCTCTTCTCCTCATCTCAGGCGATTTCAACCATGTTTCACTGTCTCCCATTCTACCCACGTTTACCCAGTATGTCACATGCCACACTAGAGACAATAAAACACTAGACTTATTCTACGCAAACACTAAGGAGGCGTACACCTCATCACAACTCCCCCCACTCGGGAGATCGGATCACAACTTGGTTCATCTCCGGCCAGTGTACAAACCCCTAGCGCACAGACAACCTCCGGCCATGCGCACAGTGAAGTTATGGTCTGAGGAGGCAATGGACACTCTAAAGGGCTGTTTTGAAACCACCGCCTGGGAGCAGCTCTGCGATCCACATGGTGAGGACATCGATGGCCTCACTCACTCACACCATCACGGACTACATCAGCTTCTGTGTGGACAACACCGTTCCCACCAAGACCATACGGTGTTGCTCAAACAACAAACCCTGGATCAACCCTGAGATAAAAACACTTCTGAGAGAGAAGAAGAGGATCTTCAGGTCAGGGAACAGGGAGATGCTGAAGTCCGTACAGAGGGAGCTGAGGAGAAAGATCAGAGAAGGCAAGGACAGCTTCAGGAAGAAGATGGAGGACAAGCTGCAACAGAGCGACATCAGCGGGGTCTGGAGAAACCTTAAAACCATCTCTGGGCTCCAGAATACCTCCTCCCAGGCCACGGGGGGCAGGGAGTGGGCGAACAATCTGAATCTGTTTTTCAATAGGTTTGACCAACCGCCCTCCCCCCTGACTGCACAACAACCACTGCTGCCTCTAAAGACATCAAGTCCTGCCGCCCACTCCCCACTCCCCACTCCACCAACACCCCCCCCACTCCCAACACACAGCCCCCCAACCTGACCCTCACTAAGACCCAGGTGAGGACGGAGCTGAGGAAGATCAAGGCGAGGAAGGTGTTGGGACCGGACGGCATCAGCGCAAAGCTCCTCAAGTCCTGTGCAGACCAGCTGAGTGGGATTATGGAGTACATCTTCAGTCTGAGCCTGAAGCTGGGGAGGGTACCACAGTTGTGGAAAACATCTTGTGTGGTACCTGTACCAAAGACTTCCCACCCCAAAGATCTGAACAGCTACAGACCAGTGGCCTTGATGTCCCACATGATGAAGACCCTGGAGAGACTGCTCCTTGCTCACCTCCGCCCCCTGGTGGGACCAGCGATGGATCCACTCCAGTTCGCCTACCAGCATGGCATTGGGGTGGAGGATGCGGTGATCTTCCTCCTTCACCGTTCTCTGTCCCACCTGGAGAAGCCCGGGAATGTGAGGATCAAGTTCTTTGACTTCTCCAGTGCTTTCAACACCATCCAACCGATGATCCTGACGGACAAGCTGCTGTGCACAGGGGTGGACCAGCACCTGTCATCATGGATCCTGGACTACCTTACAAACCGGCCTCAGTTTGTGAGAACCCGGGACTGTGTGTCCGACACAATCATCGGTAGCACGGGGACCCCCAGGGAACGGTTTTGGCTCCCTTCCTGTTCACCCTTTATACTGCGGACTTCTCACACAATACAACACACTGCCATCTACAGAAGTTCTCTGATGACTCTGCGATCGTTGGCCTCATCTCCAACGGAGATGAAGCTGAGTACAGAGGGCTTATCCAGGACTTCGTGGACTGGTGCCATCGGAACTGCCTCCAGATCAACGCGAGGAAAACTAAGGAGCTGGTGGAGGACTGCCACAGGCAAGGACAACCCCTCACAGCACCAGTAAATATACAGGGAACAGACATCGAGATGGTGACATCCTATAAGTACCTGGCTGTTCATCTGAACAATAAACTAGACTGGTCACACAATACTGACGCACTCTACAAGAAGAGACAGCACAGGCTGTTCCTACTGAGGAGACTCAGGTCTTTTGGTGTACAAGGGGCGCTGCTGAAGACATTCTATGACATGGTGGTGGCATCAGCCATCACTTTTGGAGTGGTCTGCTGGGGCAGTGGCATTACAGCAGCCGATAGGAAGAGACTGAACAAACTGATCAAGAAAGCTAGCTCTGTCCTGGGGCAGTGCCTTGACCCAGTGGAGGAGATAGGAGAGAGAAGAATGGTGGATAAACTGTCATCTCTGCTGGAGTCCGAGTTCCACCCTATGCAGGACATACTGAATGCACTGAGGAGCTCATTTAGCAGCAGACTACATCATCCTAGGTGCACAACCGAGAGGTTTCACAGGTCCTTCCTACCTACAGCTGTCAGACTGTACAACCTAAGCAGGGCTGCTCGCAGAGATAGCAAAAAGACGTGACAACCTAATAGTTTTGAATGCAAAAGATGCAATAGACTTACACAATGGTCCCCTCCGGTATACAACTAGGAAAATACCGGTCGCTATGGAGGGTGAGAATATGTATGGGTACATAATCATACCATGTAGGATAACTAAGTAGACGGTTGTGCTGTTTCATTCCATCTAGCTACAATGCTCCGCACTGTGTGTGTTTATATATTTACATATTTATTCCATCTAGCTACAATGCTCCGCACTGTGTGTTTATATATATATTTATATATTTACTCCATCTAGCAACAATGCTCCACACTGTGTGTGTTTATATATTTACATATTTATTCCATCTAGCTACAATGCTCCGCACTGTGTGTGTTTATATATCTACATATTTATTCCATCTAGCTACAATGCTCCGCACTGTGTTTATATATTCATATATTTATTCCATCTAGCTACAATGCTCCGCATTGTGTGTGTTTATATATTTACATATTTATTCCATCTAGCTACAATGCTCCGCACTGTGTTTATATATCTACATATTTATTCCATCTAGCTACAATGCTCCGCACTGTGTGTTTATATATTCACATATTCATTCCATCTAGCTACAATGCTCCGCACTGTGTGTGTTTATACATCTACATATTTATTCCATCTAGCTACAATACTCCGCACTGTGTTTATATACTCATATATTTATTCCATCCAGCTACAATGCCCCGCACTGTGTTTATATATTTATATATCTATCCCATCTAGCTATAATGCTCCGCACTGTGTGTCTATATATATATTTATATTTATATGTACATATGTATACTTGCTGCTCTTTTTTCTCTTGCCTTCTGATTGTTGCTCTGAGTGTTGCTATCCCTGTGCTGTTGCAATCCTGGAATTTCCCCATTGTGGGACTAATAAAGGCTTATTTTATCTTATCTTATCTTATAAAGTCGTCAGTTCTCTCACAGAATATTTTTTCAAGTATCTTAGAAAATTGCGGCAATAGTGAAATAGGTCTATAGTTTGAAAATTCCCCTCTGTCACCCGTCTTGTATATCGGAATTACTTTGGCTATTTTCATTGCTCTGGGAAATATACCTGTTTGGAGAGACAGGTTGCAGATATACATCAGTTGCTTCACTAAGCATTCAATGATAGTTTTGACTAAAAGCATATCAGTACCATCACAATCTGTAGATGTTTTATTTTTAAATGATTTAACAATTTCAATGACCTCTCTCTCGTCTGTGTTCTTTATGAAAATGGAGTCTTTTATAGCAATTTTTTGCTTATTGTATCACCTGTAGATGCCGTAATGGGTATTTCTCAAGCCAAATTAGGACCAATGTTAACAAAAAATTTATTAAATTCATCTGCAGGTGAGACTGCATTCACACTTTGAGTCGTTTTTTTTTTTTTTTTGAAAGATTGGTTGGGTAGCTTGTATTTCTGTTTTTATTTCCAAGAATATTGTTAAGTATTGTCCATGCATTTTTAATATTATCTCTGTTTTTCTCCAGTTCTTTACTGTAAGAGTCTCTTTTACTATATCTCATTATATATATATTAACTTATTTTTGTATGTTTTATACTGCTGCTCTGCTTCTTTTGTCCTTTTCTTTAGAAAAGCTTTATATAATGAATTTTTCTTTTTACATGCTTTTTGTAATGCTTTGGTTAACCATGGCTTGTCGACAAATTTCTGTTTAAGCTTTTTCTTTACTAATGGACAATTTTTTTTCGTAAAGAGTGGTTACAATATTCATGAATGTGTCGTAAGGCTTCATTTACATCTGATACATAGACTTTTGTCCAGTCTTGCTTCAGCAGGTCTTCTTTAAAAGAACTGATTGCATTTTGTGATTTGTATCTGAAAGATTTTAAAGTTTTTTCTATATTGGCCCCCCGTGACCATGGATAAGTGCAAAGACTGGCAGATGGTCACTTATGTCATTTATCAATAATACACTTTCTATTTTCTTATCAATAATATTAACAAACAGGTTATCAATAAGTGTAGCAGTGTGACCAAGTGGTCCCAAGGTTGTCATAGCCGGGGGTGGAAGTGGGGATAAGCTCCCACTATCTATAAAGTGCTCCCATATGGTGTGTGTCTCTTACAGCCTCTGACAACTAAGTTCAGCTCCTGGTGTGCTTGTCGCGGGACTGCTTCTACTGACAGGAGAAGGGGTGAAGGCAGGTTTATGGCGCCTTAAAACCAGACTGTTTCGGGTAGGTGGGGCTCGACAGCCGGGAAGGCAGCTCACCTAGGGGAAGGAAAACCCTGATTTCAAACCTCCACTGCCTTACAGTATACCTGCTCACGGGAAAGGCTTCGGGAGTCAACCCTGAGGAAAAATCCGGAGTCGGAGCCCCTAAGGCAGTTCGTCGTTGTCTACAACGTTGCTCTAGTAGCTCCTGCGATGGCGCTGGAACCATGTGTACTGGCTTTTGCCTTTCCATTGGATCATTTCAGTGACGTGGAGAGGGGGGACCTGCTGCATGAGTAAAAGCTTCTCCTCCATATCAACTTACCCAGGCTTTGCGCAATGGAGAGGACACTCCAGCTTCGCTATGCAGCGTTGATACAACACGGGATGCAGCAGTCTACCGGTTATAAGTCTTCGTTTGATTGGCGTAGAGCTCGACGCCAGGGGTTGCTTCCGACAGTGGGAGGGGCCATCGTGCTCCACTGGGCAGCTACCGCCTGCCTTAAGTTGGGCAGCCCCCAGCCAATAAGGTGCTGCCTCACCACGGACCGTTAACCTCACTGGGTGCGTGGGGTCTAGGATGAAAACCGACAAGCGGTTCGATAACCTCGCACCAAGCAACAAGAACAGAAAGAAGAAAACACCCTCCCTAAAGATGGGCACATGGAACGTCAGAACAATGACACCAGGTTTCTCTGACGATCTTCAGGAAATCAGCGATGCTCGCAAGACAGCAGTCATCAACATGGAACTGAGCAGACTGCAGATGGACATCGTCGCTCTCCAAGAGACCAGGCTCGCAGGGTCAGGATCTGTGAGAGAGAGGGACTTCTCCTTTTTCTGGCAGGGGAAACCACCTGACGAGACCAGGGAACATGGAGTTGGATTTGCGGTTAGGAACACCCTCCTGGGATCCATTATTCCACCCACAGAGGGAAGCGAATGCATTCTGTCCCTTCAGCTTCACTCCTCAGAGGGGACAGTCAGTTTAATCAGTGCCTATGCACCAACACTGACGTCTACGGCGGAAGCTAAAGACAAATTCTACGACGTCCTCAGTACCGCCATAGAGAAAATCCCAAAACAGGAGCCACTGTTCATCCTCTGTGACTTTAACGCTAGAGTTGGTGCCGATTACAACTCTTGGCCTACCTGTTTGGGCCAATTCGGCATAGGAAGGATGAACGAAAATGGACAACGTCTACTGAAACTCTGTTGCCATCACGGTCTCTGTATCACAAATACATTCTTTAACACGAAGTCCCAACACAGAGTCTCCTGGAGACATCCAAGATCCAAGCACTGGCACCAGCTTGATTTGATTCTCACCAGACGCAGCTGTCTACCCAGCGTCCACATCACACGAAGCTACTAGAGTGCTGACTGTGATACAGATCACTCCCTAGTATGTAGCAAGGTCAAACTGTGAACCAAGAAAGTGCACCGCACGATAAAGGAAGGCAGGCCTCGCATTGATACAAGTAAGATGCACGACCAGGAGAAAGTGGAGGAATTTGCACGCATGCTTGAGGAATCTCTCCCAGGCCGTTCCGGCGCTAGTGCCCAAGAAAGGTGGCAGCACTTCAGAGATGCCGTGCACAAGGCTGCCATGACCACCTTTGGCAAGAAAACCAGCAGGTTAGCAGACTGGTTCGAGGGTCACTTCGATGAAATGATCCCAGTAATCGTGGAGAAGTGGAATGCCTTGGTAGCTTATAAAGCCTGCCCCAGCGAACGCAACCTGCAAGTCCTCCGGGCCGCCCGTAGCAAAGTCCAGCAGCGTGCCAGGCGATGCGCCAACGACTACTGGCTTCAGCTCTGCTCCCAGATACAGCTGGCTGCAGACATGGGCAACATCAAGGGGATGTACGATGGTATCAAGCTGGCCTTGGGCCCTATACAGAAGAAAATTGCTCCCTTAAAGTCTGCCACAGGGGAGGTAATCCAGGATCGGGCACAACAGATGTAGCGCTGGGTAGAGCACTACTCTGAGCTGTATGCCAGGGAGAACATAGTAACTGACGATGGCCTGAATGCCATCGAGTGTATGCCTGTACTGGGGGAGTTTGATGGAGAACCGACCATCGATGAACTGAGCGAGGCCCTTGACTCCCTTGCCACCAGCAAAGCCCCCGGGAAGGACGGCATCCCTGCCGAGGTTCTGAAGTGCTGCAAAGGGTCACTGATCACAGAGCTGCATGAAATCCTCTGTCTGTGCTGGATAGAAGGTGACAGGAGCGACTGCAATAACTACCGTGGCATCTCTCTCCTCAACATCGTTGGGAAGCTGTTCACTCGTGTTATCCTCAAGAGGCTTCAAGTTCTGGCAGAAAGAGTCTACCCCGAATCGCAGTGCGGGTTCCGAGCCAACAGGTCTACAATCGACATGGTGTTCTCTCTCAGACAGCTGCAGGAGAAATGCAGGGAACAGAGGCAGCCACTCTTCGTAGCCTTCATTGACCTGACGAAGGCTTTCGACCTTGTTAGTAGGGATGGCCTCTTCAAAATCCTCTCCAAGATCGGATGTCCGCCCAAGCTGCTCAGCATCATCCGATCATTTCACAATGACTTGAAGGGCACAGTCGTCTTTGACGGCTCAACTTCATCTGCCTTCGATATTAGAAGCGGAGTGAAACAGGGATGCGTTCTCGCACCGACTTAGTTCGGAATCTTCTTTGCCGTCATGCTGAAACACGCCTTTGGTTCTGCCAAAGAGGGCATCTACCTTAGAACCAGATCGGATGGAAAGCTCTTCAACCTCTCCAGACTAAGAGCAAAGTCCAAGGTCCAGCTAAAATGTCTTCATGACTTCCTCTTCGCAGATGATGCAGCAATCACCGCCCACTCAGCCGAGAACCTTCAGCAGCTCATGACTCGTTTCAGCAAGGCTTGTCACGACTTCAGACTCACCATCAGCCTGAAGAAAACACAGATCATGGGACAAGGCGTGGATTCTCCACCCAGCATCAGTATCTTCGATCGTGAACTAGATGTTGTCCATGACTTTGTCTACCTGGGATCCACTATCAATGACTCCCTCTCTCTCGACATGGAGCTCAATAAGCGCATCGGCAAAGCAGCTACGACCATGTCCATACTGACAAAGAGAGTGTGGACCAATGGCAAGCTGACAGAGCATACCAAAATCCAGGTCTACAGAGCTTGCGTCCTCAGCACCCTCCTGTATGGCAGCGAGTCCTGGACCCTGCGAGCCTGACAGGAAAAGAAGCTCAACGCATTTCACATGCGCTGTCTCCGTCGCATCCTACACATCACCTGGCAGGACAAAGTCACAAACAACAGCGTCCTGGAGAGAGTTGGAATCCCCAGCATGTACATGCTGCTGAAGCAGAGACGCATGCGCTGGCTGGGGCATGTGATACGCATGGACGATGGCAGGATCCCCAAGGATCTCTCCTACGGTGTCCTAGCTCAAGGCAAACATCCGTCAGGCAGACCCCAACTGCGTTACAAGGATGTCTGCAAAAGGGACTTGATGGCCATGGATGTCGACCTCACCACGTGGGAAGCTGTAGCCTCAGACCGGACGGCCTGGAGGCAGATTGTGCAGAAAGGCCTGTCTAGCTTTGAACAGTCACTTATACAGCAAGCTGAGGCGAAGCGACAGAGGAGAAGGCCCCGAGGCCAGGCAGACCGACCAGCAACGGACTTCACCTGTGTCCAGTGCGGCAAGGATTGCCACTCCCGCATCGGACTTTTCAGTCACACCCGACACCGACGCTGCATCAAAACCACCCAGAGCGCAACTCCATAGTCTCCCAAGACTGACGGATGCCAGAGGAGGAGCAGTGTGAACTGTGATTCTACTGGGATGTGTTATTGTGGGATATAGACTCATACTACACATAGAATTCATGAACTCTGTAATTACATGTTGTTAAAATGGATTTAGTAAATCAATATTGAAGTCTCCACAGATTACAACCATTTTCTTATTAGTTATATTATTATACAACTTGACTAACTTATCTCTGAATGTCTCAACGCAAGTTCCTGGCATCCTATATATACAACTTATAATTAGATTTTTTGTTTTATCTTGGTCAGTCTCAACAGTAACACATTCCAGAATCCCTGGTAGTGCAAAGGACATTCCATTTACAAGTTTACACCTATACAGTTCATCAATATACAGTGCAACACCACCACCCTTTTTTTGAGATCTATTAATATAAAGCATCTGATATCCCTCTATTGCCATCAAAGAAGCCTGCTCTTCATTGAGCCAAGTTTCAGAGACTGCAATAGCTGTAAAATTTCTATCTGTCACGGCTGGCCCTCACGAGCCAGCATAAGACGCCACAGTTCAGTAAGTTGCAATTCAGTTCTTTTATTTATATTGCACAGGGCTTGGGTGTACAACACAACTTGCCACGCAGGCTTCGTTACACAACACAATATGAATTCACAATAGAGGTTAGCGGCTAGGACGAGGGGCACTCGTACGCCGCAAAGGCAAGGAATATTAAACGTGGAACAGGGAGAGAGTTATGGTAGAGACGAGGAGCTCTCGTCCGCCGCAATTAGGAAGGAATGTCAGCGAGGGAGAAGTACAATTCCAAATAATAGACAACTTACATGCAGAGGGATACGTCGGGGAACCCAGGGAGCATGTGGTAAGGAGACAGGGGAAAGTCATAAGACTTTTGACGAGACAGCCGCAGAGTCCAATTCACTCGCACTGACATTTAAAGCCAGCTGCTCATGATTGGCAATGCGGCGCAGCTGCTCAGGCTCTGACAGCTGAGAGCCCCCGAGCGTCTGGCCAATCAGAGCCCGGGAAACCCGAGTGACGACACCTGCTGTCAAAAACCTGACAGGGATGAGGAATAACCCGAGCGCGGACAAAAGCGCTCGGGATATGACACTATCTAGCTGTTTTAAATAGTCCTGAATCTGTGGAAAGTTCTTCTTAAGACTTCTGCTGTTAAAGTGTATTATTGATAGTTTACCATCTAATTGCACTTGACTTTTGAATTGCTTTTCAGTGTAATAATCAAAGTGATTATGAATATTATTGAAGAAGTGGTTATCAGGATCAGTATCATTTTCCATCTCTTGTAGTTTATGTTCAGCATAATGTGATATTTTCAGAGTCTGGATTTCCTCACTCTGTGTCAGATGACTTCCTCCAACTGGGGATGATTGATGTCTACTAAAGTCAGTCATAAGTTTTTTGTTTTGTTTTGTTTTTTAAAGTACATTGTCAAGGTATGTCACAAAAGGGCTGTTCTTGCCGTGTATGTGGATATGGATTATCGTAGTCTCTTAATTTTCTTAAACAGTGTTCATCTATATTTATTTAAGTCAGTGAGATCTCTAATTATTATAGCCTTTGCTTCCTCAGGTGTTCCATTTAGTTTAATCCAAACTCTACAGTTTCTTGTCCATGTTGCCTGTATCTTGTTTTGTCTTTTCAGCATCCATGCTTGCCATGCTATTTCAGCATTAGTCTTTGTTAAATGTTCATTTAGCTAAATTTCTGTTCCCCACAGCTTTCTGGCCTGCCTCAGTATGTCATTTTTTACCCTTCTGTTCACAAAGTGCATCACAATTGATTTCTTTATTTTATTATCCTTTCTGGGTAAAGTATGGCAGGCTAAAATTGCATTTACTTCAACCTTTATGTTTCTGCTTTCAAGGAACTGAAGCACCTGGTTTTCCAAGGAGACTGATTCACCTGGGGGAGCCTCCTCGCCTCTCATTCGTGCTGTAGCATGAGCATATGATTGGTATTTAATGTCTAGTCCACTAATGATTAAATCATCCATATGATAATATTGTTCAAGGTCCTCGATGCGTCGCTCCAAGTCTGCAGTTTTTTGTTTTATAATTTTTTTTATATAATTCTTCATATTATAGTGGCTGACATCTCAAGTCGTGAAATAAATTAATGGTAGTGCAACACAATTTGCACAAAACTGTATTTTGTTCAATTTTTACCTTCAGCGCTGATCCTTTTTAATCCTTTCATTCAAGTCAGCAGTCGGTATATATGTGTGTCATTTCATTTTTCCTTCCTCTCCCCATGCTCTGTAGTGTTGGCAGACTGTGCGTAAAAAACAAGCGTCTCGGCTCCATGAAACAGGCTCAAAAGAAGCAGGTCCTAACGAACAAAATTACTAGAAAAAAACAGATCTGGCAATGACTCTGAAATGAAACAGTGCAAGGAGGCGAGGTGAAGCACCATAGTTGCCAAGTCTGCTTATTATAAGCGACTTTGAGCTTGTTTTTTTCTAAAGTCACTTGTAAATCTCGTCAGTCACGGGTTGCGGGTTTTTGGGCTTGTTTTTTTTTTTTTTTGTAACTTTGATTTTTATTCATTTTTCATCATACATATTACATTCAGATCACAGTCTATATTTAAAAAAAAAGGAGCTAGAGGAAGAAAGAAAAAAAGGGGGGGGACAAATGTTGGAGCATCAAGTTTTTAGTTTCCATCTCTTAATTCTTCTGGGTTTTCCAGTGTCTTTGGTTATTCTTTCAATTTCTGTCTTGTTGTTGCACTTTGTAGTGTGTCCATTTCCGCCATTTTTTTTCATATTGTCCTTCTTGCATTCTTTGTCGATATGTTAGTTTTTCCATCAAACGTATATCCTCAACAATGTCAGTCCATTGCTCTTGGTCAGGAAGAACTTCTGATCGCCATTTTCTTGTGATTTTTTTTTACATGCAATCAGCAAGATTTTAACTAGATATCTGTCCTCAGCCTGTATTACATTGTCTCTTTTAAGATCACGTAAATACATCAAGTTACAGTTCATTGGTATATTATATCCTAATATCCTCTGTATTGTCACATGTATAGATTTCCAGAATGATGAGATTTTGCAGAAATTCCAAAACGTATGTGAGTGGTCTGCATTTTGAGCCCCACAGCCCCTCCAGCATATAGATTGGGTATTTGTACATTTTCTTTGAATCTGTGGTGTAATGAAATAGCGAATCAGGTTTTTCCATCCAAATTCCCTCCATGTCCTTGAACTTGTTGATGTGTGTTGTGTTTTCCATATTTCTTGCCAGTTTTCTTCTGTTATGTTTAAATTTAGCGCTTTCTCCCATTTCTCCTTTATATAGTTACTTGAATGTTTGTTTGCCGTAAGTTTCTGATATAGCTTTGAAATAATTCTTATTTTATTTCCTGCATATGAGCTTAAAATGAATTGTATAATCTCGCTCACATCTGTGTGGAGGTTATGCCTAATCTTCCTCATATAATAATCTCTCATCTGCAGATATCTGAAGAATTCCGATTTTTCTATTTAAATTTTCTTCTCATGTTTACAAAACTCCCGAAATCTTTTTTTCCGATACTGCCCCATGCTGTGATTCCCTTGTTCACCAGATTTTTGTATCCCCTATCTTGCTTTGCCGGTTCAAACTGACTGTCAAATGCTACCCATTTCAATAGTTTTATGTCCTCCTTTATATTATACTTTTGTACTATTTTATACCACAGTTTCAAAGTAAATTTAGTGATTGGGTCTATTTGTTTGATTTGCTTATATGCATCCTTATCTCCTATTATGCTTTGTACTGGGAGTCCCTCAATTTCCTTTTCCATTTCTTTCCATTTTGCCTCATATCCTCCGTCGCACCAACATATGATATACTGTATCTTATTTGTGCTGAGTAGTAATATTCCTTTAGACTTGGTAGACCCATGCCTCCTTTCTCTTTTGGTAACTGGAGAGTTTTATATTTCACTCTTGGCTTTTTACCTCCCCAAACAAATCTCGATATCATCCTGTCCCACTTTGAGAACTGGGCACCTGGAATCTCTGTTGGTAGAGCCTGGAAGAGGTAAAGCAGTCTAGGTTGTATGCTGATTTTGACTGTCTTAATTTTTGAATTCAGATCCATATTTAAGATTGACCATCTATCAATATCTTTTTTTATTTCTTGTTCCAACCTATCATAGTTTGCTTTATAGATTTTGCTTAGATCTTTAGGTATGCTCACTCCAAGGTATTTTATTTCTTTTTGTTTCCAGTTTAGTTTGATCTTATCAGTTATCTGGTTTAAAGGGTTGTAGTGGAATGTCAGTATTCGTGTTTTTGTTATGTTTATCTTGTATCCTGATAATTTTCCAAAATTTTCTATCAAGTTCATCATTTCCATTATTGATTCATCTGGTTGTTCAAGGTAAACTATATCGTCTGCAAATAGCCCAATCTTGTGTTCCACTCCCTTTATTGTTACACCTTTTAATTTCTTATTTTGTCGCATCGCTTGAGCCAGTGGCTCTATCAACAGAGCAAACAAGGTGGGCGATAGGCAGCATCCCTGCCTAGTTGATCTTTGTATATTTACTTTGTCTGTTAAGCTACCGTTTATCTTGATTCTTGCCACAGGTTTTTGATAGTGTCTTTATGCATTGTACTGATTTTTCGTTAAATCCAAAGCGTTCCAGCACATTATATAGGAACATCCAATTAACCCTATCAAATGCTTTTTCTGCGTCTAAACTCATTATTACTGCGCTTTTCTTTTTTTTTTATGTATTTGATTAATTATATGTATTGTTCTCCTGATATTATCATGTGTTTGGCATCCCTCTATGAAACCAGTTTGATCATCCTCTATCAATTCCGTCAAGAATGTCTTTATTCATTTACAGATAATTGTTGTATATATTTTATAATCTACATTTAATAAAGAGATTGGCCTATAGTTTCCGCATTGTTCCCTATCTTTCCCTGGCTTTAAAATAACTGAAATAATGGCTTCGTTCCATGATGGAGGTATTTTGTTGTTGTTTAATGTCCAATTAAATGACTTTAGTAGCTGTGGCGTGAGTTCTTCTATAAACAGTTTATAAAACTCAGAGGGGTATCCATCACTACCTGGTGATTTACCATTTTTAAGTGACTTAATCACATCTTTAATCTCTTGTGTTGTTATTTCTGCTGTTAGCTTTTCATTTTGTTGGTTTCCTATTGATGGCAAATCCAGTGTGCATAGAAATTTTTTTAATATCCTTAACATTTGTCTCTTCAGGTTGCAAGTATAGTTCTTGATAGAAATTATGGAATATTTCTTCGATGTTTTCTGGGTTAACTGTGGTTTTATTTGTGATGGGGTCCTTAATCTTATATACATTATTCACTGTTTGTTGTTTTCTTAACCGTTTTGCCAGCAGTTTTGTGGCCTTTGGCCCCGTTTCATAATATTTTTGTTTTAAATATCTATTTTTCCTTTCAATTTCATCTATTTGTATTTCTTTTATCTTTATTTTTTCTTCCTTAATTTCTTGATATATTTTTGGGTCATTTGTGCTTTGATGTTTACGTTCTAATTCCCTCAGTCCCTCACATCTTTGTTCATATGTTTTCAGTTTAGACTTATTTGCTTTTCCTGATTCAACAATTAATTTACCTCTTAACACGGCTTTTAGTGCATCCCATAGTATTGTTGGGTCCACTTCTTCATTATCATTCTCCTCGATATACTCGTTTATGTTTACTTTTATTCTTTCTTTCATTTTCTCATCATTTAACAAGTCCTACATTAAGTTTCCATGTTGTTTGTCGTTTTCTATTGTTAAAATATATTTCCATGTATATAGGATTATGATCTGATATTTCTGCCCCTCCAATCCGACAATTTCTCACCCTGTGTCTGTCACCTTCATTCATAAGTAAGTAATCTATTCTAGAATGTACTTTATGGACTGCTAAATAATGTGTATAGTCTTTTTCGAGTGGGTGCAGGTCCCTCCATATGTCTACCATACCCATTTCTGCCACTGAGGTTCTTATGAACTTTGCTACATGTTTTTTTGTCTTCTTAACACTTGTTGTGTCAACTTCATGATCCATGACGGCATTTAAGTCTCTTCCACAAATTAGGACTCCTTCACTGTGTGTTGCTATGAGATCAAACAGTTGTTGAAAAAAACCCTTGTCACTTTCTGGTGGGGCATAGATGTTCACTAATGTGATCTGCATACCATCTATTCTTCCCTTTATTATTACATACCTGCCTTCTTTATCCTGGATTTCTTGTTCATATACAAATTGTATTTTATTTGAAATTAGTATCATAACCCCCCTTTTAGTTCCTCCCTTAAATGAACTGTAGTAGGAGTTCTTATAGCCAAATCTTATTAGTTTCTCATGTTCTGTCTTGCTCAAATGTGTCTCTTGCATAAATGTAATTTCGGCTTTTTCCTTCTTGAATTTTCTTATTATTCTTTCCCTTTTAACAGGTGAGTTCAGACCATTCACGTTTAATGTCATTATCTTAAGATTTTTAACCATATTCATGTTTTTCCATTTTTTTAACTTGTGCTCCTAACCCCTTTAACAACAAAACTAACACATATTTGTACAAAAACACATTAACAAATCTCGACCTCCGTACTTTGGGCCTTTCTTCTGCCCACTGGTCCCTGTTGGTGGGTGGAGGAATTGTCCTCACCGAGTGAGGGGCCCTCCCTAGACCTCTAGTTACTATCCAAGTAATAGTCATTAGTCTAGAAATGTCCAACAAAAATCACTTAAACCTCTCCTAGCCGTTTGTTTCTCTTTTACCTTGTCTTCTTGGCCTTCATTTCTTCTGTGTCCTTCTTAATCTTTGTTATAATCTAGGCTTTCCGTTGAAAGCCTTGCAGTTTTTCTTGGGCCTGGTGCGCCACTTCCCTCTCCCGTCTTCTGCCGCTCACTCGCCTCCACTCCGGCTGTCGCGATGCGTTCAGTGCCGCCGCCGCCCCAGCTGCTTCCTCCGGTACGCTCACCACAAAGCCTCGCTCCGTCATGTCCCGCGCTGCCTCTCTGGCTGTGTTGTAGGTCTTCACGCCGTCCTCCCAATGAATTCTCATCTTCGTTAGCGGCGTTTGGAATCTAATTTTTTTCTCTTTCAGCATTTTTTTAATGTTGGCATATTTCTTTCGCTACTGCACAATTTCTGTCGGGTAGTCATGGTCAAAGAATATCTGTTTGTCGCCGACTCGTATCTTTTTTTTCCACGCTTGTGTCAGGATTCTTTCCTTTATGTCGTATTTCAGAAAGTTTACCACAACTGACCTGGGTGTAGAGTTTGGATTCGGGTTCTGTGCCGAGGCTCTGTGCGCTCGTTGGATCTGCAGGTCTGTTTCATCGGGCAGCTCAAGCTCTTTTTTAAGAAATGAGCCATGAATTTCGTCATCGAGTTGCCTTCAATGCCCTCCGGAACCCCGAAGATGCGTATATTGCTCCGCCTGGACCTGCTCTCCAGGTCGGTTATTTTTTCCTGCATCCTCTGTGTTTGTGCCGTCAGGGTCTGCAGCCGCTAGCTTGCCTCGGTCTTCCAGTCTTCCAACTCCGATATTCGAGCCTGTGCTTCTGTCATACATGCCCGTTGAGTGCCCAGTTCCTCCATGTTTTCAGCTAGCTTGCGCTCCATTTCTCTTCGGAGACCCATAATTTCCTCCTTCATCTCTTTTTTCAGCTCTTCCTTAAGAGCCTTTAAATCCTGTTGGAGTTGTCGCTTGAAGTCTTTTATGTCTTTACCTATATTGGCGATGCCAGTGTTCATAATATCGAGTTTGGCGTCCTCCATTTTCTCTGCTGTAGTCACCTCGTTTTTTTGGGCCTCGTGTTCAGCGATTTTTCCTGCGTTGTTGAAGAGGGATTCTTTAATTTTACCCTGCTTTTGTCCGTGTGCCCGGCTTCTTCGTGTTTTCATCCCTTGGTTTATTGATCCATTTATGTCGAGTTGGCCATTTACCAATGATTTTTAATCCGACTAGGGAGAGCTCTCTGTTTAAGCGTTATGTCTCTCCGCCATCTTCCCGGAAGTCCCCTTTGGGCTTGTTTTTTAATATGTAGTTGCTTATTTGGGCTTGCTTTACTGTCTGTGTGACAGCTCTCCCAGCTCGGATGCGCAAGATTATAAGCTGTGTCTCCATACCAAGAAGTTCAAAATCTGTTCATTTTTGGGGATGTTATTGAGGTAAAAGTGGCTGGTCAGGGTCCATCCGTTTTTCTATAAAGATCAGTCACCCCCACCCCACCCCCAATTCGGCTCTGTACTCGCTAATGGGGAGTGAGATATCTAGTTTTTTTATTTTTTTTATACAGATCAGTGGGACCCTAAATTGAAAAAAAATCTCCATAGAAAAGAATGGCAAGAGCAAAATTATCTTTTGATCCCGATCAAATTTTGCCACAAGTTACACATATAATGCTTGCCAATCTAAAAGATAATTTTCCATGTAATTAAAGGTGTCAGCTGTCGTGTAATATCATACCTGTCAAGTGATACGGTTTCGCCGTATTTTAATACGGGGAAAATGCAATTTTAGCAAATACGGGCGTATTGCCATTTCTGTACGCCAAAAAGAAAGCTGAAGCTCCTGGGTTTTTATGATTTTTAAGTACCAGAACTGTGCTTAAATGACACAAAACAAACAGCTGAATGCCACTTATTACTGTATAATATTGACTTATGTTCCAAGAAGATAGCATTCCTAAAATATTCCAACAAGCATTATCCATCACATGCTTTAACACTTGATCAAATCAAAATCAGTTAATTTTATCTTTTCCATAATAGAAATAAAATTCATTCATACCATTACTTTTTATAATTTCAGCATTCATTTCAGATCACCAGTTTCAATCTCCATTAAGTCTTGAGCAGTTCATTTTGCACAATCACTGATGTAGCCAAGTCTTAGAAATATTCAAAAGTTATGAGTCAATGTCCACTGTGCACTGTCAAACTGTTTGGAATCATAAAAGTAATCTAACTAAATTGTTTTGCTATTTTTTTCTCCTCAACATCAATGTCAGGGCGCTGCAGGAGTTTTGGGGGATGGTTATAACTGGGTTATAACTTTTATAACCGTTTCCTCCCCCGCGCAGCCCAGCTCATACAGCCGTTGTACGCTGCACTCTAGAAACGGAAACCGGCGGACAGAGTCAACTGGACTCCTGAGCGGGAGCAGGTGTTCTGAGGTTAAAACAGCTCTGGCGAACGCTGCACTACTGGCGCACCCAGACCCAGCGGCTCGGATAGCGCTCACTACCGACGCCTCGGACATGGGCATAGCGGCCATCGTGGATCAATGCGTTGCCGGTTCTTGGCAGCAGCTCACCTTTTTTAGCAGGTCTTTGCACGACAGTGAGCGTAAATACAGCATGTTCGACAGAGAGTTAATGGCTCTCCACCTGGCCATACGCCACTTCCAGTTCTGCCTGAAAGGGCACACCTTCACTGCATTCATGGACCACAAGCCGCTAACGTACTTAACGTACTTAACATACTTTATCTTCCTGGAAGATAAAAAAAAAGCGGAATTCCGCGAATTAGCGGAAAAATCACATCCCTATTGTGATTTTCAAAATGGCTTCATGCAGCGTGCCGCAGGCGAAGAAAACAAAGCTTGAAGAAAAGGGAAATCGAGGGACTGGACATCACTGAAAAGAATGGGAGAGTCCTAGCTTCGAGAAGGGAAAATACGCTGGATGGATAAAGGCTTCTCCAGAGGGCCCTACACACTCCTTCTGTGCTCCATGTAGGAGGAGCATAAAAGTGACTGCATTGGGGATTTTCGACCTGAAGTCGCAGATGCACTTCGCTACACAGGGCCACAAAAACTGTGTAGCCAAATCGAAAACGTATCGATCGATGGATGAACATTTTCAGCCAGTGAGAGAACCGACGCCTTCCAAATCCAGTGCATCACTAGCAGAAGTGATGTTTTGTCATTTTGTGGCAGAGCACAATCTACCCCCATTGGTGGCAGATCACTTCAGTGATTTGGTGCCAACATTGTTTCCTGACAGCAAGAGCGCTCAAGACTTTGCTTGCAAAAGAACCAAAACGACCATGATCATCAAAGAGAGCCTGGCACCTGCCTACACAGAACAAGTCATAGAAGCATGCAGGAAGGGGCCTTTCTCAATCATCGTCGATGAGAGCAACGACAAGAACACCGAAAAGCGTCTCGTCATCCTTGCAAGAATTTTCGATGGGGAGATGTCTCAGACCAGGCTGCTGGACATGCCCATTCCAGCATCGGGAAAAGCCACCGACATTTTTGCGGAAATTGACAACTTCATGAGGTACGAAATGGACTTTTTTTTTTTTTTTTTTTGCTTGCATACAGACCACTTTTGACCAAATTCTTTTATTTTTTATTTATTTTTAGATTGCACAATATTCCATGGGAGAATGTTGTGGGCTTTGCTTCGGACAATTGCAACACGATGGTGGGTCGAGACAATTCTGTCCTTTCCAGACTGAAGGAGAAATCTCCAAATGTTTTCAGGTATGGGCAGTATTATTCACCTTCAAAAATTACCTAAATATAACAAAAAAAAATGCTTTAAAATCTTAACAAACATGCTTAAAGGTAGCCCAAATCCCCTATAGTGTACTGTTATTTTGTATCTTGGAACTTTGCTTTACATCTGAATGTATAGCATTATATTGAAAGGGCTGAATGAGCTTGATATTTTCATTGTTATTATTATTAACACAATTTCAAAGAGAATTATTTCTGATACTTAACTTATGAAACAAAAATCCATTCTGCTTTTGTTTCAGCATTGGCTGCATATGCCATCTGGCTAACCTGTGCTTGAAAGCTGGAGTGAAAGCGCTGCCCATGAAGCTGGATGATTTCCTAGTCGATATCTTCTATTTCTTCCACAACAGCTCCAAGAGACTGACGGACTTCAAGGAATTCCAGCAATTCCCTGAGGTAAGTTAGATGTTAAATCCAAGGTATTTGTTCCATAAAGTAAAATTGAGTTTAATGAGAAACCTGCATTTCATGATAACAGGCAACATAATAACAGTGCCGTTAATATGCTTTCATTATTTGTCAAACACTACATGTAGTGCTAAGGTAGACTTACAATATTTCTTTATAATATGTTTCAGGTAGAAGAAGAGAAAATACTCAAGCATTGCCCGACTCGCTGGCTGTCACTGGAGAAAGTTGGCAACAGAACGCTATCACAGCTTCCTGCCCTCAAGTCATACTTTGCCAGCCATGAGGATGTTGAGAAGCCAGGCAAAGTCAAGTCCATCAACGAGAGGCTACATGACCCCCTCACAGAACTTCTTCTGCTCTTCATGAAGTTCATCCTGCCTATCATCAACAACTTCAACACCATCTTTCAAGCAGACGAGAGCAAGATAGGCAGTCTCCTCCCTGAAATGGATCGTCTCTTGAGAAAACTATTGGTCAAATTTGTTCAAATGAAGTATGTAAAGGCGACCAATGACCTAAGAAGGCTGGATTTCCTGGACAGTGACCTGCAGCACTCTGATGAGTTTATCGCCATTGGACTGGAAACCAGAGAAGCCCTACAAACCCATGAACTTGACCCAGGCACAGAGCAGAAGTTCTTTGAAGCAGTAAGAGGCTTCTATGAAGCTGTAGTGAGAAAGATGCTCAACAAGTTCCCCTTTGACGACAAAATTCTGCCACACCTCTCTGTCCTCGACCCCAGAAAAACAGAGTCCCTCACCTATGGCCCCATTGTAGAGCTTGCTGCTGCATTTTGCCCCACTGTTGATACAGAAGAGCTGAAAGAAGAATGGGAGGACCTGCAACTGCTGCCAGAAAACACAGTGTCTCTACAAGACAAGGATGGCAAGCCTGTCCATGTTGATGTCTACTGGGGTCAGGTGATGGCCTTGAAGACAGCCCTTGATGTGCCCCGCTTCCCCCAGCTCCTCAAAGTGTACTCAGCACTGCTTTGCCTTCCTCACAGCAATGCTGACAGTGAGAGGGCTTTCAGCATGGTCAGGAAAATTCACACCGACTTCAGAAAAAGTATGCTCCCAGAAACTCTGACTTCTTTCATGCAAGAGAAAATGAATTGTGACACTCCATGCTTCAAGGGCAAGCCTTCAAAAGAAATGCTAGAGTCAGCAAAGGCTGCTACTTGGAACTATAACAAGCAGCATCAGTGAACATTTTCTTGTTTCAAGTTCATCCAAGTGCATTAGTGTAACAAAGCTGACAATTAAAAACTCTTTAATTCCAAGTGTATATAGTATCTAGCTAACAATTAAGAACTATATTCAGAATAATTCTTATTGTATACTTTCAAATTAAGCAATCTACTTTGTGCTAATGTAAATTTGAAAAATATAGTTTTTTAAATTTATTTTTATTTATTTATTATTAATATCATTTATTTTATTTATTTATTTATTTATTTTATTTATTTATTTTGTGCTACTTGGCTTATTATTTTCACATTACCAAAAAGTTATGGCTCAAGATTGTGTCCATACAAGTGTACATTTGAATAAATATGTTTGAAATAGTTCATGTTGCAATTGCTGTTTGTTTGGTTTTTGTTTGTTTGGTTTGTTTTTTTTTTGGCTTCAGTTTTCTTTCATCTGCCGATAAATACAGTTTTTAAGTACTCAGTACAGGTGTGAAAGCCCCCCCAATAAGGGAGGCATGAGGTATATTTACAATATTGACAATATTTAGTTTTTGTTTAAAGGACTAGCCAACAACTCCCATCATCCCACATCAATAAACTGTAATTGTGTTTAGTGCTGTTACTTATCCAGAATGCGCATCTTTTCTTTTGATCAAATTGAATTTATTCAAAGTTTTTATGTTGACTGTGTTTACAATAAACTTGCTGTTGCTTATGCAGAATACATTGTAGCACCTTGGGGGAGTCAGATTATTTAGCATCTCAGACAACAGACAGTGGATAAGCATGGGAGAACAATGCTCAGGAGGTTCCTGGCGAGATAGCAGGAAGGAGTCAAGGACGTAGGGGGTTGAATGCAGTGTAATGCAAATGTCATGTTGTGTGTGGAGAAATGCCATGAAACTTGTGAGGAGAGATTTGGGTAAAAAGAGAGTGCCTGCTGAAGTGAGTCAGTCTGTTCTGTGCTTGAGAGATGTGAAGTGTGTAATAAACCGTCTGCCATGAGTCAGCCTCTTATTTCATACACTCCACACTGGTGACCCAAGACGTATTATGAAACACGAGGCAAGAACCCCGGAGCCGGCCCGGTCAGGAAGCTCCAGTGAGGCGGCAGCCATCCCACAGACAGCCCGGACTGGAACCCCCAGCCACGCGTGTGCAGTTTCAGTCAAGCTACCTGATTTCTGGCAGCGCAACCCGCGCTGTTGGTTCCACCACACTGAGGCCCAGTTCGCCCTCCGGGGAGTAACGGCAGACGACACAAGATTCTACCATGTGGTCGCAGCGCTGGACGCCCGCACAGCTCAGCAGGTAGCGAGCCTGCTCGATCAGCCTCCAGCCAGCAACAAATACGAGGCACTCAAGGCTGCGCTCACCCGGCGCTACACGCTCTCGGACTGTGAGAGAGCGGAGAGGCTCCTGACGCGGGCCGAGTTAGGAGATGGTTCGGCCGTAGACCTGATTGAGAAGATGCTGGCGTTAATGGGCACGGACGACGGGCACTTTCTGTTTGCCCACCTCTTCCTCCGGAACCTTCCAACAGTGGCGAGAGCGGTTCTGGCCAATTCGCTGTTGCTGGCCGCGCGCGACTACCGTGCACTTGCCCAGGAGGCAGACCAGATCATCATCACCACCAGGGCGATTACAGTCAACGCGGCAGCGGCGGAGCCCAGCGAGACGACCAGAGGAGGCGAGAAGCCACCGACGGTAGCAGCAGCGGGGGCCAAGGAGCGCCAGAGAGACACGCTCTGCTTCTACCACCGCCGCTTCGGAGAGAATGCACGCAAATGTGCGCCACCGTGCCAATTCAAGCGCTCGGGAAAACGCCAAGGCCGGCAGTCGGTAGCAACTGCAACCCTCGGTGAAGAGAACAAGCTGCTCTACTTGACGGATGCACGCTCGGGGAGGCGTTTCCTAGTGGACACCGGAGCCCAGAAGAGTTTCATCGTGCCGACCTACGCTGACCGGCTGGCAGGACCTAGCGGCCCCGAGATGTTGGCAGCAAACGGCTCGGATGTTAAGACCTTTGGTGAGAGGACACTGATCTTATCTCTACATGGCCATACATATGAGTGGACTTTTGTCGTAGCAGCACTGAATTACCATATCCTGGGGGCTGATTTTCTGTGTGCACATGGTTTACTGGTTGATGTTGCTAACAGGTGCCTGGTTAATGCACTGTCCTTTGACTCTCTCCCCTGTATAGCTCGAGTGACCCAGCTAACAGCACAAGCCAACGTCACAGCTACAGGCGGTAAGTTCCACGCACTGCTCACTCAGTTCCCAGCACTCACGGTCCCGACATTTTCGGCGGCCATCGCTAAACACGGGGTGGAGCACTTTATCACCACCACCGGGCCGCCCGTATTTGCAAGACCTCAGCGCTTGGATGCAGCTAAACTGGCCATAGCGCGCGAGGAGTTCACCAACCTGGAAAGGTTGGGCATCATCAGGCGATCTAACAGCCCCTGGGCATCCCCGCTACACACAACGCCACAGCGCACGACCGCTACCCAATTCCCCACATACAGGATTTTTCCGTTCACCTCGCCGGAGCACGCATTTTTTCCAAAATGGACCTGGTCCGCGGTTACCACCAAGTCCCAGTGCGCACCGAGGACGTACCCAAAACAGCGCTAATAACCCCGTTTGGTCTATTCGAGTTCCTACGCATGCCATTCGGGTTAAAAGGAGCGGCACAGACGTTCCAGCGCATGATGGATGCAGTGCTGCGCGATCTCCCGTTGGTGTTCATCTACCTGGACGATATCCTGGTAGCCAGTGTGTCCGAAGACGAACACGAAACCCACCTCACGACAGTTTTCCAGAGGTTGGAGGAGCACGGGTTAATAATCAACCCAGCGAAATGCCAGTTCGGCGTGATGGAGATTGATTTTTTGGGGCACCGCGTCTCTCCGGAAGGAGCGATCCCCTTGCCTGACAAAGTGCGCGCCGTGGCGGATTTTTCCCGGCCTCAGACGGTCAGGGCGCTGCAGGAATTTTTGGGGATGGTGAACTTTTATAACCGTTTCCTTCCCTGCGCGGCGCAGCTCATGCAACCATTGTACGCCGCGCTCAAGAAACAGAAACCCGTGGATAGGGTCGAATGGACCCCGGAGCGAGAACGGGCGTTCTCGGAAGTTAAAGCAGCCCTGGCAAACGCCGCACTGCTGGCGCATCCAGACCCGGCGGCCCAGATAGCGCTCACCACCGATGCTTCAGACGTGGCCATAGGGGCTGTCGTGGAGCAGCGCGTCGCTGGGGATTGGCAGCCGCTCGCCTTTTTCAGCAGAACTTTGCGCGACAGCGAACGTAAATACAGCGCGTTCGACAGAGAGTTGCTGGCTGTCCACCTGGCCATACACCACTTCCAGTTCTGGCTGGAAGGGTGCAACTTCACCGCGTTCGTGGACCACAAGCCGCTAACATTCGCGATGGCCAAGGTTTCAGAACCGTGGTCGGGCCGGCAGCAGAGACAGCTGGCCGTGATCTCAGAGTTTACTACCGATATTCAGCATGTGTCGGGTAAACTGAATGTGGTGGCGGACTGCCTCTCGCGCGCCGTGGTGGCCCCGGTCTGTGTGGGGATAGATTACGCAGCCATGGCCGCGGATCAGATTAGCGATGCAGACGTGCGCGCGCTCCAGTCTGGACCAACAGGGTTAAGACGCCGCCGCGTGTTTGAGTCGGTTCACACTCTGGCGCATCCAGGAGTGCACGCGTCGGTCAAAATGGTGGGAGAGAAGTTTGTGTGGCCGAGCCTACGCAAACAAGTAAAATACTGAGCTGCAGCCTGCGTGGCGTGCCAACAAGCCAAGGTACACAGACACACGAAGGCTCCCTTGGAGCCATTTTGTATCCCGGCTAAGAGGTTCGACCATGTTCACGTGGACCTCGTGGGCCCCCTCCCACCATCACAAGGCTGCACGCACCTCCTGACAGTAGTGGACCGCACCACGCGCTGGCCAGAAGTAGTCCCGCTGGTGGCAACCACATCCACGGACGTAGCACGCGCTTTTTTAATAGCATGGGTGGCGCGTTTTGGAGTCCCGTCGGACATTACGTCCGACAGGGGCCCTCAATTTGTTTCCGACCTCTGGTCCGCGATGGCCCGCGCCCTGGGTGTTACAATTCACCGCACAACCGCATACAACCCACAGGCCAATGGTTTATGCGAGCGTTTTCATAGATCACTGAAAGCAGCGCTCAGGGCTTCACTGACGGATGCAAATTGGGTAGACATGCTGCCGTGGGCTTTATTGGGGTTGCGCTCCACGCCGAAAGAGGATCTGGAAGCTTTCCCGGCAGAGCTTGTTTATGCGCAGCCCCTACGGCTGCCCGGGGAATTTCTGCCAGATAATCCCGCGCCGGACAGCTCCCCGTCTCAGCTTTTGCAGCATAGCGCAAACACAGGCACGCTGCCGGGCCCGGCCCACCACAGTTTTCCGCGTGTTTTCGTGCCTAAAACTTTGAAGAGCGCAGAGTTCGTGTTCGTCAGACACGACGCCCACCGCCCTCCATTGTGCCCACCCTATGATTGACCGTTCAGAGTGTTGGAAACAGGGGATAAGCATTTTTTGCTAGACTTGGGGGGGTAGGCGGGAAAAAATTGGCATAGACAGACTCAAACCTGCTTTCGTTGTGGCGGACGAGCAAGTGCTGTTGGCGAGGGCCCCTCGGCGTGGAAGACCCCCACGGAGAGCTCCCCAGGGAAACGATTCACCAGAGCAGCCACACGGACAGACCGAAGTGCCCCCCCCCCGTCACGGCCCACCCGCAGTCAGACACACTCCCAGCAGCCCCCCACCAGCACAGCAGCGCCACGGAGGCAGTAAACCCCAGTTACAGCAGATATGGGAGGAGACGGAAGCCCAAACGACATGTGGACTGATGTTCTATTGTTCTATCTAAGATGCTGGGGGGGGGAGTGTAGCACCTTGGGGGAGTCAGATTATTTAGCATCTCAGACAAGAGACAGTGGATAAGCATGGGGGAACAATGCTCAGGAGGTTCCTGGCGACATAGCAGGAAGGAGTCAAGGACGTAGGGGGTTGAATGCAGTGTAATGCAAATGTCATGTTGTGTATGGAGAAATGCCATGAAACTTGTGAGGAGAGATTTGGATAAAAAGAGAGTGCCTGCTGAAATGAGTCAGTCTGTTCTGTGCTTGAGAGATGTGAAGTGTGTAATAAACCGTCTGCCATGAGTCAGCCTCTTATTTCACACACTCCACAACATATGTATTTTCCTTTAATTAGAGTTTACAAAATTCCGTTATTCAATGCTGTGTTTACAGTCAATTCACTGCAAACAAAAATAAATCTATATATCTGTGGTGACCCACGCTGTGTGTTCTCTGCCACTAATTATCTCCACAGCTGCGCTCACACCTGCTACTCCCTATTAACACAGCCTTTATCAGGCGTGGTGCCCTGCAGCCTGCATGGAGACGTTAACGCTCCTCCTGGGTGAAGAACTCTGTGCTGGAGTTTTCCCTTTCCTTCAAACAGGGAGTTCCACTTCCCTCGCCTCTACGACTACGATTCATCATCTGGGAGTCTCGTCTCCCCAACTCAGTCGTAAGCTACTTCTTGGAAATTATCACCCTCTTTCTCTCTCTTCCCTGTGCACAGGTGGACCTCCCTTCCCTGCAGACTTCCTCCTCCTCCAGGCGGCGGACCGGACCAAAACCTTTGAGCTGTGGGCTCCACTCATCTCTACAGCAGAAGTTCCGTATCCTAAAACTGAACTCTCTCTTCAACTCAGGCACCCAGCACTGTAACTATCTGCACAAACACTACTTCACGTCAGCGGGACTCTGGTTAACGGGTGGAGGACAGACTACTCTTCGGTGCTTTAACTACCCCTCATGCGGCATAAGATTACTTCATTATTCTGCTTATTCAACCAGTGAATTCAGTGAGCTCATATTCCTGTCTCTCTTCACAGGGTTACCAGACTCGTCCCGCTCTACACGCTGCAATCCACACATTCACATACACACTCTCACTTATTCAGTAAAGATCATTGTGGTATTTTGAGCCTGTGTCTGCGCTTGGGTTTTGTCTAAAACATGTCAATATCAACATACAGTATGTTATCAAGTAGCCTCTCCTTTACAGTGTGGTAGGTTGCCTGTTGGTCTTGTTTCGGGCTTGTTTCCATAGAGCTGGTCACTTGTTTATTCCGTGAAACCTGGCAACACTGAAGTGCTTGAGAGCAGCTCTATGGTGCAGCTGTGTGAGAGGAGAGCGAAGAGAATGCTCGAGCTTCACAATAAAAACATTTTTTGTGTCAGGCATAGTAGAATGCATCGATATAACAGATATATTTGTTGTATCGCCCAGCCCTAGTTTTTTGTATGCAAAAATAACAAGTACATTTATAATTTAGACGGGCTGTGTTCAAACTACCCACTCATTCACTACATAATGCCCTACGTATATAGTGACTGAGCCATTTTATAGTGGTGTTTGAAATCTTGACTGAAAATTTAATTCACTATATAGTGCACCACTTGTACCTCACACTATATTAGCCAGTGTATCCCATAATGCAGCATGTAGTAAATGGAGGACTGAGAGGAAAGCCTGGCATCACAACATAAACTGGTACCTTAAAATATTTGTATTAATTAATAAAACTGGTCTGATATATATTCACTACAAAATTTAAATTTGCCATGCTGTAATAATGTAACAGCATTATTACATCAATGGCAACACAATAAGCTGTGTTGAAACTGCATATTTTCATTGTTCTACTGTGTATATATAGTTTACTGCATAGTCTGGGGGGGCGCTAGTGGTCAAATTTGACCAAATGTGGTTTATTTTTCAAACGCAGAGATCCAAGCACTGCAACACTGATGGAAGAAGTGTGTGGACTGAAGGGGAGACTATGTTTAAAAATAAACCACCTTTGGTCAGATTTGACCACTATGAACTTTTCAGCCTATGAACTTTTTCTCTGTGAATTTACAGCTTCTAGCAAATTTCTGACCTTTTCTACTGAATAGAATAGTCCATGTAAATTTGAGACATTTTTCTCTTTAAAATGAGACTTTTTTCTAATCAGTTCTTTTTCTTATTTCTTGTGAAAACAGGTGAGGTTAAATCCATCAGCAACTACTGCAGCCATGAAGAGGTGTCCCAATTCAAAGGGGTAGGGGTACAACTGAGAATTGGGACAGACCCGAAATTTAGCTGTACTTCACTCTCACATTACAAATATTTTCTGTTTTACAGTATTTACTGCTGTTCATAAATAAACAGTGTTTCTCTTGCTCTTTTTATGTGTACATATAACGGTCATTTACGTTTAAAAAGGTTGTGAATATAGCTCACGCAAATTTTTGCATGCAATAGCAGTGTTTCCCCCAGGTTTACAGCCTTGGTGGGGCAGCATGAAGGTCGACGACAACAAACTCTTAAAGGAATCATGGTGTTCTGGTGCTATATAAAAAATAAATATAGAAAAATTACAGAATACCTAATTATTGAAAATGAATGGGAGATCCAATATTAGCGACTATTTCGGAACCCTTGTTTGTCAGATCATTTATTTGTGTGACCTTTTATGACTTATATCCATCCATCTTCTTCCGCTTAATCCTTTTCGGGTTGCAGGGGCGCTGGAGCCTATCCCAGCATCTTTGGACAAGAGGCAGGGTACACCCTGGACAGATCGCCAGTCCATTGCAGGGCCAACACAGAGAAACAGACAACCATTCACTCTCACATCCATGCCTAAGGACAATTTAGAATCCCCAATTGATGCCAATAAACCTAACTTGCATGTTTTTGGCATGTGGGAGGAAATTGGAGAAATCCCGGAGTAAACCCACGCAGACACGGAAAGAACATGCAAACTCCACACAGATTACTGTTGGTCGGGGGCTGGGATCGAACCCAGGATCCCCCAGCCAAGGGTGAGGTGCTGTGCTGCCGCAGTGCTAACCACTTCACCACCGCGCTGCCCTTTTATGACTTATATTCATAACTTAATTCATATTAATTCAGACTTATATTCATTTTTTTAAGGCGCCGGAAGGAGAGGTGGTTGTACCAGCAGCAATGCTCTGTCTTTGTGTTTTTATCAGCTTATTCTTGTATATAGTGCGTCTCTTTTTCACCAGGGCTCAGTAGAAAGACTTGAATTAACGACTGGACCAAGTTTTTTCTATTTTAGCCCCGGTCGTTCTCTTATTTTTTCTCTTCCTCGGGCAATGGAGAACAACAGAGGTGGGGGCGGAGGCATTGCTTACACACGCGACCAGCTGATCGTTCGGCGCCAGGAGCGCTGTGAATGGCAGTGAAGCACCTCATCCCACATGAGCTCAGGAGGAAACACCGCGGAAGAAGGGCTGGAGCTATGGTGAGGATGAGGAGGAGGAAGCATAAACCGGCTGTACCGATGTTCATCACCGGGAACCTGCGGTTGCTAGGAAACAAAGCAGATGAGCTCACAGCGCTGGTCAGGATGCAAAAGGAACATCGTGAGTGTAGTATCATGTGTTTTACAGAGACGTGGTTACACTCACAGATCCCGGATGTTAACATAACGATACCTGGCTTGAAGACTATCGGGGAGGGGGGGATGTTATAAGTAGTGGGAAGAAGAGGGGAGGAGGACTGGCACTTCCTGTGAATGAAAGGTGGTGTAATCCTGGACACATTTGTGTGAAGGAAATGTGCTGCAGCCCAGACATTGAACCGCTGGCTGTGAGTATAAGACCTTATTATATGCCACGAGAAATGATGTGTGCCTTGGTAATTATCGTCTACGTCCTGCCGTCAGCTGACACAGCGGTGGCCTGTGACGTCATCAGCTCCACCACTGCCACATTACTACAGAAGCACCCGGATACATTTATGGCCATCACAGGTGATTTTAATCATGTCTCACTGGGAAAAACATTACCAAACTTTGACCAGTTTGTTGACTGTCCCACCGGAGAAAATAAAACACTGGATATGCTGTATGTCAACGTTAGAGATATATATAGTGCCACAGCTCTACCCCCCATTGGCAAATCAGATCACTGCATGGTCATGTTATCACCCAAGTACGTTCCCCTTGTGCAAAGGCAGCCTGCTTATACACAGACTGTGACATGGTGGACACAGGAGGCTGCTGATGCACTATAGGACTGCTTTGAGATGACGGACTGGAGTGTACTCTGTGAACCACATGGGGTGGACAGAGACAATATGACCGATTGCATTACAGAATACATCAGATTCTGTGAAGACAACCATGCCAGCTCAGACTGTACACTGTTTCATCAACGACAGACCATGGGTCACCAGTGACCTGAAAGCACTTCTGAACAAGAAGAAGAGAGCTTTTAGGGCTGGAGACAAGAAGAAACTGAGAAGAGTGCAGCATGAGCTGAGAGAGATGCTGAGGAGGTGCAAAGACATTTACAGGAGGAAGTTGGAGGGTAAGCTCAGGCAAAACACCACTAACGATGTATAGATTGGAATGAAACAAAAAACTAGGGGCAAGGGGAGAGACAGACAGACAGACATCTGGGACCCTTGAGAGAGCTGACAAGCTGAATCTGTTTTTTAATAGATTCAACTCACCGTCTGTCATCCTCACAACACAACCAGGCCCCCACACACCCCTCCCCCCGTCACCCCCACAACACAGCCAGGCCCCCCACCCCCACCTGTCACCCCCACAACACAGCCAGACACAGCCAGCCCCCCACCCCCACACACCACTGTGACTACAGACCAGGTTAAGAAATAGCTGGAGAGACTCCGTCAGCAGAAGGCTGCAGGCCCTGATGGCATCTTCGCTAGGATCCTGAGGATCTGTGCCAACCAGCTAGCTTTGGTACTGAAACACCTGTACAACCTCAGCCTGAGTCTGGAGGGAGTACCGGTGCTGTGGAAGATGTCCTGCCTGGTTCCTGTCCCCAAGAAGTCATCTCCATCAGACCTGAATGACTATCGACCAGTTTCCCTCACACCCCATGTATCCCACTATGTTGGACTTCATGGAACTTCGTTGAAGTGGTTTAGATCTTATTTATCTGATACGTTCCAGTTTGTTCATGTCAATAATGAGTTTTCTTTCAACTCAAAGCTCAGTCAAGGAGTTCCACAGGGATCTGTGCTAGGCCCTACTCTTTTTAGTTTATATATGCTTCCGTTAGGCAACATTATTAGAAAGCACTGTGTACATTTTCATTGTTATGCAGATGACACACAGTTATACCTGTCAGTGAAACCAGATGATAGTAATCAATTAGCCAAGTTAGATGCCTGTCTTAAGGAAATCAGAGCTTGGATGACTTGTAATTTCCTGCTATTAAATTCAGATAAGACTGAAGTCATTCTTGTTGGTCCAAAAAACCTTAGAAATACCTTTCCAAATCAAACTTTTAGTTTGGATGCAGTTACTCTTTCTCTTAACAGCTCTGTGAGGAACCCCGGAGTTATTTTTGATCAAGATCAGTTTTTCAATTCACATATTAAATTCGTTTCTAAGACTGCCTTCTATCATTTGCGTAATATTGCCAAGATTAAGGAGCATCTTGTCTCAGAGTGATGCTGAGAAACTGATCCACGCTTTTGTTAGCTCTAGATTAGATTACTGTAACTCTATTATCAGGTTGTCCTAAAACATCTCTAAAAAGTCTTCAGTTGATCCAAAATGCTGCAGCTGTGGAGTATGTCAAATAAGAGGCAGATTCATGGACAGACGGTTTATTTCACACTTCACATCTCACAAGCACAGAACAGAATGAATCATTCCAGCAAGCTCTCTCCTTTTTCCCAAATCACTCTTCACACGTTTCATGGCAATTTCTCATTACACAGCATGACATTTACATTACACTGCATTCAACCCCCTATGTCCTTGACTCCTTCCTGCTCTCTCACCAGGAACTCCTTGGGCATTGTTCTCCCATGCTTATTCACTGTCTCCCTCTGAGATGCTAAATAATCTGACTCCCCCAAGGTCCTACACGCCCCCCCCCGCTCCAGCATTTTAGATAGAACAATGGAACATCAGTCCACACACTGTTTTGGCTTCCGTCTCTTCCCATATCTGCAGTAACTGGGGTTTACCGCCTCCGTGGCCCGTCTCTTCCCATATCTGCAGTAACTGGGGTTTACCGCCTCCGTGGCACTGCTGTGCCGGTGGGGGGGTGCTGGGAGTGTGTCTGGCTGCGGGTGGGCCGTGGTGAGGGGGGAGGGGAAACTTCGCTCTGTCCGTGTGACTGCTCTGGTGAATCGTTTCCCTGGGGAGCTCTCCGTGGGGGTCTTCCACGCAGAGGGGCCCTAGCCAACAGCACTTGCTCGTCCGCTGCTACAAAGGCGGATTTGAGTCTGTCTATGCCAATTTTCTCCCGCCTACCCCCCAAGTCTAGCAAAAAATGCTTATCCCCTGTTTCCAACACTCTGAACGGTCCATCATAGGGTGGGCGCAATGGAGGGCGGTGGGCGTCATGTCTGACAAACACGAAGTCCGCGTTCTTCAAAGTTTTAGGCACGAAAACACGTGGAAAACAGTGGTGGGCCGGGCCGGGCAGCGTGCCTGTGTTTGCGCTACGCTGCAAAAGCTGAGACGGGGAGCTGTCCGGCGTGGGACTATCTGGCAGAAATTCCCCAGGCAGCCGTAAGGGCTGCGCAAAAACAAGCTCTGCCGGGGAAGCTTCCAAATCCTCTTTTGGCATGGAGCGCAACCCCAATAAAACCCACGGCAACCTGTCTACCTAATTTGCATCCGTCAGTGAAGCCCTGAGCGCTGCTTTCAGTGATCTATGAAAACGCTCGCATAACCCATTGGCCTGTGGGTTGTACGTGGTTGTGCGATGAATTGCAACACTCAGGCTGCGGGCCATCGCGGACCAGAGGTCGGAAACAAATCTGAGGGCCCCTGTCGGACGTAATGTCAGACGGGACTCCAAAACGCGCCACCCATGCTGTTAAAAAAGCGCATGCCACGTCCGTGGATGTGGTTGCCGCCAGCGGAACTGCTTCTGGCCAGCGCGTGGTGCGGTCCACCACTGTCAGGAGGTATGTGCACCCCTGTGATGGTGGGAGGGGGCCCACGAGGTCCACGTGAACATGGTCGAACCTCTTAGCCGGTACCCGAAACGGCTCCAAGGGAGCTTTCGTGTGTCTGTGTACCTTGGCTCGTTGGCACACCACGCAGGCTGCAGCCCACTCTTTCACTTGTTTGCGTAGGCTCGACCACACGAACTTCTCTCCCACCATTTTGACTGACGGCGCACTCCTGGGTGCGCCAGAGTGTGAACCGCCTCAAACACGCGGCGGCGCCACGCGACTGGGACCACCGGGCGCGGGTGTCCCGTGGAGACATCGCAGATTAGGGGGGGCATGCCGTCTTGCAGCACCCCGCTCTCCAGCCTTAACCCTGTTTGGTCCAGACTGGAGCGCGCGCACGTCTGCATCACTAATCTGCTCCGCGGCCATGGCTGCGTAATCTATCCGCACATAGACAAGGGCCACCACGGCGAGCGAGAGGCAGTCCGCCACCACATTCAGTTTACCCGACACATGCTGAATATCGGTAGTAAACTCTGAGATCGCGGCCAGCTGTCTCTGCTGCCTGCCCGACCACGGTTCTGAAACCTTGGCCATCGCGAACGTTAGTGGCTTGTGGTCCACGAACGTGGTGAAGCTGCGCCCTTCCAGCCAGAACTGGAAGTGGCATATGGCCAGGTGGAGGGCCAGCAACTCCCTGTCGAACGCGCTGTATTTACGTTCACTGTCGCACAAAATTCTGCTGAAAAAGGCGAGCGGCTGCCAAGTCCCTGCGACGCACTGCTCCACGACAGCCCCTATGGCCACGTCTGAAGCATCGGTGGTGAGCGCTATCCGGGCCGCCGGGTCCGGATGAGCCAGCAGTGCGGCGTTTGCCAGGGCTGCTTTAACTTCCGAGAATGCCCGCTCTCGCTCCGGGGTCCATTCGACCCCATCCGCGGGTTTCTGTCTCTTCAGCGTGGCGTACAGTGGTTGCATGAGCCGCACCACGTGGGGAAGGAAACAGTTATAAAAATTCACCATCCCCAAAAATTCTTGCAGCGCCCTGACCGTCTGAGGCCGGGGAAAATCCGCCACGGCGCGCACTTTGTCAGGCAACAGAATCGCTCCTTCCAGAGAGACACGGTGCCCCAAAAAATCAATCTCCGTCACGCCGAACTGGCATTTCGCTGGGTTGATTATTAACCCGTGCTCCTCCAAACCTCCGGAAAACCATCCTGAGGTGGGTTTCGTGTTCGTCTTCGGACGCACTGGCTACCAGGATATCGTCCAGGTAGACGAACACGAATGGGAGGTCGCGCAGCACTACATCCATCATGCGCTGGAACGTCTGTGCCGCACCTTTTAACCCGAATGGCATGCTCAGGAACTCCAATAAGCTGAACGGAGTGACTACCGCTGTTTTGGGTACGTCCTCCACGCGCACTGGGACCTGGTGGTAACCACGGATCAGGTCTATTTTGGAAAAAATGCGTGCTCCAGCGAGGTGAACGGAAAAATCCTGTATGTGGGGAATCGGGTAGCGGTCGTGTGCTGTGGCGTTGTTCAACCTGCGGAAATCACCGCACGGTCGCCACAATCCCTCAGCCTTAGGGACCATGTGCAGCGGGGATGCCCATGGGCTGTTCAAACGCCTGATGATGCCCAACCTTTCCAGGTTGGCAAACTCCTTGCGCGCTATGGCCAGTTTAGCTGTGTCCAAGCGCCGAGGTCTTGCAAAAACGGGCGGCCCGGTGGTGGTGATGAAGTGCTCTACCCCGTGTTTAGCGATGGCTGCCAAAAACGTTGGGACCGTGAGTGCTGGGAACTGAATGAGCAGTGCATGAACTTACCGCCTGGAGCTGTGACGTTGGCTTATGCTGTTGGCTGGGTCCCTTGAGCTATACAGGGGAGAGATTCAAAGGACAGTGCATTAACCAGGCGTCTGTTAGCAACATCCACAAGTAAACCATGTGCACACAGAAAATCAGCGCCCAGGATCGGGCAACACAGTGCTGCTATGATAAAAGTCCACTTATACGAGCGGCCATGTAGAGATAAGGCCAGTGTTCTCTCACCGAACGTCTTAATCTCCGAGCTGTTTACTGCCACAAGTCCGGGGCCGCTAGGTCCTGCCAGCCGGTCGGCGTAGGACGGCAGGATGACGCTCTTCTGGGCTCCGGTGTCGACGAGGAAGCGTCTCCCCGAGCGCGAGTCCGTCACGTAGAGCAGCTTGTTCTCTTCACCGACGGTCGCAGCTGCTACCGACTTTCGGCCTTGGCGTTTCCTGAGCGCTTGAACTGGCATGGTGGTGCACATCTGCGCGCGTTCTCTCCAAAGCGGCGGTGGTAGAAGCAGAGCGTGTCTCTCTGGCGCTCTTTGGCCCCTGCTGCCACTACCGTCGGTGGTTCCTCGCCTCCTCTGGTGGTCTCGCTGGGCTCCGCTGCCGCCGCGTTGACAGTGATCGCCCGGGTGGTGAGGATGATCCGGTCTGCCTCCTGGGCTAGCACAGTGGATAGTGGATAGTGGATAGTCACGAGCGGCCAGCAACGGCGAATTGGCCAGAACCACTCTCGCCTCCGTTGGAAGGTTCCGGAGGAAAAGGTGGGCAAACAGAAAGTGCCCGTCGTCCGTGCCCATCAACGCCAGCATCTTCTCCATCAGGTCGACGGCCGAACCATCTCCTAACTTGGTCCGCCCCAGGAGCCTCTCCGCTCTCTCACATTCCGAGAGCGTGTAGCGCCGGGTCAGCGCAACCTTGAGTGCCTCGTATTTGCTGTGGGCTGGAGGCTGATCGAGCAGGCTCGCTACCTGCTGGGCTGTGCGAGCGTCCAGCGCTGCTACCACATGGTAGAACTTGGTGTCGTCTGCCGTTACTCCCCGGAGGGCGAACTGGGCCTCGGTGTGGTGGAACCAAGAGCGCGGGTTGTGCTGCCAAAAATCCGGTAGCTTGACTGAAACCGCACACGCGTTGCTGGGGGTTCCAGTCCGGGCTGTCTGTGGGATGGCTGCTGCATTGCTGGGGTTTCCCGACCAGACCGGCTCTGGGGTCTTGCCTCGTGTTCCATAATTCGTCTGGGGTCACCAGTGTGGAGTGTGTCAAATAAGAGGCAGATTCATGGACAGACGGTTTACTACACACTTCACATCTCACAAGCACAGAACAGAATGACTCATTCCAGCAAGCTCTCTCCTTTTTCCCAAATCACTCTTCACACGTTTCATGGCAATTTCTCATCACACAGCATGACATTTACATTATACTGCATTCAACCCCCTATGTCCTTGACTCCTTCCTGCTCTCTCGCCAGGAACTCCCTGGGCATTGTTCTCCCATGCTTATTCACTGTCTCCCTCTGAGATGCTAAATAATCTGACTCCCCCAAGGTCCTACACAGCAAGAGTTTTAACAGGTACTGGAAAGAGAGATCATATCTCTCCGGTTCTGGCCTCCCTTCATTGGCATCCCATAGAGTTTAGAATTACGTTTAAAATCCTTCTTCTCGACTTCCGGGAAGATTGCGGAGAGACATAACACTTAAACAAAGAGCTCTCCCTAGCCGGATTAAAAATCATCAGTAAATGGCCAACTCGACATAAACGAATCAATAAACTAAGGGATGAAAACACGAAGGAACCGGGCACAAGGACAAAAACAGGGTAAAATTGAAGAATTCCTCTCCAACAACGCAGGAAAAACCGCTGTACGCAAAGCCCAAAAAAGCAAGATGTCTACAGCAGAGAAAATGGAAGACACCAGACTCGACAACATGAACGCTGGCATCGCCAGTTTGGGTGAAGAGTTAAGAGAATTCAAGCGACAGCTACAACAGGATTTAGCGGCTCTTAAGGAGGAACTGAAAAAAGAAATTAAGGAGGAAATCATGGACCTCCGAAGAGAAATGGAGCGTAAATTAACGGAAAACATGGAGGAGCTGCGCTCCCAGCAGGCGTGTATGACAGAAGCGCAGACCCGAATTTCGGAACTAGAAGATTGGAAAAGCGAGGCAAACAAACAACTACAGACCCTGACGACGCAAACGCAGAGGATGCAGGAGAAAATAAACGACTTGGAGAGCAGATCCCGACGAAGCAATATGCGCATCTTTGGAATTCCGGAGGGCATTGAAGGCAACTCGATGACAAAATTCATGGATCAGTTCTTAAAAAAAGAACTGGAAATACCCGGAGAAACGGATCTGCAGATTCAACGGGCGCACAGAACACCGGCACAGAACACGAAAACAAACTCTCCACCCAGGTCAGTTGTGGTAAACTTTGTGAAATATGACATAAAGGAAAGAATCCTGACGCAAGCATGGAAAAAAAAGATACGAATCGGCGACAAACAGGTATTTTTTGACCATGACTACCCGACAGAAATCGTGCAGCAGCGGAAGAAATATGCCAATATTAAAAAAACGCTGAAAGAGAAAAAAATTAGATTCCAAACGCCGCTAACGAAAATGAGGATTCATTGGGAGGAAGGCACAAGAACCTACAACACGACCGAAGAGGCAGCGCGGGATATGATGGAGCGGGGCCTTGAGGTGAGCGTGCCGAAGGAGACGGCTGGAGCAGTGGCGGCCCTGAACGCACCACGACAGACGGAGTGGAGACGAGTGAACGGCGGAAGAAGGGGGAGAGACGTAGAGCAGCGGGCCCAGGACAAGCTACAAGGCTTTCAACTGAAAGCCTAGATCATAACAAAGATTAAGAAAGGCACAGAAGAAATGAAGGCCAAGAAGACAAGGTAAAAGAGAAACAGACGGCTAGGAGAGGTTTAAGTGATATTTGTTGGACATTTCTAGACTTATGACTATTACTTTGATAGTAATTAGAAGTCTAGGGAGGGCCCTTCACTCTGTGAAGACAAACCCCCCACCCACCAACAGGGACCAGTGGGCAGAAGAAAGGCCCAAAGTACGGAGGTCGAGATTTTTTAATGTGTTTTTATATAAATATGTGTTATTTTTGTTGTTAAAGGGGCTAGGAGCACAAGTTAAAAAAATGGAAAAACATGAATATGGGTAAAAATCTTAAGATAATGACACTAAACGTGAATGGTCTGAACTCACCTGTTAAAAGGGAAAGAATAATAAGAAAATTCAAGAAGGAAAAAGCTGAAATTATATTTATGCAAGAGACACATTTGAGCAAGACAGAACATGTGAAACTAAAGAGATTTGGCTATAAGAACTCCTACTACAGTTCATTTAAGGGAGGAGCAAAAAGGGGGGTTATGATACTAATCTCAAATAAAATACAATTTGAAAGTGAACAGGAAATCCAGGATAAAGAAGGCAGGTATGTAATAATAAAGGGAAGAATAGATGGTATGCAGATTACATTAGTGAACATCTATGCCCCACCAGAAAGTGACAAGGGTTTTTTTCAACATCTGTTTGATCTCATAGCAACACACAGTGAAGGAGTCCTAATTTGTGGAGGAGACTTAAATGCTGTCATGGATCATGAAGTTGACACAACAAGTGTTAAGAAGACAAAAAAACATGTAACAAAGTTCATAAGAACCTCACTGGCAGAAATGGGTATGGTAGACATATGGAGGGACCTGCACCCACTCGAAAAAGACTATACACATTATTCAGCAGCCCATAAAGTACACTCTAGAATAGATTACTTCCTTATGAATGAAGGTGACAGACACAGGGTGAGAAATTGTTGGATTGGAGGGGCAGAAATATCAGATCATAATCCTATATACATGGAAATATATTTAAACAATAGAAAACGACAAACAACATGGAAACTTAACGTAGGACTGTTAAATGATGAGAAAATGAAAGAAAGAATAAAAATAAACATAAACGAATATATCCAAGAGAATGACAATGAAGAAGTGGACCCAACAATACTATGGGACGCACTAAAAGCCGTGTTAAGGGGTAAATTAATTGTTGAAACAGGAAAAGCAAATAAGACTAAACTGGAAGCGTATGAACAAAGATGTGAGAGACTGAGGGAATTAGAACGTAAACATCAAAGCACAAATGATCCAAAAATATATCAAGAAATTAAAGAAGAAAAAACAAAGATAAAAGAAACACAAATGGATGAAATTGAAAGGAAAAATAGATATCTAAAGCAAAAATATTATGAAACGGGGCCAAAAGCCACAAAACTGCTGGCAAAACGGTTAAGAAAACAACAAACAATGAATAATGTACGTATACAAGATTGAAGACCCCACCACAAATAAAACCACAGTTAACCCAGAAAACATCGAAGAAATTTTCCATAATTTCTACCAAGAACTATACTCGCAACCTGAAGAAACAAATACTAAAGATATCAAAAAATTTCTAGACACATTGGACTTGCCATCAATAGGAAATCAACAAAATGAAAAACTAACAGCAGAAATAACAACACAAGAGATCAGAGATGTGATTAAGTCACTTAAAAACGGTAAATCACCAGGTAGTGATGGATACTCTTCTGAGTTTTATAAACTGTTTATAGAAGAACTCACGCCACAACTCCTAAAGTCATTTAATTGGACGCTGAACAACAACAAAATACCTCCATCATGGAACGAAGCAATCATTTCAGTTATTTTAAAACCAGGGAAAGATAAAGAACAATGCGGAAACTATAGACCAATCTCTTTATTAAATGTAGATTATAAAATATACACAACAATTATATGTAAACGAATAAAGACATTCTTGACGGAATTGATAGAAGATGATCAAACTGGATTCATAGAGGGACGCCAAACACATGACAATATCAGGAGAACAATACATATAATTAACCAAATACATAAAGAAAAGAAAAGCGCAGTAATAATGAGTTTAGACGCAGAAAAAGCATTTGACAGGGTTAACTGGAAATTCCTATATAGTGTACTGGAGCGCTTTGGATTTAATGAAAAATCAGTACAATGCATAAGGACGCTATATCAAGAACCTGTGGCAAGAATCAAGATAAACGGTAGCTTAACAGACAAAGTAAATATACAAAGATCAACTAGGCAGGGATGCTGCTTATCGCCTACCTTGTTTGCTCTGTTCATAGAACCATTGGCTCAAGCGATACGACAAAATAAGAAATTAAAAGGTGTAACAATAAAGGGGGCGGAACACAAGATTGGGCTATTTGCAGACGATATTATAGTTTACCTTGAACAACCAGATAAATCAATAATGGAAATGATGAACTTGATAGAAAATTTTGGAAAATTATCAGGATACAAGATAAACATAACAAAAACACAAATACTGACATTCCACTATAACCCTCTAAACCAGATAACTGATAAGATCAAACTAAACTGGAAGCAAAAAGAAATAAAATACCTTGGAGTGAACATACCTAAAGACCTAAGCAAAATATATAAAGCAAACTATGATAGGTTGGAACAAGAAATAAAAAAAGATATTGATAGATGGTCAATCTTAAATATGGATCTGAATTCAAAAATTGAGACAGTCAAAATCAGCATACAACCTAGATTACTTTACCTCTTCCAGGCTATACCAACAGAGATTCCAGATGCCCAGTTCTCAAAGTGGGACAGGATGATATCGAGATTTGTTTGGGGAGGTAAAAAACCAAGAGTGAAATATAAAACCCTCCAATTACCAAAAGAGAAAGGAGGCATGGGCCTACCGAGTCTAAAGGAATATTACTACTCAGCACAAATAAGATATATCATATGTTGGTGCGACGAGGGATATGAGGCAAAATGGAAAGAAATGGAAAAGGAAATTGAGGGACTCCCAGTACAAAGCATAATAGGGGATAAAGATGCATATAAGCAAATCAAACAAATAGACCCAATCACTAAATTTACTTTAGAACTGTGGTATAAAATAGTACAAAAATATAATATAAGGGAAGACATAAAACTATTGAAATGGGTAGCATTTGACAGTCAGTTTGAACCGGCAAAACAAGATAGGGGATACAAAAATCTGGTGAACAAGGGAATCACAGCATGGGGCAATATCGGAAAAAAAGATCTCGGGAGCTTTGTAAATATCAGGAGAAAATTTAAATTAGAAAGATCAGAATTTTTCAGATATCTGCAGATGAGAGATTACTATATGAAGAAGATTAGGCATAACCTCCAAACAGATGTGAACGAGATTATACAACTTATTTTAAGCTCATATGCAGGAAATAAAATAAGAATTATTTCAAAACTATATCAGAAACTTATGACAAACAATCATACAAGTAACTATATAAAGGAGAAATGGGAGAAAGAGCTCAATTTAAACATAACAGAAGAAAGCTGGCAGGAAATATGGAAAACACAACACACATCAACAAATTCAAGGGCGTGGAGGGAATTTGGATGGAAAAACCTGATTTGCTTTTTCATTACACCACAGATTCAAGGAAAATATACAAATACCCAATCTTTATGCTGGAGGGGATGTGGGGCTCAAAATGCAGACCACTCACATATGTTTTGGAAATGCTACAAAATATCATCATTTTGGAAATCTATGCATGTGACAATACAGAGGATATTAGGATATAATATACCAATGAACTGTAACCTGATGTACTTATGTGATCTTAAAAAAGACAATGTTATACAGGCTGAGGACAGATATCTAGTTAAAATCTTGTTGATTGCATGTAAAAAAACTATCACAAAAAGATGGCGATCAGAAGTTCTTCCTGACCAAGAACAATGGACTGACATTGTTGAGGACATACGTATGATGGAAAAACTAACATATCAACCAAGAATGCAAGAAGGAATATGGGAGAAAAAATGGCGGAAATGGACACACTACAAAGTGCAACAACGAGGCAGAAATTGAAAGAATAACCAAAGACACTGAAAAAACCAGAAGAATTAAGAGATGGAAACTAAAAACTTGATGCTCCAACATTTGTCCCCCCCCCTTTTATTTTTTTTATTTTTTATTTTTATTTTTTTTCTTTTTCCCTACCCTAACCCCTTTGTATTTAAATGTAGATTGTGATCTGAATGCATTATATATGATGAAAAATGAATAAAAATCTAAGTTACAAAAAAAAATAAATCCTTCTTCTCACTTTCAAAGCTCTAAACAATCAGGCTCCTTTTTATTTAAAAGATCTTATATTACCCTATTATCCTAACAGAGCACTACGCTCCCAAAATGCTGGATTACTTGTAATACCTAGAATCTCCAAAAGTACAATGGGGGCAGAGCCTTCAGTTATCAAGCTCCTCTCTTGTGGAACCAGCTGCCAATCTGGATTCGGGAGTCGGACTCGATCTCTGTTTTTAAGAATAGGGTTAAAACCTTCCTTTTTGATATAGCTTACAATTAGGGAGGGATCATATGTTTCTGAACCCTCCCTTAGTTATGCTGCCATTAGGTTTAGACAGCCGGGAGACCTCCAATAATTGCACTGGGCTTCACTCCTTTCTTCACTCTCAATGATTTTTTTTTTTTTTTTTTTTTTTTTTTTGCTGGTCATTAACATCTGTTTGTTCTCTCTCATAGATTGAGTCCCCATCGTGCTGTTTGCTCTCTACATGTCTGTTCTTTTCTTCTTCTCTATCCCCTCACCCCCCAGCCAGTCGCAGCATATGACTGCCCCTCCCTGAACCTGGTTCTGCTGGAGGTTTCTTCCTGTTAAAAGGGAGTTTTTCCTCTCCACCATCACCAAGCGCTTGCTCACAGGGGATCGCCTGATTGCTGAGGTCTTTCTGCAATTGTGGGGGTTTCCCCTACAGTTGAAAGTGCTATGAGATGACTGTTGTTGTGAAATGGCGCTATATAAATAAAGTTGAATTGAACTGAATGTGATGAAGGTCCTGGAGAGACTGGTCTTAGCCCACCTGAGGCTGCAAGTGAAGACGTGGCTGGACCCTCTGCAGTTTGTATATCAGCCCCATTTAGGAGTTGAAGACGCTATCATCTACCTGCTGCAACGAGTCCATCTGCACCTGGATGGCGGAGGAGACACTGCGAGAATCACATTTTTTGATTTCTCCAGTGCCTTTAACACCATCCAGCCACTGTTGCTGGGTGAGAAGCTGCGGGTGATGGGGGTCGACAGCTCTGTGATCTCCTGGATTACTGTCTACCTGACAGGCAGACCACAGTTTGGCTGGGCAGTGTCTTGTCTGATGTGGTGGTTAGTGATACGGGAGCTCCACAGGGGACTGTGCTCTCTCCTTTTCTCTTCACCTGATACACCACTGACTTTCAGCACAACACTGAGTCATGCCACCTGCAGAAATTCTCTGACAACTCAGCTGTTATTGGGTGTATAAGAGGGGGAGAGGAGGGGGGGTACAGGGCACTACTGGTAGACAGATTTGTGGTGGACCAAGCAGAATCACCTAAGGCTGAATGTCAGCAAGACAGGAAGAAGATGACGCCTTCTCAGCCATTGCAGATTTTTTTTTTTTTTTGGGGGGGGGGGGGGTTTGAGGACTACAAGTACCTGGGTGTCAGGATCAGCAACGGGCTGGACTGGAGATCCAGTATCGATGCTGCGCACAAAAAGGGGATGAGCAGACTCTACTTCCTGATGAAGCTGACATCATTCAACGTGTGCAGCAGGATGCTGGAGCTTTTCTACCAGACCACTGTTGCCAGTGCCATCTTCTTTGCTGCTGTCTGTTGGGGTAGCAGTATCAGAGTCAGTGACACCAACAGACTTGACAAGATTATCAAGAGGGCTGGCTCTGTAATTGGTCTCAGGCCGGAGATCTTTGAGACTGTGGTGGAGAGGAGGACACTAAATAAACTGCGATCCATCATGGACAATCCTGAACACCCCCTCCACCACACACTGGATAGACAGCGGAGCACATTCTCCAGCAGACTGCTACAGCTTCGCTGTCGAATGGTTAGGTACAGGAAATCTTTCCTGCCACAAGCCATTTCACTGTACAATAACTCACTCTGATGTTGAATTCTGGTCATAACTACGCTGACATACTGCACCTTGCAGTCTAATTGGTACCTCACATCTCACTCTGCTCCTGATAGTCCTGCATTGCACAGCAGGTATGATTCATGTATCTATACAGGTCACCATCTATTCATCTGTGATGTAGATAGGCTTTTTTTTGTAGTTTTACTTTCCATGGGTAATCCCTTTGTCTGTTATGCTGTGTGTGTTTCTGTCATTTGGTTGTCTACTGTCATGCTGCCGTTACACTGCAATTTCCCAGTTTGGGATCAATAAAGTACATCTATCTATCCATCTATCTACAACATTGTATCTTGCACTTTGGGGAATGGATCCTAGCATTTTTCCTTATGAGGACCAGGCCAAATATCCTCACAAGGAAAAATGTCCTCACAAAAAGGTGGTTGGTCAAGGGGTTGTCCACACAAGAATAGAAAGACAGGAGCACTCATCCTGGTTTTCCATGTTTGATGGAGACCATTTTTCTGATCATTACTTGTGGGGACTACCCTTTCTACGCAGACAGAGATGATAGATAGATAGATAGATAGATAGATAGATATTACGCTCTAAGGGGGATGGGGGGGTCCGGGGGGGGCACCCTACCCCCCAATATAATGGTAGGGGAAACACTGGATACTCAAATTTGATCATATTAAACATAATTTTCCAACCACAAAACTGGGCTCGTGAAAAAGCTGAGTGGCTAGTAACTTTGGAAAATCATTAGCCACATTAGCTGGTGAGCAAAAAAGTTAATGTCAAGACCTGAAGACAATGAATACCAAAACTCAAAAAATCTTTATCCATTGATCTATAACAAAATTTTCAGCAATTCATTCATCAAAAGCTTCAACTGCAACCTGCTTCCCAGCCAATACCCTGTGCCTTTTCATCCATGTTCAATTGCACACTTAGCTTGTTTAGCTGTGAAGGTATTGAAGTGTTTTAACCATGAGGTGATCATGTCACAGATTGTGTTTAAACTACTAATAAATAACTTCTAGAGCTAGCTTCTAAGACTTACGTTTTTAATTTTCTTTTTGTTTGCTTTAACGTTAAGGGTCATCTGAATTTTCCAGTGCTAAATTTAATTACAAAATGGCCAAAACATGTCATGATTTTAACACAGAAGGACCCAAATACAGAACCCAAAACATGGAGACAGACTGAAGGCAAATGAAGGTTTGTATTTTATTAGACAGGTAGGTGTAGTGTTGGACTGTGAAGTTCTTAAACCTGTAGGGAGAAAGGAGATGGAGAGGACAAGTCAGTGGAGTTCAATAAGGCTCGCCAGTGTGACGTTATGTTTACAAAAGTGACAAAGTGCATTGTGGGAAGGGTAGGCCAACAGTAGTTCACTGAGATTACTTCTACACCTAAAATGTATCTTGGGATTCCTGTTGATTACAAAATATATTAACTAAAGTAGTATATTGTCCTTATCACCAACAGATGACACCACACTTCTGGCTGAGATGGAGGAAAGGCCATCCATTGAAGCAGCACAGATCTGTCAGGCTGATGATGCTCCCATGGAAAATGTGCAAGAACAGCAGAACTCCAGCATGTGTCACCTTAGGCTTAACCAAATTTTACTCTTGCAAGAGGAGAACTGTGGCTTTCTTCAGAAGCTGTCACCAGGAGACATAGTATTGGCAGACGGTGGATTTGATATTAAGGAAAGCATTGCCCTTGTAGGTGCCACACTGAAAATACCTGCATTCACCAGGGACCACAGCCAGCTTGATGCCAGAGACGTGGAGAGAGTAATGTGCATGTGCTCCAAATATATAATACCGAATGACACTATACAGTCATGTGAAAAGGTGTTTGCCCCCTTCCTGATTTCTCATTTTTTTGTATGTTTGTCACACTTAAATGTTTCAGCTCATCAAACAAACTTAAATATTAGACAAAGATAACACAAGTAAGCACAAAATACAGTTTTTAATTGAAGGTGTTTATTATTAAGGGTAAAAAAAAATCCAAACCTACATGGCCCTGTGTGAAAAAGTGATCCCCCCGTTAAAACATAAAGTAACTGTGGTTGATCACATCTTTGGAAAACTGAGTTCAATTTTCTAGCCATTTCTAAAGCTTTGGGACTCCAGCAAACCACAGTGAGAGCTATTATCCACAAATGGCAAAAACATGGAACAGTGGTGAACCTTCCCAGGAGTGGCCGGCTGACTAAAATTACCCCAAGAGCATAGCGACGATTCATCCAAGAGGTCACAAAAGACCCCACAACAACATCCAAAGAACTGCAGGCCTCACTTGCCTCAGTAAAAGTCAGTGTTCATGACTCCACCATAAGAAAGAGACTGAGCAAAAATGGCCTGCAAGGAAGAGTTCCAAGACGAAAATCACTGCTGAGCAAAAAGAACATAAAGGCTCGTCTTGTGGAGAGTGTGGGAAATGATGAGGCAGGTTTACGAGCAGACGAAGCTTTATTAACACTCTCACATCATCCAAACACAGAAAAGCAATGAATCAGCCAAACCAGATTTCTCCTTATAACCTCCACAGATCATCTCACATCTGCATGACATTTCACATCACACTGCATGATATCCAACTCCACAATACATTTTCCTTCAACCCCCAGCTCCCTCTTCCTGCCAACTCCCCATGACGTACGAGCCTATTATTCTCTTATATTTAATCACTGCCTCCTGACTGAGACGCTGTCTGCAGATTTCTCCACAATATGCATTTCCACATCACCCCCCCCACCCCCCCCAGACAGAGTTTCAGTCACTACGTCTTTTGGGCTTCAGTCTCCTCCCATATCTGCTGTAACTGGGGTCTCTGTGCCAGCGGGGGGCTGCTGGACGTGTGTCTGACTGCGGGTGGGCCAAGGCGGGGGGGGGGGGGGACTTCGCTGTGCCTGTGTGGCTGTTCTGGTGAATCATTTGCCTGGGGAGTTCTCCATGGGGGTCTTCCACGTCGAGGGGCCCGGACCAGCAGCACTTGCTCATCCGCCACTACAAAGGCGGGCTTAAGTCTGTCTATGCATATTTTCTCCCAACACCCCCCCCCAAGTCTAGCAAAAAATGCTTGTCCCCTGTTTCCAGCACTCTGAGTGGGCCATCATAGGGTGGGCGCAATGGTGGGTGGTGGACATCGTGTCTGACAAACACGAACTCCGCGTTCTTCAAAGTTTTTGGCACAAAAGGGCATGGAAAACAGTGGCGGGCCGGGCCCGGCAGCGTGCCTGTGTCTGCACTACGCTGCAAACGCTGAGACGGGCAGCTGTCCGGTGCGGGATTATCTGGCAAAAATTCCCCGGGTAGCCGCAGTGGCTGAGAAAAAAAACAGCTCAGCCAGGGAAGCCTCCAAATCCTTTTTTGGTCCCCTATTGGACGTGATGTCCAATGGAACTCCAAAACGCGCCACCCATGTTGTCAAAAAAGTGCGCGCCACGTCCGCGGACGTGGTTGCCACCAGTGGAACTGCTTCTGGCCAGCGTGTGGTGCGGTCCACCACTGTCAGAAGGTGCGTGCACCCCTGCGACGGCGGGAGGGGGCCCACGAGGTCCACGTGAACATGGTTGAATCTTTTAGCCGGTATACTAAACGGCTCCAAAGGAGCCTTTGTGTGTCTGTGCACTTTGGCTCGTTGGCACGCTACGCAGGCTGCAGCCCACTCTTTCACTTGTTTGCGCAGGCCTGTCCACACGAATTTCGCTCCCACCATTTTGACTGACGCGCACACTCCTGGGTGCGCCAAAGCGTGAACTGACTCAAACACGCAGCATCGCCACGCGACCGGGACCACCGGGCGCGGGCGTCCCATGGAGACATCGCAGATTGGGGGGGCTGCCATCTTGCAGTACCCTGCTCTCCAGCCTTAACCCTGTTGGTCCAGACTGGAGCGCGCGCACGTCCGTATCGCTAATCTGCTCTGCGGCCATGGCTGTATAATCTATCCCTATGTAGACCGGGGCCACAACCGCGCACGAGAGGCAGTCCGCCACCATATTCAGTTTACCCGACACATGCTGAATATCGGTCGTAAACTCCGAGATCGCGGCCAGCTGTCTCTGCTGCCGGCCCGACCATGGTTCCGAAACCTTGGCCATTGCGAACGTCAGCGGCTTGTGGTCCACGAACGCGGTGAAGCTGCGCCCTTCCAGCCAGAACTGGAAGTGGCATATGGCCAGATGGAGAGCCAGCAACTCTCTGTCGAACACGCTGTATTTACGCTCACTGTCGCGCAAAGCCCTGCTGAAAAAAGTGAGCGGCTGCCAAGAGCCAGCGACACGTTGCTCCACGACGGCCCCTATGGTCACGTCTGAGGCGTCGGTAGTGAGCGCTATCCGGGCCGCCGGGTCTGGGTGCGCCAACCGTGCGGCATTTGCCAGGACTGCTTTAACCTCAGAGAACGCCTGCTCTCGCTCCGGAGTCCATTCGACTCCATCCGCGGGTTTCCGTCTCTTGAGCGCGGCGTACAATGGCTGCATGAGTTGAGCTGCGCGGAGGAGGAAACAGTTGTAAAAGTTAACCATCCCCAAAAATTCCTGCAGTGCCCTGACCGTCTGAGGCTGGGGAAAGTTCGCCACTGCGCGCACTTTGTCGGGCAAGGGAATCGCTCCCTCCCTTTGAGACGCGGTGCCCCAAAAAATCAATCCCCGTCACGCCGAACTGGCACTTCGCCGGGTTGATTATTAACCCATGCGCCTCCAACCTCTGGAAAACCGTACTGAGGTGGGTTACGTATTCGTCTTCGGACGCACTGGCTACCAGGATATCATCCAGGTAGACGAACACAAACGGGAGATTGCGCAGCACCGCGTCCATCATGCGCTGGAACGTCTGTGCCGCTCCTTTTAATCCGAATGGCATGCGCAGAAACTCGAATAAGCCAGACGGAGTTATTACCGCTGTTTTGGGTATGTCCTCCGCACGCACTGGGACCTGGTGGTAACCGCGGACCAGGTCTATTTTAGAAAAAATGCGTGCTCCGGTGACGTGAACGGAAAAATCCTGAATGTGGGGAATCGGGTAGCGGTCGTGTGCTGTGGCGTTATTCAACCTGCGGAAATCGCTGCACGGTCGCCACGACCCCTCAGCCTTAGGAACCATGTGTAGCGGGGATGCCCATGGGCTGTTCAATCGCCTGATGATGCCCAACCTTTCCAGGTTGGCAAACTCCTCGCGCGCTATGGCCAGTTTAGCTGCGTCCAAGCGCCGAGGTTGTGCGAAAACAGGCGGCCCAGTGGTGGTGATAAAGTGCTCCAACCCGTGTTTAGCTATGGCCGCTGAAAACGTCGGGACCGTGAGTGCTGGAAACTGAGTGAGCAGTGTGTGGAACTTACCGCCTGTAGCTGTGATGTTGGCTTGTTACTGGCCCGGCCCCTCGAGCTGTGCAGGGGAGAGAGTCAAAGGACAGTGCATTAACCAGGGGCCTGTTAGCAACATCAACTAATAAACCATGCGCACACAGAAAATCAGTTCCCAGGATTGGGAAACTCAGAGCTGCTATGACAAAAGTCCACTCGTATGTACGGCCGTGTAGAGATAAAGCCAGTGTCCTCTCACCAAAGGTCTTAATGTCCGAGCTGTTTACTGCTACCAGCCCGGGGCCGCTAGGTCCTGCCAGCCGGTCGGCGTAGGTCGGCAGGATGATGCTCTTCTGGGCTCCGGTGTCTACGAGGAAGTGTCTCCCCGAGCGCGAGTCCGTCACGTAGAGCAGCTTGTTCTCTTCACCGGCTGTCGCAGCTGCTACCGACCGTCGGCCTCGGTGTTTCCCGAGCGCTTGAATTGGCACGGTGGCGTACATCTGCGTGCGTTCTCTCCAAAGCGGCGGTGGTAGAAGCAGAGCGTGTCTCTCTGGTGCTCCTTGGCCCCCGCTGCCGCTACCGTCGGTGCTCCTCGCCTCCTCTGGTCGTCTCGCTGGGTTCTGACGCTGCTGCATTCACCGTGAGCGCTCTGGTGGTGAGGATGATCCGGTCTGCCTCCTGAGCTAGCGCACGGTAGTCACGCGCGGCCAGCAATGGCGAATTGGCCAGGACCGCTCTCGCCTCTGTTGAAAGTTCCGGAGGAAAAGGTGGGCAGACAGAAAATGCCCGTCGTCCGTGCCCATTAATGCCAACATCTTCTCCATCAGATCGACGGCCGAACCATCTCCTAACGGAACGCCTCAGGAGCCTCTCTGCTCTCTCACAGTCCGCGAGCGTGTAGCGCCGAATCAGCGCAGCTTTGAGAGCCTTGTATCTGCCGTAGGCTGGGGGCTGGTCGAGCAGGCTCGCTACCTGCTGAGCTGTGTGAGCGTCCAGCGCTGCAACCACATGGAAAAACTTGGTGCGGTCTGCCGTTACTCCCCGGAGGGCGAACTAGGCCTCGGTGTGGTGGAACCAAGAGCGCGGGTTGTGCTGCCAAAAGTCCGGTAGCTTGACTGCAACAGCACACGCGTTGCTGGGGGTTCCCGTCCGGGCCGACTCCGGGGTTCTTGCCTCGTGTTCCATAATACGTCTCGGGTCACCAGTGTGGAGAGTGTGGGAAATGATGAGGCAGGTTTATGAGCAGACGAAGCTTTATTAACACTCTCACATCATCCAAACACAGAAAAGCAATGAATCAGCCAAACCAGGTTTCTCCTTATAACTTCCACAGATCATCTCACATCTGCATGACATTTCACATCACACTGCATGATATCCAACTCCACAATACATTTTCCTTCAACCCCCAGCTCCCTCTTCCTGCCAACTCCCCATGACGTATGAGCCTATTATTCTCTTATATTTAATCACTGCCTCCTGACTGAGACGCTGTCTGCAGATTCCTCCACAATATGCATTTCCAGTCTCAGTTTTGCCAGAAAACATTTTGATGATCCCCAAGACTTCTGGGAAAATACTCTGTGGACTGACGAGACAGAAGTTGAACTTTTTGGAAGGTGTGGGTCCCATTACATCTGGCGTAAAAGTAACAGCATTTCAGAAAAGGAACATCATACCAACAGTAAAATATGGCAGTGGTAGTGTGATGGTCTGGGGCTGTTTTGCTCCTTCAGGACCTGGAAGACTTGCTGTGGTAAATGGAACGATGAATTCTGCTGTCTACCAAAAAATCCTGAAGGAGAATGTCCAGCCATCTATTCATGACCTCAAGCTGAAGCACACTTGGGTTCTGCAGCAGATCAATGATCCAAAACACACCAGCAAGTCCACTTCTGAATGGCTTAAGAAAAACAAAATGAAGACTTTGGAGTGGCCTAATCAAAGTCCTGACCTGAAACCCTTTAACGCAATACAAACACATGTATACAATAAACACGTTTGGCAATCACTAGAAACAATAGCAAAACCATATATAACCATTTGCCCATTCCAGCTCCAATACAGGAAAAACACCAGGAATTAGCCTGCTGAACTCACAGCGAGCAAATAAACTCTTTAACGACTCTATATTTTTCACAACATCAATAAATGACAAGCAGATGTATATAAACAAGATGATGACGGATAGACTGAAAATAACATGCACCTCTCCAAGTGGGATATTATTCAAAAAGCGAGGGGGTGATGGGCGCCTTGGTATTAGGCTCCAGGCAATGATTTGGTGTAATAATAAACACCTGCTGTAAATAAACACCATCCAATTATACTGCATTTGCCTGGATTGCCAGGATACCCACAAAGGGATTTCAGCCTCCTTAAGCCTGAGTCACAGCCGGCTGTATGGGCTGCTATGGCCTGTCTGCGTGCAGATTTTGGACTGAATGTCACATGCCACGCAAATGTTTCTTGCAAATTTTTTAGCACACGTAAGCATATACAGAGGATGATCGACACGTCCAATAAACTCCATGAATTGTGAAGTGTGATGTGCATCACCTGCAAGGAATTTGCATGTTAGACGTATGATTTTTAAGGCCCACGAGAAGAAAACTCATGGTATAACATGATAAAACTTTAAATGTTATAATACTCTAACACATATTATTTTAAGTGTACAGTACATCATTGTTCTATTTTTCTAAATTCTAAAAATAATGCTGAAATCAAGTTAAAATAATCATTATAGCTTACTAATGTACTGGCCAATCATCTGCCATTTTTTTAAATTCAAAGAATGAATGAATGAATGAATGAATGAATCTTCATTTTCAAAATTCAAAGAATGAGTGAGTCATAAATAAATAACGTGTACATTGCAGAAAAAAAAAAATTCTGACTTGCTGACATTCCACATCCAAAAAGCCAGTTTAGGAAGCCAGGGGTCAGACTGCCAAGGTCTCTGCCTTCGACTGCCACCTGATCCGCATTGCACCAGACCCCCATGGTCCCTCCTGCAGGTGGTGAGCCCACTGGAGGGCGGACCCATGTACAGTGGGGTAAAAAAGTAGTTAGTCAGCCACCAATTGTGCAAGTTCTAACACTTAAAAGATGAGAGAAGTCTCCAATTTTCATCATAGGTATACCTCAACTATGAGAGACAAAATGAGAAAAAAAAATCCAGAAAATCACATTGAAGGATTTTTAATGAATTAACTGGTGAATTCCTCAGTAAAATAAATATTTGGTCAATAACAAAAGTTCATCTCAATACTTTGTTATATACCCTTTGTTGGCAATGACAGAGGTCAAACGTTTTCTGTAAGTTTTCACAAGGTTTTCACACACTGTTGCTGGTATTTTGGCCCATTCCTCCATGCAGATCTCCTCTAGAGCAGTGATGTTTTGGGGCTGTCGCTGGGCAACACAGACTTTCAACTCCCTCCAAAGATTTTCTATGGGGTTGAGATCTGGAGACTGGCTAGGCCACTCCAGGACCTTGAAATGCTTCTTACGAAGCAACTCCTTCGTTGCCCGGGCGGTGTGTTTGGGATCATTGTCATGCTGAAAGACCCAGCCACGTTTCATCTTCAATGCCCTTGCTGGTGGAAGGAGGGTTTCACTCAAAATCTCACGATACATGGCCCCATTCATTCTTTCCTTTACACGGATCAGTCGTCCTGGTCCCTTTGCAGAAAAACAGCCCCAAAGTACGATGTTTCCACCCCCATGCTTCACAGTAGGTATGGTGTTCTTTCTCCTCCAAACATGACAAGTTGAGTTTTTACCAAAAAGTTCAATTGTGGTTTCATCTGACCATATGACATTCTCCCAGTCCTCTTCTGGATCATCCAAATGCTCTCTAGCAAACTTCAGACGGGCCTGGACATGTACTGGCTTAAGCAGGGGGACACGTCTGGCACTGGGTTCTAAATATTTTATTGGGTTTTAGACCTTTGAGCTTTTTAACCTCTTTGACTAGTTTTTAACTTTTAATATGACCCTTCTCTCTTACCTCTGGTTTCTCCCTCATCTCTTTGTCTTTTTATACCCTGATTGATGGAGCCTTGAGTATTTTTATCATGTTTATAGTCAGCTTCATGTGTGCCTGTGTTTGTGTCTATGTTGAATGTAATTAGTGGCTTGTAAATATGGATGTCACCAGACTGCAAAACAAATCTACCTACGGGTACAAATAAAGTAACCTGAACCTGAACCTGAACCTGAACCTGCAGGATTTGAGTCCCTGGAGGCGTAGTGTGTTTCTGATGTAGCCTTTGTTACTTTGGTCCCAGCTCTCTGCAGGTCATTCACTAGGTCTCCCCATGTGGTTCTGGGATTTTTGCTCACTGTTCTCATGATAATTTTGACCCCACGGGGTGAGATCTTGCCTGGAGCTCCAGATCGAGGGAGATTATCAGTGGTCTTGTATGTCTTCCATTTTCTAATAATTGCTCCCACAGTTGATTTCTTCACACCAAGCTGCTAACCTATTGCAGATTCAGTCTTCCCAGCCTGGTGCAGGTCTACAGTTTTGTTTCTGGTGTCCTTTGACAGCTCTTTGGTCTTGGCCATAGTGGAGTTTGGAGTCTGACTGTTTGAGGTTGTGGACAGGTGTCTTTTATACTGATAACGAGTTCAAACAGGTGCCATTAATACAGGTAACGAGTGACGGACAGAGGAGCTTGTTAAAGAAGAAGTTACAGGTCTGTGAGAGCCAGAAATATTGCTTGCTTGTAGGTGACCAAATACTTATTTTACTGAGGAATTTACCAATTAATTCATTAAAAATCCTTCAATGTGATTTTCTGAATTTTTTTTTTCTCATTTTGTCTCTCATAGTTGAGGTATACCTATGATGAAAATTGGAGACCTCTCTCATTTTTTAAGTGGGAGAACTTGCACAATTGGTGGCTGACTAAATACTTTTTTGCCCCACTGTAGCTCCTTCTGGCTAAGCCCGGCCAAGTCCCATGGGCAGAAACCCAGCCACTAGATGCTCGCCATCGAGCTCGTCCCCCAGGCCTGGCTCCGGGACGGGGCCCCAGTAACCCCATACCGGACTGGGTACACTGAATTCTCGTTCTAGTATTCATCATGAGAGTCTGGACGTGGAATGTCACCTCTGTGGTGGGGAAGGAGCCTGAGCTGGTGCACGAGGTTGAGAGATACCATTTACATATAGTCAGACTCACCTCAACGCACAGCTCTGGTTCTGGAACCAGTCTCCTGGAGAGGGGCTGAAGTTTGGCCTACTCTGGAGTTGCCCCGGGCGAGAGGTGGCGAGCAGTGGTGGGTAATCTAGTATCCCCCCACCTTGTTGCATCTACATTGGAGTTTGCCCCGGTAGATGAAAGGGTTGTCTCCCTGCTCCTTTGGGTTGGGAAACGGGTCCTGACCATCATTTGTGCCTATGCACCAAATGATGGTTCAGAGTACCCACCCTTTTTGGAGTCTCTGACTGGGGTGCTGGAGAGTGCTCCTCCCGAAGACTTCATTGTCCTACTAGGGGACTTCAATGCACATGTGGGCAAAGACAGTGAAACCTGGAGGGATGTGATTGGGAGGAACGGCCTACCTGACCTAAACCTAACTAGAAAAGCACTTGGAGAGCGCAGACCTCCGCCAAGCGCCACAGTTCCCCCCATACAGTGTTTAACATCATAAATATTAATCCTACATTACATGGCGAACTGAAGTTTAAAAGGGTGCTTTATTCATCCTCCACGAGGCTCGCTCAGCGCTGTGGCAGCGTGCTGGAGCGAGCCATGTGTCTCAAAGTCAGCAACAAACAATGCGAGTGATCAAAAAGAGAGAGAGCAAGAGATATGCAGTCAACTTATATATCCAGCTCAGACAATGCATGCATGGCACATTAGCATCACAGTATACAGCAGGAAAGCATGGACATTTGCATTAGAGTCACACATATCAGGATTACTGGCCGAAAGAGGGAGGGAGGCGCATCTGCATAATGATCAGTCCATACCTCTCACTGTTCTGATAATTGCTCACGCTGAGCGCTCTGTCAGGCCCGAACGCTGTGGGGGTCACACAGGAGGTGTTCCTCCACACTGTCAATAATTTTTTTTCCCGTATATTTTTTTTTTCTTTTTGGCGTACAGAAATGGCAATATGCCCGTGTTTGCTAAAATTGGCTGGGTGTTACAATTCACCGCACAACCACGTACAACCCACAGGCCAATGGGTTATGCGAGCGTTTTCATAGATCACTGAAAGCAGCACTCAGGGCTTCATTGACGGATGCAAATTGGGTAGACAGGCTGCCGTGGGTTTTATATTGGGGTTGCGCTCCGCGCCGAAAGAGGATCTGGAAGCTTCCCCGGCAGAGCTGGTTTTTGCGCAGCCACTACGGCTGCGCAAAAACCTTATATTATAGAACCTGAAAAAAAAAAGAAAAAAAAAAAGAATCCTTTAAAAAAATTCCTGGATCCAGACGATGATCCGGATCACCACCAAAATCTAATCATCTGTAGGATACCACATTTCTGACAATCTGTGAAAATTTCATGAAAATCCGTCCATAACTTTTAAAAAAAAAAGAATCCTTTTAAAAATTCCTGGATCCAGACGGTGATCCGGATCACCACCAAAATCTAATCATCTGTAGGATACCACATTTCGGACAATCTGTGAAAATTTCATGAAAATCCGTCCATAACTTTTTGAGTTATCTTGCTAACAAACAGACAAACAGACAAACAAACAAACAGACAAACCAACACTGATGATCACATAACCTCCTCCTCTTGGCGGAGGTAAAAATGGTGTTCAGTTATTGGACTTCTGTGCCAACCACAGTTTTTCCATAACGAACACCATGTTTAAACATAAGGGTGTCCATATGTGCACCTGGCACCAGGACACCCTAAGTCGCAGGTCGATGATCGATTTTGCTATCATTTTATCAGACCTGTGACTTGTAATCAGCCGTGTCTTGGACACTCAGGCAAACAGAAGAGCAGAGCTGTCAACTGATCACCACCTGGTGGTGAGTTGGATCCGGTGGCAGGGGAGGATGCCATTCAGACCTGATAGACCCAAACGTATAGTGAGGGTGTGCTGGGAACGTCTGGCTGAGGCCCCCTGCCTAGGAGGTCTTCAACTCCCACCTCTGGAAGCACTTAACCACATTCTGAGGGAGTCTGGAGACATGGAGTCTGAATGGGCCATGTTCTCCACCTCAATTGTTGAAGCAGCTGCCCAGAGCTGTGGCTGCAATGTCATTGGTGCATCTCATGGTGGAAATCCTCCGAACCAAGTGGTGGACACCAGTGGTGGTGGTGGGGGTGGTGGGGGCATCAAAATGAAGAAGGAGTCCTATTGAGCTTGATTGACTTATTGGACTCCCAAAGCAGTTGAGGTGTGCCAGCAGGCCAAGCAGAGTACGGCTCAGGTGGCTGCTGAAGCAAAAACTCAGGTGAGGGAGGAGTTCGGTGAGGCCATGGAACAAGACTTTAGGTCGGCCTCGAAGAGATTCTGGCAAACTGTCCAGCGACTCAGGAGGGGGAAACAGCTCCCTGTCCACACTGTGGATGGGACACTGCTGACTTTGACCGTGGACATCATTGGGCAATGGAAGGAATACTTCGATGATCTCCTCAATCCCACTGACATGCCTTCCACAGAGGAAGCAGTGCTTGAGGACAAGGGGGATGACTCGCCCATCACAGGGCCTGAGGTCACCGAAGTGGTTACAAAAACTCTTCGATGGCCAGGCTCTGGGGCTGGACAAAAGTCACCCTGAGCACCTCATGGCTCTGGATGTTGTAGGGCTGTCATGGTTGCCATGCCTCTGCAACACTGCATGGAAGTTGGGGACAGTGCCTTTGACGTGGCAAACTGGAGTCGTGGTTCCTCTCTTCAAGAAGGGGGACCGAAGGGTGTGTTCCAACTTTAGGGGGCTCACACTCCTCAGCCTCCCTGGAAAGGTCTATGCCAGAGTACTGGGGAGGAGAGTCCAGCTGTTGGTCAAACCTCTTCAGGAGGAGCAATGTAGTCTTCGTCCTGGCCATGGCACATCGGACAAACTCTTCACTCTCTTGAGAATCCTTGAGGGCTCGTTGGTGTTTGCCCAACCACTCCACATGTATTTTGTGGACTTGGAGAGAGCATTTGACCACATCCTTCATGGTCTCTTGTGGGGGGGTGCTGTGGGAGTACGGGGTATCAGGCTTGTTGTTACGAGCAATCCGATCCCTATACGACTGTTGCAAGAGTTTTGATTGATTGATTTTATTTATTTGAACATTCTGAAAAAAAAGAAAGAATTTAAAACAAAACAAAAAACAAGCCAAAAAAAAAATAAAATAAAATGTTCAAAAGGAGTGGGAAGAAGCCAACGCTTATATAGTCCCACCCCTTTTCCATACCCAACAAATTACAGTATCACTCTTAATCATCATTCATCCCACAACCACATTGACCATAATACACCCCATAGTCAAATTATACAACAGAAATGACACAACAACGACAGTCCATACTGACAACAATACCAACATCCAACAATATTGCAACAACAATAAACAAACACTTCTGGCATGTTCAACACAAACACAGACAACACCATCACCATCACAATCACCATAACACAATAACACTCACAACAACAACCTTCCCTCACTGAAGACGCATTGTAACATCACTGCCCTTCATTTTCATACTGCTCAAAAATCATTTCTTTATCCATCCATCCATCCATCCATCCATCTTCTACCGCTTTTCCGGAGGTCCAGGTCGCGGAGGCAGCAGTTCAAGCAGAGAAGCCCAGACTTCCCTCTCCCCAGCCACCTGCTCCAGCTCTTCACAGGGGATACCAAGGCGTTCCCAGACCAGCTGGGAGACATAGTCTCTCCACCGAGTCCTGGGTCTGCCCCGGGGTCTCCATATGGATGTTTGGACATTGCCTGTGTTTCTCCCCCAACCCATTCCACAATTTTACCCCACACACGGACACACAAAAACTCTTCCTAGTAGATCTTACTAAGTGCATTTTAAAATTTTGTGTTCCCCCGTAAATTATATTTCCCTTCTCTCTCACTGAAAAGATTTTGTATATTGTGTGGCAAAAGGTTTTTACTGACTTTAAACATTAATTGTGCTGTATAATAATGAACCAGATCCCGTAATTTCAATAACTTTGAATGTAAAAACAATAAATTAGTATGTTCAAGATACCCGACTTTGTGTATAACACGGACTGCCCTTTTTTGCAATATTAGCAATGAATTAAGTTTACTTTTATAATTGTTACCCCAGACCTCTATACAATAGGTCAAGTATGGAAGTACTAATGAGCAATACAAGATATGAAGTGATTTGTAATCTAGGACCTGCTTAATTTTATTTATAATTGCAATATTTTTTTGCAACTTTGTTTTGTATGTATCTGACGTGTGGTTTCCAACTAATTTTATCATCTAGTATTACACCCAAAAACTTGATCTCCTTAACTTTTTCAATAATCACATTATCTATATGAATATGCATATCTTCTTTATTTTTACAATTACCAAATATCATTACCTTAGTTTTATCTATATTTAGTGATAATTTATTACAATCCATCCATTTTTTAAGGTTATTTAATTCATTATTTAGAGTATGGATTAGTTGATTATAATTATTTCCAGAATAAAATATATTAGGATCATCAGCAAATAATATTATTTTTAATAATTTAGAAACTTGGAATATATCATTTATATATATGTTAAATAATTTGGGGCCCAATACTGACCCCTGGGGGACCCCACAGGCAATTCCCATACACCCAGACAGATATTCTCCCATCTTCACAAACTGTTGTCTCCCAGATAGATAACTTGTAACCCAATTCAGAGCCATTCCCCTAATACCATACATTTGCAGTTTATTAAGAAGTATTGAATGATTTATTGTATCAAATGCTTTTCTAAAATCTATAAATACACCAATTGCATATTTTCCTTGATCTAATGCATTTATTATTTCCTCTGTTGCTTCCATTATCGCCAACGATGTTGTACTCTTGGCTCTAAATCCATATTGGTTCGGATTAAGCACATCGTGTTTATTTAAAAAGTTTTCTAATCTGTTGTTGAAAATTTTTTCCAGAATCTTTGAAAATTGTGGGAGAAGCGATACTGGTCTGTAGTTTGTGTATTGGTGTTTATTTCCTTGCTTGAATAATGGTATTACTTTTGCTATTTTCATTTTCTGCGGGAATGAGCCAGTTTGAAATGACAGATTACAAATATATGTGAATGGTTTTAATATGCCATCAACAGTTCTTTTTACTAGTGCCATATCAATACCATCACAATCGGTAGATAATTTATTTTTACACTTTTCAACAACAGATTTTACCTCTAGTTCATCCACTGCTGTAAGAAAGATTGACTGAGGGTTATTTCCAATCAATGTCTCACTCACGGTCTCTCTTCCTTGGTTTGGAATTTTTGTTGCCAACTCTGGTTCAACATTTACAAAAAATTTAATCATTTTATTTACTACCATATTCTTATCATAATTATCACCACAATTATCAGTAAAATACTCTGGATATATCATTTTCTTAGTTCCATTTTTCCTTAATTTATTTAATATATCCCAGACTCCTTTTATATTATTTTTAGTTTGGTTCATATTGCCAACACCCAGTCAAACTTGTTTCCAGTGAGAGTTGGACTCCACCAGGGCTGCCCTTTGTCACCGATCCTGTTCATAATTTTTATGGCCAGAATATCTAGACGCAGCCAAGGAACAGAGGGTGTCATGTTCAGTGACCACAGGACCTCATCTCTACTGCTTGCAGATGATGTTCTCCTGTTGGCTTTGTCAAGCAATGACCTACAGGTCTTACTAGGGTGGTTTTCTGCTAAGTGTGAAGGGGCTGGTATGAATACAGTGGGGCAAAAAAGTATTTTGTCAGCCACCAATTGTGCAAGTTCCCCACTTAAAAGATGAGAGAGGTCTCCAATTTTCATCATAGGTATACCTCAACTATGAGAGACAAAATGAGAAAAAAAAAATCCAGAAAATCACATTGTCTCATTTTAAAGGAATTTATTTGCAAATTATGGTGGAAAATAAGTATTTGGTCAATAACAAAAGTTCATCTCAATACTTTGTTATATACCCTTTGTTGGCAATGACAGAGGTCAAACGTTTTCTGTAAGTCTTCACAAGGTTTTCACACACTGTTGCTGGTATTTTGGCCCATTCCTCCACGCAGATCTCCTCTAGAGCAGCGGTGTTTTGGTGCTGTCGCTGGGCAACACGGACTTTCAACTCCCTCCAAAGATTTTCTATGGGGTTGAGATCTGGAGACTGGCTAGGCCACTCCAGGACCTTGAAATGCTTCTTACGAAGCCACTCCTTCATTGCCCGGGCTGTGTGTTTGGGATCATTGTCATGCTGAAAGACCCAGCCACGTTTCATCTTCAATGCCCTTGCTGATGGAAGGAGATTTTCACTCAAAATCTCACGATACATGGCCCCATTCATTCTTTCCTTTACACGGATCACTCGTCCTGGTCCCTTTGCAGAAAAACAGCCCCAAAGCATGATGTTTCCACCCCCATGCTTCACAGTAGATATGGTGATCTTTGGATGCAACTCAGCATTCTTTCTCCTCCAAACACGACAAGTTGAGTTTTTACCAAAAAGTTCTATTTTGGTTTCATCTGACCATATGACATTCTCCCAGTCCTCTTCTGGATCATCCAAATGCTCTCTAGCAAACTTCAGACGGGCCTGGACATGTACTGGCTTAAGCAGGGGGACACGTCTGGCACTGCAGGATTTGAGTCCCTGGCGGCGTAGTGTGTTACTGATGTAGCCTTTGTTACTTTGGTCCCAGCTCTCTGCAGGTCATTCACTAGGTCCCCCCGTGTGGTTCTGGGATTTTTGCTCACCGTTCTCGTGATCATTTTGACCCCATGGAGTGAGATCTTGCGTGGAGCCCCAGATCGAGGGAGATTATCAGTGGACTTGTATGTCTTCCATTTTCTAATAATTGCTCCCACAGTTGATTTCTTCACACCAAGCTGCTTACCTATTGCAGATTCAGTCTTCCCAGCCTGGTGCAGGTCTACAGTTTTGTTTCTGGTGTCCTTTGACAGCTCTTTGGTCTTGGCCATAGTGGAGTTTGGAGTCTGATTGTTTGAGGTTGTGGACAGGTGTCTTTTATACTGATAATGAGTTCAAACAGGTCCCATTAATACAGGTAACGAGTGGAGGACAAAGGAGCCTCTTAAAGAAGAAGTTACAGGTCTGTGAGAGCCAGAAATCTTGCTTGTTTGTAGGTGACCAAATACTTATTTTCCACCATAATTTGCAAATAAATTCTTTAAAAATCAGACAATGTGATTTTCTGGATTTTTTTTTTCTCATTTTGTCTCTCATAGTTGAGGTATACCTATGATGAAAATTGGAGACCTCTCTCATTTTTTAAGTGGGAAAACTGGCACAATTGGTGGCTGACTAAATACTTTTTTGCCCCACTGTATCAGCATTTCCAAGTCTGAGTCTATTGTCCTCAGCTGTAAAAAGGTGGATTGTTCTCTCCAGGTTGGGGACAAGCTCCTGCCCCAAGTGGAAGAGTTTAAGTATCTCAGGGTCTCATTCACAAGTGAGGGGAGAATGGAGTGAGAGATTGACAGATGGATTGGAGCAGCAGCTGCAGTAATGCGGATGTTGTACCGGTCTGTTGTGGTGAAGAGGGAGCTGAACTCTAAAGCAAAGCTGTCGATTTAATTCAATTCAACTTTATTTACATAGCGCCATTTCACAACAACAGTCATCTTATAGCACTATCAACTGTAGGGGGGGGACCCCCACAGTTGCAGAAAGACCCCAGCAATCAGGCGATCCCCTGTGAGCAAACACTTGGCGACAGTGGAGAGGAAAATCTCCCTTTTAACAGGAAGAAACCTCCAGCAGAACCAGGCTCAGGGAGGGGCAGTCATCTGCTGCGACTGGCTGGGGGGTGAGGGGATAGAGAAGAAGAAAAGAACAGACATGTAGAGAGCAAACAGCACGATGGGGACTCAATCTATGGGAGAGAACAAACAAATGTTAATGACCAGCAAAAAAAAAAAAATATTTCATAGAGAGTGAGGAAAGGAGTGAGGCCCAGTGCAATACTGGAGGTCCCCCGGCTGACTAAACCTATTAGCAGCATAACTAAGGGAGGGTTCAGAAACACATGGTCCCTCCCTAATTGTAGGCTATATCAAAAAGGTAGGTTTTAGCCCTATTCTTAAAAACAGAGATCGAGTCTGACTCCCGAATCCAGATTGGCAGCTGATTCCACAGGAGAGGAGCTTGATAACTGAAGGCTCTGCCTCCCATTGTACTTTTGGAGATTCTAGGTATTACAAGTAATCCTGCATTTTGGGAGCGTAGTGCTCTGTTAGGATAATACGGTAGTATCAGATCTTTTAAATAAAAAGGAGCCTGATTGTTTAGAGCTTTGTAAGTAAGAAGAAGGATTTTAAACTTAATTCTAAATTCTATGGGAAGCCAATGAAGGGAGGCCAGAACCGGAGAGATATGATCTCTCTTTCTAGTACCTGTTAAAACTCTTGCTGCAGCATTTTGGATCAGCTGAAGACTTTTTAAAGATGTTTTAGGACAGCCTGATAATAATTACAATAATCTAATCTCGAGCTAACAAAAGCGTGGATCAGCTTCTCAGCATCACTCTGAGACAAGATGCTCCTAATCTTGGCAATATTACGCAAATGATAGAAGGCAGTCTTAGAAACAAATTTAATATGTGAATTGAAGGACAAATCCTGATCAAAAATAACTCCAAGGTTCCTCACAGAGCTATTAAGAGAAAGAGTAACTGCATCCAAACTGAAAGTTTGATTTGGAAAGGAATTTCTAAGGTTTTTTGGACCAACAAGAATGACTTCAGTCTTATCTGAATTTAATAGCAGGAAATTACAAGTCATCCAAGCTTTGATTTCCTTAAGACAGGCTTCTAACTTGGCTAATTGATTACTATCATCTGGCTTCATTGACAGGTATAATTGTGTGTCATCTGCATAACAATGAAAATGTATACAGTGCTTTCTAATAATGTTGCCTAACGGAAGCATATATAAACTAAAAAGAGTAGGGCCTAGCACAGATCCCTGTGGAACTCCATGACTAAGCTTTGAGTTGAAAGAAAACTCATTATTTACATGAACAAACTGGAACCTATCAGATAAATAAGATCTAAACCACTGCAAAGAAGTTCCATTAAGTCCAACATAGTGTTCTAATCTATCAAGTAGAATATTATGATCGATAGTATCAAAAGCTGCACTAAGGTCTAAAAGGACAAGTACAGAGACTAGTCCATTATCAGATGCAATGAGGAGGTCGTTAGTGACCTTCGCTAAGGCTGTTTCAGTGCTATGATGGATTCTAAACCCAGATTGAAACTCTTCAAGTAAACCATTTCCCTGCAGGTGGTCAAATAATTGCGTAGCAACAACTCTTTCTAAGATTTTTGAAATGAAAGGGAGATTAGAGATTGGTCTATAGTTAGCTAAAGCTCCTGGATCTAGCGTTGGCTTTTTGAGTAAGGGTTTAATTACAGCCGTTTTAAAAGCCTGCGGTGCATGGCCTAAAGTTAATGAAGAATTGATTATATGAAGAATAAAGCTACCAATAAGTGGGAAGACTTCTTTAAATAACCTGGTAGGAATAGGGTCTAAAAGACAAGTTGAAGGTTTGGATGAGGAAACTATTTTGTCTAACTCACAAAGGTCGATTGGAGTAAACTCATCAAGACAGACATCAATAGAAGGAGCTGTAGTAGTTGAAGTATTTAAGTTAACTGTGGGAAGAATCTGATTGATTTTATCTCTGATGGATGAAATTTTATTATTGAAAAAGTTCATAAAGTCCTGACTAGTAAGCTCTAAGGGAATGCTAGGATTGACAGAGTCTTGACTTTTTGTCAACCTGGCTACAGTACTGAAAAGAAACCTGGGATTATTCTTGTTCTCTTCTATTAATGCAGAGTAATAACTTGTTCTAGCTTTTCTAAGAGATTTTTTATAAATTAAAAGATGATTTCTCCAAGCTAAATAGATTTTATCTAAATTAGTAGAGCGCCATTTTCTTTCTAATTGACGAGTCTTCTGTTTTAAGCTACGAGTTTCTGTGTTGAACCAAGGAGTTAGAAATCTCTGATTAGACTTTTTCTTTTTTAAGGGGGCCACCAAGTCTAGAGCCTGATGCAGAGAAGCTGAAACACTATCCACCATGTTATCAATTACAGAAGGAGCATGCTGATTTACCGGCCAATCAAGGTTAGGGGTGCCTAACCTGGGGCTCCTGGAGCACTCAGGCTTCTGTGGGAAATCTTCTAATTTCACTTCTTAATTGGTTCAAAAATTTGCAAATAATGTCTCATTGTTGTGCATTTGTTCTGCAGGCACCCTTGCACCCATGCACAACAACAGCAAATTATTTGAAAATCTTTGGACCAATTAAGAAGTGAAATGAGAAAATTTCCCACAGAAACCTGAACGTTCCAGGAACCCCAGGTTGGGCCCCCCGATCTAGGTTCCTACCCTCACCTATGGTCATGAGCCTTGGGTAATGACCGAAAGAATGAGATCATGGATACAAGCGGTTGAAATGAACTTTCTCCGTGGGATTGCTGGATTCACCCTTAGGGACAGGGTGAGGAGCTCAGTCATCTGGGAGAGGCTCAGAGTAGAACCACTGCTCCTCCACATCGAAAGGAGCCAGTTGAGGTGGTTTGGGCATCTGATCAGGATGCCTCCTGGTTGAGGTGTTCTGGGCACGTTGCACTGGGATCGGAGACCCCGGGGCAGACCCAGGCCACGCTGGAGAGACTACGTTTCCCAGCTGGCCTGAGAATGTCTTGGTATCCTCTCTCAAGAGCTGGAGCAGGTGGACGGGAGAGAAGGAAGTCTGGGCTTCTCTGTTTGTGCTGCTGCCTCTGTGACCCGGACCTCCGGAAAAGTGATAGAAGATGGATGGATGGATGGCATTACTGACAGCTGGTTAGTATATTTGATAAGGATGTCTTCAGTCCAAATATTTAGAAAAGAATCAGCCTACAACTAAGAAAAAAAGGTGATGTTGCAAAAGCTTGGAGCTGCACAAAATTGGATTTAAAACGTTTTTATTTGAGCTCTTCCATAGTGATGTTTTTTTTTTCCTTCATCATTCAGCTATAGTAAGCGCCATTTTAGGAATGTCTTTCAGTCTGTAAAAACCTCCTTATAGTTATAAATTTGATGAGTATTTTTATCGATAGGCTTACACATTGAAAACCAAAGCCAATGCAGAGGTTGCCGATTGGTAGTGGGGAGAAAAAAGGGCAACAGTTGTGACAGGATATTTATTATCTGACACAAATTAATTTTTTTCTCATTTTAATATATTTTTTCCAAACGAAAATACTTGCAAGAGGCAGGCAACATATGTGTCCGTCTGTTATTTTCCCTCATCTCCCTACATTGGTTTCACCAGAATTTGGGAGAAAACACTGAATTATCCTGTTGTCCATATATTAAATGTGCTGGTGCGCACAGATGGGGTGGGAATTACAGTAAAATACTATCAATGCAATCGATCAACATGATGGACTGCTCTGGAAATTTTCATTGATTACTCAAAATATATCGGTCAATGGTGGAGAAGTCTTGGTTAATGCAACCTCAGTCTGGCACATATATACAGTCATGTGAAAAAATTAGGATACCCAGTATAAGCCTGTGTGCTTTTTTAACATATTTGGACATATGGATATTTAATATCAATGTTTAAAATACTGGGAGATTCATCTAATACTACTAAACAATTAAAAATGAATTTTTATTTTATTTTATTATTTTTTATTACTTTTATTTATTTTTAAATTTTTGAAAAACTTTTATCCAAATTTTCTGTAAAACATAATTCTAAACAAATAGTGAGGAATAAATTAGGACACCCCCCCCCATCTTTTTTAGGCCACCCCTACATCCATTCCAATGGCTAAATGTTAAAAAAATGCAAATAAAAACAAAAACAAAGTTAGACAGAGATATGTGAACATTTCTTAATAAAGAACTGAATATTTAATAGGTTATCCTAATTTTTTCACATGACTACATATATATAGTCTACTTCATGTGGATCCTACGAGGTACAGGACATGCTTAAGACTGTGTCAAAGAACTTGCAGCCTGTCCAAAGCCCCTATGACATCCTTGTCCTCCATGGCCCCAGAAAATCACAGCTGGCGTACGATATTTACATTTGTACGGCCGGTTATAACTGAGGCTTTAGATCTTCATGAGAGGTAACACCAAAGAGCAAAAAAGGGCAAAATTGTGCGTGCTTACATGAAGCACTACTAAATATAATAAACAGCTTTCAAAAGAAACAATCTATAATTCTATGGACACAAAAAGGATATTCTGTGAGAAATAGCCAAGAAGATAAAGTGTATGTGCTGTATTATACACAGATTTAAATTGATTTTAATTCAGTAATACGTTCTTTGTTTGTTGTTTACATTTTTGTTAAGAACTGTCCAGGGAGCACTCCATTGCTACTTCACATTTCATACAAATGATTTTGGATTACTTTGCACATGTACTGCATGTTTACTCTTACACAGTCAGTATAATTGCACCATACATTATTTTCATACATTTAAAAAAGTTTCAGTTTTGCATGCCTAGGTATGACAAAATTTTCTTGGAAATACCTGAATACTAAAGACCTTTGGTTTAAACATGTCCACTAAAAGCAAATTAATGCATATTTAGGATTGAGTGAATACTTAAACAACTGTAGCCATCCTAACAATGTAAAAATATAAAAATTCTCCATTATGAAGTGTTTTGAACAGTGGACAAAAAAGTTTACAGACTCATGTTAAAATGTCAGGTTTTGTTGGGTTTTTTTTTTTTTTGGATGTAAAAAGAATAACAACATAAATTATTTTCAAACTTTTCCCATCTTTAATGTGACCTATTGTGTATGGTGTCATTTTTTACATCACAAAAAACTGTCATTAACAGATAATATCAAACTCAGTATCATGCAACAGCTTTGCATACCAGAGACCATGCCCTCCAATACACAACTAGGGCAATGACAATTACTGAGGGTGGCAACAATACTGATTCAAATGCAAAATATACTGTCTGGGTTCATATGCATTTTCTGCAGGGTAATTTAATTAATAAAGTAATGCTGCTTATTTCATTTAGCTGCAATGCTCCTGCACTGTGTTTATATCTGTGTACATATGTATATTCATCTACTGCTTTGGCTAACCAGTTCTTATTATTTCATTAACTACTGCTCTGAGTGTTGCTATCCCTTTGCTGCTGTAATCCCGGAATTTCCCCATTGTGGGACTACTAAAGGCTTATCTTATCTTATCTTGAAACTGAAAATACATCCGTGACCCGGACCTCCAGAAAAGTGGTAGAAAATGGATGAATGGATGGATGGATGAAAATGAATAGCAAATTTATCTAATGTAATGCAGCCCATTTTAGTGCTTAGCTATTCTGCATTTAGGATGAAATAATTCAGTCAAATAGAAATATATGTCAGCATACTTCATTTTCATTCCCATTATATATTTTTGTTTGGTTCCTGTGGGACCAGCATTTATTATTATTTAGCCATTTAACTGAAATGTTATTTTTGTCAATTTTTACAAACTAGGAGAAAGGCCAAAGACAAATTGTGTGAGCTTTGTAAGACTGAAGATTTTTTCATATGAAGCTTGTTCTAACTTAAAGGCATTTGATCACTTTACATAAAAACTCAGAAACCATGTGATGTGTAAAATTTGGAGAATTTTACATAGTTTATAATCTGACTTTAGAGCATTATTATTATTATCATTATAACTTTTCACAACATTTTGATTTTCTGACATACACTACTATAGCCAATCAGACCAGGTTGTACTGAAAAAGTGTACAAAAATCACATTAAAAGTACTAGAGGGCATTCAGAGAGTGCATACCTCCACCAAGATCGGTCTGTCTAAAGTACTGGATGGAATATGATGACATTTTCACCAGATCTGGCCTTTAGATTATGGATGAGTCCATTAGATTTTGCAGGTGATCTGGTTCTGGATCAGTTTTTCATTTTCTTTAACATTGAGAGATAGGGCCTTTGCAGAGGTGCGTACTGTTGGATCACCTCCAAAATCTAATAGGTTCATCCATAGCCCAATTCCACCTCTGGTGAAAATTTGTTCAAAATCCAATAAGTAGTTTTTGCATAATCCTGCTAACAAACCACCAGAGAAACAAACCGCCCTGATCACATTACCTCCTTGGTAGAGGTAAGAAGGAAAAACACAGTCCTAAAAGACAAACTCTTCTTTGTTAAAGTGAAAGCAAATTAAGAGTCAAACATGTGGTTTTTCTATTTTCCCTGGGCTGAAACTGATGCAAAAAGTAAAATTACATTAAGCTACAATCCAAAGCATCTGCTGCTCTCTTTGTCTGAACATATTTACAAAACGACATGTAAACTCACATAAGGATTGACATATCCAGCCTGTGTTGTGTTGTAGCTTAGTTTTTTTTTTTTCTCTGTGACATCTTGTCTTAGATTTGTTTTTGAATAGTAACCGCTTAACTTAGCCTAGCTTAGTTTTCTTTTTTTCTCTCAGTCATATTTTGTCTTAGCTTCGTTTTAAATTGTAATCGCTCTTGTCTTGTTTTCTCTTTTTCTCTTCTGAATTCTTGGATGGAATATGGGTGGGCAATATAAGCTGCGGCTTCAGCCATCACCCATTTCGGATAACTCACGTGGAATTGTATAGTAGGAGGAGTCTTTGTCTAATTTGACCTTGTTGTTATATTATACAGTTTCTTTTAACCTGTACTGTACTATCCAAAATAAATAAATTCATTCATTCATTCAAGTGTGAATCTATATACTACATTAACCCAAGAGTTAAAAAAAAAGACGTTCAGTTTTTCCCACTGTACTGACTTAATTAGCGCTAGACCAACTCCTTGTCATGTATAACATTGAATTCTCCTTTGCCAGCCACAGCTTCCTACCTCCTGCCCTGAAAACTTTACATTTTTAATGTCAGATTAGGGTGTCATGGAAATCCAGGCCTTACTTGCCAGACATCCACAACAGGAACACAGAGCCTCTCCTAGTGGCCCACACTCTGTAAAGTCCTCTACAAATGTGGAACAGAGACAAAGGATCTGCTCTATTTGCCAACACACCACTGAGTTCAAAGGCACTTCCCCTTCTTTAGTTTGTAAGGACACCTCTGAATGCAAAGGCCCTCAGTTTTAAGTGGGGGAGATATACAGCATTAATACTTTATTGATCCCCAGAGGGGAAATTGAGGGCATCCACCTGGAGGGATGAAGCAGCCACGGTAGGGCACTATCCCTTTACCATTCACACACACATTCACACCTAGGGCCACTTTAGAGTCTCCAATTAACCTGACCTGAATATTTTTGGCCTGTGGGAGGAAACCGGAGAACTCCCGGAGTAAACCCACGCAGACACGGGGAGAACATGCAAACTCCACACAGATCACTGTTGGTCGGGGGCTGGGATCGAAACAGGGATCCCATGGCCAGGGGTGAGTTGCTGTGCTGCCGCAGTGCTAACCACTGCGCCACCGCACTGCCCATACTCTGCTAATAATAATACTCTGCTGTAACAACAAGTACCCAAGAGTTGTTTAAAGTGAGGGAAAGTATGATCTAAGAAGCACAGGCTTCTAGAAACCAAAGAAAAGGACCAATGTTTAAAAACACACATGGGTTAAATCGGGCAGCGCGGTGTCGGAGTGGTTAGCACTGCAGCACTGTAGCTACGAAAAAGTTACTGAAGTGTGGTGTCTGGCCAAATGAGCTCAAGACAAAAAATATATACAGAGGTTCTTTATTCTGAATGACAAAAAACTGAGTTCTTTAAAATAGATAAATCTTAAAGGTCTGATGACACGATTTTGACTTCATCTAATTTTGCAACACATAATTTCAATATGACGAAATAGGTTGGTCTGTGCAGTTCTAAGTCAAACAGGCTTTTTTTCACGCGAATATCCGACATTTCCAAGAGCACCACGTCACAAATTGCGTCAGTGGCTGGAAAACCCCCGGCCATGTTGTGACGTCAGCGACAGAACACAGCACTTGGCTGCCCATTGTACACACAGGATGGAAGCGATAGAAAACATCGATGATGTTCCAGCACATGTAGTCTGGAATTGGTTTGTATTGTCCAATCTTCAGACGATTATAGTTCAAAAGAATGGCAATGAAGAATCTGGGGGCATCAGGCCTTACAGGTTTGAGCCGTGCCAAGCGGGCATTGTGCCTAGCGAGTCAGACTCAGAGAGTGACGGTGGTGAGGCACACATGCCTGCTGCAAATATATATATATATATACGTATATTTGCTTTAGTAAATTAGAGCATACTCGTGGCCATAACTTATCATTTTAAAGTTCAATTATCTGTAAAACCCCTTTAGAAATTAAAATTATTCTGTGTTACTGATGGCAATATCCTTAAAAATAATGTATTCCCTATTATTTACTGTATGTCTCATTAAAAATGCAATTTTGTTTGTCATCACTGTTTATTAACTGCTTTTGTATTGTATCAACTGGCATGTGATTTTCAACAATAATAAGAAAATAGAAGCCACTGATCTTCCTCATTTTTTCAAGAGTTTGGTCACAAGAAAAACAATACTCATAGCTGGTATAGCACACATGTACTATAACTATCAAAAATATTAAATTCATTATTGTAACGGAAAAAAGTCCAAATTAGTGGCAATGAATACAATATAGTCAGTTGGTGTCATGAACCAAGCCCATGTGATCCTGTAGGCTCGGTTCTGACCGTTCTCTGTGGCTCAGGCATTGGTTTTATTATGCATTATCTTTTGAGTTCTTGTTGTTTTTATGTCTGTGTTCCTTTTCTTTTCCATGCCTGTAGCGGCTGCTCTGGCCGGCGGTTGTTGGGCAGCCGTTTTGACCCACTTTCAGGTGGGTGCGATCCAACATTCACCGGTCCGAACACGTGCACTCTCCATTTGACAGTCAGCTGTTCATGTTTTGTGTGCATCATCTGCCGTGTTGTCAGCTAGCCAATATTGCCAACACTATCACGATGTGTTAGCCACTCCACACAGCCGTGGTTCTGTTGCGCCCCTTGAAGCGATGTCGGCCCTGGGGTGCAACCGTGGTTAACACGTCTCCTCTCCATGTTCGCTGTGCGATGTTGGCCCCGAATGCCAACTGTGTTTGTTTATTTTTGTAAGTCTTCAACTTTTTGGAACTGTTGTCATCAGTCTTATGTTCAATACATGTGCTGTGGTGAATCCTGCGCGTGAATCCATTCATCCTTCCCCTCCTCCGTGCGCTGCCTAAAAGCGCACGAGGAAGCTTATGACAGTTGGAGCTGAAGCGTGTGATGTGATCTTTCACGGCCTGCTGTTGATCTAAGCCTGCGACAAAACATGAAGGCATAGCCGTAAAATTAAAACAAGAAACCAGAGAAACTGTGAGCTACAAAGCTGCTGGCATTCCAGTCAACAACCCCAGTGTCCATTGTGTCGCTTATGTCATTTCCGACTCCTTCATTCGGTGGGCGACGCCACAGTCCAGTCAGCAGCTGCGGTTTTTTGATGATAACTATGTTATGCTGGCGCAGTTGTAAATATTATATTGATCATCAACAATGACTTTGGGGTTTACATAACATTCTAAAAAATGTCAAAATCGTGTCATCAGAACTTTAAAGGAAAACCGTTCACAAATTGAGTGCATTAACACCTACAGTGGCCTGTCTTCCTGTTTAGAGCAGAACACAAAAGCCACATTAACAAGAAAAACAACAACAGTTATACTTATTAAGCAGCAGAATACACCCATGATACTAACTTTTAGTGCATTGCTAAGGCCTACTCACAAATGCACATCTCAGCTCCCAACAGTTCTAAAACCACACAAGAAAATACACCACCTACAATTAGGTGGTAACAATTAACATGGGTGGTAACAATAAAACATGAAATAACCCAATTAAAATACACCATGAAATCCCCCCCCCCCCCCAGCTGCTGCCTACTACAACCAGGAAAGAGGTTTACAAAATGCCATCGCCCACTAGTGGAGAGGAGAAACATCTCTCCCCCCCCACGCAACACAGACCCCTGTTTCACTGAGGGTGACACAAATGCATGATCAATCGCTGCTCTAACTCTTCTCATAACACTGCTGTGTCATTATAACGCAGCCGCAGTGACTTGGCTGTGCTCATCACATGCGTCAACGGATTGTTGTCTGTGTAGACGATAAAGTGGGGTGCATAGAAAAGGTAGTCTGAATTTTTCGCAGATGGCCCACGGCAATAACACTTAGAACACATGAATAAGGGGCAGCGCGGTGGCGGAGTGGTTAGCACTGCGGCAGTGTCTGCGTGGGTTTACTCTGAGATTTCTCCGGTTTCCTCCCACATGCCAAAAACATGCAAGTTAGGTTAATTGGCATCAAAGTGGGGATTCTAAATTGTCCTTAGGTATGACTGTGAGAGTGAATGGTTGTCTGTCTCTCTGTGTTGGCCCTGCGATGGACTGGCGATCTGTCCAGGGTGGACCCTGCTTCTCACCCAAAGATGCTGGGATAGGCTCCAGCCCCCCCGCGACCCGAAAAGGATTAAGCGGAAGAAGATGGATGGATGGAATCTTCCGCTGCCAAAGCGTGCCGGGAGAATCCCCACCCCCTTAACACAGACCCGACGTTACAATATTAAGAAATATAGTAATAAAATAATTATCTGAATGGGAAAGAACAATTTCAACTGTCATTTCAATGAAGTGGAATAATAAACTCACCAGAATGAAGTAATGAAGTTATTACAGCATAAACATGAACATTTCTAAACAGTTTTCAAAGCAGTGAAATCAAGAGTAACATCAATATTGCATTTAAAAATCTGCAAACTGTATTTAGTAAAGCATTTAATTCTGCATCCTGTATTACCTTTTTACCTGGGGGGGGTGGGGGGGTCACAGACGCCCACGCGGCAAACAAACCCCGCCCCACACCTCGGTGGGATTTAAACAGCGGGCCTTGGAAGTCTTGGACCCAGTTTGACCTCGGGCCTGTTGTTCGCTCCTCAAAGCTTAGAATTATGGCTGCAGCCAACCACGAGCTGCAGCTGGAGCAGCTGCTGAGCATCGTGGACGCAAACTTCCAAAATGACGCAGACAGCAAGGACGAGACCGACAAGGACGTGGTTCTCAAGCTGGAGGACGTAGAGCTGTGGAACAAATTTAAGGAGCTGACCAACGAGATGATCGTCACCAAGACTGGGAGGTACGTTGACTCGAGGCAGACCTTTACGCGCGGCCCGCGCGGCGCGTTTTACGCACGGGAAGGAGAGTAGATCCGTGCGTAACAGTTCAGCAAGCTTCACAGTGCGCATATGAAAAGGTTGGGCGTCATTAGCGTTTTAAAAAAAAACAACTAACGGCTGAATGTCCCAAACTTGCTTCCCTAGGAGGATGTTCCCGGTCCTCAGGGCCTCGGTTACCGGCCTGAACCCGAACTCCATGTACACGGTGCTGCTGGATTTCGTGTCTGCGGACAACAACCGCTGGAAATACGTGAACGGGGAGTGGCTCCCCGGTGGGAAACCGGAGCCCCACATCCCCACTTCTGTCTACATGCACCCGGACTCTCCCAACTTCGGGGCGCACTGGCTGAAAGCGCCCATCTTCTTCAGCAAAGTCAAGCTCTCCAATAAGATGAACTCCGGCGGACAGGTGACGAACACTGTTTGACGCACGATTGTTACGCAGCAGAAATGGCATTTACTATATTAAAAATTTAAAAAATGACACATCCACAAAAAGGACACATCACACATCCATGAAATCCACAATTGTATTTAAGCATATGCATAAAGGAGGTTTAACTATAAGTTCATTGTTTAAAATTCGCATTAAAACACTTTATGAAATTGTTTGATTATGATTTACTGTCAGCTTTATTGCTACATTTCCTCTTTTATCAGAGAATAGCTCTTCGCTGAATTACAAAATGCTGATATCGTGTTTTTCGACAGGTCATGCTCAACTCTCTGCACAAATACCTGCCGAGGATCCACTTTGTGGACGTTGGAGGCCCCCAGAAGCACATCCTGACCCAGTCTTTCCCTGAGACTGAGTTCATCGCCGTCACCGCTTACCAGAATGAAGAGGTCAGTGGAGACCACAAAACATTCTCAATCTGAAACCTCACCAGCTCTGACTTGAATCTTGACTGAAGTTCTAACAGCTGCATCTTTTTTTTTTTTTTTTTTGAGATCACTGCACTCAAGATAAAGCACAATCCCTTTGCTAAAGCCTTCCTTGATGCAAAGGAAAGGTAACGAAATTAACCCTAAACTCATTCTTCTACTGAAAACTTGCTGCTGATACTGAGTCCTCATGTTTTTATTCTTTAACAGGAGTGACCATAAAGAAATCTCTGATCACTCTGCTGATGGCCAACAGTCGCCAGGCTACTCCCAGCGTGAGTTCCCTTCATTCTAAAATCTCTAAAATGATGACAGAGTAACTTCAGATTTTATCTAGATGCTTGTTCTTCATCTTTTCTCCATTCTGACTTTATTTGTGTTGCAAGTCCAGGGTGCGAACCCATAACAGTTAAATTCCTGTATAAACACGAGAAAAGATAAGGCAGGAGGCCGTTAGCTGCGGTTTAGTGCCGTCCCGCACGGTAGAATTTATTGACAAATTGTCACAAAAACATGCAATTTCTTAAACTTGTGCATCTCCAGATCCAAAATACATAACAATATTGCCTTTTTCCAAAGCCATATCCGCTGAAATGTCATAAACAAAAGCCTCATTGCTTCAAAAGGAATATATTAACCTTACATTTATATTGAATTGTTCACTAGTAAATTGCCAATTTTGATCTGCTGTGAGTGAATGTGTGCAGGAGTGAGGCAGCGCTAGGACCTCCTCGTCCTTTTCAACTCCTACTGCTCTGGAGTTCCATCTCCTCAGCTTCTTCCTGGTCGTCGTATCTCCTGGGAGTCTGAAGCATAGGAGTGAAGGAGTTCGGTGGGGAGTTCAGACTCCCAGGAGATATGATGGCCAGGAAGAAGCTGAGGAGACGAAACTTCAGAGCAGGATGAGCTGAAAGGACGAGGGGGTCCTACCAGATTGTTGGGAGCGCTGACGTCTCCGTGCAGACCAGAGGGCAGCGCGGCTTAAGTAGGCTGCCAGATGAAGTGATCAGGTGTGTGCGCAGCTGTGGAGGTAATTAGGGCTGCAGGCACGCAGAGCGGATCATTACAGTCTATTGTCTAGTGTATCAATGCACTGTAATAGGTGAGTAACACACTTTTTTTTATATAAAAACATTCCCAATATACCAAAATACAATTACAAACACTTTAGACAACAATATGTACAAAAGTACACCAAAAAGTAAAACAAAGGATCTAAATGTGAAGGAGCCATCTTTAGAAACTGAACCTTAAATGTAAAAAAAAAAAAAAAAAAAAAAGTGTGGGGGCCGCCATCTTAGATCAACCAGTAACGGCCTATGTCACCTTCGTCGCACCAAAATCTGCTATTTTCAATATGTTAACCCTTACAAAACATCCTCAGCATTCACTGACATTAGTAGCGGCAAGCGTATGAAGTCATGTGGGTTTTCAATGTGTTTTAACATTTTACTAACCTGTATAAACAGGAGAAAAGATAAGGCAGGAGGCCGTTAGCTGGAGTTTAGTGCAGTCTCGCACGGTAGAATGAGGAAACCGCGTGAGTTTGTTTACAGGGAGTTCCTGCCTGAAGAAAGAAAAGATGCACAGTCCACACTGCCACCTTGTGGCTGACGCCAACATTAACACTTGAATGCAAAATTCTTCACAAAATAATGAATTGGTTCTTATTTCTTAACTCTTTGTGTCATTTACAGAAATATATTAACATAAAGTGCCATGAGCAATTTAAACTCACTCATAAAATGTGACCATGTGGAGGTAATGGAACAGGCGAGAGATGAACCATGCACGTCCAGTCACCAATGTGGAGGTAATAGAACAGGCGAGATGCGACGAGCTGGAAGAGTGCAAGGTTTTATTTCCTCCAACATAATGAAACATGCTTTGTAGCTCAGTGAGCTACTGCGCTGCTTAGGCATGTGTAACAAGCTCTTTTATATGTTAAACAGACAGAGAGAATGCGTGGCACATTAGCGTAGTGATTGTCATTCAGTACCCATCATTAGCATGACATCAGCTGGCGCCTGGCCTGGATGTCCTCTCTGAGGATGCATACATAACGGAGTGGTGGCTCAGTTGGTAGAGCATCCGCCCCCACATCTGGGAGGCAGGGGTTCAAATCCCGGCCAGGTCATGCTGAAGACCATATAAAAGCAGAACTTCCTGATGTCCAGCTTGGTGCTCAGCAATAATGGAATGGAGGAGGGAAATCTGTGGTGGTGCCTTGCATGGCTGCGGCCCCCTCTGATTCTATATATGGGGTGCATGTGATTAACACTGTAGATAGGAGAAACACAATTTCATTCTACTGTGTATGATTGAATGGCAATAAGATAAGGTAAGATAAGCCTTTATTAGTCCCACAATGGGGAAATTCCAGGATTGCAACAGCACAGGGATAGCAACACTCAGAGCAATAATTAAGAAGATATGAGAAATATAAATAAGAGAAGTGGATATACATACGTATACATAAATATACACTACCATTCAAAAGTTTGGGGTCACTTAGAAATTTCCTTGTTTTTGAAAGAAAAGCACTGTTTTTTTCAATGAAGATAACTTTAAACTAATCAGAAATACACTCTAATATCTAATATACATTGCTAATGTGGTAAATGACTATTCTAGCTGCAAATGTCTGGTTTTTGGTGCAATATCTGCATAGGTGTATAGAGGCCCATTTCCAGCAACTATCACTCCAGTGTTCTAATGGTACAATGTGTTTGCTCATTGCGTCAGAAGGCTAATGGATGATTAGAAAACCCTTGTGCAATCATGTTAGCACAGCTGAAAACAGTTTAGCTGGTTAGAGAAGCTATAAAACTGACCTTCCTTTGAGCAGGTTGAGTATCTGGAAAAAATTATTATTTCAAATACAAATCATTATTTCTAACCTTGTCAATGTCTTGACTATATTTTCTATTCATTTTACAACTCATGGTGGTAAATAAGTGTGACTTTTCATGGAAAACACAAAATAATTGTCAGGGTGACCCCAAACTTTTGAACGGTAGTGTATATATATATATATATATATACAAAGTGCGGAGCATTGTAGCAAGATGGAATAAACAGCATAACCGTCTACTTAGTTATCCTACATAGTATGAATGTGCCCATACATATTGTCACCCTCCGTAGCGACTGATATTGTCCTAGTTGTATACTCAGGGATGTGATTTTTCCGCTAATTTGCGGAATTCTGCTTTTTTTATCTTCCAAAAACTTTCAGACCAGATGGCGGCACGTGCACAACGCGAGGCTCAGCGTCTCTTCAGATTTTGCAGATTAGCAGTGATATTTCTGCTCATTTCGGGTCTGTTCGTTCAGAACAGCTTCGCTTTTACATCCTACACCCGAAATGAACTTTTGGACATTGGATTACAAAATAACGACCTTTTTATCAGCAACCTACGTTTCATCCCTGAGCTCTGGAGAACACCCGACGCTAGGTAAGCTACCCGGCCGACCGGAAGTGCTCACAGGCGGCGTAGAGACCGTAAACAAAGGCGGGGGAAGCGCGGAGGCCTAAGAGCTAAGCTAAAGCTAACACTGCACCGGCTTTCTCTACCCAGCATTTTCCTCGCTAATGTACGGTCACTGGCGAACAAAATGGATGAGCTACGGCTTCGGATCACCAACAATAAGAAACTTATGAACTGCAATATCATGATTTTCACGGAAACATGGCTACATAGTGGAGTACTTGACGGTGCTGTCGAGCTGGCCGGACGGCACACTCTCCGGGCAGACAGAGCAGCTAATGACTCCGGTAAGACCAGAGGTGGGGGAGTATGCATTTATATTAACAAGGCTTGGTGCACGAACTCTGTCACTGTTGGGAGACACTGCTCAGCTAACCTGGAGTTTCTCATGGTTAAATGTAGACCTTTCTATCTGCCACAGGAGTTCACTTTTCACTTTTCTTCATCTTGCCTGCTGAAGATGTTTTGGACTTTATTTAAAAAATATTTTTAACGCCACACGTGATGGATAATGCTTGTTGGAATTATTTTAGGAATGCTATCTTCTTGGAACATAAGTCAATATTATACATTAATAAGTGACATTCAGCTGTTTGTTTTATGTCATTTAAGCACTGTTCTGGTACTTATAAAATCATAAAAACCCAGGAGCTTCGGGGGGCTTTGTCCCCCTTGCCCCTCCACCGGGGCTCTGCCCCGGACCCCACTGGGGGACTGCGTCCTCCAGACCCCCTGCTAAATTTTCAGATAATTTCCCCACCCCCAAATCACATCCCTGTATACTGGAGGGGACCATTTCTGTAAGTCTGTTGTGTCTTTTGCATTCAATACTACTAGGTCGTCACATTTTTTTTGCTATCTCTGCGAGCAGCCCTGCTTAGGTTATACAGTCTGACAGCCGTAGGTAGGAAGGACCTGCGAAACCTCTCGGTTGCGCACCTAGGATGATGTAGTCTACTGCTAAATGAGCTCCTCAGTGCGTTCAATATGTCCTGCATAGGGTGGGACTCGGACTCCAGCAGAGATGACAGTTTAGCCACCATCCTTCTCTCTCCTATCTCCTCCACTGGGTCAAAGCATTACCCCAGGACCGAGCTAGCTTTCTTGATCATTTTGTTCAGTCTCTTCCTATCGGCTGCTGTAATGCCGTTGCCCCAGCAGACCACTCCAAAAGTGATGGCTGATGCCACCACTGTATCGTAGAATGTCTTCAGCAGCGCCCCTTGTACACCAAAAGACCTGAGCCTCCTCAGTAGGAACAGCCTGCACTGTCCCTTCTTGTAGAGTGCGTCAATATTGTGTGACCAGTCTAGTTTATTGTTCAGATGAACACCCAGGTACTTGTAGGATGTCACCATCTCAATGTCTGTTTCCTGTATGTTTACTGGTGCTGTGAGGGGTTGTCCTTGCCTGCGGCAGTCCACCACCAGCTCCTTAGTTTTTCTCATGTTGATCTGGAGGCAGTTCCGATGGCACCAGTCCACGAAGTCCTGGATAAGTCCTCTGTACTCAGCTTCATCTCCATTGGAGATGAGGCCAACGATTGCAGAGTCGTCAGAGAACTTCTGTAGATGGCAGTGTGTTGTGTTGTGTGAGAAGTCCGCAGTATAAAGGGTGAAGAGGAAGGGAGCCAAAACCGTTCCCTGGGGGGCCAAGTGGTTCAGGTTACCGGCAGCGGTGGAGCCCGGCGAAGGGTGTTCAGATGCAGCTGCGTGCTGCACCTGACTCTCCTCACCTAGAGCCAGATAAGCTCTCTCTTAAAAGCTCCGCCGCCATCCAGGACTCTGTTGATCCTGGTGATGTGGTCCCGGGCCCGGCCTTCAGGAGGTCCAGCTCTGTCTCCCATTCTGCTGCCGTCGCCTCCGCAGCTGGCCGACCGTTTTCACTAGCAGTGGGCTGAGTGCTGGTATGCTTAAGGTTTTGGCATAAGGTGTTGTAACTTGAAATAAGCCTGCTCAGTTGAGACTCAAGGGTTTCAGTTTTAGAAGCCAGATTAACTGTTTCATTGTCTGTATGGGCAGTATTTTGTGGCAGGTGTGATGAGACATCATCAGCAGGCAAAACAAGCTCAGTACGACCCTCATCAGTAGCTTCAGTCTGGCTACGCTGCTCAATTAACTCAATTATTCTGTCGTTAAGATGTAACTCTGACATTCCTTGATCTTCTAACCCCAGCAGAAGTGCACTGTCCATGTAGGAACAGATATGATCAATGCAGCCTTCTTCATCCTGCGTATTCAATGCAGCATTGTCTTGGTCAGGTATATATGGGATATCAGTTGCGAGTTGGAGCAACTCATCAGCAGAGCGGCACAATAGTCCTTTCTTTACCATCCACACCAGCTTCTTTCTTTCATTGTCTCCCATTGTGACTTAAAACTTGATGCCTTGGCCCTGGGATCACTTGTCTGGCTCTTTGCTTCAGTTATACAGCATGCTGGCCTTGTAGCTGGTACACCGGTTCACAAATCTCTGGATTGACGACTGTAGGTGGTGATGTCATCGATCCCAGACGAGCCCCCACTTGTTGCAGGTCTGGTCTAGGGTGCGAACCCGTAACAGTTAAATTCCTGTATAAACAGGAGAAAAGATGAGGCAGGAGGCTGTTAGCTGTGGTTTAGTGTCAGGAGCCGAGCCTGCTTGGTTTCCCCTGCTCAGTCCTGCCCTCTCTGGGGGTCTAGGTGATGCAGCAAATGTGTATATTATGTATTTCAGTCTGCCGGTCCGGCCACGCCCCCTCTCTCTCTCATTACCATCAGCTGTTCCCAGCCCCATTAATTATCCTTCCCGGTCCTCGCCCAGGTGTTCCTCATTACACCATAACCAGCAATGTGTGTACTTAAGCGCCTTTTGCCAGTCACGCACTGCTGGGTCTTTGTTTTACTGATCGACTGACAGACCGTATGTTGTATCAGTGGACTGTTTGCGCCATACGATGTGTATCCACTCCGCGCAGCCCGTGGTTCTCTGCGTTCTCATGACAAATCCGGCTGTGGGACGCCAGTGTGGGTACACGTCTCACCTCATGCATTCGTGGGTCGATGCCAGCCCTGAATGCCCTCTGTAGGTGTATCTTTTCTGAGTCTTTATGTTAATAAAGGTGTGTTGGTGGATCCCTGCACGTAAATCCTCATTATTTCACCCCTCGCTGTGCACATTAGGAAAGCGCATGGGAGGGTCAATGACAGAAAGACCCAGCCAGCATAGGATTTAGCGGGTGCACCCACACATCTGTTTTCTTCTTGACTATTTTTCCCATTTTCCACTCAACTGTTTCCCGGGCACCGTGGCTGAGTTATTGGAGAGGGAGCTGCGCTCACTGTGCTTCCTGAAAGAGATTCTTTCGTGGATGCTGGAACCCTGTTCCTTCAAGACGGCTCGACAGGCTTGGGACACGGTGTTAAAGGTGATGAATCGGGACAGCCTCGGGAACCATCCGGAGGCAACAAAGATTCTCCGGGATATCTTCGCTGTGCCATGCGAGGGGCCAGATGAGGAGATGTCTGTGTTCGAGCTCCCAGCAGCTTCTCTGCCTTCTTCTCTGGACACTCCGGAGCTTCTCCACACTTGTGACTCGCAGCCCAGTCATGTGCTGAGAATTCCGGACTATCTGGTGCCCAAACCGCCCGTGAGGAGAAAGAAGCCTCATTGAAAGAAGCCTCCGGCCCCTTTGACGACAGCCCCGTCTCCTTTCTCCGAGCCGTGGCTCACACAGTCTTCAGAGGAGCTAGAGGAACGTAGACTGGTTCTTCTGGCGGAGACTGATCTCCTGGAGGCAAAACCGTGGCTCCTCCCGGAATTGGCCAGGACGTTGGAGGATAATTCCCTGTGGGAACTGGAGCTTCAGCCCGAGGAGGAGCGGTCCCCGACCATGGAGTTGCCACATCTCCCCGATCCAGAGACGACAGCCGACGTCATCACCTCCCAGGAATTCAGGCAATTACTTATTCAGTCACTTTTAATGTCATTTTAAACTGCTTGCCTGACTCCTGAGGAGGTGACAGCTGGTGACCTTGACCATTCATCTGTCTCTCCTGTTTTGACCATGCCATCGTCTATGCCGGTAGATGGACCCCAGGTGCAGAGAGGCTGTCACCACGCCCTAGGGATCATCTAGGGCCTAGATGATCCTGCCCAGGGGCCTGCACGGAGGTGTTTTCCTGCAGTCGTGCCGGTGGAATCCCCAGCATTGGAGCCACTGCAGGAATTGAAAGACTGCAATGACCCATCTCGCCAGCTGCAGAGGCGACGGCAGCAGAATGGGAGACAGAGCTGGACCTCCTGGAGGCCGGGCCCGGGACCACATCACCAGGATCAACAGAGTCCTGGATGGCGGTGGAGCTTTTAAGAGAGAGCTTATCTGGCTCTAGGTGAGGAGAGTCAGGTGCAGCACGCAGTTGCATCTGAACTCCCTTCGCCGGGCTCCACCACTGCCGGCAACCTGAACCACTTTGTTTCTTCTCCCGCTCCTGACTGTTCTTCTAAGGTTGCCGGAGAGGAACCAGGGTCACCGGGGGTCTCCACGGAACCAGTCACGCCGCCCGACGACGTCGTGGGTCCAGATCCCCTGCTGCCTGAGGCCGTTGCATGGGTCCCTCTGCAGGCTGAATCTCCTTGGGTGCGGCACACTGGCTTTGGACCCTCGTGGGGGCTGCGCTGTAGGATCAGCCCGACGTGGGTGCTGTGCTCCTGCTTGGACCCGTCATGGACGCCACACTCCAGCGCGGGTTTCATCAACGGTGCAGCAGTGGCCCGGTTGGGGTCCACCGAGGGTGCAGCAGAGCTTCAGTGTATCTTTTCTGAGTCTTTGTTAATAAATGTGTGTTGTTACCCTGCACGTAAATCCACCTTATTTCACCCCTCGTCGTGCGCATTGGGAAAGCGCACGGGAGGGTTCATGACAGTTTAGTGCAGTCCCGCACAGTAAAATTGATTGACAAATGGTCACAAAAACATGCATTCTGCTTTCAGATGCAATTTCTTAAACTCATAAGATAAGATAAGATAAGCCTTTATTAGTCCCACAATGGGGAAATTCCATTCATGCATCTCCAGATCCAAAATACATAACAATATTGCCTTTTTCCAAAGCCATATCCACTAAAATGTCATAAACAAAAGCCTCATTGCTTCAAAAGGAATATATTAACCTTACATTTATATTAAATTGTAAACTAGTAAATTGCCAATTTTGATCTGCTGTTAATTGAACAAAATACATTCAATAAATGTCTGTGTATCGATACACTGTAATAGGTGAGTAACGAAACTAATATTTTACCTGTACAGTCAATCATGAAATGAAATACCTATGCTACAGATTTGCACTCTTTTATATTAAAGGTGACGGACAGACGAAAACTCAAAATCGCTAAATCATATCTCAAATTGTTGTCTGAGACGAGCTAATTGGAACCCCACATGTTTTGGTGTCAACGTATGTCGCATAAGGTGACAATGCGCTCTTGAAGTACGCTGTTGTGGAGAGCTGTCTGACCCAGCCAAGAACAGCGGCTAAAATGGCCACTGACTGTGTGACGTCATTTCGGTGTGGCACACAGTCGGCGGACATTGCTTTTTTTTATTTGATGTTTACGTTTTAAAATCGGCGATTACGGATATTTCTCGGAATACTTTTGGATTACAAATAGATTATTTATTAACATTAGGATTTCAGGAATCGAATTAATTATGGTTTGTCGTTGTGTTGTGTACGGGTGCGACGTTATACCAGAGGAGCATGCTGTGAGTGTTTTTGAATGTCCCGTCCCTGTGAAAATCAGAACGGCATGGGTGAAATTCGTTCAGAAAACGCAAAAAAAAATGGACTTATGTTGGTAAAACACCAAAAATGTGCAGTAGAGATTTCGTTGACAGCGATTTCGAGAATAAGATGCAATTTGTGTCACGACTTGCCGCTCCTCAGCGGATTCAGCTGGGCGCACACCTGCCCCTCATCAGCACATCCCCATAAATCCATTCACACACACCTGCTTGTTGAATAAAGCTGTTAAATCTATCCTGAGCCTGCGTGCGTGTTTCCTGGGCCAGACATTATGTCAATTTGAAATGAAATTTGCAAAAAGATTTCTGATAAAGAAAACGGCTATTCCAACTATATATGCCTCGATTTCCAAGTGTGACTCTGAGAACGGGGTCAGTGACAATCAACTGTCAGAACACGAGAAGTAAACAGGGTACGTTTTTTTATTTTTAATATTCACTGCAAATGTTTACTAAACATCTTAAATGAATTCCAAGCCATGGTTTGCATTGCCTTACCAACTTATCAAATATTAGCATATTAGGGTGTTCATACTCATCAAATATGAAATATTCAGTGCTGTATAGGGAGGTGGTTGTGCCTGTTTGATCAATTTATATTTCATAAACTCAATATACTAATAATAACTCAATATATGATTTTACAAAACTTTATTTAAATAACATTGTTCACAAATCTAATCTTGGTAGGCAAAATCCCTTGTAGTGATGAGATGGGAATGTTTCTCTGATGAGGCTCACCGCACAGGCAGGCAACATAACCCTCACTTCTTCTCCAAAAAAATCCCCAACACTATGAATCTGTATCGCCTGAAAAATATGGGGTTGGCATTGATTATTCCGTTTGCATTGATTATTGAATGTATTGAATGGTTTCTTCATAATTCATCTGGGAAATTAAATCAAATGAATAAATATTGTTTATAAACTCACTCGTGTGGACGATGACGGCCGCTTCATCTGTCTCATCAGCTCCAGCTGCGCAAAGACCAGCAGGTGCTAATCAGCGGCTGAGAAGATGCAGCGAGTGACCAATGGGTAGTTTTATTTTTAAAATTAAGTGTGTGACCATGCATGTCGCCAAAGAAAAATATTTGTAAGCATCTTTTACCTAGAAATATCTTACAGCCGATCGTAAACGTGTTCTTTTCCCGTCCGTGTTGCGTCTTCCTCCTCTCCCTCGAACAAATAAGGCTGACAGCCCACACACCACCCAAAACGTCTTCATTGTCAATGTAATCATTTGTAATCATTTATATTGAGGTCGTCAAACTCTAGAAAATAATCGCTGTCCGAATCACTTTGCTCTCGTTCTGCAATTTTTTTTCATACCGAATTGACGTGAAGGCTGCACGCACCTATCGGCAGATGGCGGTACTGCAGCATCACTGAGTGAAAGATGGACTATGACTAAATAATTTCATTTATGTAGGATGGTGACACATATTAAATCAGGGGAATGGGAAGAATGGAATATTTTCATACAATCAGTTGATTGGTTCAATAAAAAAATGTCAATGTCCGTCGCCTTTAAAACAATCCCAATGTACCAAAACACAACTACAAAAACTTAAGACAACAATATGTACAAAAGTACACCAAAAACTAAAACAAAGGATCTAAATGTGAAGGAGCCGTCTTTAGAAACTGAACCTTAAATGTAAAAAAAAAAAAAAAAAGTGCGGGCATCGCCATCTTAGATCAACCAGTAACAGGGAGTTCCTGCCTGAAGAAAGAAGATGCAAAATTCTTCACAAAGAGTATGTCTCCTGCCCAACCAGGCGAAAAAAGACATTGGACCTGTGCTATGGATCCATAGAGAGGGCCTATAAATCACTCCCCCTTCCTCCTTTAGGATCCTCAGATCACAACTGTGTTCATTTGCTGCCCACATATAAAACTGCTCTCAGAAGAGGCAAGGTGGAGATGAGAGACATTGATGTGTGGACAGAAGATTCAGAGCACAGCCTCCAGGAATGCTTTGACTGTACAGACTGGAAGATGTTCATAATGGCCTGCGGGGATGATTTGGACTCTCTGGCTGAGCTCACATGCTCATACATGGCTCACTGTCAAAATAAGTTTGTTCCACGTAAACGTGTCAAAATATATCCCAACAACAAACCATGGGTTACTAAATCAGTTAAATCCTGCTTACAGAGGAAAGCACTTGCCTTTAAACAGGGGTCTGTTTCTGCGCTACAGGTTGCCACTAAGGAGCTAAAGGCCGAAATTTTAAGAGCAAAACAGAATTATAAATCAGAATTGGAAAGCAAGATGGCAGCAAATAAACTTGGTTCGGCCTGGGCCAGTATGAAAAAAATTGCAGGCCTTCAGAGCACAGAGCGCAGTAATCGTGTGTTTTTAGATGGTTTTAGTTCAGACACAGAGCTGGCTAATGCTCTTAATTGTTTTTATGGTCGTTTTGACTCCTTTGATTTTAGCACAGAAATCCAAGATTTGAAACAGAAACTCAAAGACAATCAGCACTTTAATATTGAGATGCAGGATGTTGAAAGGGAGTTCCGCGCTGTAAAAGTGAACAAAAGTCAGGGCCCTGATAATATATGTGGACGCCTGGTAAAGTCCTGTGCACATGAACTGAGTCCTATATTTCACTACATTTTCAATAAGTCCTTACAGACACAACATGTGCCTAAGATCTGGAAAGATGCCGTGGTTGTTCCCGTTCCAAAATCCAGCTGTCCTAAAACGGTAAATGACTTTAGACCAGTTGCTTTGACTTCAATTTTAATGAAAATTTTTGAAAAACTGGTCAGATGTGAGGTCCTAAAGCAGACTGAACATGCATTGGATCCTCTGCAGTTTGCCTATAGGCCTCACAGAGGAGTGGAGGATGCCACTGTCACTCTGTTTAACATGCTTTTTAAACATCTGGATTTTAATGGGACACACGCCAGGCTTTTATTTGTGGACTTTTCTTCTGCCTTTAATACAATCCAACCTCATATTTTAGTTGAAAGGCTCCTGCAACAATTTGATTTAAGCAATAATCTGGTGGGTTGGATTCTGGATTTCTTAACCAACAGGACGCAGAGAGTAAGGGTCAATGGTACATTGTCTGACCTAAAGTGCTCTTCTACTGGCTCTCCTCAGGGGTGTGTGTTGTCACCACTACTCTTCATCCTGTACACAAACATGTGTCGGAGCAGACATGACAACAGACACATTATAAAGTATGCTGATGACTCAGTCATTGTCAGTCTCCTCCAGGATGGTGAGAGTGGCCATGGCCCAGTAGTTGATGACTTTGTTCACTGGTGTGAGGATTCCTACCTGCAGCTGAATACAACAAAAACGAAAGATATGATTATTGACTTTAGGAGGAAAACTCCCAGGCACAAAGTCACCATACTAAAAGGCCAGACCACCGAATGTGTACAATCGTACAAATATCTTGGGACGATTATTGATAGTGGATTGAACTTTGAGGTGAACTGTGAAAGGGTGTGCAAAAAGGGTCAGCAAAATTTGCATTGTTTGAGGAAACTTGCACGCTTCCAAATTGACCGAACCATAATGACTATGTTCTATCGGGCTTTTATTGAATCTGTTTTATCCTTTTCTTTAATGTCATGGTTTGGTCAGATAAAACTGAAACAGAGGAAATCCTTGGATCAGGTAGTCAGATGGTCCAGTCGTTTGCTTGGTGAGTCACAGCTGAGCCTGACATCCCTGTACACCAGACAAGTACAGAGGATGGCCGACTCGATTTTAAATGATGACTCCCACCCTTTGCACTGCAACTTTCAGCTTCTTCCCTCCAGACGGAGGTTTGCTGTCCCAAAAAGTAGAACCCAGCGCTACAAAAACAGCTTTGTCCCTGCTGCTGTCAAAGAGTTGAACAAGCTATAAAAATTATATTGTACATATTTTATATTTACCTATTTTGTAAGATGTGTGCCTGTGTTTGTGTCTATGTTGAATGTAATTGTGGCTTGTAAATATGGATGTCACCAACTGCAAAACAAATCTACCTACGGGTACAAATAAAGTAACCTGAACCTGAACCTGAACCAAAATAATGAATTGGTCCTTATTTCTTAACTCTTTGTGTCATTTACAGAAACATATTAACATAAAGTGCCATGAGCAATTTAAACTCATAAAATGTGACCACACATTTTGAGGGCGTCGCATGCTTTCCTCTCTCCCACAGTTGGAGGTTGGTTCCTTCCTGGCCAGAGCTGTCCCAGCAGCAGCCCCCCTCAGTTCAGCAGCACGGCAGGCCACTCAGCCGGCTCCTACAACGAGCGCTGCTCCAGCCTGAGGAGCCACAGGAGTGCTCCGTACCCCAGCCACTACCCACACCGCACCTCCTCAAGTAAGGCCACACTGACGCAGGAGCTGCTGCATATCAAAGCTGTAAATCAATAAACGAGAGTTGGCACTGATGTGTGATCTTTGCTTTGTTTTTAAGACAACTACATGGATACCTCTTCAGGGAGTCATGACAGCTGGTCTAGCCTCCAGATCCCCAACTCCACGGGCATGGCCACGCTGTCCCACAACACCAACTCCACACCTAACTCTAGGTAAGGCTCCTCACCAAAAAGTGTTTTTTTTTTACTATTAATGTTTGGAAACAATGAGCTGTAAAAGTCACCCCATCCCTCCTATGTCTTCCCATCTGCAGCCAGTACCCCAGCCTGTGGTCTGTAACCGGCACCACCCTGACTTCTGCAGGTTCGACCTCAGGCTCCATTGCAGGGGGTCTGGCTCCCCAGATACTGAGGGGCTCGTCCTACACTGGCCTGACCTCCCCCCTGCCGGTCTCCTCACCGTCCCCCATGTACGAACCCAGCTTGGGTGAGGAGGCTCAGTTCGAGAGCTCCATTGCCAGACTGACTGCGAGCTGGGCGCCCGTAGCTCAGAGTTACTGAAGCTGTCTGAGAGGAACCGTGTTGGGGAATGGTTTGCCTGCTTTGTAACAGCAATTCAAAACTCATATGCGCAATGACACAATAAAAAATAAATAAATAAGAGGAAACTGTTCTATATGTGTGTATGTATAGAGTAAACTGTTCTGTGGCTGCGGCGTAAGCATTCAGGTAGACAAGTGTGTTGAGAATCGTGGTGGGGTTTGGTCCCCGACGTCCTGCACGAACGCATGTACATACAGTATTTATACCAGTAATATGTGAAGTTTCTTTGAGGTTTATTTATGTCACGTCATGATAAATTAAAAGTTGTTTTTCTCACATGCTTAGTTTTGTGTTATGTGCAAAGTGACTAGTGACATAATGTCTGGCCCAGGAAACACGCACGCAGGCTCAGGATAGATTTAACAGCTTTATTCAACAAGCAGGTGTGTCTGAATGGATGTGTGAGGTATGTGTATGTGATGGGGGTGAACGCCGATGCGCAGGAAGCAGAGCAGTGCGCCGTACAGCCGGACAACCCTATGGAAAGAGCAAAGGACAAGGGTAAAGGGCACCACACCTGGACAGGAGTAATGAGTAGTGTGTTGCTTACTTGTGGGTGCAGGTGGCTGGCGTTGGCCAAGGGAGAAGCCCGGAAGACAGCGTTCTGCCGAGCCTGCGACGATGGTGAGGATTGGGTGGCGATGACGGGGGAATCCGCCGCCAGGGAATCCACCTGTGCACAGGGGTGAAGACTTGGAGAAAGGTAAGGTATGCTTACGTAGGATTGAAGTCTCGCTGGTAATCAGGGGTAGATACACGAGCTACAAAGTGCCGATGCGAACAGACGGCTCCAGACCGCTGCACTGGGCTGAGTGGGCTAAATAGCCCGCTACTGACGAGGCGCAGGTGTGCGCGCAGCTGATGAGCGGCGAGTCGTGACAGTACTCCCCCCCCCCCCCCCCCCCCCCCCCCCAGCAGCGCCTCCTGCCGCTGGTTTGTCCGGGTGCGCCCGGTGGAACTCCGTGATGAGACTCCTGTCCAACACCAAAGAAGAGCGCACCCAGGACCTCCACTCAGGGCCGAATCCCTCCCAGTCCACCAAGTACTGCAGCCCGCGACCTCGGCGCCGGGAGTCCATGATGGAGGCGACTCTCCAGGCCGGGTGGCCGTCGATCATCATAGGCACGGGCGGCGCTGCGGGCGGGGGGGACAGAGGGGATCGGAGACAAAAGGCTTAATCTTGGACACGTGGAAGGTGGGACAAATGCAGAGGGAGCGGGGGAGGACCAGACGCACAGCCACAGCCAAATGGTGAAGGGGCCAATGAAGCGTGGGGCCAACTTCCGCTTTTCAGCCTTAAGATGGATGTCTTGAGAGGCCAACCAGACCTGTTGACCCACCTGGTAGGCAGGCGCCGGTCTCCTGTGGCGATTCGCAGTGGTGCTGTTGCGCGTCGCCGTGCGTAAAAGCGCGTTGCGCGCCTTGGTCCACAGACCCCGACACCGTCTCAGGTGCGCTTGGATGGAAGGAACTGCCAGCTCAGCCTCCTGCTCCGGGAACAAAGGTAGATCATAACCCAAGGACGCCTTGAAGGGGGACATCCCTGTGGCGGAAGACCGAGCCGTGTTGTGGGCATACTCTACCCAGGCCAGGTGCTTGCTCCAGGAAGACGGGTTGGAGGAAGTGACGCAGCGTAGGGCAGCTTCCAGCTCCTGGTTGGCCCGTTCGCACTGCCCGTTGGACTGCGGGTGGTGACCGGAGGAGAGGCGTTAGAGACGTCTTGTGATGTCTTGTGACGCCTTCTCCGTGATGTCATTCAAGGCCCGAAAATCGATACATGGGCGGAGTGACCCATCCTTCTTTGACAGGAAGAAGAACCCTGCGCCGAACGGAGACAAGGAGGGATGGATGATTCCCGCGTTGAGTGACTCCTTAATATAGCTGTCCATAGCTTCACGCTCCGGCGCTGACAAGCTGTAGAGGCGTCCGGAAGGCAGGGGCGCCCCTGGGCGGAGGTTGATGGCACAGTCGTAGGGCCGGTGAGGAGGGAGAGACGTCGCCCTGGACTTGCTGAACACAAGACTCAGGTCATGGAACTCCGAGGGCACCAGAGAGAGATCCGGAGGCGCGGCGTCCTTAGCCGGAGGAGGAGAAGACGGGGCGCAGGCTGCGGATTGTAAACAGGTACCCATGCAGAAGGAACTCCAGGCGGCGACTCTTCCTGTCTGCCAATCCAGCACGGGGTTGTGCAGACGCAACCAGGGGTACCCAAGGATGACAGGCGACACAGAGGAGGACAGGACGTACAGGGTGAGGTCCTCTCGGAGGTTACCAGAGATTATGACAGGGACTGGTTGCGTGCGATGAGTCACTTGTCCGAGGGGCGCACGGGAAAGGGTGATCAGGGTGAGAGGAGCGGCCAGAGGGTAGCAGGGGATGCCCAATTGGGTTGCCAGGCTCTTTGAAATGAAGCTCTGCTCCTGAGTCCACCAGTGCGTGTGTAAGATGCCCCGTGGCGTTGTGACAAAATCGGATGGGCAAGGATAGACTTGTGAGGGGATTTGACCGGTTAGAGTCCGCGAGGCCCCCTACAGTGACTCGCGGACCTCCCCGTTTGGCTTCTCCGGGCAATGCTCCACGGTGTGTTGATTTCCTCCGCAATACATGCAGAGGCCCAACTCCCGGTGGCGCTGTTTCTCCGCTAGGGGGAGCTTTGACCAACCAACCACCATCGCCTCCAATTCCTCGGAAGACTCCGGTGGAGATAACGCCAGGGGGCGGCCTTGAGGCGTGCGGACGGGGCCTCCACGCGAGCGGCTGATAGACTTCCGCTCGGTGGACCGTTCACGCAGCCTGTTATCTAAACTGATGGTTGTGGAGATCAGCTCCGCAAGCGTCTCCGGAAGATCTCGACTGGCCAGCTCATCCCTCAGACCAGAGCTGAGGCTGCGGAGGAAGATGCCACACAGTGATGCCTCGTCCCAGCCTACCTCCTCAGCTGCGACCCGGAAGTCAATAGCGTAATCCGCCGCTGACCGGCTTCCCTGTTGGAGGCCAAGGAGCCGGTCAGTGAGGACGCTATCACGCCGGGAATGGTCAAACACCTCGAGAAAGCTCTGCACGAACTGGCTGTAGGAGAGGTTTGCGTAACTGGGCTTCGCCATAACGGCGTAAGCCCAAGTTAGCGCTCACCCCTCCAGAAGGTTTCCAATGTAGCAAATTCGGCTGTGGTCCGAGGGAAAATCCTCGGGAACGCGCAGAAACACCGACTCACACTGCATAATGAACCCCCGCGCTCCGCCGAGCTTCCCGCTGAAGCAGGCAGGGGTTGGGATCGGTGTGAGTCGAGTGGGCGTCCCCGTGGCAGACTGACCGGGCACCGGAGCGGCAGGAGCTACCCCCCCCCCCCCCGACGAGCAGAGGGGAACGCCTGCTGGGGGTCCAAGCGGTCTAACCGGTGAGTGATGTTGACCAACTGGTTCAAAATCACCTGCTGTTGATGGGCTATTAAATCTACCCGAGCCTCGAGGGTGGAAAGACGACGTGCGAGCCCTCTGTCTGCTGAGCCGCTCTGCTGGAGCCATACTGACATAATGTCTGGCCCAGGAAACACGCACGCAGGCTCAGGATAGATTTAACAGCTTTATTCAACAAGCAGGTGTGTCTGAATGGATGTGTGAGGTATGTGTATGTGATGGGGGGTGAACGCCGATGCGCAGGAAGCAGAGCAGTGCGCCGTACAGCCGGACAACCCTATGGAGAGAGAGTAAGCAACACACAGTAGTGTGTTGCTTACTTGTGGGTGCAGGTGGCTGGCGTTGGCCAAGGGAGAAGCCCGGAAGACAGCGTCCTGCAGAGCCTGCGACGATGGTGAGGATTGGGTGGCGATGACGGGGGAATCCGCCGCCAGGGAATCCACCTGTGCACAGGGGTGAAGACTTGGAGAAAGGTAAGGTATGCTTATGTAGGATTGAAGTCTCGCTGGTAATCAGGGGTAGATACACGAGCTACAAAGTGCCGATGCGAACAGACGGCTCCAGACCGCTGCACTGGGCTGAGTGGGCTAAATAGCCCGCTACTGACGAGGCGCAGGTGTGTGCGCAGCTGAGGCAGCTGATGAGCGGCGAGTCGTGACAACTAGAAGCAGCAAGAAGTGTGTTTCCACACTCAATTCACTACAATAGAATCAGAATCAGATTTATTGCCATTGTTCATATAGTACACAAACTAGGAATTTGTCTCGGTGCAATGCTGCAACATTAAACATGATAAAATAAGTGTAGAATAAAAGTGTAGAATAAGAGTGAGTAATACTAGTCAGCAGTTTAAATATATTAGCGAGCAGCAGATAATGTGGAGAACCATATAGTGCAGTCGGTAATGCAGGAAGAAAACAGTGATGAATGACATGAGTCTGGTTGAGCTGCTGTACATAGTTCACGAGAGTCAATAAGTCACTTAGTGTTCAGCAGTCTGATGGCAGAGGGGAAGAAGCTGTTCATGTGACAGGAGGTTTTAGTCTGGATGGACCGAAGTCTTCTACCTGAGGGGAGAGGGGCAAACAGCACGTGACCAGGGTGTGAGGGATCAGCTATGATCCGGCCAACACGCCTCCGGGTCCTGGAGATGTACAGATCCTGGAGAGATGGGAGCTTGCAGCCGATCACCTTCTCAGCAGTGCGCACGACGCGCTGCAGCCTTAGTCTGTCCCTGGCAGTGGCTCCTGCGTACCACACGGTTATGGAGGTGGTGAGGATGGACTCGATGATGGCTGTGTAGAACTGCACTAACATCTTGGTGGGTAGCTTGAGCTTCCTCAGCTGCCGCAGGAAGAACATCCTCTGCTGGGCCTTTTTGATGAGGGAGCTGATGGTCGGCTCCCACTTGAGGTTCCTGGTGATGGTGGTGCCTAGGAAGCGGAAGGAATCAGCAGTGGTGATGGGAGAGCCTGTGAGGGTGAGGGGGGGCAGAGGGGTTGTGACTTTCCTGAAGTCCACAATCATCTCCACTGTCTTCAGAGCGTTCAGCTGCAGGTTGTTGTTGTTGCACCAGGACGCCAGCTGGGCCACCTCTCTCCTGTAGGCGGACTCGTCGCCGTTGGAGATGAGCCCGATGAGGGTGGTGTCGTCCGCAAACTTGATCAACTTGACAGACTGGTGGCTGGAGGTGCAGGAGTTGGTATAAAGGGAGAAGAGTAGGGGGGAAAGTACACAGCCCTGGGGTGATCCGGTGCTGATGCTAGCAGAGTTTGAGACAGTCTTTCCCAGCCGCACATGCTGCCTCCGGTCCGTCAGGAAGTCGGTGATCCACCTGCAGAGGGAGTCAGGCACAATATATTTGAAACAGTAAATCTAATAATTTGTGGGTTAAATAAGCATTGAGGGTGACATTATTAAAATTAATTCACTCTCAGTACATCATGACTTGATTACTAAACTTTTGGCCCAATATAAACTTTCCCAAAATAACTAACATCACAGCCACATTAGGTATCGTGTGACAATGCGATGGAGATTCATCCTTTTTTTTTTTTTTGTCTTATTGGTGTACTTTGCCATCACTGACATCTTTCTGTTACAATCTGCATTGTGGTGCAACGTACGGCTAACAAATTCAGATCTGTATGCGAGGACACTCAAAGAACAAAATGGACACAAAATATGAACACCTGAGACCGAAATGATTTCTGTGAGATGCTTATGTGAAGAGCAGGCAGAAAGGAAATGCCCTCAGCTTAGTTAGTTTGTTTTCATTTTATTTATCCATTTCTTTTGCATAAAGTATATTATTATAGACTACAGGTGGTTAGGGTAGTCACTAAAAATTGGTAATGAACAACAGCAACAAGTTTAAATTGTTCCTCAGAGGAAAATAAAACAAACTACATACCTACTAACATAGCATTACAAGTTTTTTATATAAATCCCAGTAAAAACAAATCAGTACACTGGTCAACACCAAATTTACTGTAAGTTTTTTTTAGCTGATTTAAGACAATTTTTATGTGCTGAATCCAAAAATCACATTGGTTTTGCTCAATCAGGTCAACTTTTTGAACTATGGCCACATGTTTTGTGTTGGGTTTTTTTTTTTTTTTTGCGTTTTTTACATGTACGGGTATTTTCGCTTTATATAATGCAAAATTCTTTATTTCTTGAATTTTCTTGCACTCCGAAGAGTTTGCATGCTCCAATTTATGACTAATTAATAGAATTAATTTATACAATTTTTAATGGCCAATTCCTATAGATACCACCATGTAAAAATGAGCTCAATCGGAGCAGCTCCCTAGCAGGTCGTTCAAATGCGAGGTGTGACTTTTTTCCGAATTGGAGGTGGGGTGACTTTGAGGCAAGATGGTGGCCTTCCTGTTGGTGGTGGGTATGGGCCACAATTATGTTTTTTGCATATCTTAAGGTGATGCATACCTCACCCAAATTTTATGTCTCTACGGCAAAGTTTACAGTCTCCAGTCTCCATAGACCTTGAAAATTTGTGTGCATTTGGCCCCACCCACAAAAATGAGGGGTGGGGGGGGGACATAATCTTTTGCAGTTTATCAAATTTTTTGCTGGGTCTGAGGGGTTTGCAAAAAAACTCGCGTTTGGTTAACGTTCAGAGGGTGAGTTGGTCTTTAGGTTGTATTTCTGACAGTAGTGTTTTATTTTGTGATTCCGTAAGTTGGGGAAGGTGTAATGTGTTTAGGAATGTCTCGGATGCGTTTTTATGTTTTTTGTGGGAGTATAAGTTCTTGTAGTAATTCTCGAAGCTTTTAAGAATATCCTGAATTCTGAATTTTATTTCCTTTGATACTGGGTCTCTGATTTTGTAGATTGCTCTTTCTGTTTGTTGTTTCCTCAATTTATAGGCTAGTAATTTTGCCGATTTACTGCCTGCTTCATAGTGTTTTTGTTTCAGAAATGTAAGTTTCTTCTGGATTTCTATTGTGTAGATCTCATTTATTTGATTTTTAATTTCTTTAATCTTGAACGAGCCATTAGAATGAGTGTTGTCTTTGTGCTCTTTTTCTAGGTTCTTGAGTTCTGACTCTAGTGTGATTAGTTTTTCTTGTCTCAGTTTCTTTTGGGTTGCCAGTTTTGCAATAATTTTTCCCCTTATTACAGTTTTGCACGCATCCCACAGTATTAAAGGGGATACTTCTCCATTATCGTTTTCTTCCAAATATCTGAGAATATCTGATTCCAATTCATCTTTCAGTGGTCCTTTCAGGACATTTGAATTCATCCATATAGATAATAGATAATAGATATAGATATAATCCATATAGATCGGACTGTGGTCAGAGAGATCCATCAGTCCTATTTTACATGTTTTTACTCTTCCAATGTCTCTATTAAACATAAAAAAGTAATCAATCCTTGAGTAAGATGAATGTGGCGTTGAATAAAAAGTATAATCTTTTACATTGGGGTTGAATTCCCTCCATACATCAGAGACTCCCATTTCTTTTAATAGCATCCGAGTTTTCCTATTTTGAGTGTTATTTTGATGTGAAGAATTACCTGTTGCATCCCAGTATGGATTCAGTCTTAGATTGAAGTCTCCACCACATATCACTAAACCTTGGGCTTTTGTTATCATTAGGTCGAATACATTTTTATAAAATTTCCATTTAGCCCCTGGTGGTGCATATACATTCAGCAGGGTGATATCTTCTCCCTCTAGCCGCCCAATTACCAAACTGTACCTCCCTTCTTTATCTTTGTGTTCTGATTTTTTTTCAAATGTAATTTTGGTTGATATCAATGTCGCTACTCCCCTCCTCCTCCCTGATTTATATGAAGATGAAGAGATCATTTTAAACCCTTGTCTATTGAGTTTAGTGTGTTCCACGTCTGTTAGGTGGGTTTCTTGTAAAAAATATTATTTCTGCTTTGTCTTTTTTCATTTTGCGTAGAATCTTGGATCTTTTAACTGGATTCAGGATCCCTTTTACATTATATGAGGCTATTTTGGTTACACCCTGTTTCTCCATTGTATTTTCTTATTTAGTATAACAGTGTGGTGGCCCTCTTTTTTGCTACTCAGAAACTGAAAGAACATTAAGAACATAAAAAACATTAAGAACATAGTGTACGAAACTTTAAAACAAAAAACTGTCAAAAAAACTTCCTGAGCTGGGGTCTCTTTAAAGACCCTGTAAGAGCCCTGATGGAGTGTAGGCTCTGAGGGAAATTCCTCAAACTCTGTTACATGTTGAGGGCCCTCTCTTACCCCTGTAAGTTGTCCCATGTTTTTAACGTGAATTTCAGATCCCAATCCGAATTTGAAATGATTTTTTTTTTTTTTTTTTTTTATGCCTATACCCTATGAAATTGTGTGCACCCTCCCACCCCCATCACAGCAAACATTCACTCTAATACAGTATTTGTTAGTGTGGAGAGAACATGTGGGTCGTTGTTATATTTCTATTTTAACATGATTTTTTTTTTCCCCTTTAAATTAAGAAGACATTTGTTTCTAATGCTATAACTGCTCCATGAAAGGTTTTACCACATGCTGATTCTGCATCTCCTTTAATGTTTGTTACCTTGTAGGAGGGGGGATGGAAGTGCAGAATGACTGAAAAGAAAAAAACAAAAAGGTCGCTATTCCTTCCTGGAACTGGAAAGCTTATCTTTGTAGCTCTGGGGCTGGGTTTCCCACTGCTGGCCCGTGGATTTTGAAGGTCTTTGAGTGGACCACGTTTGAGCTCTGATCTTCTCGCTCAGATTCGCTGCGGGTTTAAACACCGTTACCGGGAGCCCTCTTCTTGCCATGTCAATTGTTGCTTCTTCCACTGAATTATAGAGACATGACTCTTCACCGTAAAAGACCCTTAACTTCGCCGGAAATGGCGTCTGAAAGCGTAGATTCTGTTCCCGTAGAACCTTTTTGGCGTTGTTATATTCCCGTCGCTTTTTAAGAACCTCAGGGGCGTAATCATGCTCCACGAAGACTTTTCTCTCTTGATGCATAAATCCTTTTTTCTGCCAAGCCCATCTTACAACCTCTTGTTTTATTTTGAAATCGGAGAATCTTACCACCACCGAACGCGGGGGCGCTTCTGCCGCTGGCTTTGCGGCTAATGTACGATGGGCCTTTTCTATCTTCAAATCGGTGGTTTGTGGAATATCCAACTTCTCTCTCAATAAGGATTCCACGCATTCCACCACTGTGTTGAAACTATCTTCAGCTCCTTCTTTCAGACCGTGAATTCTGATGTTATCTCGTCTCTGTCTTCCTTCTTGGTCGGTTAGCTTAGCCTCCAGCCTTGACTGTTTTCTGTGTAAATCCAGCATAGAATCTTCAAGCACTTTTATTCTTTCTTCAGCTTCCAAGATTTGGTTTTCGGCCTGGTCCATTCTGCTGTTCGTCCTTTTTAGTTCCTCTCTGAATTCATGAAATTCGGCCCGAAATCGTCGTAATTCATCAAATAGCGATTTCAAGCTAATCTTTTTGTTAGCTAGGTCCAGCTCCTCGTCTCCTGAACGGAGGTCCTCCGGTTCAGATTCTGCAGCCGCTGCGTGTTCTGACCTGGGGTATGTCAGTTTCTTCTGTTTTTGGTTAGGCATGGTGTTTTTGTCTTTTGATTTTTATCCTTCCAAAAATCTGTTAAGTCTGATTTTGAAGATGTTTTCCTTGGATTGGGCCTGGGAGGTTCAGCATTAAGTTGCTATCACCATGGCGTCCAGACCGGAAGTCCTTGAGTGTTATTTTGATGTGAAGAATTACCTGTTGCATCCCAGTATGGATTCAGTCTTAGATTGAAGTCTCCACCACATATCACTAAACCTTGGGCTTTAGTTATCATTAGGTCGAATACATTTTTATAAAATTTCCATTTAGCCCCTGGTGGTGCATATACATTCAGCAGGGTGATATCTTCTCCCTCTAGCCGCCCGATTACCAAACTGTACCTCCCTTCTTTATCTTTGTGTTCTGATTTTTTTTCAAATGTAATTTTGGTTGATATCAATGTTGCTACTCCCCTCCTCCTCCCTGACTTATATGAAGATGAAGAGATCATTTTAAACCCTTGTCTATTGAGTTTAGTGTGTTCCACGTCTGTTAGGTGGGTTTCTTGTAAAAATATTATTTCTGCTTTGTCTTTTTTCATTTTGCGTAGAATCTTGGATCTTTTAACTGGATTCAGGATCCCTTTTACATTATATGAGGCTATTTTGGTTACACCCTGTTTCTCCATTGTATTTTCTTATTTAATATAACAGTGTGGTGGCCCTCTTTTTTGCTACTCAGAAACTGAAAGAACATTAAGAACATAAAAAACATTAAGAACATAGTGTACGAAACTTTAAAACAAAAAACTGTCAAAAAAAACTTCCTGAGCTGGGGTCTCTTTAAAGACTCTATAAGAGCCCTGATGGAGTGTAGGCTCTGAGGGAAATTCCTCAAACTCTGGTATGTGTTGAGGGCCCTCTCTTACCCCTGTAAATTGTCCCATGTTTTTAACATGAATTTCAGATCCCAATCCGAATTTGTAATGATTTTTTTTTTTTTATGCTTATACCCTATGAGATTGTGTGCACCCTCCCACCCCCATCACAGCAAACATTCACTCTAATTGTATTCTAATCTCATTCTAATTCTAACAAACTCCATTTGTTTCTAATGCTATAACTGTTCCATGAAAGGTTTTACCACATGCTGATTCTGCATCTCCTTTAATGTTTGTTACCTTGTAGGAGGGGGGATGGAAGTGCAGAATGACTGAAAAGAAAAAAGACAAAAAGGTCACTATTCCTTCCTGGAACTGGAAAGCTTATCTTTGTAGCTCTGGGGCTGGGTTTCCCGCTGCTGGCCCGTGGATTTTGAAGGTCTCTGAGTGGACCACGTTTGAGCCCTGATCCTCTGGCTCAGGTCCGCTGCGGGTTTAAACACCGATACCGGGAGCCCTCTTCTCGCCATGTCAATTGTTGCTTCTTCCGCCGAATTATAGAGACATGACTCTTCACCATAAAAGACCCTTAACTTCGCAGGAAATGGCGTCTGAAAGCGTAGATTGTTCCCGTAGAACCTTTTTGGCGTCGTTATATTCCCGTCGCTTTTTAAGAACCTCAGGGGCGTAATCGTGCTCCACGAAGACTTTTCTCTCTTGATGCATAAATCCTTTTTTCTGCCAAGCCCGTCTTACAACCTCTTGTTTTATTTTGAAATTGGAGAATCTTACCACCACCGAACGTGGGGGCGCTTCTGCCACTGGCTTTGCGGCTAATGTACGATGGGCCTTTTCTATCTTCAAATCGGTGGTTTGTGGAATATCCAACTTCTCTCTCAATAAGGATTCCACGCATTCCGCCATTGTGTTGAAACTATCTTCAGCTCCTTCTTTCAGACCGTGAATTCTGATGTTATCTCGTCTCTGTCTTCCTTCTTGGTCGGTTAGCTTAGCCTCCAGCCTTGACTGTTTTTTGTGTAAGTCCAGCATAGAATCTTCAAGCACTTTTATTCTTTCTTCAGCTTCCAAGATTCGGTTTTCGGCCTGGTCCATTCTGCTGTTCGTCCTTTTTAATTCCTCTCTGAATTCATGAAATTCGGCCCGAAATCGTCGTAATTCATCAAATAGCGATTTCAAGCTAACCTTTTTGTTAGCTAGGTTCAGCTCCTCGTCTTCTGAACGGAAGTCCTCCGGTTCAGATTCTGCTGCCGCTGCGCGTCCTGGCCTGGGGAATGTCAGTTTCTTCTGTTTTTGGTTAGGCATGGTGTTTTTGTCTTTTGATTTTTATTCTTCCAAAAATCCGTTAAGTCTGATTTTGAAGATGTTTTCCTTGGATTGGGTCTGAGAGCTTCAGCGTTAAGTTGCTATCACCATGGCGTCCAGACCGGAAGTCCAGATCTTCTGCTTTTTGAAGATTTTTTAGACTGATCTGTGATGGTTTGTCCTTCCATAAAAAATTATTTATATTTGAGTCTAAAGACTTAAACCAGGCCATAGATGGTTGGGTAGGAATCATTGAGAACAAATACTTGATTTTAAGAAGGACTGTGGCGATGTTAAAATAAGGCATGGCGACTGGAGTTTTAATGAAGTTTATTGATCAAATCATCGCCATCACGGAGCTCACCCCAGCTGCTGCATAAGCATGCTGGAGCGAAGCTCTCAGGCTCTCATGAGCTGTAGTCAGAAGCAGAAAGAGAGTGAACATATGAATTCAGCCACTTAAATACCCAGCAACGGACAATACATCAAAGGCATTTTATCATCAAAGGAAATGCATTCAGACATGTGACATTTGTACCACAATGCGAGCAGGAAGCATGAATGTTTGCATTTGCGTCATACATATCCAAAGGATGCTGGTGCCTGAACTAAGCACAGGAAGGCTGCCTATTGATCTCAACACACACATCTCACTGTCCTGTTAATTGCTCTAGTCGAGCGCTGTGTTTGTCCGTGGCTGCTGTGGGGGGGTACCCCATACACCCCCCCCCCAGAGGGCTTAGCGGGGAGCTGAGACCTCGGTAGTCCCGCGTTGGTGGCGAGCTGCGGGGAAAGTCTGTGCCGGGGAAGGGAGGAGGGTGGGGGTAGCAAGTGGCGGGGGATGTCCATGGCTGTGGGAAGAAAAGTTAGTCTCTGATTCCTCTTGCGATTCAGTCCGGCAATGAAGAAAAACAGGAGCTGAAGCTATGTGAGGGACTTGGCGTTTAGGCTTTAGGTGCGTTCGCGGCCCTAAAGCCCTCGGGGACAGCTGACGGCTGGATTCCCGTCGTGCGCCGTGGCTGAGACTTACACCAAATCCTGTGTGCGGGCTGCGTGTGTGCTTCAGGTGTGTGAGCAGTCCTGAAGAGCCGTGTGCAGCGGCGGAGGATGATGTATAAGTCTGTAGAGCCAGCTTGTCTCTGGTGCGCGGCACGCGCTGCGGCCACGTGCCTTCCAGCTGCGCTGTTCTGATGCGAGGCTTCTGTGCATGGCCGGTCCGCTGTCGCGAGGCGAATCAGGGTCAGGGGGCTTGTTGGAGATCTGCGCAGTCGGCGCCGATTGTCTCCCCTGTTCGGGCTGCTGGTCGTCGCTCGTGCCGGGTCATGGTGCGTTCGGGTCCACGCGTTCTCCGTCGGCCATGGGCCACCGTCGTGGAGAGAGGGCAAGGTGTGTGCGCTCTCGTGTGGAGACACAGAATCGTGTGTCAGGAGCCGTGAGAGCGGCCGGTCCAGCGTGGATGTGCCGATCTAGGCGTGCAGACCTCACCATGAAATTTCCTCAGCTTTCCCGGTCGTGGGTGGTCTCCGAAGAGCGTCAAAGTCTCCCTAAAGCAGAAAGGAAGGGCAGATCAGTTGGGCTGCCGCGTTCGCTTGTCGTCGGAGAATCACTGCCGGGTGCTGCGTTTGCTGGCAGCGTGTTCTTTTCAGCGTCGGGTCGCCAGCGTGGTTGTCTAGACCAGAAGGTTGCGTCGCACAAAGCGTGTGCGTCTGCGGGGTCACCAGTGTGGCGATGTTAAAATAAGGCACGGCGACTGGAGTTTTAATGAAGTTTATTGATCAAATCATCGCCATCACGGAGCTCACCCCAGCTGCTGCATAAGCATGCTGGAGCGAAGCTCTCAGGCTCTCATGAGCTGTAGTCAGAAGCAGAAAGAGAGTGAACATATGAATTCAGCCACTTAAATACCCAGCAACGGACAATACATCAAAGGCATTTTATCATCAAAGGAAATGCATTCAGACATGTGACATTTGTACCACAATGCGAGCAGGAAGCATGAATGTTTGCATTTGCGTCATACATATCCACAGGATGCTGGTGCCTGAACTAAGCACAGGAAGGCTGCCTATTGATCTCAACACACACATCTCACTGTCCTGTTAATTGCTCTAGTCAGCGCTGTGTTTGTCCGTGGCTGCTGTGGGGGGGTACCCCATAAGGACCATCATTTTAATGGTTGTGACTCTTCCCATTATTGTTATAGGTAGTGTCCTCCAGCATGTAAGGTCGTCTTGTATTGTTTTTAAAAGGGGAGTGATTTAGTTGTAATAACTCTGAGAGCCTGGGGGAGATATCTATTCCTAAGTATTCAATATTATCTGACTGTATTGGAATAATGGATGTAATTGAGAAATTACAGTTTATAGGTAAAACTGTTGATTTACCCCCATTAATAGAGTAGTCTGATAATGATGAAAATTTATCAATGAGCGCCACTGTCTGAAAAAAAGATCTTTATGAGTTTTCAAGGAAATTCAATACATCATCAGTATAAAGACTTATCTTGTGTTCTTTTTCTCCAGTTTGGATACCTCTGATATCAACATTCTGACGTATGGCTGCTGCTAATGACTCGATAAAGATGGTAAAAAGTGAGGGAGACAGTTGACAACCCTGCCTAGTACCTCTCTGGAGATTAAAGCTTTGGGAAGTCTGATCATTTGCTTGGACAGATGCATTTGGACAGCTATATAGTGTTTTAATCCAGTTTATGAAAGACGAACCAAACCCAAACTTATTTAACACCATAAAAAGAAATTTCCAATTAACACGGTTAAAGGCTTTCTCTGCATCCAGAGATAAGATTGTAGTTTCTAAGCTATCGATCTTACAGTAGTCTATTTGATTAAATAGCCTGCATGTATTCTTAGCCGAGTGCCTACCCTTGATGAAACCTGTTTGATCTGGATGCATAATAACTGGAATTATCCTTTCCAGCCTTTTGGCGAGAGCTTTGCAAATTATTTTAACCCCTTGCACTCCGGTCAATTTTCCTAAAAACGCCAAAAAATAATGTGCCCAAAGTAAATCGAAAGCTGTTCTTCAACCCTTTGCAGCATCTTCATGGGGTTGGTCTCATTTAAAAGAAAACACTTTGAATTTTTTGGCAAAAAAAAAAAAAAGATCTCTCTAAGTGCTCCGGCCACTGAGTTACAGTCATCTAAACATAGTGAACTTTAGAAAATAAATTTGGCCTGGGTGTTTTTTTGGATACAAATGCTTGCAAATAACACACAGCTTCAGATCCGGGCTGGAAAATGCAACAGAAATGTAGAACCAAGTGTTATCTAGCTGAGGTCCAAATTTTATAACAATACCACAAAAAATGAATATATTACACAGCTTTGTTCTCAGGCTGTTCCCAGGCGTTTTGGAACTGTGCCAAATTGTGCCAAATGGCACAGTTTGGAAAAACGTCTGTAACTTTTGAATGATTCAACATAGAAGCTTCATCTTGGGCTCAAATGAAAGGTCACATTCCGGGCTGTGTATGTGTTTGTGTGTGTGTGTGGGGGGGGGTTTGTCCCCCCCCCCCCGCTACAGAGGACGGAGATCCGCCCTCGCTACATGACGGATTACACTCGGATAAGGCATGTTTCCACAGCAGCGCTGTCACCGCGGCTCCCCCACCCCCCCGCCGCTACAGAATCGTAGAGGCGGGGAAGGGGGGGCGTTCACGGTCCGGAGGCGGCGAAGAACCGTGTAACGTGGCGCACGCACTTCGGACATCGTGCGCTGCACAGTTGTAATTTACCGATCGGTCAAAAGTCATTTTTGATTACAATTTTCAGGGATAAAAAATAATTTGGCTTATAACACCTTACCTCTTCACAGCCACATTGTCCTGGCCAACTTCTCTTCCTCATTGTCAGACGAACGCGACGCTGGTCCGCTCTGGTTCTGGTCTCGCGACCCGGTCAAAAAATAATTCCATGATTGCGGTTTTGGCGAATGATTTACGACCTTCGTCGTCGGCCTCCGTCGGTCTATGATGACCATATAAGAGAATCCTAAACACTCTGCTGGAATTAAAAAAAAAAAAAAAAAAACACTGCCTGTGGCTGCTGAAGCAGTCTCTCTTCACCCAGCCTTTGTAGACAAAACAGCTCAGCGAACTTCTGTGCTTCAATTGGCTGGCTGCGTTGGTAGGCGGGTCCTTCTTGCCAAGTTTTCAGTCATTGGTTCTTCAAGGTTTCAGAAACCCAATTCAAGGCTCTTATTAGTCGAATGAGAGGTCAATCAGATGATCTAATCTGTTCGCGGCTGTGTCTGGAGTGGAAGAACGAATATGCAGCTCCCGCAGCTCCATCGTGCGTCCAAGAGTGCACGAGGGCGCACGAGAGCACCCTCGTGCGCTCTGGGACACAGAGACTTGCCTGTCCGCGGTACAATGGAGCGCAAGAGGTTAAGATTGATATTCATAAGTGAGATGGGACAGTGGCTGGATGGAAACACAGGTTCTTTTCCAGGTTTCAGGAGCAGGAAAATACTAGCCAAATTCATATTTGGAGGGATTACATTATCTTCTTTAATTTGGTTCACCATTTTAAAGAAAGTAGGTGCCATCACAGGCCAGAATTCTTCATAAAATTCTACTGGAAAGCCATCTGGTCCTGGAGCCTTGTTGTTTGGGATGTGCTTAAGTGCCTCCTGGAGTTTGGACACCAGAAAAGGTGCATCCAGAGCTGCAATCTGTTCATTATTTAATCGTGGTAAGTTAATATCATCCAAAAATTTATTTATCTCCGAGTCAGATGGGTTAATCTGAGAGGAGGAGAGGTTTTCATAAAACTTTCTAAAGGAGATATTTATTTTTTCAGGCTCATGGGTAATATTTCCAGTCATATCCTTAATAGACTGGATCGTTGCTTTTTCTTTGTTCAGTCTAAGCTGGTTCAAGAGATATCGCCCTGATTTATTACTGTGGTCAAACTTCTCAAGATGCAGTGTTTGTATTATAAAGTGTGTTCTTTTGTTTGTAATTTCTTTTAATTCCAGCTTTAATTTCCTCAGATTGTTAAGTGCCTGTTCCTGTGGAGAAATGGCATGGATCGTCTCCAGTGATTTAATTTTCTGTTCTAACTGCAGTACCAGTGCTTTTTCTTTTTTATTCTTATATGAACTGTAAGATATTATTTTAACTTGCATGACTGCTTTTGCTGCTTCCCAAAGAACACACAGGGATATTCCTGGCACATCATTATATTCCAGATATAATTCTCACGCTTTATTAAAGTATGTAATAAAGTCTTTGTCTTTTAGTAGTGATGTATTAAATTTCTAGCTCCTAGTTTTCCTTATAGCTTTCCTATTTACTAGTGTAAGAGATACTGGACGGTGATCGCCAATAGCTTGATTTGAATATATTTCAGTGTCTGTGATGTTCCTCACAATAGAATTATTAGCTAAAAATAAGTCTGAATGTGAATGTGAACTATGAACTGATGAAAAAAAGTGTATTCCCGAAGAGTTGGGTGAAGAGAATGCCATTCATCGCAAAGACCAAAATCATTCCTGTATTGTTTGAGAGTATCAGTAGCCTGCCAGTTTTGATAATTCCCCGATGCACTGAGCCTGTCGATTGCAGGGTTTAATACCAGGTTGAAGTCTCCTCCTATTATGAGTGTAGTGTCCAAGTGCTCAGAAAGAGAAGTAAAGAGTGTGTGAAAATAGGATGGGTCATCAACATTTGGGCCATAAAGGCTTGCAATACATAGATCCAACTTTTGAACTGAGATTTTTCTGCTATGGTATTATTCACAACAAAGTGTTTTCTTCTGTTTACCAAAATAGCTACCCCCCCCTTCCTGTTTAGAATTAAAGCCGGCTGAGTACATGTGGGGGAATTCCGGGGAAGTGAGCACATCTACAATGACTTAGAAACATGTGTTTCCTGTAATAAGACAAAGTCTGCCTGTAGATCCTTCAGTCGATTAAAAACTTTTAGCCTCTTCTCCCTGGTACCAATTCCACGTATGTTCCACATGACGAATTTAAATGTGGACATGTTTTCACTAACTGGTTTTGTGCTAAAGGCTATCTAAGTGTGCCTATGTGATCATATGTCTGTAATGTATGCATATGTGTGTATATGTATGTTGTGTATAAAATATATACCTACGCATGTATGCTTGGGTGTGCACACATGATGTCTCTGTTCCATTTGCAAATGGGGTGTATGGACTTGGGTGCATGTACTTAAAGTTATTTCCTGTAAACCAGAAGTATGAGAGAAAACAGACATAAAGGTTAGTAAATGATGAAAAAATGCAGATAACATACAACAACGACTTAACAACTTCAACAGAATTAGTTCCAACAGACAAGGAAACAACAACCTCAGCAGAAAAGATAAAAACATTAAACAAATGTTAACAAATTAAACTGAGATTGAATAAGAGACCTGCACTCAATCACACTCTTTTTTCCACCTGTAGAAAAATATCTATCCATATTAATAAAACGAGTAACACATCTGATCAAATTTCAGTAACTGTAACACATTACTGAATTTTTAAACAGTAATTTCGTTACACAGCACGTTACTGCAGAAGTAGTGGCGTTACAGTAACACGTCACTTTGTAACACTGTACTTTACAGCACTGTTCACAAGTGTTGTATCTTGCACTTTGGGGAATGGGAGTTGCTCAGTCATCATAAATGTTTTAGTTTATATGTGTAGTTTATAGTCTATCATCAATATACTCATGCAGTATTATAACAGGACACGTTTACAAATATTTGAGACCCATTATAGTGCTTCCTTTTATATTTTAGCAATAAATACAAACAAACACTGGCCATTTGGCTGCAAATGTTGCATCAGTGTTGCCCATTTGTCAGTAAATAAAAATGATTTATTTCATTATTTGGGCATTTTGTCAAAGCGTGCATATGTGTCTGCATATGATATGCAATTGATCTGGCCATTCCGCTCCACAATCATGTACAGGGAGGAGTGCCATGTTGAACCGCAGTGCCGCAAAGGACAGCGGTGGCACATCAGTGAAGCAGCAGCTAGGGATGGGCATATCGATACTCAAGTATCGATATTTCGATACCAGCTGGCCGATACTTAGGAGTCGATACTTTTTTAAATATCACAATACCACTATGTTGATACAAAACGTGCAATTTGTTTTCTCTTCTGAGAGTTTTAGGGCTTAAATTTGTGTAAAAACTGGTGAAAAACCAGCTGAGACATGTTTTAGAGATGGTCTGCCATGTCACATGATTATGGCAGCCTATTAGATGTCAGAGCTGAAGACTCACTGCGCACTGGCAGCCTCCAGTCAAGCACTCACTGACTCCGGTGCAGAGCAGATTGAGCTCAGCAGTGTCACGGGCGGTAGAAGTATTACTTCTGAAATGTTACACCATTCATCCAAATTCTATGGTGATACCAAGCAGCATAATTTTGAAAAATAAGTACTTTTTAAGTTTGTAAAATAACAGTGTAAAATTTTAATAAATAAATAATAAAATAAAATAAAATTTTAAAAAAACATTGCATTGTGAAAAAAATACACATATATGCTGCTTGGTATTACCATAGAATTTGGATGAAAGGTGAAACATTTCAAAAGTAAAAAATATTTGAATTCAGTTGACGACTGAGCTTTCATGCAGCATACTTACCCACCTGGATGACTAAGAATCACCAAGTTAAGAAATTGATTTAATTTTGCATTCATTTTAAGTCTTAATTATTTTTATTATCATTGAATTATTATATTATATTTTTTATAGTTACTTTGCTCATTGCTCTATTTTATTATCATTTTCTAAACATTTCTTTCAAGTATTTATGTTCATGAGTTTTATTCATATTTCATATTGCCCTTGCAATAAATTTGTTAATGAAACTGCAATCATGTGATTTTCCTTTAAGGGGCAAGTGTATCATATAAAAGAAAAAGTCCCATAAATTAATGGTATCGTATTGAAAGAAAAATGCTGGTATCGCCCATCCCTAGCAGCAGCCTCCTGTTAAACGGGCAGGCTGGGCTTGGCTCCCTGCGAAGGACTGCAGTAAGCCATTCTGCACCACCCCACCCCACCCACACACACACGCACCTCATGTTCTCCACATGGCCGAAATGCAAAACCTATCAGAAAAATGTACTTTTTTGAGAATTTTTTTTTTCTTGCAGCATATGCTGTTTTTTTTCTTCTTTTTTTTCATTAGAATAATTTTCTGTCACAACAAAGGGTGGGACTGTCTTGCAGACAGGTATGAGTAGCCTTTCTTTTTCTCATCATCCAAAGTGAAATCCACAAATTAGAAAATCCTGCAGACAGGTTTTGCATTTCCGCCATCGATATGCCGAATTATCCTTTAGAGCTATGCAATCACGGCAACATTATAGTATAATTTTTTAAGCATTAAATTATCATTATTCTCTTTTTCTGGTCAAATTTGCCGCTTTTCACGTCCTTGTTTTGTTTGCAGAGCGCTCTGGTGACTGGTTGTGATGCTGCGTATTATCCAATCAGTACAGAGTCAATCTGAAACCCCGTCCACACTTCTAGAAGTCAGGGCATGAAGAAACGGAGTGGTAGCTAAACTTGTATTGATAAAAATTACATATTTTCACTGAGCAACTCCATACTCTGTGATGCACACCCTTGTATCCTCAGCAAAGCACTAATAAAATCTGGAGTCAGTCTGACGAACGGTTTGAGAGATATCTGAGGAACATACACAGATAGACAGACAGACAGACACACACACACACACAGAGATTTGTTGAATTTATAGATAGATGCAAGTACGCCAGATTTAGCAATACTGCTAAGTTGCATCTGTAGTCTCCTGGCGGATCACAAAAACACACAAACAAACAATCATATATGAGAAGAACATCTGCACCAAACTGCAATAAACATCTGCAACAAAACCTACAAAGTGGATATGCAAAAGTGCAAGAGTTAAGGTGCTACAAAACAAAATATTCAAATGTCACACAAGTGAAGTGCTGTGTATGTATACACACACACACACATGCACCCAAGCACCTCACAGCAATAACAAACAACAGCGACGAACAAGAGGCGGAGCATGTGACAGTGACAGTGACAAGCTGTTGCTAGGATACAGAGGGTAGACGTTTTTCAGAGCTCAGTGCACAATCGCTGAAAAAAAGTGGTTCAGGGTGACAAAAAATGCATTTGGTGGACATGCAGCTTAAACTTACTTACTGTTACTAGAACACCTTTGAAGTGGAGTGATACATATCCAGTGAAACATTGTGGTGCAGTTATCGTGAATTTTAGTAACTCCTGGAATCCCTGTTGTCCAATCAAATTGCTCAGTCAGAACCAACTGTTGTACAGATGCTATATAATGTAGACACAGTTGACACAGCTGATCAGCCGTGCCACACTCGGAGTTACTATATTCATGATATTGTACTTCATCTTGGGATACAATGGACCCTGTGGAGACAGCTGAATGACTTGGATTTTGCCAATGACTTGACACTGCTGTCACACACCAGACAACAGATGCAAGAGAAGACCACAGACCTTGCCACCGCATCTTCACAGTTAGACCTCAACATCCATAAAGGCAAAACCAAAGTACTCAAGATCAGTGGCATCAGTAATGAGCCAGTATCCCTGTATAGAAATCCCCTTGAGGAGGTGGAGGCCTTCACCTACCTGGGCAGCTCAGTGGAACAGTGGTTAGCACTGTGGCAGCACGGCAAGAAGGTCACGGGATTGATTCCACCCCTGACCATCTGGATTCGATCCCACCCCCTGACCATCGGTGACCTTTCTGTATGGAGTCTGCATGTTCTCCCCGTGTCTGCGTGGGGTTACTCTGGGTACTCTGGTTTCCTCCCACATTCCAAAAACATGCAAGTTAGGTTAACTGGAGACCAAAGTGGCGCTTGGTGTGAATGTGTGCGTGAATGGTGAAGGGATTGGCTCCGCAACCTTGGCTGCCTCATCCATCCAGGTGGATGCCCTGGATTTCCCTCTGGAATTAATAAAGTATGCGAAATCAAAATAAAAAAAAAAAAACAACAGCGAAGCACTGACACAGACGTCAAAGCATGGATAGGCAAGGCAAGGGCAACATTCATCCAGCTTAAGAACATCTGGAGCTCAAGAGTCTTCTCTCAGCGAATAAAGATCAGGCTGTTCAACTCCAATGTTAAGTCTGTCCTTCTGTATGGAGCAGAAACCTGGAGGACAACCAAGACTACCATAGCTACATTGCTCCGCACTGTGTGTGTTTATATATTTACATATTTATTCCACCTAGCTGCAATGCTCCGTACTGTGGGTGTTTATATATCTACATATTTATTCCATCTAGCTGTGGTGCTCCGCACTGTGTGTTTATATACTCATATATTTATTCCATCCAGCTACAATGCTCTGCACTGTGTGTCTGTGTGTATATATACTGTATATATATATATTTATAGTAATATGTACATATGTATATTAGCTGCTCTTGCTTGCTTGCTTTTTTTTCTTGCCTTCTGATTGTTGCTATCCCTGTGCTGTTGCAATCCTGGAATTTCCCCATTGTGGGACTAATAAAGGCTTATCTTATCTTAAGACAGTGAAGACCTTCATTAACACCTGCCTCAGAAGAACCCTCCAGATCTGCTGGCCGAAAGTCATCAGCAACAACAAACTCTGGCAAAGAACCAACCAGCTGCTGCGTAAGGATGAGATCAGGAGAAGATAAGATAAGATAAGCCTTTATTAGTCCCACAATGGGGAAATTCCAGGATTGCAACAGCACAGGGATAGCAACACTCAGAGCAACAATCAGAAGGCAAGAGGAAAAAAGAAACAAGAGCAGCAAGTATACATATGTACATACAGTATATGTGTATATATATATATATATATATATATATATATATATATATATATATATATATATATATATATATATATATATATATATATATATATATATATATACAGTATATATATATATATATATATATATACAGTGTGTATATATATATATATATATATACAGTATATATATATATATATATATATATATATATATATATATATATATATATATATATATATATATATATGCCAGCCACCAGCGTCACCAGGCGGGCTCTAACATGGAACCCTCAGGGCAAATGGAAAAGAGGATGGCCAAGAAACACCTGGTGATGCGACTTTGAGGCTGATGCCAAGAAGATGGACCATACCTGGGGACAACTGGAACGACTCGCCCAGGACAGGGGATGCTGGAGGACTGCTGTTGACAGCTTATGCCCCAGGAGGGGTGGAAGGCCTAAGTAAGTATATACTTCATCTCGTGTAATATTGCTTAATGAGAACATTATGATTATTTTGAAAAATTAGTCAACAGTACTTAGGAAAAACTATCAATTGTTCAGTGCTGAGTAATGAAAAGTTTGAGAAAATGCATAAAATTGTTACATTAGCTATAACAAAATCTTTCTCTCCAGAATAGGATAGTAATGATGTTTATTTCAACATCCATCCATCCATCCATCCATCCATCTTCTACCACTTTTCCGGAGGTCCGGGTCACGGAGGCAGCAGTTCAAGCAGAGAAGCCCAGACTTCCCTCTCCCCAGCCACCTGCTCCAGCTCATCAGAGAGGATACCATTTTACCTTTTATTTCAACAATTTTATCAAATTTTTAACACTGTGGTCTATGGTAATTTACTCACTTTGCAAGATAGCCCCAATTGGCCATTTGAGGAACTGCAGTTTTGGACACATAAGAGTGGACTTTTTCAGTGTTATGGTAAGCGGCGTTCACTTTATATAGCACTTTTTCTCATTTCTAGATGACCAAAGCGCTTTACAGATCCTGCTATCCACCCATTCATGCACACATTCACACACTGATGGCAGTGAAGCTGCCATACACAGGCACTGGCCTGACTCACCAGGAGCAACTGGGGGTTCAGTGTCTTGCTCAAGGACACTTCGACATGCAGACTGCAGACAGAGCGGGAATCAAACCCCTGACCCTCCGATCAGTAGTCGGCCACACTACACCTGCGCCACAGCCGCCCCCGTGTAGAGTTACGTGAACTCTGTACAACTCTGGAGGGAAAAAAGTGACCACTGCCAAATTGTTCCTAAATTAGCATCTCTACATGTATGCCAGCCATTCTGTTTGGGTATCTGCTGAATTAGAACACAAGGACACCTCAGTCTACTTAAGGAGGTACTGATTAGGTGATCATCTAAGTATGATAAGATACATGAAGGCTGTGAATAAAAATCTGTGTTATTACACAACTACAGATTTCTGAGTTCTTTCTCAGTTAAAACTTATATTGTAGTGTTTAAGAATGAACACAAACTTGTTTTCTTTGCATTATTTGATCTAAAAGCACATCTAAAGTGACATTTTTTGTTGTTGTTGTTTTGGCCAGTTGTCATTTTCTGTAAATAAATGCCCTAAATGATGATATTTTGACTTGGAATTTGGGTGAGTTGTTTTCAGTAGGCTAGAGAATAAAACAAAATTGTTCATTTTACTCAAACATATATGCATAAATAAAACAAGAGAAAGTGATAATTTTGCAGTGGTCTCTTTGGTCTCTTAACTTTTTTTTTTCCAGAGCTGTATATAACAAAGCTGATAACAAATTCTAAACATTTTGTAGGTTGAAAATGAATACAATGCCCCTGCATCACCATGCAACCAGTAACCACAATACCAACAACCTTAAAACACAGTTGATATTTGCTATCATGTTCTGTTATCCAGGCCTACAGTATATCTGAGGCCAGAGGGTTCACCACACACTCATGATGTCAGTGGTGAGATGTACTTACTGTATGTGTATGTGTTTGCTTGTGTGTGAGGCCCGCAGAGGTTAGGGCCCCTGAAAGTTGATGGAGTGATCCTCACTGAGGTGCAAATGAAGGTTTGAGGGTCACGGGGCCAAAGGCAAACAGTAATGAAGCAGCAATGTGACCCACAGCTGGCAGAGCAAAGATCACAGTATGAGCCACTGATGTCTCCCCCACTGATGCTTTATTGCCCTTTCAATTTTAGAAATTCATCTCTTTAAGCTTGAAAGGTATACTGTTGCCTTCATTTTGAGAAAGTTATGCTTTATTAGGAGAATTTGGTCAGCAAACAAACACAATGTGCCATACTTTTTACTCACTACGTGTTTTTGTCCCGAGAATACCACATCTTCTCAAAAAAGTAAAAGAATTGTCCTGTAAAAACGTGTTACATAATTGAATAAAATGCATTTGAATCACTAATGCAAAGAACAAATATATTTTTTCTTGGAAATTTGCTGTTTTTTCACAAATTTGTAACATTTTCTTATTAAATATACATTTATTTGTAAATTTACAACTTTTTCTTGTAAATTTGACTTTTTGTCGTCCCTAACAGGGAAAGGAAATATCCACCAATGACAGTGGGAATAAAAAAATCCTGAAGAGAAAAAAAGCTGCATCGAGAATTGTTCAACGATTGAATTGGATCCCCCTGAATTGGAATCAAATTGAATCTGTGATGATCAGGTGAGCATGCTCCCCCTCCCTTCTATGTTTCTCCTTCTGCCTGCTTCTTGGCCCCCAAAGTTGATTGCGCTCACCTGGGTGATTGTGCACACCTGCTGCTGCCTCATCTGCCAGCTTTGTAAGTGCCAGTCTGTGAATGCTTCCTCCCTGGGCTGTTGGGTAGTGCTGTTATCTCTTTGAGCCAAGTTAATTGTGTTTTGATCACTATTTGCTCTTACCTTCTCTTCTTCATCCTCTCCAGGTTGCTGCCATCTCAGCGGTGTGAATCGCTCTGGGGCTGCGCACACTCACCTGTACCTCCAACCAACACGTCCAGACACCGTCTTCCTCACCTGCTCATCCTGCTGGATCAATCCCCTTCAGTTCATAGTCCTCTCCACCTGTTAGTCCCACCTGATCATCTCAGAATCAGAATCAGAATCAGAATCAGAATCAGAATCAGATTTATTGCCATTGTTCATGTAGTACACAAACTAGGAATTTGTCTCGGTGCAATGCTGCAACATTAAACATGATAAAATAAAAGAACTACCCTCTGCATGGGTTCCACAGCCGGGCTCTCTGCTCGTCTTAGCTGTGTGCCCCTCTCAGCGTGGTTGTTTATTTTTGTTTGCCTTACAATAAATCGTTTAAAACGTCACACCTGTGTCAATTGTTCCTCTGGTGAATTACGCTCTGCACTTGAGTCTCCAGCACAAGTAAATCATGACAGAATTGTGAGGTGCTTAAAGATTCCCACTACTATTTTTTCCCAAACATTTTTCTTAAAGTGGTTTTGATTGTGAAACAAATAAAAAAATATCAAAATGGAAATAATCTCATCTGATAGGGCAGTAAACCCAACAAATTTTGGAAGAATCAGGTTGGAGCACCAGTATCCCATTCATCACTGGGTTTTTAAATTGACACTGCCAAAAATTAAGTGTTTTTTTTTCTTGTTAACATGTCTGTTACATTTTTTTTTTTATGACTTGCAAGACATATCAAGAGTGAAATCACTCAAATGTCGCCTGCCTCTGTTTTTTGCTTTAAAGTTTTACTTAAGCCCCACTCCCTGAAAAAAAGGCGAATTTAGACCAAGCGTTTTTGGTGACGTAGCGAGAGGAATAATCAGGTGAGGCGGTTCCAGAGCAGAGCAGACTTTATTAATCTCTCTCTAACATTCTCAAGAATCAGAAGCCTAAAAAACCAGATCGCGGGCACCTCTCTTTTTATACCATACCACACGCCCTGCAACCTGTGGTGTTCACATTAACATGAATACATTTACCATAACAATCCCCTTTGTCACTGTTTGCATTAACACACATACATCCCCCCATGACAATTCCTTTTGTTGCCCAGCCTGTCGGTGCATTATTATGCAGACCGGAGGAGAATGCATATCCGTTTCTCCTCTCTTATGCATCTCCTCCTGCTTTGCTATTCAGTCTGAGTAGACAACACACTGACTGGATCCCCCACACCGCCCCCCACAGAAACTCAGACTGAGCCTTAACCCTCATGTCCTTTGGGCTTCAGCCTATGTCCATAGCGGCTGTAACGGGGGGTCGGTGGCTTCGAGGTGCTGTTGTGCCGGAGGGGTGCTCTCAGGGGCGTGTCCGTCTGTGGGGGGACATTGGGGGGGCATCTTCAGCATGCCATTGTGACTGATCTGACGAGTCATTTACCTGGGGAGTTCTCAGTGGGGGTCGTCCACGCTGAGGAGCTCAGGCCAACACCACCTGCTCGTCTGCTAAAACGAAGGCGGGCTTAAGCCTGTCTATACAGATTGGTTCTCTACGTCCCCCCAAGTCTAACACAAAATGTTTCTCCCCACATTCCAGCACTCTGAACGGGCTGTCGTAGGGTGGGCGCAATGGGGTCCGGTGGTCATCGTGCCTGACAAACACGAACAATGTGTCCTTCAAGGTCTTTGGCACAAAAGCGAGGGGAAAACAGTGGTGGGACAGGCCGGGTACCATCCCTGCCTCTGCGCTATGCAGTGAAAGTGGGGATGGATCATGTTCGGCGCGGGTTTGTCTGGCAAAAATTCTCCGGGGAACCGCAGCAGCTGGGAAAAAAACAGCTCTGCTGGGGAGGCCGCCAAATCCTCCTTCAGAGCTGAACGCAACCCTAATAGAACCCACGGCAACTGGTCCACCCAATTTGCATTCGTAAGTGAAGCCCTGATCGCTGCTTTAAGTGACCTATGGAAACGCTTGCATAACCCATTGGCCTGGGGGTTGTACGCGGTCGTGCGATGAATTGTGACGCCCAGGCTCCGGGCCATCGTGGACCAGAGGTTGGAAACGAACTGCAGGCCCCGGTCGGATGTGATATCCGAAGGGCCGCCGAAACGTGCCACCCATGTCGTCAAAAAAGCGCGTGCAACTTCTGCAGACGCGGTGGAAGCTAGTGGGACCGCCTCGGGCCAGCGCGTGGTACGGTCCACTACTGTCAGGAGGTGCGTGAACCCCTGCGATGGCAGGAGGGGGCCCACGAGATCCACGTGAACGTGGTCGAACCTCTTAGCCGGGACATGGAACGGCTCAAGGGGGGCCTTTGTGTGTCTGTGCACCTTGGCTCGTTGGCACACTATGCAGACTGCATCCCACTCTTTCACCTGTTTGTGGAGGCTCTGCCAGACGAACTTTACTCCCACCATTTTGACTGACGTGCACACTCCTGGGTGCACCAGGGAGTGAACCGACTCAAAAACGCGGTGGCGCCAATGTGGGACCACCGGGCACGGGCGGCCTATGGAGACGTTGCTGATTATGGGGGGCCCCCCATCTTGCAGTACTCTGCTCTCCAGCCTTAACCCTGTTGGTCCAGACTGGAGCGCGCAAGGGTCCACATCACCGATCTGCTCAGCGTCCATGGCTGTGTAATCTATCCCTACATAGACTGGGGCCACTAATGCGCACGAGAGGCAGTCTGCCACCTCGTTGAGTTTACCGGCCACATGCTGAATGTTGATCGTAAACTCCGAGATCGTGGCCAGCTGTCTCTGCTGCCGGGCCAACCATGGTTCCGAAACCTTGGCCATGGTGTACGTTAGCGGCTTGTGGTCCACAAATGCAGTGAAGGTGCGCCCTTCTAGTCAGAACTGGAAGTGGCGTATGGCCAGGTGGAGAGAAAGTGACTCCCTGTCAAACGTGCTGTATTTACGCTCATTGTCGCTCAAAGACATGCTAAAAAAGGCGAGCGGCTGCCAAGAACCAGTGACACACTGCTCCACGACGGCCCCTATGGCCACGTCCGATGCGTCGGTAGTGAGCGCTATCCGAGCTGCTGGGTCCGGGTGCGCCAGTAGTGCGGCATTCACTAGAGCTGTTTTAACTTCGGAAAATGCCTGCTCTCACTCAGGAGTCCAGTCGACTCTGTCCGCTGGTTTCCATTTCTTAAGCGTGGCGTACAACGGCTGCATGAGCTGGGCTGCGTGGGGGAGGAAACGATTGTAGAAATTAACCATCCCCAGAAACTCCTGCAGCACCCTGACCGTCTGAGGCTGGGGAAAATCTGCCACTGCGCACACTTTGTCCGGTAAGGGTATCACGCCCTTCGGTGAGACGCGGTGGCCCAAAAAATTGATTCCCGTCACCCCGAACTGGCACTTCGCTGGGTTGATTATTAACCCGTGCTCCTCCAACCTCTGGAAAACTGTTCTGAGGTGGGCTACGTGTTCGTACTCGGACACGCTGGTCACCCGGATGTTGTCCAGGTAGACAAACACAAACGGCAGATCGCACAACACCACATCCATCATGTGTTGGAATGTCTGCGCTGCACCTTTTAACCCGAAAGGCATGCGTAAGAACTCAAAAAGACCAAATGGGATTATTACTGCGATTTTAGATACATCCTCCGCGTGCATCGGGACCTGGTGATAACCACAGACCAGGTCTATCTTGGAAAAAATGTGTGCCCCGGTGAGGTGAATGGAAAAATCCTGAATATGGGGGATTGGGCAGCGATCGTGCGCTGTGGCGTTGTTTTAATCTGCAGAAATCTCCACATGGTCACCACAATCCCTTGGCTTTAGGCTTCATATGAAGCAAGGATGCCCATGGGCTGTTTGAGCCCCTGATGATGCCCAACCTTTCCAAGTTGGCAAACTCCTCGTGCGCTATGGCCAGTTTAGCTGCATCCAGGCGCCGAAGTCGTGCGAAAACGGGCTGCCCCGTGGTGGTAATGAAGTCCTCCACCCCGTGTTTAGTGACGGCCGCCAAAAACATCGGAACCATGAGTGCTGAGAGCTGGGTGAGTAGTGTGTGGAACTTACCCCCGGGAGCTGTGATGTTGGCTAGTGTTGTGGACCCAGCTCCTCTAGCTGTACAGGACAAAGAATCAAAGAACATTGCATTAATCAGGCGTCTGTTAGCCACATCGACTAATAGTCCGTGTGCACACAAAAAATCAGTGGCCAAAATGGGGAAGCTACATGCCGCTATGATGAATGTCCATTGGTATGTACAGCTGTGCAAGGATATAGTCAGTGTCCTCTCACCAAAAGTCTTAATGTCTGAGCCGTTTGCGGCCGCCAGCTTGGGGCCGCTACTTCCCGCCAGCTGGTCCGCATAGGACCTCAGGATGAGGCTCTTTTGGGAGCCAGAGTCTAAGAGGAACCGTCTCCCCGAGTCTGTCACATAGAGCAGCTTGTTTGTGTCACTGGTGGTCGCAGCTGCTACCAACTGCCGGCCCTGGCGTTTCCCAATTGCTTTAATTGACACGATGGCACGCATCGGCGTGTGTCTTCTCCAAAACGGTGGTGGAAGAAGCAGATCATGTCTCTCCGGTGCTTCTTGGCCTCCGCTGCGGCCACCGTTGTTGGCTCCTCGCCTCCGCTGGCCGTCTCGCTGGGTTCCGACGCCGCTGCATTCACAGCAAAGACTCTGGTGGTGAGGATAATCCAATTTGCCTCTTGTGCTAGCGCCCGGTAGTTGTGCGTGGCCAGCAGTGGCGAATTGGCAAGGACCGCTCTGGCCACTGTCGGGAGGTTCTGGAAGAAAAGGTGGGCAAAGAGGAAATGCCCGTCATCTGTGCCTATCAACGCCAACATCTTCTCCATTAATTCGACCTTCGACCCACCTCCCAACTCGGAGCGCGTCAGGAGTCTTTCCACTCTCTTGCAGTCCGAGAGCGTGTAGTGCAGGGTCAGCACGGTTTTGAGAGTGTCGTATTTGTCATGGGCTGGGGGCTGTTGGAGCAGGCTTGCCACCTGCTGTGTTGTTCGTGAGTCCAGTGCTGCAACCACGTAGTAATATTTGGTGTCATCCGCTGTCACTCCCTGGAGCGCGAACTGGGCCTCGGTGTGGAGGAACCAAGACTTCGGGTCATGTAACCAAAAGTCTGGGAGCTTGACCGAAATGGCGCATGAGGTGCTGGTGCCTGCAGACCAGGTCGTGTCCTGGGTGTTCGCCTCGAGTTCTATAGAGAGAGGAATGATCAGGTGAGGCAATCTGGAGCAGAGCAGACTTTATTTTAATCTCTCTCTAACATTAACAAGAATCAGAAGCCTAAAAACCAGGTCGCAGGCACCTCTCTTTTTATACCATACAACATGCCCGGTGACCTGTGTGTTTGCATTAATATGAATACATTTACCATGACAATTCCCTTTGTCACTGTTTGCATTAACACACATACATCCCCCATGACAATTCCCTTTGTCACCCAGGCTGTTGGTGCATTATTATGCAGACCGGAGGAGAATGCATATTCTCATGCGAAAACCATAGACTGCCTTACATATCCGTTTCTCAGCTCTTATGCATCCCCTCCTGCTGTGCCATTCAGAACGTATTTACAACAGTAACGTGGCATCTAGTAGTCTAGCTCACATGCAAACTTCATTATGTAAAAGTTACAGTAGCTCACTATCTTGCATATTAATACTACTGTAACTGATCTTGGATTATCAGCGATCTCCTGTGGAACCAAGGCATCTTTAAATCATTAGTTTAATAACCTTAAAGAGATATTTACCTTTCCTGTTATTTGTCTTCAAGGATAGACTTGGATCACAAACGTGCTTGGAATAGAAATTAACTTTTGATTTGTCACAAACTTATTGTAGCTACTGTAGCTATTAGTTGATCTGTCATATAAATGAGGGATATTTTACTTTCTGCCTTGAAATAATGCGAGTGCCATCTAGAATGGGTAAAACCTTAAATATGCTGGCATAAAAGTATTGTGACGTAGGCGAGGTTCACACAAAGAAGAGGAGCAGATAGTTGTGACGAACAGGTTTTATTTTACACACACACTGAGCACAGACAGGAGGGGAGGCCATTCTCCCAGACCTCCGTTTCAATCATGGTTATCCAACACATGATACATCTTGCCCTAATCCTGCCTATAAAACACTGCTGTGTCATTATAACGCAGTTATAATGACACAGCAGTATAATAAGATAAGATAAGATAAGATAAGCCTTTATTAGTCCCACAATGGGGAAATTCCAGGATTGCAACAGCATAGGGACAGCAACACTCAGAGCAACAATCAGAAGGCAAGAAAAAACAACATCTAGTAAACATATGTCCATATTACTATAAATGTATATATATATATAGACACACAGTGCAGAGCATTATGGCTGGTGGATGTGCAGCAGAAAGTCTAAGCTCTCTCTCCGCGGATGCAGCGGGCCAGCTGGAAGTCTTTGGGCATGATGGTGACCCCCTTAGCGAAGAAGAGACCACCAGGTGGGTCTCGCTGGTCTCCTGCAGAGCCATGACGGCGAAGCTCAGGAAACGCAGGACGGTCTTGAAGTCCTGAGCGATCTCCCTCACCAGGCGCTGGACGGGCAGCTTACGGATGAGCAGCTCCGTGGATTTCTGGTAGCGACGGATCTCTCTCAGAGCCACGGGCCTGTGATGGCGAGGCCTCTTCACTCTGCCGGTGGCCAGAGCGCCTCTCCGAGCAGCCCTGTGGCTAGCTGTCTCCTGGGGGGCTTCTTCCTCCAGTAGATTTTACGGGCGGTCTGCTTGGTTCTTGCCATCGCTCTTTATTATTCTTTATTATTATTATTCTATTATTATTATTATTATTCTTTATTATTATTATTTATTATTATTATTTATTATTATTATTATTATTAATAACTCAGTAATAACATTTAAACAGACACACAAAATAACGTCCACTGTTGCAAAGCATGCTGGGGAGATCCCTGCTCCCCCCCACCCCCCCAATACAGCCCCGACATTACAGTATCTTGTTTATGTAAAGCTGTTTCACTACTAATCACATCTCTGGTTGAATTGTTTAAATAATGTATGTGATACCTGGATGTATTTTTTTTTTACTGTTTAAAAAGGTAAACTAAACACATTGAATTATTAACTTAAGATAAGAAATAAAAAAATTATAAATATACCGAGGAGATGAACAGAAGAAAAATATAGGGAAGACAAGGATAAACTAGAGAAGAGGTCATTGGAGAATAATGAAGGAAAAAATGGAAGAGGCATAGACAGCTGAGTAGGAGGAATATTTCATGTTCTGTCATTTGGTCTTTTTCATGTCAGAGCTGCACTTGTATAACATAGCTACATGTTAAAGTTCTGTATTAATTTAATTTGAAGCAGTGAACGGTAAACCAAAACTGTATACACAGACATGCAAATGTGTCAAAAGTTGTTGCAATATTTCATGTCATGTCAATTAATGTTGGTGTTCCTGTCACTCTTTGGGACTACAAAAATTGAGAGAAAAACTCTGTAGTCTAGCAATCCATTTAATTGCATTTATACACCTGTGGCACATGCTGGGGTTTTTATAACAACATTTGCTGGTTTCATCCAAAGACAGGACAGCAGCAGAGCCACCAGGAGTTCTGTTAACAATAACTGTAAAATATTCCACCGCAGAACCACATTTGGACAAACAGCTTTCTCTATAAAGGGCAGTCACATCTGGAACACAATGCCAAATGAAATTAAAATAATAACGGACTTTAAAACATTCACTAAAAAGGTTAAAAACTGGCTGAAAAATAAACAAGAATGTACCCATGTATGAAATGATTGTCTGCAGGGTGAGAGTGAATGAAGGGAAGGAATGAATGTGTTTGTTTATAGTGAGTGACGAAGGGAGGGAGGCCTAAAATAGGCAAATGTGTGTCAGGTTGTTATATTTGTGTATTTATAATATTTATAATATTTATAATTGTGTATTTATAATGTATTTGTTTTTTGCATTGATGTATGTGGTTATTGTGTATTCCTTTTCGTTCCTTTTTTTTTTTTTTTTAAATTGTTTCTCCTTTCTAAAGCCCATCCAGGGACAAGAGTTGCAAATTAGCTAATAGCTATACACTCTGTGCAACACATCAGATTGATTGTCATTGATTAATTGTCTATGTTTATTGCACTGTCCCTGTCAAATAAACAAATCTATCTATCTATCTATATTCTTTGTGTCCCTGCAGAATCACAGACTCCTCCATCCAATACAATCCCAACATTAGCCACCTCTCTTGAATACTGAAAGAAGAAAGCAGAGGAAAGACAGACGTTTTCCTGTGGAAAATTGGGGCCAAAGAAAAAGCGGAAAAAGAAGGTCCAGGTAAGCAAAACAGGCTTACAGTTAGTGAGCATTTTTCCTCTTAACTCAACCTCTTAATCTAAGCAGCAGAGGAATTTGATTGCAACTGATATATTTTTTTTTTGGTATCAACTAATTCTGGACATGAAATGTGTAAATGCTTGAAATAATGTAGTCAGTTCACTCAGGAAACATCAAATTTCCTGTTTTTCATTGTTACTTACATTTTTCTAGTTTGTGGCTAATTGTGTTCATGAATTTTTAGTGTGGTGTGATGTGCAAATGAATGTAAGGGCACACTCTCACTGGGGCCAGCTGATCTTCAACTTGCCATAGTTCTCCCTCCACCCTTTTTCCTGGCCTTCCTGCACTCGCATTGTTTTCAGCACACCTTTGCTTAAGAACCACTATCTCTTGCAGATATGGAGCATATGTGTGTGTGTGCTTGTGCTTGACAAACTGAGCCAGAACTGAAGCACAGCTCCAGGTGGCCAAAGCTGAGGAGTGCAGCACAGAGCAATAACACTGTTTTTAATTTAAAAAAAAACAACACAACAAAACAAAACAAAACTTTGGCTTATGCTCAGGTCAAACTTTATAGTGCAACTGGGCCCTGAATTTTTGCCTTTACCAGCTATTTGAATAAAATCAAGAACAAACTTGTTTTATTGCCTCCCAAAGAAGCTGTTTATAAGGATTTGAAGTAAATATTGACGTCACTCTGCTCTGAGTAACATTTTAGGTTAACAAAGATTAAGTTTAAGTGTAATGCTTGCAAACCTTAAAGTGAAAAATCTATCACTAAATTTGCTTGAAATAAAAATTTGCTCTTTAAACCAGATGGAGAGACTCTCTACAGTCCCTTGTGCTGTCTCTTGCAGATAAATCTTGGCTTGATGGCGGTTCAGAAGGGTGGTTTAAAGCCACTGCGTGGGAAAACTATTTCCTTGACAACAGACCCAGGCGTCACTGCTCAACGTCTTCTTAATCAGAGTGTGAATAAAATGAGAGATTTCAACAAAGACTTGGATGAAGGACCCTTCATCCTTCTGTATCCGGATGGATCTGAGGTCATCAATATCCCTGGAACATCCAGACCTTTAATTCTAGCAGAATACAAGATGGAGCTAGGCAAACCATATCAGTGAATCACTGTATTCATCTGCTCAAAGAAGGACTTTGAAGAAGGTAAGTTGTCATGTTTTGCCATAGCCAGCAAGTCCTGTTCCTAGTTGTCTTGCCCCTCTTGAAAGCATTGATACTCCAAGTAAAATAGTGTCCAAGAAACTATTGAGTGTAAAGTTATTTTTACTTGCTGTGGAGGTATATGTTGGTGATGCTCATGTACAGATTCATTTTCAAACTCTGTATGAGAAGTTTTGGAGTGGTGGTGGATAGTACTTTTCCAAGTACTTTTTAGTAGATGTTTTTACTGTAAAGTCGAACCTTGAGCCTAAAATTGTCTACTTCTGCCACAGTATGTCAAAATGGCTTTCCATTCACTACTGAAATTAACATATTTTTACAAATCTTTAGGCTGTGTGTCCACCAAACACATTTTTTCAGCTGTGGGCGACTATTTTCTATTCATTCTCAATGTAGTCCAGCATTTGCGCTCAGCGCTGAAATGCTCTCAGCGGTGGCTGCTTTTTGTCACAGCGCTCAGAGTAGAAAAAATTTCATCTTTTCAGACTGCAGCTGAGCTTGTCAATGTCAGACCTTTCTAAGCAGCCAATCAGAATAGGAAGGGCGGGACATAGGACGCCAGTACAGTCTGTACTCAGACTCCTGTTTTTTGTGTCATCATATTTTGCATCCAGAGCTGCTACCAATGCTAGAATACGTTTCCTGTCTATTGTTATTTAGAGACTGCTATTATAAAATAAGTATAAAGTCTGACCATATGAAAAGCGAAAGTGCTGAGCTGTGAGTGACAAGCTGTTGCTGGGATACAAGGCACAGACGTTTTGTTTTTTTTTTTTCCCAGAGCACAGCGCACAAACGCTGAAAAAAGACGTTCAGGGAGGTCGGGCAACAAAAAGCGCATTTGGTGGACACGCAGCCTTAATGTTGTTTATTGTTTAAGCTTGAATTTTTATTTTTGTGTCTTGCAGTTGGAGAAGTGTCAGACATTTCTGACTCTGACAGTGAGATTGTTGTTAGAAGACCCACAGACTTTGATCTAGCTGACACACTGGTAATTGCAATTTAATGATGATGTGTCAGTGTGTCAACTAAATACATGTCCACAGATTATCAAAAAATCGTGACTGAAAAATATTTTAGTGCACTCAACAACGTTTATCAGGAGATTGCAGTTTCTACTTCTGAGAAGGAATGAAATGTGAATAAACAATGTTGGCACACATGGCTGTACAGTGCATCTGGAAAGTATTCACAGCTCTTCACTTTTTCCACATTTTGTTATGTTACAACCTTGTTCCAAAAGGGATTAAATTCATTTTTTTTCCTCAAAATTCTACACACAATAGCCCATAATGACAATGTGAAAAAAGTTTTTTTTTTTTTTTAGATTTTTGCAAATTTATTAAAAATAAAAATCTAAGAAATCACATGTACATAAGTATTCACAGCCTTTTCCATGAAGCTCAAAATTGAGCTCAGGTTCATCCTGTTCCCACTGATCATCCTTGAAATGTTTCTACAGTTTAACTCCTTGCACTCTGGTCAATTTCCCTAAAAACGCCAAAAAATAACATGCCCAAAGTAAATCAAAAGCTGTTCTTCAACCCTTTGCAGCATCTTCATGGGGTTGGTCTCATTTAAAAGAAAACACTTTGAATTTTTTGGCAAAACAGTCATAATCTCTCTAAGTGCTCCGGCCACTGAGTAACAGTCATCTAAACATACTGAACTTGAAGAAAATAAATTTCACCTGGGTGTTTTTTTGGATACAAATGCTTGCAAATAACACACAGCTGTCCGATCCGGCTGGAAAATGCAACAGAAATGTAGAACCAAGTGTTATCCAGCTGAGGTCAAAATTTTGTAACAATACCACAAAAAATTAATATATTACACAGCTTTCTTCACAGGTTGTTCCCAGGCGTTTTTGAACTGTGCCAAATTGTGCCAATGGCACAGTTTGGAAAAACGTCTGTAACTTTTGAATGATTCAATATAGAAGCTTGATGTTGGGCTCTAATGAAAGGTGACACTCAGGGCTGTGTGTGTGTGTGTGTGTGTGGGGGGGGGTTGTTTATTCATGAATGAATGAATGAATGAACAAATAAACCCCCACACACAAAGAAGCATGCCACGTAAAAAATGTGTGGCTTTTTTTACAAGAAAAAATAACCTACAGTGCACTAAAAATTATACTAAAATATCTGTAATGTAGAAGATAACAACTCCCACCCCCCACCCCCGCTACAGAGGACGGACATTGCACGGTGCGCCGCGGTCACGGTGCGCCGCGGTCTACTACGCACAGTTGTAATTTACTGATTGGTCAAAAGTCATTTTTTTATTACAATTTTCAGGGATAGAGAATAATTTAGCTTATAACACTTACCTGTCCACAACAGCAGTGTCGCTGGCGAACTTCTCTTCCTCATTGTCAGACGAACATGACGCTGGTCTGCTTGTTACGGACTCGTGGTTCTGGTCACGCGACCCGGTCAAACCATAATTCCATTATTGCGGTTTTGCGCTTCCATGATTGCGGTTTTGGCAAACGATTTTTCAAAACAAATAAGAACAATAGTAAGAAAAAAAGACTGGCGAACGCGTGTGTGTCACCCAGCGGCTAAAACAAAACAGATTTTGCAAGGGAGGCATGCTTTCGAACTACTGTGCTTCAATTGGCTCGCTATATTCGCAGCCGTTGGTAGGCGGGTCCTTCTTGCTAGGTTTTCAGTCATTGGTTCTTCAAGGTTTCAGAAACCCAATTCAAGGCTCTTATTAGTCGAATGAGAGGTCAATCACATCTAAACCAATCAAAGCACTCCTTTGGCTTTCTGTTCGCGGCTGTGTCTGTAGTGGAAGAACGGAAATGCAGCTTTTTTTTTTTCAGTGCCTCCTAGGACGCCCCTCGTGCGCCCTAGGACGCAGAGACGTGTACGCCCGCGGTACACCGAAGTGCAACAGGTTAATTGGAGTCCATCTGTTGTGAATTCTGTTGATTGGACATGATGTGGAAAGGCACACACCTGTCTATACAAGGTCCAACAGTTGACAGTGCATGTCAGAGCACAAACCAAGCATGAAGTCAAAGGAATTGTTTGTAGACCTCCGAGACAGGATTATTTCAGGGCACAAATTTGGGGATGGGTACAGAAAAATTTCTGCTGCTTTGAAGATCCCAGTGAGCATAGTGGCCTCCATCATACGTAAATGGAAGACGTTCAGAACTACAAGGACTCTTCCTAGAGCTGGCTGGCCGTCTAAACTGAGCCATCAGTGGAGAAGGGCCTTAGTCAGGGAGGTGACCAAGAACCCGATGGTCATTGTCAGAGCTCCAGTGTTTCTCTGTGAAGAGAGGAGAACCTTCTAGAAGGACAATCATCTTCATAGCAATCCACCAATCAGGCCTGTATGATGGTGGCCAGATGGAAGCCACTCCTTAGTAAAAGGTACATGGCAGCCCACCTGGAGTTTACCAAAAGGCACCTGAAGGACTCTCAGACCATGAGAACAACAAAATTCCTCTGGTCTGATGAGACAAAGATAGAACTCTGGCTTGAATGCAGGGGGTCATGTTTGGAGGAAACCAGGCACCATATTAACCACGCCTATGTTGGTAGCAGAATCAGGCTGTGGGATGTTTTTCAGCCACAGGAACTGAGAGACTGTGGAGGAACAAATAAGTTCAGGTGAGGTACGACGAGCTGAGAGGTTGCAGAGTTTTTATTTTCCTCCAACATCATGAGACACACTGTAGCGCTGTGCGCTGTGTTGTGCTGTGTGTGCTGGGTGTGTGTTGTCCTCTGAGGCTTGTATAGCAAGCTCTTTTATACATGCTATACAAAGAGAGAATGCATGGCACATTAGCATATGATTTACATATCAGTCAATACATTGAGTAGCCTGACCAACTGGAGCCCGATGTCTCCTCCTTAATCCGGGGATGTATAACAATAGTTCATTGTTCTGGTTGTCCCTCCAGGGGTTCTCTGTCGGTATGCAATCCCTGCTGAGCGTGAATAGTATCAGTCTGCAGTGTGCTGGGTGCCGACACAGCTCCCCCCAGAATGCCCCCCCCCCCACCGTCGTTTGGCTCCAGCTCCTGTAGAACTGTCGGAGGGCATGTCAGTCCGTTTGTGGGGTGAAATGGGGGGTCATGGGGGTCCGGTGCTATGCGGATTAGGTGGCGGTCAAAGGCGGAGACCTGGGCTGACTGATCCCAGGCTTTCTAAACTGGCTTTTGGTACGTGGAATGTCACCTCTCTGGTGGGGAAGGAGCCTGAGCTGGTGTACGAGGTTGAGAGATACCGGCTAGATATAGTTGGCCTCACCTCAACACACAGCTCCAGTTCCAGAACAAGGCTTGTAGGAATCCCTAAGCAGCTGAGGTGTACCAGCAGGCCAAGCGGAGTGCAGCTTGGGTGGTTGCCGAAGCAAAAACCTGGGTATGGGAGGAGTTCGGTGAGGCCATGGAACAAGACTTTTGGTCGGCCTCGAAGAGATTCTGGCAAACTGTCCGGCAGCTCAGGAGGGAGAAGCAGCTCCCTGTCCACACTGTGTATGGTGCGGATGGGGCGCTGTTGACTTCGACTGGGGATATCGTCGGGCGGTGGAAGGAATACTTTGAGGATCTCCTCAATCCCACTGATACGCCTTCCACAGAGGAAGCAGGGCTTGTGGATGAGGGGGATAACTCGCCTATCACAGGGGCTGAGGTCGCCAAGGTGGTTAAAAATCTCCTTGGTGGCCGGGCCCCGGGGGTGGACGAGATTCGCCCTGAGTACCTCAGGGCCCTGGATGTTGTAGGGCTGTCATGGTTTACACGTCTCTGCAACATTGCGTGGAGGTTGGGGGCAGTGCCTCTGGCATGGCAAACCGGGGTGGTGGTTCCTCTTTTCAAAAAAGGGGACTGGAGGGTGTGCTCCAACTTTAGAGGGATCACACTCCTTAGCCTCCCTGGGAAGGTCTAGGTTGCTTTTGTTTTGTTTTTTTACCAGCATCTGTGTCAGTGCTGCCGGACTCTTTTCTTTTTTTCCCCTCCAAGTCCAAACTCATGTTCACTTTTTATGTTTGTTGCGGTGCTCGTACAGTAAAGAAACATGAGCTGAGTGCTGCCAATGTGACTGACTGGCAGCGGCAGACAGGGAGGAGGAGCCAGCCAGCCAGCCCAGGTATGAGCTGATCGGATCGGTTAAGAGCAATCTTCAGTTTCTGGTGATGTGTGGGTGTTCACGTAAATCAAAACATTTTTTGGGGGGGGCGGGGCACATGGAAATGCCAAAACTATCGTATATTTGGCCTTTTTAAAAAGTTTCATCGTATATTGTATAGCCCCTAAAACTATCGTATATCGAGCAACACAACACTGTGCAGCAGTCAGAGAGGAGAGGAGATCCACACCACTCAGGTCCAGATTGCAAATGAATTGCGCATGTGCACCCCCACCCACCCACCGCCAAACCTGCCCCGTTTTACAGAGTGGGATGAAAATGTTTCTTCACTGTCAGTTAGTGATGGCCTATTTACATGGCAAAATTAAAACAAACCAAGAATCAACAGAGGAAAGATAATTTGTAATTCTAAAATCATTTAAGGAGTTTTTATATTTACTTTTTGTCTCTTATCAACTTTTTGTCGACTTTTAGGACAGCCAATAGCTACTTCCTTACTGAGAGTTGGCAACATGTGATTTTAACACCACAGAAGAAGAACTAGCATATCCGTTAGCTGTTAGCTCTGTTAGCGCTCCGGGTGTTTCTGGTTCTTGACCGTGGTTTCTGGCTCACTGACCCGGTTTCAACCCGATCTGACGCAACAGAAGTTCACAGATGTAAAAGCATTATATTAAAAGATTGATCTGCGGATTATGTGGATTGATACTGGCTCACTCAAACGTGGCTCGATCCATATCGTATCGATCCTTTGAACCCACCCCTAGCCCCCACCTTGCAGTCTCCTATCTCTCAGATTTTTCCTTCTTCTTAAGATATAGTCGACCTGTGTGCACTTTCCTCCACTCTTGTAAGTCATTCTATGTTCTCCTAGCTTCTTGAAGTATGTGTTCACCACAGCCATTTTCATCCTTTTAGCAAAATCCACAACCCTCTGTCCTTCCACAGTTCTCTCCTTAAAACCATTCCTATCCAGGACCTCCTCATCACCTCTGTTCCCTTCACCTACATGTCCATTAAAGTCCACTCCAATCACAACTCTTTCCCCACCGGGAACACTCTTTACCACTTCATCCAACTTACTCCAGAATTCCTTTCTCTTCTACCTGACATCCAACTTGTGGGGCATACACACTGATAACATTCAGCATCACACCTTTGACTTCTAGCTTCAAACTCATGATTCTGTCCAACTCCCTCTTTACCTCCTGAACATTCTTCACATACTCTTCCATCAAGATTACTCCTACTCCATTTCTCTTCCTATCTACACCATGGTAGAACAGTTTAAATCCAACTCCAGTGCTCCTAGCCTTGCTTCCCTTCCATCTGGTTTCTTGAACACACAGCATATCTACCTTTCTTCTCTTCATCACATCAACCAACTCTCTGCCTTTACCAGTCATAGGCCCTACATTTAACTCATTTAACTTTACTCTCACCTTGACACTCCTACCTTTCCTTTTCTCTCTCTCCCTTCTAACACACCTTCCCCCTCTCCTCCTCCTCGATCTTCGACCAACAGTAGCCCAATTTCCACCAGCATGCTGTCGGTTAACAGCACCAGTGGTGGTCGTTGTTAACCCGGGCCTTGACTGATCCGGTATGAAAGTCTCATTCGTCATGCTCCGCATGTTTGATTTGGCAAAGTTTTTACGTTGGATGCCCTTCCTGACACAACCCTTCCCATTTACCTGGGCTTGGGACCAGCACTTGGAGTACACGGGCTTGTGCACCCCCTGTGGTTAGGTTGCATAACTAATGACCAAAAACTACCATATAAAGTCAAGCTTTCTGATCAGAAGTTTCATTCAAAAAATGGCTTCAGGGTCCAGAGGGAAAAAAAAAACTTTCAAGCGAAATTGAAGTTCTCCTGTCTGAGATTAAAAAAAAAAAATAATAATAATAATTTGTCACATCAGCAGTGGAATCAAAGGACCGGCAAAAATAAAAAAATCTGTCAGATTATAGGAGATATTAGTATGTGTATTTGTTGCAGACTGTTTTGTTAAAAGTGACCTACAGTACATGAAGATAGACAAATGCAAAGTACTTTGGTCAGGTGTACCATCCATGTGTACTGTTCTGAAAATGTCCCAGTGTGCTGGGTATTGTGATACATTTCAACAATATGGGTTTAAAATGTGTTGTAAAAAACAGTGAAACTGTGGAAGATGTGTGAAAATGACGAGTGCAGCGTTTTTTTTTCCTCCCGAGTCAGCTTTATTCACATCTCCATCATTTCAGAGCAGAAAAAGAGAATGAAACAGTAAACTCTCGTCCTTTAAATATCAGGGACTTCACACCTCATAGATCACATGTTCCACAGACCACCTTGCATAATAAAGACAGTCACAATGCATTTCCCTCCATGATATCACTTCCACTGTTTCCCACGCATCCTTTAATCGACCCCCACAGTCTCCAGCCTTGCATAACAAGGCTAAGCTTCCTGCCTTTGTTCTGACCCAAAATGCGAGTCACAGAACCGGTCTCACAGGTCCATTGAGTGTTCACCACAAAACTGATTTTTGTTCATTTTTACAGTCAGCAAGTTTATAAAATATATAGAAATATAGCCTAGACTTTTCTCAGAATCACTTATCGAAATGGATGCCAACCCAGAGGCAAAGCCAACACCATATAAAAACAGTTAAAGTCAGAATGATATCCATGTGATTTGCATTGTGATAACTGATAATTTCTTTATCAATCAGCCTTACAGATCACCATCACCTGGACTGAGATACTCCACTGCGCTGTTCTCCAGTATACCAAAGCTGTGCGTTGCTCCGGCAACACTGCAGTCTGGTGACACTAACCATGTTTACATGGCACTGACCATGTTTACATGGACACAAGTAACCGGATTAAAAGCCTGATCGGAATAAAAATGCTTCATGTAAACACACCAGTCTGAATATTCTGACTTGATCAAGCTCATTCGGATCAAAATTTCATTCCATTTGAGATGGGTGGGTTTTGCCGATTGTTAATCCGAATGGTGCACATATAAACACTTATTCCCAAGGTTGGGCAGGAAATATGTTTACTGCGCATGTCTGTACATCAGCCACACGTCGACTGACGTATTTTGGCCTTTACAGCAGCTAGCGGAAGACATAGCGGGAGTAAAACAAAACTGATCTGTATTGTCCTGCTGTCTCCCTCTGTTTGTCATATGCAGAAGTATGTACTTGTAGCTTCATTACGGAGACCAGCAGAAGCAAAAGTACAGTCTGAATAACACAATACAGGTCCATTTCAAAAAGAAAAAGACACAAAGCGGGGCTTGCTAACACCGGAAGTTGCTTCTTCTTCTACTATGTTCAGGATGTTGAAATGTCGACGTGCGCATGTCAAAATGATTTATTTCATTCAAACGTGTGACACATGGAAACACGTGTCCTAATCGGATCAGCTTTTTCAGGATCCATGTAAACAGTAAAGCTCTAATCTGAATTGTAATCAGATTGAAGAAATTTTGCCCATGTAACCGTGGCTACTGTTTAGAATCTGTGGGATCAGCATTTATTGTGAAGTGTGGTGTGATGACGTCGCCTTCCAGTTGCGTCATCACACCGCCCTATATGCATGGCGTCTGCCATTCGGGCTTCCTCTTTGCCCAGGATGACTCAGCATGCTGTGCGTTTACTGTATGGTGACCAGTCAGTTAATAAAGAGTAGTTCCAATGCAACCCCTTCATCTGCCTCCTTTCTACCAGGTTTGTGGACATAGCAGAATCTTATCCTTTTTTTTGTATTTTGTATACCTCATTAATCCCAGAGGGAAATTATAGGGCATCCACCTGGATGGATGAGGCAGCCACGGTACAGCGCCAACCCCTTCACCATTCACACACACATTCACACCTAGGACCTCTTTAGAGTCTCCAATTAACCTAACCTGCATGTTTTTGGTCTGTGGGAGGAAACCGGAGTACCCGGAGTAAACCCACGGAGACACAGGGAGAACATGCAAACTCCACACAGAAGGGTCACCTGATGGTCAGGGGGTGGGACTGAACACATGAATGTCAGGGGTGGAATCGATCCCGTGACCTTCTTACTGTGCTTCCACAGTGCTAACCACTGCCCCACCTATTGAATGATTTGCTTTTAATTATTTTAACTATTTTAATTTTAATTATAACTTGAATCAAAGTATGAAATCTTGTTAATTAACAATTAATTTGATCGGGTTTACACTCATACTCCATTCAGACAAATGAAATACATTTAAGTTCCAAATAATAGAAAACTACACAAAACTCTTACAACTGGTCTGGACCACTCAAATTTTGTTAGCAAATGTACTCAGTTTCAAGATACTAACAGATTGGTGAATCCCAAAAGTTCACAAATTGATCATATGTCACATCTGCGAACAAATCTGTTCGTACTAATGATTGGTACTAATGGGTAAGGCCCATTGTGTACACTGTAAAAAATAACTAGGGTTATTCTATTTTAAAAAGTTAGTGTTTGGGCTGCCTTAAAATTTTAAGTTGACTGAACTTGAGTTTGTGTTTTATGTGTCGTTACTACTTATCTTCTCAAGTTCAGTCAACTTAAAATTTAAGGCAGCCCAAACACTAACTTTTTATGTTGAGACAACTGTTTTTTACAGTGTACTGTATTAACACAAAAACCAAACTGTTTAGGAACAATTTATGAAAAATATAAACACTACAACATTTTTACTTTTGGCATCAAGTTCTGTGATCTTGGCACTAGAGAGCTGGGTTCTAGGCCACCTCAAGAGTTGCAACTGCACACACACACACAGAGAAAACTTAGTACACTTAGCAGTTTGAAAGACATCAATAAAAATAATAAGAATTGGGATGTTGTGTAAAATGTAAATAAAACATAATACAGTGATCTGCAAATTTTAAAACATTTTCAATTGAATATGCAACAAAGACAGCTCAGCAGCTTGGTGGGGGAGTGGTTAGCACTGTGGCAGCACAGTGTGAAGGTCTTGGGTTCAAGCCCACCCCTTGACCGTCAGTGACCCTTCTGTGTGGTCTGCATGTTCTCCACGTGTCTGTGTGGGTTTACCCCGAGTACTCCGGTTTCCTCCCACAGGCTAAAAACATGCAGGTTAGGTTAAGTGGAGACTCTAAAGTGGCCATAGGTGTGAATATATGTATATGAATGGTGAAGAGATTGTCGCCACACCGTGGCTGCCTCATACATCCAGGTGGATGCCCTGAATTTCCCTCTGGGATTAATAAAGTATCCAAAATAAAAATACATAAAAAATAAAGACAAGATATTTCAAACTGATCAACTTTCTTGCTTATTTGTTTTTTTGCAACTATTCCCTCATTTTCAAGTTGAGGAATGTTCAAAAAACACCTTTTTGGAACATTCCACAGGTGAACATCTTAATTGGAAGCAGGTGATCCCCAAAAGGCTCAATTGTTCACAAGCAAGAATAGGGTGAGGTTCCTCATTTTGTGAACAACTGCGTGGGCAAATAGTCCAACAGTTTAAGAACATTTATCAATGTACAGTTGCAAGGAATTTAGGAATTTCATCAAATAGAGTCCATAATATCAAAAGATTCAAAGAATCTAGAGAAATTTCTGCTCATAAGTGACAAGGCTGAAAACCAACATTGAATGCCCGTGACCTCCAATCCCTCAGGCAGCACTGCATTAAAATTCCACATCATTTTGTGAAGGATGTTACCACGTGGGCTCAGGACCATTTTGGAAAACCACTGTCAATTAAAGTTCATCCCTACATCTATAAGTGCAAGTTAAAACTCTACCATGCAAAGCAAAAGCCATATGTCAGCAACACCCAGAAATGCTGCCGGTTGCTCTGGGCCCGAGCTCATCTGAGATGGACTGAAGAAAAATGGAAAAGTGTGCTGTGATCTGATGAGCCCACATTTCACATTGTTTTAGGACATCATGGAGATCAGAGAGGAAAAGGACCACCCACATTGTTATCAGCGCAACAAGTCTGGCAGAAGTAGGAAGCAAAGGATTTCAAAAACTCTAGAAAAAATCCTTGTGACACATGTGTCTAAAGACCCTAGAACAACTGTTAAGACACTAGTGACACTAGTGACTGACTTAACCAAGTTGGGAATTGTCGTCTCAAAGTATGGGGTTACTGTGGCCCTGCCCTGGAGCCAGGTTTGGGGGAGGGGTTTGACGGCATGCATCTAACAAATGTGCTCATTACAAAACTCTGTATACAAAACAAAAAAAGAAGTTTCGAGTAGGGATGTAAAAATATTAGCGTATTTGGATCTTTGTTTGTTACACTGGCATTTGACTTTCAAATTTGGTACTCAAATATTTGCTTTTTTCCCATAAATGCATGATTTAAGCTTGAGATTTACCATGTGGGCCCAGACTTCAGACTGGGAACCACAGTTGTATTGTATTCACTGACCCAGTATTGGCACTATGTTTTTATTATCCAGATCAGGTCATATTAATTAATTTTGTAAAGCCAGATGTAAAAATCACCCCGTTTGTCTTTCACCTTCAGTGTGTGTCCATGTGTATTTGCTTAGATGTGTTTGTGAGCAGTTATCCAGACCTGCTGAGGAGGATGTTTGCTGATGGCCTTTGCTCAGTCTGGTGCAGTAAACAGGTCCTGCTGGGCTCAGGGACAGACAGTCTGTGCCCTCTCAGATGTGGCGTGTGAGTTTGTGTTTGTCTGTGTGTTTTGATCTGAGGGCCCTGAGCCCACTGAAGCCTTTTGTCCTTCACCACAGCCTGCAGCCTCTGTTGGCCTTTCCTAATTGACAACCAGAGTCTGACTTTCTGCGCTCCGCCCCTGGAAGTGTGTGCTCTAAATACGCTTTACAGAGTGTGCCCAGCACCAAGGTGCGGAGGATGGAGTGCACTAATCAACCCAGATGATCAATTGGATCAATATGGTTGAATTATGACAGTAGGTTGTATATTACACAAGTTTGCTATCGGTGTGCTGGCATTTCCTCACATATCACTTCCAGGAATAAGCCACTGGGGCAGCGTTACGAAAGATGGACACACTGCAACTATGTGATGGTCAGTCATTCTGTGGGCAAGGCCTTGTGTTTGATGCACGGAGGGGCCCGCTGGCAAAAAGACAAGTCGTCAGGTCTGGAATGGCAAGCCAGCGCAGAGGCAGGGAGGTGTGTTTGCTGATCGCTCACCCCGCCCGCCCAAGAAGTCCAAACCCTGTCCCTCAGATGTCTGTGTGTCTTTGTTAATGAAGAAATTCTGGAACTTTGGTGAGACATTGCTGTCAGCTGAGCAGACTGTCTCTGCCATGCCCTCAACCCCTGCACAGTCATACTGCCGCCCCACCCAACCGTAATCTCAACAGGGCTCTGGCTAGGCCATTCTTCACCTCAATGCACCAGTAATGTAAGGCTGCACAGTAGGACAAAATTATGATATCCAGAGTTTGACTTATAATGGGAAATTGACGGGCATTGACAGAGATGTAGCACCAAATTTTGGGCCTTGGGTACAGCACCGTGTGTGGGCCCCTCAAACACAAACCAAATTTTCAATTTTACATTCCAAGGTTTAAGATGGGGTCCATTTCCATTAAAAGCCTTGGTTAGTGAGACTTCCGGGAAGATGGCGGAGAGGCATAACGCTTAAACAGAGAGCTCTCCCTAGTCGGATTAAAAATCTTTGGTAAATGACCAACTCGACATAAATAAGTCAATAAACCAAGGGATGAAAACACGAAGAACCTGGGCACACGGAAAAAAGCAGGGTAAAACTAAAGAATCCCTCTTCAACAACACTGGAGAAATCGCTGAACACGAGGCCAACAAAAACGAGGAGACTTCAGAGAAAATGGAGGACGCCAACCTCAATGTTATGAACACTGGCTTCGCCAATATAAGTAAGGACATAAAAGACCTCAAGCGACAACTCCAACAGGATTTAATGGTTCTTAAGGAAGAACTGAAAAAAGAGATGAAGGAGGAAATTATGGGTCTCCGAAAAGAAATGGACCGCAAGCTAGCAGAAAACATGGAGGAGCTGCGCACTCAACGGGCGTGTATGGCAGAAGCACAGGCTTGAATATCAGAGTTGGAAGACTGGAAGACCGAGGCAAGCGAGCTGCTACAGACCTTGACGGCACAAACACAGAGGATGCAGGAAAAAATAACCGACCTGGAGAGCAGGTCCAGACGGAGCAATATACGCATCTTCGGGATTCCAGAGGGCACTGAAGGCAACTCGATGACGAAATTCATAGATCAGTTCTTAAAAAAAGAGCTTGAGCTGCCCAATGAAACAGACTTGCAGATCCAACGTGTGCACACAGCCTTGGCACAGAACCCAAACTCAAACTCTGCACCCAGGTCAGTTGTGGTGAACTTTTTTTTTTTGTAACTTAGATTTTTATTCATTTTTCATCATATATAATGCATTCAGATCACGTTCTACATTTAAAAAACAAAGGGGTTAGGGTAGGGAAAAATAAAAAAAAATAAACAAAATAAAAATAAAAAATAAAAAATAAAAGGGGGGGGGGGACAAATGTTGGAGCATCAAGTTTTTAGTTTCCATCTCTTAATTCTTCTGGTTCTTTCAGTGTCTTTGGTTATTCTTTCAATTTCTGCCTCGTTGTTGCACTTTGTAGTGTGTCCATTTCCGCCATTTTTTCTCCCATATTCCTTCTTGCATTCTTCGTCGATATGTTAGTTTTTCCATCATACGTATGTCCTCAACAATGTCAGTCCATTGTTCTTGGTCAGGAAGAACTTCTGATCGCCATTTTTTTGTGATAGTTTTTTTACATGCAATCAACAAGATTTTAACTAGATATCTGTCCTCAGCCTGTATAACACTGTCTTTTTTAAGATCACATAAGTACATCAGGTTACAGTTCATTGGTATATTATATCCTAATATCCTCTGTATTGTCACATGCATAGATTTCCAAAATGATGATATTTTGTAGCATTTCCAAAACATATGTGAGTGGTCTGCATTTTGAGCCCCACATCCCCTCCAGCATAAAGATTGGGTATTTGAATATTTTCCTTGAGTCTGTGGTGTAATGAAAAAGCGAATCAGGTTTTTCCATCCAAATTCCCTCCATGCCCTTGAATTTGTTGATGTGTGTTGTGTTTTCCATATTTCCTGCCAGCTTTCTTCTGTTATGTTTAAATTGAGCTCTTTCTCCCATTTCTCCTTTATATAGTTACTTGTATGATTGTTTGTCATAAGTTTCTGATATAGTTTTGAAATAATTCTTATTTTATTTCCTGCATATGAGCTTAAAATAAGTTGTATAATCTCGTTCACATCTGTTTGGAGGTTATGCCTAATCTTCTTCATATAGTAATCTCTCATCTGCAGATATCTGAAAAATTCCGATCTTTCTAATTTAAATTTTCTCCTGATATTTACAAAGCTCCCGAGATCTTTTTTTCCGATATTGCCCCATGCTGTGATTCCCTTGTTCACCAGATTTTTGTATCCCCTATCTTGTTTTGCCGGTTCAAACTGACTGTCAAATGCTACCCATTTCAATAGTTTTATGTCTTCCCTTATATTATATTTTTGTACTATTTTATACCACAGTTCTAAAGTAAATTTAGTGATTGGGTCTATTTGTTTGATTTGCTTATATGCATCTTTATCCCCTATTATGCTTTGTACTGGGAGTCCCTCAATTTCCTTTTCCATTTCTTTCCATTTTGCCTCATATCCCTCGTCGCACCAACATATGATATATCTTATTTGTGCTGAGTAGTAATATTCCTTTAGACTCGGTAGGCCCATGCCTCCTTTCTCTTTTGGTAATTGGAGGGTTTTATATTTCACTCTTGGTTTTTTACCTCCCCAAACAAATCTCGATATCATCCTGTCCCACTTTGAGAATTGGGCATCTGGAATCTCTGTTGGTATAGCCTGGAAGAGGTAAAGTAATCTAGGTTGTATGCTGATTTTGACTGTCTCAATTTTTGAATTCAGATCCATATTTAAGATTGACCATCTATCAATATCTTTTTTTATTTCTTGTTCCAACCTATCATAGTTTGCTTTATATATTTTGCTTAGGTCTTTAGGTATGTTCACTCCAAGGTATTTTATTTCTTTTTGCTTCCAGTTTAGTTTGATCTTATCAGTTATCTGGTTTAGAGGGTTATAGTGGAATGTCAGTATTTGTGTTTTTGTTATGTTTATCTTGTATCCTGATAATTTTCCAAAATTTTCTATCAAGTTCATCATTTCCATTATTGATTTATCTGGTTGTTCAAGGTAAACTATAATATCGTCTGCAAATAGCCCAATCTTGTGTTCCGCCCCCTTTATTGTTACACCTTTTAATTTCTTATTTTGTCGTATTGCTTGAGCCAATGGTTCTATGAACAGAGCAAACAAGGTGGGCGATAAGCAGCATCCCTGCCTAGTTGATCTTTGTATATTTACTTTGTCTGTTAAGCTACCGTTTATCTTGATTCTTGCCACAGGTTCTTGATATAGCGTCCTTATGCATTGTACTGATTTTTCGTTAAATCCAAAGCGCTCCAGTACACTATATAGGAATTTCCAGTTAACCCTGTCAAATGCTTTTTCTGCGTCTAAACTCATTATTACTGCGCTTTTCTTTTCTTTATGTATTTGGTTAATTATATGTATTGTTCTCCTGATATTGTCATGTGTTTGGCGTCCCTCTATGAATCCAGTTTGATCATCTTCTATCAATTCCGTCAAGAATGTCTTTATTCGTTTACATATAATTGTTGTGTATATTTTATAATCTACATTTAATAAAGAGATTGGTCTATAGTTTCCGCATTGTTCTCTATCTTTCCCTGGTTTTAAAATAACTGAAATGATTGCTTCGTTCCATGTTGGAGGTATTTTGTTGTTGTTCAGCGTCCAATTAAATGACTTTAGGAGTTGTGGTGTGAGTTCTTCTATAAACAGTTTATAAAACTCAGAGGGGTATCCATCACTACCTGGTGATTTACCGTTTTTAAGTGACTTAATCACATCTCTGATCTCTTGTGTTGTTATTTCTGCTGTTAGCTTTTCATTTTGTTGATTTCCTATTGATGGCAAGTCCAATGTGCATAGAAATTTTTTAATATCTTTAGTATTTGTTTCTTCAGGTTGCGAGTATAGTTCTTGGTAGAAATTATGGAAAATTTCTTCGATGTTTTCTGGGTTAACTGTGGTTTTATTTGTGGTGGGGTCTTTAATCTTGTATACATTATTCATTGTTTGTTGTTTTCTTAACCGTTTTGCCAGCAGTTTTGTGGCTTTTGGCCCCGTTTCATAATATTTTTGCTTTAGATATCTATTTTTCCTTTCAATTTCATCCATTTGTGTTTCTTTTATCTTTGTTTTTTCTTCTTTAATTTCTTGATATATTTTTGGATCATTTGTGCTTTGATGTTTACGTTCTAATTCCCTCAGTCTCTCACATCTTTGTTCATATGCTTCCAGTTTAGTCTTATTTGCTTTTCCTGTTTCAACAATTAATTTACCCCTTAACACGGCTTTTAGTGCGTCCCATAGTATTGTTGGGTCCACTTCTTCATTGTCATTCTCTTGGATATATTCGTTTATGTTTATTTTTATTCTTTCTTTCATTTTCTCATCATTTAACAGTCCTACGTTAAGTTTCCATGTTGTTTGTCGTTTTCTATTGTTTAAATATATTTCCATGTATATAGGATTATGATCTGATATTTCTGCCCCTCCAATCCAACAATTTCTCACCCTGTGTCTGTCACCTTCATTCATAAGGAAGTAATCTATTCTAGAGTGTACTTTATGGGCTGCTGAATAATGTGTATAGTCTTTTTCGAGTGGGTGTAGGTCCCTCCATATGTCTACCATACCCATTTCTGCCAGTGAGGTTCTTATGAACTTTGTTACATGTTTTTTTGTCTTCTTAACACTTGTTGTGTCAACTTCATGATCCATGACAGCATTTAAGTCTCCTCCACAAATTAGGACTCCTTCACTGTGTGTTGCTATGAGATCAAACAGATGTTGAAAAAAACCCTTGTCACTTTCTGGTGGGGCATAGATGTTCACTAATGTGATCTGCATACCATCTATTCTTCCCTTTATTATTACATACCTGCCTTCTTTATCCTGGATTTCCTGTTCACTTTCAAACTGTATTTTGTTTGAGATTAGTATCATAACCCCCCTTTTTGCTCCTCCCTTAAATGAACTGTAGTAGGAGTTCTTATAGCCAAATCTCTTTAGTTTCACATGTTCTGCCTTGCTCAAATGTGTCTCTTGCATAAATATAATTTCAGCTTTTTCCTTCTTGAATTTTCTTATTATTCTTTCCCTTTTAACAGGTGAGTTCAGACCATTCACGTTTAGTGTCATTATCTTAAGATTTTTACCCATATTCATGTTTTTCCATTTTTTTAACTTGTGCTCCTAGTCCCTTTAACAACAAAAATAACACATATTTATATAAAAACACATTAAAAAAACTCGACCTCCGTACTTTGGGCCTTTCTTCTGCCCACTGGTCCCTGTTGGTGGGTGGGGGGTTTGTCTTCACAGAGTGAAGGGCCCTCCCTAGACTTCTAATTACTATCAAAGTAATAGTCATAAGTCTAGAAATGTCCAACAAATATCACTTAAACCTCTCCTAGCCGTCTGTTTCTCTTTTACCTTGTCTTCTTGGCCTTCATTTCTTCTGTGCCTTTCTTAATCTTTGTTATGATCTAGGCTTTCAGTTGAAAGCCTTGTAGCTTGTCCTGGGCCCGCTGCTCTACGTCTCTCCCCCTTCTTCCGCCGTTCACTCGTCTCCACTCCGTCTGTCGTGGTGCGTTCAGGGCCGCCGCTGCTCCAGCCGTCTCCTTCGGCACGCTCACCTCAAGGCCCCGCTCCATCATATCCCGCGCTGCCTCTTCGGCCGTGTTGTAGGTTCTTGTGCCTTCCTCCCAATGAATCCTCATTTTCGTTAGCGGCGTTTGGAATCTAATTTTTTTCTCTTTCAGCGTTTTTTTAATATTGGCATATTTCTTCCGCTGCTGCACGATTTCTGTCGGGTAGTCATGGTCAAAAAATACCTGTTTGTCGCCGATTCGTATCTTTTTTTTCCATGCTTGCGTCAGGATTCTTTCCTTTATGTCATATTTCACAAAGTTTACCACAACTGACCTGGGTGGAGAGTTTGTTTTCGGGTTCTGTGCCGGTGTTCTGTGCGCCCGTTGAATCTGCAGATCCGTTTCTCCGGGTATTTCCAGTTCTTTTTTTAAGAACTGATCCATGAATTTTGTCATCGAGTTGCCTTCAATGCCCTCCGGAATTCCAAAGATGCGCATATTGCTTCGTCGGGATCTGCTCTCCAAGTCGTTTATTTTCTCCTGCATCCTCTGCGTTTGCGTCGTCAGGGTCTGTAGTTGTTCGTTTGCCTCGCTTTTCCAATCTTCTAGTTCCGAAATTCGGGTCTGCGCTTCTGTCATACACGCCCGCTGGGAGCGCAGCTCCTCCATGTTTTCCGTTAATTTACGCTCCATTTCTCTTCGGAGGTCCATGATTTCCTCCTTAATTTCTTTTTTCAGTTCCTCCTTAAGAGCCGCTAAATCCTGTTGTAGCTGTCGCTTGAATTCTCTCAACTCTTCACCCAAACTGGCGATGCCAGCGTTCATGTTGTCGAGTCTGGTGTCCTCCATTTTCTCTGCTGTGGACATCTCGTTTTTTTGGGCTTTGCGTACAGCGGTTTTTCCTGCGTTGTTGGAGAGGAATTCTTCAATTTTACCCTGTTTTTGTCCTTGTGCCCGGTTCCTTCGTGTTTTCATCCCTTAGTTTATTGATTCGTTTATGTCGAGTTGGCCATTTACCGATGATTTTTAATCCGGCTAGGGAGAGCTCTTTGTTTAAGTGTTATGTCTCTCCGCCATCTTCCCGGAAGTCAGTTGTGGTGAACTTTTTAAAATACGACGTAAAGGAAAGAATCCTGACACAAGCGTGGAAAATAAAGATACGAGTTGGCGACAAACAGATATTCTTTGACCATGACTACCCGACAGAAATTGTGCAGCAGCGAAAGAAATATGCCAACATTAAAAAAAAGCTGAAACAGAAAAAAATTAGATTCCAAACGCCGCTAACGGAGATGGGAATTCATTGGGATGACGGCGTGAAAACCTACAACACGGCCAGAGAGGCAGCGTGGGACATGAAGGAGCGAGGCTTTGTGGTGAGCGTACCCGAGGAAGCGGCTGGAGCAGCGGTGGCACGGAGCGCACTGAGACAGCCGGAGTGGAGGCGAGTGAGCGGCAGAGGGCAGGAGACAGACGTGGTGCACCGAGCCCAAGAAAAACTGCAAGGCTTTCAACGGAAAGCTTAGGTTATAGCAAAGATTAAGAAGGGCATAGAAGAAATGAAGGCCAAGAAGACAAGGTAAAGGAGAAACAAACGGCTAGGAGAGGTTAAAGTGATTTTTGTTGGACATTTCTAGACTAATGACTATTACTTGGATAGTAACTACAGGTCTAGGGAGGGCCCCTCACTCGGTGAGGACATTCCCTCCACCCTCCAACAGGGACCAATGGGCAGAAGAAAGGCCCAAAGTGCGGAGGTCAAGATTCGTTAATGTGTTTTTGTACATATATGTGTTAGTTTTGTTGTTAAAGGGGCTAGGAGCACAAGTTAAAAAAATGGAAAAACATGAATATGGTTAAAAATCTTGAGATAATGACATTAAATGTGAATGGTCTGAACTCACCTGTTAAAAGGGAAAGAATAATAAGAAAATTCAAGAAGGAAAAAGCCGAAATTATATTTATGCAAGAGACACATTTGAACAAGACTATTCTGCCTTCATGAATTAAAGTTGAGCAGTTCCAATTACAGCATTTCATGTAAGTGAGTTTGGTTCCCTCTAGTGGTGTAGTGAAAGCATCGTTTTGAACTGATAAACAAAGAGTTGCACATGGGCAGTAAAGATATAACAGGAGACCGGTCAGAGCTTCACCCGATGTACGAATGCTGTGAATGTTGTTTAATTATTGGCGCCTTGGACATCATTAGTCCGTGAGTATCCTACATGGTTTGACAGTGTTAACAGCTACAATGAGAACTGCACGGTTGCATTGGTGTATTTTAAGCGGCTGTCTAGTCCGTTGCCAACATTGTTACCAAGCTAAGTTAGAGCTAATGCTAACATCTGCTAAGCTAGACACGGTGACCATATCATTGACGGCGTGTATATGTCTACTTTGTTGCAGTTTTACACGGATGTAGGAATGAATGTAAATGGATGTAAGACCAGAAGAAGACGAGTGTACATCACGTTGAGTTCCTTGTGGTGTAGCATCAATAAACGAGATAAAAGGAAGCATCTTGTCATCATTGAGGCCTGCACCACACGTGTTAGCTTGCTGTCTACCACTCGATAACTGGGAAACTCGATGGGAGGACAGTAAAGTAAAAGGACTACAGCGCGGCGGGCCCAATAAACAAACAACAAGCAGCAAATGAGCCTCAGGGCAGGAGAGCAGCACCAGCCAACTCCCCAACTCAGAAGTGAAGTTATGGACACGGAACACACAACTCCCTTGGCTACAGCTGTACAAGGTAGCTCGTTATATTCACGTAGCTCCAAGTCAAGCAAGGCTTCTTCAGCTACCTCCTCAGCCATAAAAGCTAAAGCTAAAGCAGATGCTGCATGAGCTAAATTAGCTTATTCAGAGAAAGAAGCAGCCCTCATCATGCAGAAAGCTAATCTTGAAGCACATATGCACATTCTGAACCATCAGAAGGCTGTTGCAGCTGCAGAAGCTGAAGCTGCGGCCTATGAAGAAGCAGAGCAATGTGCAAGAAGTGAATTCAGTCAAGCATTAATGGACTTGCCAGTTGGCTCAGCACAACGCACATCCGAGTATGTACAGAAACACCTTGATATGCGCTTTGAGGAAATTCCACTTAAAACTGATACAGCCACCCCCTCTAAGATCCAGTGTGAACAGTTTGAAATGGCCACAAATGTACCATTCATCTCATCTAATGCTGTAGATGGTAAGAGTAGGGTCAGCGTCAACATGAAGGAGGAGCATAGAGCTACAGAGACGATTAATCCCCCAACGTTACGACCCTATTATGCCCCCGCAACACATTACGCGGAAGCACAAGGCATTCAGGATCTGACCAAATACCTCGCACGCCGGGAAATGTTGAGCACGGGACTCCTACAGTCTGATGACCTCCCAGAGAATTATTGGGCATGGAAGGCATCTTTCCAGAACACCATACAAGACCTCAGTCTCTCACACCACGAGAAATTGGATTTGATGATAAAATGGCTTGGCACAGAATCAGCAGAACAAGCAAAGAGGATCCGCTCTGCACATGTCTTCAACCCAAAAGCAGCCCTCAACTTAGTTTGGGAAAGGCTAGAAGAGTGTTATGGGTCACCTGAAGCAATAGAAAATGCACTGTTAAAAAAGCTTGATCATTTTCCCAAAATCAGCAACAAAGACGCACTCAAGCTGAGAGAACTTGGTGATGTTCTACAGGAAATCAAATGTGCAAAGGACGGCGGATACCTACCTGGGCTCGCATACCTGGATACAGCCCGTGGAGTGAATCCTGTTGTAGAGAAACTGCCCTACAGCCTACAGGAGAAGTGGATTGCAGTAGGTGCCAAATACAAAGAAACACACAAAGTCGCTTTTCCTCCTTTCAGCTTTTTTTCCAGTTACGTCAGACAACAGGCCAAAATAAGAAACGACCCAAGTTTCAGTTTCTCTCCACCGGCCCACATGAACACCAGAGTTGAAAAGGCCCCCAAGTGTTAGTTTATCCTGCAGGACACAGAGAGAAAGCTCAGAAAATGTATGCGGTGCTCGATGAACAAAGCAACAGATCACTCGCTAAATCAGAGTTTTTCCAGCTGTTCAACATTAGAGCACCTTCCGACCCTTACACACTGAAAATGTGTTCAGGAGCTACTACGGTTTGGGGGCGGAGAGCTTCAAACTTCATGATAGAACCAATGGATGGTAAAGTACAGCTCCAGCTTCCAAACTTGATCGAGTGTGACATTATCCCCGATGACAGGAGGGAGATTCCATCTCCAAAGGCCGCACTTGTGCATCCACACCTGAGAAAAGTCACAGACAAGATTCCACCAGTAGATGAACATGCTCCCATCCTCCTACTGCTGGGAAGAGACATCCTACAGGTACACAAGGTGAGAGAACAAATAAATGGGCCCCACAGTACTCCCAATGCACAGCGCTTGGACTTGGGATGGGTTATTAAAGACGTGACAACCTAATAGTATTGAATGCAAAAGACGCAATAGACTTATACAATGGTCCCCTCCGGCATACAACTAGGAAAATACCGGTCGCTATGAAGAGTGAGAATATGTATGGGTACATAATCATACCATGTAGGATAACTGAGTAGACGGTTGTGCTGTTTCATCCCATCTAGCAACAATGCTCTGCACTGTGTGTGTTTATATATTTACATATTTATTCCATCTAGCTACAATGCTCCGCACTGGGTGTGTTTATATATCTACATATTTATTCCATCTAGCTACAATGCGCCACACTGTGTTTTCATATATCTACATTTTTTTTTTTTCTCTCCCGGTGCCACACGAGTCGGCCGCCCTTTGCAACAGCTGCTCGATTCCGAGTCTTTTTCCTTTCCTCTCTCTTTTTGATCCGTCTTTTTTTTCACTCCACTTATATCACGGACACACAGATCGTCCCAAATGTCTCCTGAGCCGGTGGACGGAGCCACTGTTTATAGCAGGATACGATACAGCAGGGAAGAGCTGCTAGCATTCAACCGCCACCCGGTCCCATTGGAAAAACTCGACATACCGAGAGAACTGAGGCGAAGACGCCACGGCTGCCGGGCTGGAGTAAGGCGGAGGACAAAAAATATAAGGTACAGACCCTCGCTTCCATCTATTGTCATGGGAAATGTATGGTCATTACTGGGAAAGGTAGATGAGCTAGCGGCTATCTGCAGTTACGATAGCACATATCGGGAGTGCTCTCTCCTTTTGTTTACTGAGACGTGGCTAACTGAACTAGCAGCAGATGCTAACATTGAGCTGGAGGGTTTCCACGCGATACGGGCAGACCGAACACCAGACAGTGGCAAAGCAAGGGGCGGTGGAGTGATAATGTATGTTAACAACAACTGGTGCAGACCGGGACATATCACTGTTAAACAACGACACTGCAGCAAAGACATTGAGTTGCTAGCTGTTAGCATGCGGCCTACATATCTCCCGAGAGAACACTCACACGTGATCTGCATTGTTGTTTATGCAAATCCGACGGCGAACGCTGGGACAGCGCGTGACGTTATCCATTCAGTAACCAGCAGGCTGCAGACAGAACACCCAGATGCTCTTCTCCTCATCTCAGGCGATTTCAACCATGTTTCACTATCTCCCATTCTACCCACGTTCACCCAGTATGTCACATGCCACACTAGAGACAATAAAACACTGGACTTATTCTACGCAAACACTAAGGAGGCGTACACCTCATCACAACTCCCCCCGCTCGGGAGATCGGATCACAACTTGGTTCATCTCCGGCCGGTGTACAAACCCATAGTGCACAGACAACCTCCGGCCATGCGCACAGTGATGTTATGGTCTGAGGAGGCAATGGACACTCTAAAGGGCTGTTTTGAAGCCACCGCCTGGAAGCAGCTCTGCGATCCACATGGTAAGGACATCAATGGCCTCATTCACACCTTCACGGGCTACCTCAGCTTCTGTGTGGACAAATCCGTTCCCACCAAGACCATACGGTGTTGCTCAAACAACAAACCCTGGATCAACCCTGAGATAAAAACACTTCTGAGAGAGAAGAAGAGGATCTTCAGGTCGGGGAACAGGGAGATGCTGAAGTCTGTACAGAGGGAGCTGAGGAGAAAGATCAGAGAAGGCAAGGACAGCTTCAGGAAGAAGATGGAGGACAAGCTGCAACAGAGCGACATCAGCGGGGTCTGGAGAAACCTCAAAACCATCTCTGGGCTCCAGAATACCTCCCCCCAGGCCACGGGGGGCAGGGAGTGGGCGAACAACCTGAATCTGTTTTTCAATAGGTTTGACCAACCGCCCTCCCCCCTGACTGCACAACAACCACTGCTGCCTCTAAAGAAATCAAGTCCTGCTGCCCACTCCCCACTCCACCAACACCCCCCCACTCCCAACACACAGCCCCCCATCCTGACCCTGACCAGGACCCAGGTGAGGATGGAGCTGAGGAAGATCAGAAGGGGGTAAAGGAACTTAGAATCAATGGCAAGACCGTCAGTGACAAGGCTACTTTGGCAAATGAATTTAATTCACACTTTGTGGGCTCTGTGGAAGACTTAACAAAAATTTTTGTGCTGCCAAATGTGCTCAACAACACAAATTCCATACTTCCAACAGATACTTTTCACATCGATGAGGTAAATGAGAAGTTAATTGCTGGTATTGTTAAAACACTGTCAAACTCAAAAACTAATGATATCTACAATATGAGCACCTCCTTTCTCAAAATGCACAGCAAAATATTAATCAAACCACTGACTCATCTCATTAATCTCTCCATTAGGTCTAGTACATTTCCATCTGGCTGGAAAAAAGCTGTCGTCATACCAGTTCATAAATCAGGCAGTAAAGACGATATATGCAATTACCGCCCAATCTCTATCTTACCAGTCCTATCTAAGGTTCTTGAAAAAGTTGTAGCTACACAGCTGATAGACTACTTACAAGACAGTCAACTTCTTCATCCACATCAATTTGGTTTTAGACCAGGATACTCAACAGAAACAGCAAATTGTTGCCTTATTGAAAACGTCAAACAGTCCTTGGACAGGGGTAATGTGGTAGGAGCTGTTTTTCTAGATCTCAAAAAGGCTTTCGATACTGTAAACCACAGTTTGCTTTTATCCAAAATGGTATCTTTTAACTTCTCCCCAAATACATTAGAATGGTTTGCATCTTATCTCCAGAATAGAGAACAGTGTGTAAAAGTTCACCAGGATAAATCCTCATTTTTAAACAACCGCATGGGTATCCCACAAGGGTCCATTCTTGGTCCTTTACTTTTCAGCATTTTTATTAATGACTTGCCGTTACACTGCTCAGCTGCAACATGCCAACTTTATGCAGATGATGCAGTTATTTACACAGCTGCCAAGACTCCAGCACAGGCTGCAGATGTACTGTCTACAAGTATGGTTGATGTCCAAGAGTGGCTCCTCAAGAACCATCTATTGCTGAACCTTCAGAAAACAGTCTCAATGTGCTTTTCAATCAAAAAATGTAACCTGCAACATTTTAAAGTAATATACATGATCATGACATCAGTTTTTAGCTACAGGAATTCAAATACCTTGGCATTGTACTAGATCCTCAACTCAATTTAATCTTCATATAAAGAAAATTTCAAAACAGTAAAAAAAACTATCGACTGCTTTAAATTAATTAGATATTACATACCTTTACGAAGCAGGCTGCACTGTAATATGCATTCTATGGTTTTTTTCTCATATATCATACTGTTTGACAGTCTGGGCTCAAGCAGCCCCTTCCACAATAAGACATATAGTTCATTATATAATCAAACCCTGAAAAATCTTGGACAAAAAGGCCCATTAGGTAGGCATCACTGTAATGTTTTAGAAAAATACAACCTATTGAGTTTTGAGAGCTTCATTGACCTCTGTCTTCTGAAATTAACGTTCAAATGTTTCCATAAATCAGCACCCGAGCCACTTGCTGGTTTCGTCCAAAGACAGGGACAACCAGCAGAGCCACCAGGAGTTCTGTTAACAATAACTGTAAAATATTCCACCGCAGAACCACATTTGGACAAACAGCTTTCTCTATAAAGGGCAGTCACATCTGGAACACAATGCCAAATGAAATTAAAATAATAACGGACTTTAAAACATTCACTAAAAATGTTAAAAACTGGCTGAAAAATAAACAAGAATGTACTCATGTATGAATTATTTGTCTGCAAAGTGAGAGTGAATGAAGGGAAGGAATAAATGTGTTTGTTTATAGTGAGTGACGGAGGGAGGGAGGCCTGAAATAGGCAAATGTGAGTTATGTTATATGTGTTAAATGTGAGTCAGGCTGTTATATTTGTGTATTTATAATATTTTATAATATATGTGTATTTATAATATTTATGTTAAATGTGAGTCAGGCTGTTATATTTGTGTATTTATAATATTTATAATATTTATAATTGTGTATTTATAATTTTTCTGCATTGATGTATGTGGTTATTGTGTATATTTTTTATCTTGATTCTTTTTTCTAAAGCCCATCCAGGGACAAGAGTTGCAAATTAGCTAATAGCTATACACTCTATGTGCAACACATCAGATTGATTGTCTTTGATTAATTGTCTATGTTTATTGCACTGTCCCTGTCAAATAAACTAATCTACTACTACTATCAAGGCGAGGAAGGCGTCGGGACCGGACGGCATCAGCGCAAAGCTCCTCAAGTCCTGTGCAGACCAGCTGTGTGGGATTGTGACGTACATCTTCAACCTGAGCCTGAAGCTGGGGAGGGTACCACAGCTGTGGAAAACATCTTGTGTGGTACCTGTACCAAAAACTTCCCTCTCCAAAGACCTGAACAGCTACAGACCGGTGGCCTTGACGTCCCACTTGATGAAGACCCTGGAGAGACTGCTCCTTGCTCACCTCCGCCCCCTGGTGGAACCAGCGATGGATCCACTCCAGTTCGCCTACCAGCATGGCATTGGGGTGGAGGATGCGGTGATCTTCCTCCTTCACCATTTTCTGTCCCACCTGGAGAAGCCCGGGAATATGGTGAGGATCATGTTCTTTGACTTCTCCAGTGCTTTCAACACCAACCAACCGATGATCCTGAAGGACAAGCTGCTGCACGCAGGGGTGGACCAGCACCTGTCATCATGGATCCTGGACTACCTCACGAACTGGCCTCAGTTTGTGAGAACCTGGGACTGTGTGTCCGACACGATCATCGGTAGCACGGGGGCCCCCCAGGGAACGGTGCTGGCTCCCTTCCTGTTCACTCTTTATACTGCGGACTTCTCACACAACACAACACACTGCCATCTACAGAAGTTCTCTGATGACTCTACGATCGTTGGCCTCATCTCCAATGGAGATGAAGCTGAGTACAGAGGGCTTATCCAGGACTTCGTGGACTGGTGCTATCGGAACTGCCTCCAGATCAACGCAAGGAAAACTAAGGAGCTGGTGGTGGACTGCCGCAGGCATGCGCAACCCCTCACAGCACCAGTAAATATACAGGGAACAGACATCGAGATGGTGACATCCTATAAGTACCTGGGTGTTCATCTGAACAATAAACTAGACTGGTCACACAATACTGACGCATTCTACAAGAAGGGACAGCGCAGGCTGTTCCTACTGAGGAGACTCAGGTCTTTTGGTGTACAAGGGGCGCTGCTGAAGACATTCTATGACACGGTGGTGGCATCAGCCATCACTTTTGGAGTGGTCTGCTGGGGCAGTGGCATTACTGCAGCCGATAGGAAGAGACTGAACAAACTGATCAAGAAAGCTAGCTCTGTCCTGGGGCAGCGCCTTGACCCGGTGGAGGAGATAGGAGAGAGAAGGACGGTGGCTAAACTGTCATCTCTGCTGGAGTCCGAGTTCCACCCTATGCAGGACATACTGAATGCACTGAGGAGCTCATTTAGCAGCAGACTACATCATCCCAGGTGCACAACCGAGAGGTTTCGCAGGTCCTTCCTACCAACGGCTGTCAGACTGTACAACCTAAGCAGGGCTGCTCGCAGAGATAGCAAAAAAGACGTAACAACCTAATAGTTTTTGAATGCAAAAGACGCAATAGACTTACACAATGGTCCCCTCCGGCATACAACTAGGAAAATACCGGTCGCTATGGAGGGTGAATATGTATGGGCACATAATCATACCATGTAGGATAACTAAGTAGACGGTTGTGCTGTTTCATCCCATCTAGCAACAATGCTCTGCACTGTGTGTGTTTATATATTTACATATTTATTCCATCTAGCTACAATGCTCCGCACTGGGTGTGTTTATATTTATATATCTATATATTTATTCCATCTAGCTACAATGCTCCACACTGTGTGTTTATATATCTACATATTATTCCATCTAGCTACATTGCTCCGCACTGTGGGTGTTTATATATTTACATATTTATTCCACCTAGCTGCAATGCTCCGTACTGTGGGTGTTTATATATCTACATATTTATTCCATCTAGCTACAATGCTCCGCACTGCGTGTTTATATACTCATATATTTATTCCATCCAGCTACAATGCTCTGCACTGTGTGTCTGTGTGTATATATATATATATATATATATTTATAGTAATATGTACATATGTATATTAGCTGCTCTTGCCTTTTTTTTCTTTGCCTTCTGATTGTTGCTCTGAGTGTTGGCTATCCCTGTTGCTGGTTGCATCCTGAATTTCCCCGTTGTGGGACTAATAAAGGCTTATCTTATCTTATCTTATCTTTTCTTATCTTATCTTACACATATGTGGCAAACCGTGTAACTCGCATCAGAAAGTCAAAACTTCTATCACAGTGTAGTTACATAGCAACCAGCGACAACCCACGGGACACTGCCAAAAGATACATCACGGCAGGATGCACTCAAGCTCACAAACTGGTTCAAGGACTTCTGTTCTTGACTCAACCCAATGCAGGAACCACAGCAATCTGACCCCTTCTCACTCATAAGTCCAGAAGAAGATGCAGAAATCAGGCCTGATGTAAAAACAGTGTTGACTAAGGTGTCTGTTGGACATTTATGGGGTCACACCGCTTTGAAAGGTTCTCACACTGGATAAAACTGTGCCGCACAGTTGGATCACTCATTCGTGTCGCAGCTTCATACCAAGAGCAAGTCCAGGCAAAACCAAAACAGTGGGTGGAAAACTTTATAACAGGCGCGTGCATATCAACGAACTTTCACGAGCGAAAATGCCTAATAATATCTACAGTGCAACATGAAGTCTTTAAGAAGAGTTCAAGTGCGTTGAAACAAACAACCCCACTGCCGAAACAGAGTTGGCTGCTGAGAAGGGGGGGTGGGGGGGGGAATAAACCCAATCATTGACGGAGGATGGTCTGCTTAGAGTCGGAGGACACTTGGCACCAGGCAAACCTGGCAAAAGAGGAAAAACACCCTCTCATTATCCCTCGTTCACACCACATCGCTGTTCTTTTAATCAAATACTACCATGAAAAGGTAACGCATCAAGGCCGACACATGAACAGAGGGAGCCCTTAGAGCATCTGGGTTTTGGATCATAGGTGGCAACGTCTTGTGTCTTCTGCCATCCACAAGTGTGTGACCCTGCAGGGAAACTGAGAAAGACATTGCAAATCCAAAAGATGTCAGATTTAGGCCAAGTGACAGGCTCTCACCAATGCCACCGTTCACCCAGCGTTGGTCTCGACGTATTTGGTCCGTGGTCAGTGACAACACGACGCACAAGAGGAGGAAGCGCAGACAGCAACAGATGGGCTGTACTTTTCCCACATGCAATGTCAACAAGAGCTGTGCACATCGACACTGATTGAATCAATGTCAACGTCCAGTTTCATAAATGCTCTGAGAAGATTCTTCTCCATTCGGGGACCCCGCTCAGCTTCTGTGATCTGATAGGGCACAAACTTTATCGGGGCAATTTAAGGGAACTGAGAATTGGGCGCAGTGAGGCGCAGCATTAACGAGTTACCTACAAGAAAAGGGTGGCAAATGGTTTTTTTAACCCACCTCATGCACCACACATGGGTGGATCCTCGGAAGACTCATTGGAGTTGCCAGGCAGATTTTGGATGCACTACTCCTCAAGAACAAACTACGGCTCACGCATGAGGTACTGGGCACCTTAATGGCAGAGGTTATGCAGTGATGAATGCAAGACCACTCGTGCTGGTCTCAACAGATCCTGAGCAATCCAACCATCCTAACCCCAGCAATGCTACCCGACCCCAAAAAACAACAACCCCTTGACAGCCCCATCAGGAACTTTCGCTGCACCAGAACTTCATGCAATGTCAGTGGAAACAAGTGCAGGCTCTTGCGGATAGTTTTTGGAAACAATGGAGACAAGAGTATCATCTCGTGACTCTTCAGAACCGAAGAAAATGGACTGATGAGAAACCGAACATCAACGTTGGAGATGTCATTTTGCTCAAGGATGGGCAAACACACAGAAATGATTGTGAAGACATTTCACGGAAAGGACAATAAAGTATGAAAAGCAGAGGTGAAGATAATAAGAGATGGGACTGTTAAAGTGTTTCTGAGAGCAATTACAGAAATGGTTTTACTGATAGCAGATGGGGAATAGATAATGATATGGTTAACATTGTTATGCACTGTTGTTTGAAATGTTGTAAGGCTAAATAGTGGTACAATGTTATTGCACCAGATGGGGAGTATTCTGCCTTCATGAATTAAAGTTGAGCAGTTCCCATTACAGCATTTCATGTAAGTGAGTTTGGTTCCGTCTAGTGGTGTAGTGAAAGCATCGTTTTGAACTGATACACAAAGTGTTGCACATGTGCAGTAATGATAAAACAGGAGACCGGTCAGAGCTTCACCCGATGTACGAACGCTGTGAATGTTGTTTAATTATTGGCGCCTTGGACATCATTAGTCCGTAAGTATCCTACATGGTTTGACAGTGTTAACAGCTACAATGAGAACTGCACGGTTGCATTGGTGTATTTTAAGCGACTGTCTAGTCCGTTGCCAACATTGTTACCAAGCTAAGTTAGAGCTAATGCTAACATCTGCTAAGCTAGACACGGTGACCATATCATTGACGGTGTGTATATGTCTACTTTGTTGCAGTTTTACACGGATGTAGGAACGAATGTAAACGGATGTAAGACCAGAAAAAGACGAGTGTACATCACGTTGAGTTCCTTGTGGTGTAGCATCAATAAACGAGATAAAAGGAAGCATCTTGTCGTCATTGAGGCCTGCACCACACATGTTAGCTTGCTGTCTACCAGTCGATAACTGGGAAACTCGATGGGAGGGCAGTAAAAAGACAGAACATGAGAAACTAAAGAAATGTGGCTATAAGAACTCCTACTGCAGTTCATTTAACATGAGAAACTAAAGAAATGTGGCTATAAGAACTCCTACTACAGTTCATTTAAGGGAGGAACTAAAAGGGGGGTTATCATACTAATTTCAAATAAAATACAATTTGAATGTGAACAAGAAATCCAGGATAAAGAAGGCAGATATGTAATAGTAAAGGGAAAAATAAATGGTATGCAGATCACATTAGTGAACATCTATGCTCCACCAGAAAGTGACAAGGGCTTTTTTCAACATGTAGCATACCCCCCCGAATGAAGGTTGACACTTTACTGATGATTTTTTAGGTTTAATGGCAGTAAACCCTCAAATTCACCGTAAGAGCTGGGAACCACACAGAAAAACATCGTATAAGCTAAAGTCCATACTCTTACAACTGTTAGCTAAAAATAACCTTAACTCTTGACAATAAATACTACAAAATATACATACATGTTAACACAAAAATTCAAATTGTCATATTTACATATTAAACATACCTTGTGCCTCTATCAAGGGGGCTGCTAATAACAAATACGTTTCATATTTTATCACAACCTTTTCTTCCCCGTCTTTTGCCGCCGTTAGTTTGCTCACGCTAACGGTTATAACCAGAAGTTCCTTCAAAATAAAAGCACCGAATATCAAACAGGAAGCTAACCGTAACTGATAATACATAAAAGTAATAAGCTCCAAAATAAAATATAAGCAAATGAAGAAATGTACATAGGGTTATTTACACTCCCACCAAAATTATGAGTGTTTGGGTTCCATAAGAACATCAACAAATAATTTTCTCAAGCAAAAGAACTCATATAAAAAGGTCGTCTTAAGAACTTTTTAACAACAAGACCAGTTTTTGTACTGGACGCTCTACAACTGATAGCTCACTAGAGCGTTGACCTTTGTTATTTAGTCTCTTTTCTCCAAGCGAAATCTTTACTCTTCGCACAAGTCCATCTTTTCCACTAACAGTCTCTAAAACTCTTGCAAGTCTCCATTCACCTCTGGGCGCTAGTTCATCCATGTCTAACACAACATCACCTACTTTTAGATTCCTTTTTGGTGAATGCCATTTTTGCCTTGAAATGATGTTGTGAACATATTCCCGTCTCCAGCGGCTCCAGAACTGCTCTGCAAGGAACTGCACGCGGCGCCATCTCTTTTTGCCATATAGGTCCTCCTTTGGAAACGTGCCAGGTGGGGGCAACGGTGCGCTGGATTTCATGTGGAGCAGGTGATTGGGCGTAAGTGGTTCTAAGCTGTCAGGGTTGTTCAAGTTATCTATAGTTAGGGGTCTGCTGTTGACTATAGTCATGGCTTCATAGAATAGAGTCCTTAATGAAGCATCATTGAGTCTACCATGAGCAAGTGACAGAGTGGTATTCAGTACACTTCTGACAGTCTTTATCTGACGCTCCCACACTCCCCCTGCATGACTGGAGTGGGGTGCATTCATCACAAAGTCACATTGTCTTTCGGATAAGTAAGTACTTAGCTTCTGAGTGTCTAGTTCATTTAAGGCTGCTTTAAGCTCATTTTGAGCGCCAACAAAGTTTGTTCCCTGGTCACATTGGATTCGTCTAACTGCACCTCTGATTGAAATGAAACACCTTAATGCGTTAATGAATGCATCAGTAGACAAGTCCTCTAATAGCTCGATGTGGATGGCACGAGAGCAAAAGCAAGTAAATAAGAGTCCATGCCGTTTGTGTTGTTTCCTTCCTTCTGTTGTCACAAATGGGCCAAAACAGTCCATGCCGCAGTGTGTGAAGGGAGGAGAGGGCTCTAAGCGCTGTGGAGGTAGGTCACTCATCCTCTGACCCTCTGGAGCTTTGCGGAGTCTGCGGCAGGTCACACACTGACCGATGTATGAAGCAACTGTTTTACTCATTCCTGGAATCCAGTAGCCACTAGATCTGATTTCATTTATGGTAAATCCCTTTCCTTGGTGTTTTACCTTGTTATGACAGTGAGATATTATGAGCTTAGCTGCACAGTGATCCTTTGGGATCACGATTGGATGTTTGAAGGTGTCACTTGTTGGTGAATGTCGAAGTCTCCCTCCCACCTTGAGGAGACCATCTGTGTCCATGAAAATGTCCAGTTTAAACAGTTTGTTGTGACGTGGGAGCTGTTTTCCTTTGTTCAACAGTTTTATTTCCTGTTCGTATGCTTGATGCTGCACATCACAAATGATCACAAGTTCAGCATTTTCCTGTTCACTCACTGTAGCTGGTGCATTTGATTTGATATGTTTAGCCCTTCTTATAAGATGTGCTACAGCTTTGATTGCTCTAGACCATGATGAGAACTTACTTAGACGTTCAGCAAGACTCGCAGTGTCTGTGACTTTAGTTAACATTGTCTGTACTTTTCTGACTTCTGGATCTCCTATGGATAGATCCGGCTCAACAGTTTGTGGTGTGGGCAGTTCATTTTTCTTTATTCCTTCCTTGAGTTTGTCTAGAAAAATGAGATCCTCTTGTGATACTATTTTGTCGCTTGCCTTTGCATCTTTAAAATCAGACTCAAGAACTTTGATAACATCCATAGGTGTTACAGGAGGTAGTTCTTTTACCATGACTCTGTGGCACAGACTTGTTTCAGTTTCATTTGACTCTGATGTGGAGCCACCAACAATGCTCCACCCTAGCTCTGTCTGGATTGCAAATGGCTCATTGTCCTTTCCAAGCAGAACCTGTTTTGGAGCTAGAGTTCTGGAACAGTTAAACCCAATGAGTAGTCCAACATCACAGCTCAGAAGAGGAGGTATCTTATCAACAATCTCTGACAGATGGGGCCATTTCTTTGCAGTTTCGTTCGTGGGTATGTTGTCATAGTTAAACGGAATATAGTCCTTTGTGTAAGAGGGCGGAAGGTCAATACAAACATCTGAGTTGTAACCTCTCACACGTAACCCTGGTACTCTCTGACTTTTGACTGTCATGTGAACTCCCAGCATTGTGGTTAGTTTTAGATTAACTGGATGAGAGTCTGCTTGTAACTGGTTAGTTACCTCTTCACTAACAAATGTATTGTCACTTTGTGTGTCTAATAAAGCATACACTAACTGCTCTTTAGAAGGTCTCTGGGTAGTGGAAACCCACACAGGAACAATCATGGAGGTGCTACCTGATTGACCCAACTTTGTGATGTTCAGAGCTGTGACTGCCATAGTATCATTTTCTGTGGTTGGTGTAATGTTTGTGGAGCTCTGAGGTCTTTCATTTGCCTTGTGATTCTCATTGTGCAAACAAGTGGGGTGTCGTCTTTTGCAAGTGTCACATGTGTGGCGATGACGACAGTCTTTGGCATTGTGGCCCACCTTTAAGCACCCGTAGCACAGTTTATTGTCCTTTACAAATGTCCGTTTGTCGTCTAGTGACTTTTCTGAGAAGCTTGGGCACTTTGACAATTGATGCCTTTCATCTTTGCAGAACATGCAGGGTACCTTTAACTTTGTGTCATTTAACTTTGCTTTATCCGCATGTGCTGTAGCTTGTGTTGTAAAGACTTGGGTTGCAAATCTGTTTGGTTTAATCTCTTTTGCATGTCCTTTTTCCAGAGATGAGCTGCATGAATGGAGTGCATAGGAAGAAGTCACAGGATTACATGCAATTTCCGCCTCGAGTGCTACAAACTCTGCAAAATCCTTGAAAGAGGGGAAATCTTTACCTTCCATGAGAGCAACTGTGACCTGACGATTCCAACGTGTTGCGAGCCATTCTGGAACCTTTTGCAATAACTTTTGGTTTTCCTCACAGTCACTCAGTATCTCTAAGCCCTTTACATGTGGTGTTGCTTGGAGACAGGTTGTGAGAAAATCAGAAAATGTCCGTAAACCTTCTGCATCCTTTGAGTGGATTTTAGGCCACTTCGACAGTTTGTCTCTGAATGCCTTTTGAACAACAAAAGGCTGACCATAACGTTGGTCAAGCCTTTTCCAGGCATCTTTGTATGCCTCTTCGTCGCTACGATAAAATGTGCCCTCAAGGCATTTAAGTGCTGGGCCAGTAATATACCTTTTTAACAAGTGCAGTTTATCAGCAAGAGATATACCTTTGCAGTCTATCAGTGAGCTGAAGGAAGCCTTCCATTCGATATAGGTGATGGGATCTCCGCTGAACACGATAGGCACTGGCACTGGGATTCTGTTTACAGCTATGCTGTCCTGGATAGCTTTAGCCAGCTGGGAAATGTCTGTGGGAGGCGATGGAGAAACAACTTGAGAGTGTGGTTGTTGCACAGAATAGTTGACAGGAAAGGATGCATATTGTTGCATGAGCGGGTGGTATGAACCTGTGGAGAGCAATGGGGCTGGTTGTGCAAAGCTTTGGTTGACAGGAGAAGTCCCATTGTTCTGTAACATACATTGACTGTCCGTATCAACTTTCAATTCCTTGTCATAAATCTCTAATTTTGCACGTGCAGCTTGCCTTTCCTTTTCTGCTTGTAAGCGCTCTAGTTCAAACTTTTGTGCATCCAATTCTCTCCTGTGTTTCTCTTCCATTTCTCTTAATTTTTCCCTTTGTTTGATTTCCTCTTGTGTGATTTTATACTGAGCTTCCTTAGCAGCTAATTCTGCAGCTGCATTAATTCTTTTGGCAGCGATGCTTGCTTCAGAGTGATAACTGGACTGTGATGAAGTGCCAAAAATGGACTTAGCATGGTCATAAGTTAAGAGTTGATGGAGGCGCTGCTTTTCTCTATCTGCATCATATTCATCTATGGCTGCTAAACGCTCTGAAATGATTTTCATAATGTCTTTTGTCACAGATTCACAGGAGTCCATTTTACGCCTTATGACATGGGATGGTGCATTATGCTCTCTTAGTTCACTGTATGCTTTTGTCATGTCATTTACTGTCCTTTCAATATCATCAACCATTTCTGCTAACTGTGAATCTGACAGATCACTTTTGAGGTCTGCTCTGTAAATTCTGACCTGACCTTTCCAATGTTCATAGATAGTTAACAGCTTTTTCTCTCTTTTAGCCTGTTCATCCTTCTGATATAACAGCATTTTCTCTGTAGGCACACTAGGCCTTTCTGATCGCCTTGGTAACGTTTCATTAACTGTTTCCTCTCGTTCCTTTTCATTTATCTGTACTGATTTATTATCTTCCATTTTGAGATCAATTGCTTGTCACCGTATCCTTAGACCGTTGCTGTAGCTCGCTGCTCCGCGCCGTTTCCGTGCCGTTCCTTGAAATCGCGGGCAGCTCGTTGTAGCACGTTGGGTGAAGCGTCTCCTCTTGGCCTCGACCAGGCGACAGGCCTTCACCTCTCCCGGAGGTAAGCTCTTACTGTAGCATACCCCCCCGAATGAAGGTTGACACTTTACTGATGATTTTTTAGGTTTAATGGCAGTAAACCCTCAAATTCACCGTAAGAGCTGGGAACCACACAGAAAAACATTGTATAAGCTAAAGTCCATACTCTTACAACTGTTAGCTAAAAATAACCTTAACTCTTGACAATAAATACTACAAAATATACATACATGTTAACACAAAAATTCAAATTGTCATATTTACATATTAAACATACCTTGTGCCTCTATCAAGGGGGCTGCTAATAACAAATACGTTTTATATTTTATCACAACCTTTTCTTCCCCGTCTTTTGCCGCCGTTAGTTTGCTCACGCTAACGGTTATAACCGGAAGTTCCTTCAAAATAAAAGCACCGAATATCAAACAGGAAGCTAACCGTAACTGATAATACATAAAAGTAATAAGCTCCAAAATAAAATATAAGCAAATGAAGAAATGTACATAGGGTTATTTACACAACATCTGTTTGATCTCATAGCAACACACAGTGAAGGAGTCCTAATTTGTGGAGGAGACTTAAATGCCGTCATGGATCATGAAGTTGACACAAGTGTTAAGAAGACAAAAAAACGTAACAAAGTTCATAAGAACCTCACTGGCAGAAATGGGTATGGTAGACATATGGAGAGACCTGCACCCACTCGAAAAAGACTATACACATTATTCAGCAGTCCATAAAGTACACTCTAGAATAGATTACTTCCTTATGAATGAAGGTGACAGACACAGGGTGAGAAATTGTCGGATTGGAGGGGCAGAAATATCAGATCATAATCCTATTTACATGGAAATATATTTAAACAATAGAAAACGACAAACAACATGGAAACTTAATGTAGGACTATTAAATGATGAGAAAATGAAAGAAAGAATAAAGTTAAACATAAATGAGTATATCGAGGAGAATGATAATGGAGAAGTGGACCCAACAATACATATGGGATGCACTAAGAGCCGTGTTAAGAGGTAAATTAATTGTTGAATCAGGAAAAGCAAAAAAGTCTAAACTGGAATCATATGAACAAAGATGTGAGAGACTGAGGGAATTAGAACGTAAACATCAAAACACAAATGACCCAAAAATATATCAAGAAATTAAGGAAGAAAAAATAAAGATAAAAGAAATACAAATAGATGAAATTGAAAAGAAAAATAGATATTTAAAACAAAAATATTATGAAACGGGGCCAAAGGCCACAAAACTGTTGGCAAAATGGTTAAGAAAACAACAAACAGTGAATAATGTATATAAGATTAAGGACCCCATCACAAATAAATCCACAGTTACCCCAGAAAACATCAAAGAAATATTCCATGAATACTATCAAGAACTATACTCGCAACCTGAAGAGACAAATGTTAAGGATATTAAAAAATTTCTATGCGGACTTCCGGTCTGGACACCATGGTGATAGCAACTTAACGCTGAACCTCCCAGATCCAATCCAAGGAAAACATCGTCAAAATCAGACTTAACGGATTTTTGGAAGAATAAAAATCAAAAGACAAAAACACCATGCCTAACCACAAACAGAAGAAACTGGAATTCCCCAGGTCAGGACGCGCGGCGGCCGCAGAATCTGATCCCGAGGACCTCCATTCAGGAGACGAAGAGCTGGGCCTAGCTAACAAAAAGGTTAGCCTGAAATCGCTATATGATGAATTACGACGATTTCGGGCCGAATTTCACGAATTCAGAGAGGAACTAATAAGGACGAACAGCAGAATGGACCAGGCCGAAAACCGAATCTTGGAAGCTGAAGAAAGAGTAAAAGTGCTTGAAGATTCTATGCTGGATTTACACAGAAAACAGTCAAGGCTGGAGGCTAAGCTAGCCGACCAAGAAGGAAGACAGAGACGAGATAACATCAGAATTCACGGTCTGAAAGAAGGAGCTGAAGATGGTTTCAACACAGTGGCGGAATGCGTGGAATCCTTATTGAGAGAGAAGTTGAATATTCCACAACCCACCGATTTGAAAATAGAAAAGGCCCATCGTACATTAGCCGCAAAGCCAGCGGCAGAAGCACACCCGCGTTCAGTGTTGGTAAGATTCTCCGATTTCAAAATAAAACAAGAGGTTGTAAGACGGGCTTAGCAGAAAAAAGGATTTATGCATCAAGGAAGAAAAGTCTTCGTGGAGCACGATTACGCCCCTGAGGTTCTTAAAAAGCGACGGGAATATAACGACGCCAAAAAGGTTTTACGGGAAAAGAATCTACGCTTTCAGACGCCATTTCCGGCGAAGTTAAGGGTCTTTTACGGTGAAGAGTCATGTCTCTACAATTCAGCGGAAGAAGCAACAACTGACATGGCGAGAAGAGGACTCCCGGTAACGGTGTTTAAACCCGCAGCGAATCTGAGTGAGAAAATCAGAGCTCAAACGTGGTCCACTCAAAGACCTTCTAAATCCACGGGCCAGCAGCGGGAAACCCAGCCCCAGAGCTACAAACATAAGCTTTCCAGTTCCAGGAAGGAATAGCGACCTTTTTGTTTTTTTCTCTCTTTTCAGTCATTCTGCACTTCCATCCCCCCTCCTACAAGGTAACAAACATTAAAGGAGATGCAGAATCAGCATGTGGTAAAACCTTTCATGGAGCAGTTATAGCATTAGAAACAAATGTCTTCTTAATTTAAAGGAAAAAAAAAATCTTGTTAAAATAGAAATGTAACAATGACCCACATGTTCTCCCCACACTAACAAATACTGTATTAGAGTGAAGGCTTGCTGTGATGGGGGTGGGAGGGTGCACACAATCTCATAGGGTATAGGCATAAAAAAAAAAAAAAAGAAATCATTACAAATTCGGATTGGGATCTGAAATTCACATTAAAAACATGGGACAACTTACAGGGGTAAGAGAGGGCCCTCAACACGTAACAGAGTTTGAGGAATTTCCCTCAGAGCCACACTCCATCAAGGCTCTTACAGAGTCTTTAAAGGACCCCAGCTCAGGAAGTGTTTTTGACAGTTTTTGTTTTAGAGTCTCATACACTATGCTCTTAATGTTTTTTTATGTTCTTAATGTTCTTTCAGTTTCTGAGTAGCAAAAAGAGGTCCACCACACTGTTATACTAAATAAGAAAATACAATGGAGAAACAGGGTGTAACCAAAATAGCCTCATATAATGTAAAAGGGATCCTGAATCCAGTTAAAAGATCCAAGATTCTACGCAAAAATGAAAAAAGACAAAGCAGAAATAATATTTTTACAAGAAACCCACCTAACAGACGTGAACACACTAAACTCAATAGACAAGGGTTTAAAATGATCTTCTTCATCTTCAGTATAATCAGGGAGGAGGAGAGGAGTAGCGACATTGATATCAACCAAAATTACATTTGAAAACAAATCAGAACACAAAGATAAAGAAGGGAGGTACTGTTTGGTAATTGGGCGGCTAGAGGGAGAAGATATCACCCTGCTGAATGTATATGCACCACCAGGGGCTAAATGGAAATTTTATAAAAATGTATTCGACCTAATGATAACTAAAGCCCAAGGTTTAGTGATATGTGGTGGAGACTTCAATCTAAGACTGAATCCATACTGGGATGCAACAGGTAATTCTTCACATCAAAATAACACTCAAAATAGGAAAACTCGTATGCTACTAAAAGAAATGGGAATCTGTGACGTGTGGAGGGAATTCAACCCCAATGTAAAAGATTATACTTTTTATTCAACGCCACATTCATCTTACTCAAGGATTGATTACTTTTTTATGTTTTAATAGAGACATTGGAAGAGTAAAAAACATGTAAAATAGGACTGATGGATCTCTCTGACCACAGTCCGATCTATATGGACTTAAATTTCCAAAAATACACAATAATAAATTTTCCTGGAGGTTGAATTCAAATGTCCTGAAAGGACCACTGAAAGATGAATTGGAATCAGATATTTTCAAATATTTGGGAAGAAAACGATAATGGAGAAGTATCCCCTTTAATACTGTGGGATGCGTGCAAAGCTGTAATAAGGGGAAAAAATTATTGCAAAACTGGCAACCCAAAAGGAAACTGAGGACAAGAAAAACTAATCACACTAGAGTCAGAACTCAAGAACCCTAGAAAAAGAACACAAAGACAACACTCATTCTAATGGCTTGCTCAAGATTAAAGAAAATTAAAAATCAAAATAAAATGAGATCTACACAATAGAAATCCAGAAGAAACTTACATTTCTGAAACAAAAACACTATGAAGCAGGCAGTAAATCGGCAAAATTACTAGCCTATAAACTGAGGAAACAACAAACAGAAAGAGGCAATCTACAAAATCAGAGACCCAGTAGTCAAAGGAAATAAAATTCAGAATTCAGGATATTCTTAAAGCTTCGAGAATTTACTACAAGAACTTATACTCCACAAAAAACATAAAAACGCATCCGAGGACATTCCTAAACACATTACACCTTCCCCAACTTACGGAATCACAAAATAAACACTACTGTCAGAATTACAACCTAAAGAAATTGGAAAAAGCAATTATGAAACTTAAAGCTAACAAATCCCCAGGAGCAGATGGCTATACAGCAAATGGTACAAAACCTTTAAACAGCAACTATCTCCTCTCCTCCTGAAAACATTTAACTACGTCCTCCACACAGGGGGAAATCCCCCCCTCCTGGAGAGAAGGGGTCATTGCAGTTATACCTAAACCTGAAAAGGATAAACTAGAATGCTTCCAACTACAGACCAATCAGTGTATTAAATCAGGACTATAAGCTTTTTACCACTATCCTTGCCAAAAGGTTAGAAAACATACTGACAGACTTAATTCCACTTAGACCAAACCAGGTTTTATAAGACAAAGACAGACACAAGACAACATTCGACGCACTTTACACATAATTCATCATATAAAAAAATATAACTTAAATGCAGTCATATTGGGATTAGATGCTGAAAAAGCATTCGATTCGGTTGACTGGTCTTTCCTATATAGAATCTTATCCAGTTTCAATTTTCATAACAACTTCATTAGAACTATACAGGCATTATATAAAAAACCAACAGCTAAAATAAGGATTAACGGTAATTTATCATCATCTTTTGAGCTGGAAAGAGGATGTCGTCAAGGCTGCCCCCTGTCTCCCACTGCTCTTTGCAATCTTTCATAGAACCTCTGAGCCAATGGATAAGACAAAATCAAGAAATTCAGGTATTACACTTGGTCAGAAGGACATAAAATAGCACTCTTTGCTGATGACATTTTAAATATACCTAGGGCAGCCAGACACTTCTCTACCAGAACTAATCTCAGTTTTTTCAGCTTATGGAGATTTATCGGGTACAAATTAAACATGCATAAAACCCAAGTTTTAACATTTCAACTATGACCCAAATCATTTTTCACTAAGTGAACTCAAAACTAACTGGGAGTTGGAATCTATGAAATATCTGGGGGACAATATCCCGAAACAACTCGACAAAATTATAACACTAAACTATGATCCACTGGTGACAAAAATAAAATCTGACCTAGCAAGATGGAATATGATTACCATTCTTAGGTACTGCACAAAGAATTGAAGCAGTCAAAATGAATATACTTCCACACTTCTATACCTTTTCCAAACAATACCGGTAGAACCTCCCAAAAAAACATGGCAGGAGCTGGACAGGAAGGATCTCAAGATTCATATGGCAGGGGTAAGAGACCTAGAATCAGATATAGAACCCTACAGCTAAACAAAGACAAAGGTGGGCTCGTGCTGCCAAATATCAGGGACTATTTTATAGCTGCACAAATTAAAACTTTAGTAGAGATATGTAACCCAGTCTACACTGCACAATGGAAGGAGATGGAATGCCAAATAACAAGTGACATCCCCCTACAGGCGATAATAGGGAACAATGCCTTAACTAAACTCTTGAATAACACTAACCCGTGGATAGAGACCCCGCTAAAAATTTGGTTTAAGATAGTCAGAGAGAATCAAGCCAAAGAGCCCTATCGACTTCTGCAATGGATTGCCTATGATCAAGACTTTACCCCCAATAAAACAGACACTAGATTTAAAGAGTGGAAAGAGAAAGGGCTGATAAAATATTACGATTTTTTTTAAGGGGCAAACTTTAAGAAGTTTGAAGTTTTGAAAAAACAAGGTCTAATAAATCAAGATCTTTACAGGTTCTTTCAGCTTAGACACCACATAAACAATATACTTAAAAAGGAGGATTTGGAAAGGGCCCAGTCAGGTGTTCTGAAGGTCTTCTTATGGCATATAAAGGGATCCAGGGATCAGATACATCTCTAAAATATACCAAGGTCTTCAAGACTTAAAAGGAGACAACACATCATATATAAAAGAGAGATGGGAAAAAGAGGGGAATTTCACTTTACAATTGGAAATATGGGAAAAGCTAAATAGACAGCAATGGAAAAGTACCTCATCCCTGCAGTGGAGAGAATTTGGATGGAAAAACTTGGTAAGATTTTTCAGAACACCTGCACAAAACAAATTTACCCATAAGGGGTTGAACTGTTGGCGCTTATGTGGTGAAAAGACTGCAAATCATTTTCATGTGTTTTGGTCATGCCCAGTTATCCACCAATATTGGACCAACGTACAGACAATATTGGGGAAAATATTCAAAATAACAGTTCCCTTTTCTTTTGTAACTTTGTATTTGGGTTTACTACCGGTCTCACTGGAAAGACGAGGACATAAATACTTATTCAATGTTTTAATATTGGCAAGTAAAAAAGCCCTAACTAAAAAATGGATGCTGAAGGACTGTCCTACACCTGAAGATTGGATTAACGTGATTCAAGACATTTACTCAATGGAAAAGTTGACATTCGCACTGAGACAGGACATGGATGGGTTCATGAACTTTTGGCAACCCTGGATCGCATATGTGTCTTCCATTGGATCTAATCTTTGACAAATACCATTTCAATAATGGTCCTGCTCTTTGTTCCAACACTACTCAGTTGCTCTTTTACTTTAATTACTTAATTTTCTGTTTGTTTGTTTTTTGCTGTTCTGTTTGTTTGTTTATTCATTTTTTTTGTTTTTTTTAAAATTTAATTCTCCTTAATTTCACTTTTTCTTTCACTTTAAAAAAAAAGGGGGTGTTGTAATAACTATCCTACCAATGTTGTTAAATAGCAAAAAATAAGGGAACATGTGATGAAAATGGTAAACAATGCAATGCTGTAATGACCTGTATACCCTTACAAAAACTTAAATAAAAAAAAAAAAACTCTCAGTTCGCCGCTTATTATTTCATACCGCCACAATACAACAATTATCTGTAACGAATAAAGACATTCTTGACGGAATTGATAGAGGATGATCAAACTGGTTTCATAGAGGGACGCCAAAACACATGATAATATCAGGAGAACAATACACATAATTAATCAAATACATAAAGAAAAGAAAAGCGCAGTAATAATGGGTTTAGACGCAGAAAAAGCTTTGATAGGGTTAATTGGGATGTTTCTATATAATGTGCTGGAACGCTGTTGGATTATATGAAAGTCAGGCAATGCTCAAGACAACTGTATCAAAAACCTGTGCAAGAATCAAGATAAACGGTAGCTTAACAGACAAAGTAAATATACAAAGATCAACTAGGCAGGGATGACTTCCGGTTATGGCTGCCACGTAAGACGACGTGCTCACTCTGCTCTGGCTCCTGGAGAGAAAAAATCGGCAAATAACTCTCTCATTTGGGACAGGAATCGTATCCCAGCGTTTGGGGCGAGGATATGTCGGCGAAGCCTAAGGCTGGAAAACCAGGTAAGGAGGAAAAAGCGAGCCGCCAAACAGTGCCAAATTAACCGGACTTCAGGTCTGTGACGCAGCAAAAGTAAAACTCCATATATGGCGGAGGAGGCTGGCAACGGTGAGCGATGTCGGCGGGGGAGGCGCAGATGCGCTGATGCTGCCATGAGTTCAATGAGAGTGGACTTTTCCTCTAGATTTGATGGGAATATGACAGCGTTGGAAGGAATAAGAAAGGAATTGGGTGACTGTGTAGAACGAACGGCGCAGATGGAGCTCCGTCTCGCTAGTGCTGAAGATGACGTCACCCGTCTTCAATTAAAGGTGCGCACTTTGGAAAAAAAAAAAAAAATCTCTGGAAAATAATATTTTGGATTTGGAATCTCGGTCGAGACAGAATAACTTGAGGCTGGTGGGTCTTCCAGAGGAATCAGAAGGTCGGGACGTATGTTCCTTTCTGGAAAAGTGGATTCCGGAGGTGCTGGGCAGCGAGGAGTTGCAATCAGCAGTGGTTCTGGAAAATGCACATCGTATTGGCCCACGGAGAGATAAGGGACCGCCGAGGACCTTAATTATGAAGTTTCTTAGCAACAGAGACAGGATGAAGATCTTCAACGCTGCACGAGCTAAAGGAGAGATTAAACACCAGGACCAGCAGGTGCGGTTCTACCCAGATTTGGCCACAGGAATCCAGCAATTGAGGAAGCAGTTTGATCCCATACGTAAGGAGCTGCGCAACCTTGGGATTCGTCATGGTGTAATCTATCCTGCGAGACTGCTGACCACGTATGAGGGCAGAACCCACATCTTCAAGACCCCAGAGGAGGCGCAGGAGTTCATCAAGAAGATCAAAGAAGAAGAAGAGACTGGTGGGAGCTAAGCATGAACAAAATATAAGGTAGAATAATTAAGCATTTGCACAGGCATCTGACTGACTTGAAGTAAATAGTAAGTTTACAAAATATAGATTGTATTATATATTAAAAAAACAAAACAAAAACAAAACAAACAAAAAAAACTATGATGTACAAAGTTGTTAAAAATTTTGGAGTTAAGTTGGAAAACTACAGAGGAGAGTTAATGTTACGTCATTAAAAGCAGTAGAGTTAGGGTGATTGGGAGGATGAAGAAGGAGTGGCTTAGGCTGTTCCCCGTGGGTGTGGAGCAGTCGATGGCTATATCGGGAGACAGAATTTTTCTTTTGATTTTGGGGGGTTTGCCACAAGTGTGGGAAGGGGAAATTTGTTTGTGTGTAGTTTGTAGGATGAATGTTCAACCACTCATGTTTTTGCTTCTCTGTATGAGCATGTTTACACTGCAAGGTAATCCCAAACTCTCTATTGATCATAAACCAAAGCGTTAATCTTAATTTAACTTCATGGAATTGCAGAGGTCTACAAAATTTAAGAAAACTTAAACAAGTTATGAATAAAATAAAAGACATGGGTTCAAAAATTGTGTTTTTACAAGAAACTCATCTAATAGAGGAGGATGTTAAAAGAATTAGGAGTAGATGGCAAGGAAGTGTATTCACCTCTTCATTTTCATCCCGAGCCAGGGGAGTTATGACTCTCATACATAAATCAGTTCCTTTTCAAGTGAAAAATGTAATTGGAGACAAATTTGGAAGATATGTAATCATTCAAGGTTCTTTGCTATTAGAAAATATAAATCTTGTGAACTGTATATGGTCCCAATATAGATGATCAGAAGTTCTTTGCTAATTTATTTCTTTCTTATCATCACTTACAGGGCAACATATAATAGCAGGGGATTTTAATTGTACATTGAATCCAGGTATAGATAGATCAACAGGACTGGATTGTACGCACATTGTATTTAGGATGACTATTAATCATTTTATGAAAGAATTGAGATTGTTAGATATATGGAGAGAAATGAAACCACAAGTTAAAGCCTATTCTTGTTATTCCAGTACCTACAAGACATTCTCACGTATTGATTATTTTTTGATTTCCACAGAATTAAGATCCAAGATTCAAAACTGCTTTTATGATAACATCGTGATCTCTGATCATGCACCCTGTTGTCTAATATATGTAGATAAAAAATTGACAAAGGAATCAGGTAGATGGCAATTTCAGCATAAATGGCTTCAGGATGAGGAATTTGTCAAGTATATAGAAAAACAGATAGACGAGTTCTTTGACATCAATACTACACAAACATCAGCATGTGTAAAGTGGGAGGCTTTCAAAGCTTTTATTAGGGGACATATTATTAGTTATACAGGATCAAAATCTAAGAAGACTCGAGAGGAGAGAGCTAAATTGGAACATAAAATAAAAAGTCTTCAGGAAAAAGTGTATGCAGGAAGTGACCCAAGGTTGGAGAATGAATTACTGATTTTGAGAGCTGAATACGACAAAAAATCAGCGAATAGAGCTGCCTCGAGTCTTCTAAGATTGAAACAATCTTTTTATGAACAAGGTGAAAAATCAGGAAAATTATTAGCATGGCAGATTAAACAATTAGAAATTAAAACACCAATTACCAGTATTATAAGTAATGGACAGGTAGTTATAGATCCTTTAGAAATTAATAGAGCCTTTAGAGATTACTATGAAAAATTATATGATACCAAAAATGAACCTGATTTAACAAAACTAAATGGGTTTTTGAACGAACTATCTATACCGTGTATTCCAAATGAAAACGGAGATATTGGAGTCTAAAATTAGTCAAGAAGAAGTTGGGCTAGCCATTGATAATATGAAATCAGGAAAAAGTGCAGGACCAGATGGTCTTCCAGTTGACCTTTATAAAAAATTTAAGAATAAATTAATAAAACCTTTTTTGGAAATGGTTTTAGAAGCATTTCAAAATAATAATTTACCATCATACATAAATAATGCCTTAATTATACTGCTGCCAAAACCAGGTAAGCCCTCTAATAAATGTGAAAATATGAGACCAATAAGCCTATTAAACGCCGACCTTAAGATAATCTGTAAAATTTTAGCAAGACGAATACAAGAAATTTTACCAAATATTATTAATCGAGATCAGAATGGCTTTATAAAGGGTAGACAAGGCTTCCATAATGTAAGAAGACTATTTAATATTATTTATTTTAATAAAGAAGCACCGGATACAGCTCTCCTATCACTGGACGCCGAAAAGGCCTTTGATAGAGTTGAATGGCCCTTTCTTTTTGAAGTCCTACAAAGGTTTGGACTTGGAAATAATTTCATAAAATGGGTTCAAATAATATACAATAATGCTACAGCAGAAATCCTAACAAATAACAATATTTCAAAACCAATAAAAATCAATAGAGGATGTCGACAAGGCTGTCCACTTTCACCTTTACTGTTTACTATGGCAATTGAACCTTTAGCGATAGCGATACGTTTACATTCACAAATATATGGAATTAAAGTTGGACCAACAGAACATAAAATCTCCCTGTACGCCGATGACATAATTTTGTTTATGTCGAATCTAAAAAAATCAATTCCAACCTTGTTGAATTTAATAAAGAATTTCGGGGAAATATCAGGATATAAAATAAATAAAACTAAATCTTCAATATTAATGCTAAATGAGACCCAGAGAAATTACCCAGCCCCTGAGGTAAATCAATTCAATGTTGTAAATCAGTTTAAATATCTAGGAATCCAAATTGTGCCCAAGCTAGAATCAGTCGCCAGTGTCAACTATGAAGCCTTAATGTCAGATATCAATGAGTTAACTCAGAGATGGATGTCACTACCAATGTCGATGATCGGGAGAATCAATATACTTAAAAGTAATATTTTACCTAAAATACTTTATTTATTTCAATACATTCCCTTATCACCACCTTTAGATCTATTCTCAAGAATAAAAAAAAAGTTAGTGGAATTTATATGGAACAACAGGAGGGCTAGATTACGTTTGTCTTTATTATATTTACCATTTGATCGTGGAGGTCTGAAATGTCCAAATTTTATGTTGTATTATTGGTCGGCACAACTGAGGTCTATGACATATTATTTTTCATCAAATGATCTCCCTCACTGGACTGAAATGGAATCATACAATTTACCTTTACCTCTTCCCATATTCATATACTCAGATTCGGCAAAAAAATTACAAAAACAAGTTAAAAATCCATTTGTAAAGCATATGATCAAAATATGGTGTGAAGCTAAAAACTATTTAAAAGAACCACAGTTATTGTCACAATTTAGTCCAATATGGGGTAATCAATATTTTAAACCAGGGAGAGCGGACGCTGTATTTAAAGTATGGAATTTAAAAGGGATACAAAAGATTCAGGATTTATATTTGCCATGTGCAGACAACATAATGTCTTTTGAAGAGCTGAGGATCAAATTTAATCTCAATAGAACACATTTTTTTAAATATCTTCAACTTAGAAACTTTATTCGATCAAATCAAAATAAAGCTCTCACTCGACCTATTTATTCATCCTTGGAAAAAATGATGATGAAAGATAGTAAAAGAAAGGGTATTATTTCAGAGTTTTATAACTCATTGACACTATCTTCAAGTGAAAATTCACTGAAAAGATTAAACTACTGGAAAAAAGATCTGCAAACTGAAATTTCAGAGGAACAATGGGAATTGGCTTGTACAGAAGCTCAAACCAAATCAATAAATGCACGCCTTAAATTGATACATTTCAAATGGTTAATGCGGATGTATGTTACACCGGAGGAGTTAAATAGATATAACAAAAATATACCAGATACATGCACAAAATGCATGGAAAGTAAAGGAACCCTATTTCATTGTTTATGGGAATGTAGATTAATAAGAATGTTTTGGGAAGAGGTGAGGGTAACAATTGAAAAAATAATCTCAAAACAAATCATATTGAATCCTAAACTGTTTTTGTTGGGTCTGTACCCAGAAAAGCATAATTTTAATAAAAGTGAAAGAACATTCATAGACCTCAGTTTGCTTAATGCCAAAAAATGTATTGCACTATTATGGAAAAAGACTCATAGACCAGATGTGACTCAGTGGTTAAGACAGATGTTAACAAACCTTCCATTAGAAAGAATAACATATATACTGAAATCAAAGGAAATTGTGTTTGAGAATATATGGAGACCTTTTATTGATTATGTAAAAAATTTAAACATAACTCTTGAAGAAGAAGGTGAATGATGTGTGTGGACCTTGTAAATTCCAAACTGGTGAACATAATATGTATACTTATGTATTGGATTGTCTAGACTAAACAGAGGAGCATTGTTGAAGACTTGATTTTGTTGGTGGTTGTTGGTGTTTTTAGTGCATTTTTTTTTGTAGTACTTTAGTGTTAGTGTTTGATTGTTTGTATCATGTTTGTTAAAAAAAAAAAAAAGGTTCAATAAAGATATTGTGGAAAAAAAAAAAAACTAGGCAGGGATGCTGCCTATTGCCCACCTTGTTTGCTCTGTTCATAGAGCCACTGGCTCAAGCGATGTGACAAAATAAGAAATTAAAAGGTGTAACAATAAAGGGAGCGGAACACAAGATTGGGCTGTTTGCAGACAATATTATAGTTTACCTTGAACAACCAGATGAATCAATAATGGAAATAATGGACTTGATAGAAAATTTTGGAAAATTATCAGGATGCAAGATAAACATACTGTAACGTGCTGCTCGACATGGCAACGTCCCACCGGGAGATTCGAACTCACGCCTCCCCCTCCGGAGTCCCGCACTCTACCTGTGTCGCCAATAGGGTCAACCCACTTGGCAAGCCAAGTAGGGTGCTCATATTGAGTTCGCTACACTACTCCCCTCTGGTTCTCGACATCGTCCCAATGTCAGCGCCCCATTACTGCTTTGGACAGGAGATCCCACTTCTGACACCAATGTGACGTTTGCGGGATTCACACAAAGAAAGAAGAGCAAGATGGTTGTGATGAACAGGCTTTATTTACACACCACCGACCCCCCAACCTACTTCTGAGCACAGAGAGGAGGGGAGGTCATTCTCCCAGACCTCCGTTTCAATCATGGTTACACACATGATACATCTTGCCCTAATCCTGCTAAACACTGCTGAGTCATTATAACACAGTTATAATGACACAGCAGTATAACTCAGTAATAACACTTTTAATACACACACACAGTAACATTTTCAACTGGCAAAGCATGCTGGGAAATCCCTGCCCCCCTTAAAATGGCCCCGACGTTACAATACCAAAAACACAAATACTGACATTCCACTATAACCCTTTAAACCAGATAACTGATAAGATCAAACTAAACTGGAAACAAAAAGAAATAAAATACCTTGGAGTGAACATACCTAAAGATTTAAGCAAAATCTATAAAGCAAACTATGATAGGTTAGAACAAGAAATAAAAAAAGATATTGATAAATGGTCAATCTTAAACATGGATCTGAATTCAAAAATTAAGACAGTCAAAATCAGCATACAACCAAGACTGCTTTACCTCTTCCAGGCTCTACCAACAGAGATTCCTGGTGCCCAGTTCTCAAAGTGGGACAGAATGATATCGAGATTTGTTTGGGGAGGTAAAAAGCCAAGAGTGAAATATAAAACTCTCCAACTACCAAAAGAGAAAGGAGGCATGGGTCTATCGAGTCTAAAGGAATATTACTACTCAGCACAAATAAGATATATCATATGTTGGTGCGACGGAGGATATGAGGCAAAATGGAAAGAAATGGAAAAGGAAATTGAGGGACTCCCAGTGCAAAGCATAATAGGAGATAAGGATGCATATAAGCAAATCAAACAAATAGACCCAATCACTAAATTTACTTTGGAACTGTGGTATAAAATAGTACAAAAGTATAATATAAAGGAGGACATAAAACTATTGAAATGGGTAGCATATGACAGTCACTTTGAACCGGCAAAGCAAGATAGGGGATACAAAAATCTGGTGAACAAGGGAATCACAGCATGGGGCAATATGGGAAAAAAAAGAGTTCGGGAGTTTTGTAAACATGAGAAGAAAATTTAAACTAGAAAAATCTGAATTCTTCAGGTATCTGCAGATGAGAGATTATTATATGAGAAAGATTAGGCTGTGGCAACCTGGGGAGTGCATAATGGTTTACCACCTTAGACAGGAACAAAGGACGTGAAGTTAACCTTTTGTGTGTGAGAAGTTTCTAGATGACCTAATAAGGTGTTAAGGATGAATGGACTGACTGCAGTCGGGTCGGGGGGGGGGGTTTATCTTTTGTGTGTAGAAGAGTCTAGAAGGATGTCATGTTATTTAAAGCTACCTGTGGTGGGTCGTTGACGACGCATTTGACTTGAAAACATATGAATAAAGTAGTTTCTTATTTTGGTAAATAATTTTTGCCAGCCATATACCCACCCAAGCATATATCAAAAAGGACCTTGGCCATGGGCAGCCAATGAAAACTGTGGGCGCAGCCCTGACACATGCGGATGTGACGTCACTTCGTTGATACTCAACAGTCAAAGCACTCGCCTGTATAGAGGACTAGGGTGCTGTTGTGAGTGTTTTTATTCTATTATGGCTGAATTGTCGGACTCTGGAGGAAGAATTTGTTGAACATGGCTACAGGTTTGAGCCAGAAAGGTCTTCTGAGGTTTAAAGTGACGAAGTGGTCCTCACACCACAACGCAATTTCGTCTAAAATTATTCGTCTCGTGCCCTGTTTCCGCTCCGATCTTCTGACAAGGAGAGCTGGGTTTGGGTACACAAAAAAAGTATTTTCTTTGTTTTTTTCGCTTATTATTCAGACAATCCAAAGGCTTTACATTCCGCCATGTTGCGATATTCCATATCGCATGTATGTTTTTGTTTTTCCAAGAGCACCGAGTGTCTGCTGCTCTGTATATAGTTGTAGAATCATCTTCCGTGTTGCGGCTGTTAACGACCTCAGATCAGACAAGAGGACCCGCCGAATTTAAGCATTTATTTTCTACTCGTTTCAGTTCTGCATTTAATATGAACCCTGAGTTTGAAATAAACGTTTGAATTTTGGTCCTCACACAACGCAACGCACTGTCTGCCGCTCTTTATAGCGGCGAGGGAGGAGCTGAATTAATCTGCCGTATTGCGGCTGTTAACGACCTCAGATCAGACAATAGGACCCGCCGAATTTAAGCATTTATTTATTTATTTTCTACTCGTTTCAGTTCTGCATTTAATATGAACCCTGAGTTTGAAATAAACGTTTGAATTTGGTCCTCACACAACGCAACGCACTGTCTGCCGCTCTTTATAGCGGCGAGGGAGGAGCTGAATTAATCTGCCGTATTGCGGCTGTTAACGACCTCAGATCAGACAATAGGACCCGCCGAATTTAAGCATTTATTTATTTATTTTCTACTCGTTTCAGTTCTGCATTTAATATGAACCCTGAGTTTGAAATAAACGTTTGAATTTGAATTTGAATATCCCCAAAGCCGCTGCACATCCGGGTACTCGAGGCTCAGCCAATACTGATCCAGATCGCGGTAGCCACGAAATTACGTCACAGGAAGCGTCCTGGAAGTCCATGTAGCCGCTAGTATGGCTGTACCCATGTTTTGCTGACATAGCTGAATCAGTACATCAGCAATGGATTTATATCAAATTGCTTTGAACGTGAATTTCAACTTAAACTTGAACTAGAACGTGAGACAGGGGCTCAATATAATATCTTTTTTTCACGACCACCACAGGTACACTTTAAAGGAAGAGTTCCTACTTGTATGCCATTCTGTCTATGCTCCTTGTGTGAGTCGTGTAATAAACCGCTTGAACCAAATCCGCCTCATTATTTACACGCTCCACACTGGTGACCCAAGACGAATCATGGAATACGACGGAAGATCCCCGGAGCCAACCTCGACTGGAACCCCCAGCTTCACGTGCGCTGTAGCGATCAAACTACCTGATTTTTGGCAGCACAACCCGCACTCCTGGTTCCACCTAACCGAGGCGCAGTTTGCCCTCCGAGGGATATCGGCGGATGATACGAAATTCTACTATGTGGTCGCAGCGCTCGATGCCAGCACAGCTCAGCACATCGAGAGCCTGCTCGATCAGCCACCAGCCGACGGCAAATATGACGCGCTGAAGGCTGCCCTCATCCAGCACTACATGCTCTCGGATGGTGAGAGAGCAGAGAGGCTTCTGACGCGGACCGAGTTGGGAGATGGTTCGGCCGTGGACATGATGGAGAAGATGCTGAGGTTAAAGGGCACGGACGACGACCACTTCATCTTCACCCACATTTTCCTCAGGAACCTTCCGACAGCGGCGAGAGCGGCCCTGGCCAATTCGTCGTTGCTGGCAAAACGGGACTATCGTGCGCTAGCCCGGGAGGCAGACCGGATCATCATCGCCACCAAGGCTTTCGTGACCATTGCGGCAGCGACGGAGCCCGGCACGTCGACATGAGGAGGCGAGGAGCCGCCGACGGCAGCAGCAGAACCACCGACAGCAGCAGCAGCGTGGGCCAAGGAACGTGGAGGTGACACGCTTTGCTTCTACCACCGCCGCTTTGCAGAGAGGGCACGTAAATGTATACCACCGTGCCAGTTCAAGCGCTCGGGAAACGCCAAGACCGGGGGTCGGTAGCAGCCGCGACCCTCAGGGAGGAGAACAAGTTGCTCTATTTGACGGACGCACGCTCGGGGAGGCATTTCCTCGTGGACACCGACGCACAGAAGAGTTTCATCCGGCCGACCTACGCTGACCGGCTGGCAGGACCCAGCGGCCCCGAGATGGCAGCAGCAAACGGCTCAGACATTAAGACCTTTGGTGAGAGGACTCTACTCTTGTCTCTACACGGTCGTACATTTGAATGGACTTTTGTTGTAGCAGCATTGAATTACCATATACTGGGGCTGATTTTCTATGCGCACATGGGTTGTTGGTAGATATCGCTAACAGGCGCCTGGTTAATGCACTGTCTTTTGACTCTCTCCCCTGTATAGCTCGAGTGACCCGGCCAACAGCACAAGCCAACGTTACAACAGCATGCGGTAAGTTTCCACGCACTGCTCACTCAGTTCCGGCACTCACAGTCCCGACGTTTTCAGCAGCAATCACTAAACATGGGGTGGAGCATTTTATCACCACTACCGGGGCGCCCGTTTTTGCAAGACCTCGGCGCTTGGACGCAGCTAAACTGGCCATAGCGCGCGAGGAGTTCGCTAACCTGGAGAGGTTAGGCATCATCAGACGCTCAAACAGCCCATGGGCTTCCCCGCTACACATGGTCCCTAAAGCTGAAGGTTCGGGTCGACCTTGCGGTGATTTCTGCAGGTTAAACAACGCTACAGCGCACGACCGTTACCCAATTCCCCACATTCAGGATTTTTCCATTCACCTCGCAAGAGTGCGCATTTTTTCTAAGATAGATTTGGTCCGTGGTTACCACCAAGTCCCAGTGCGCGCGATCTCCCTTTCGTGTTCTACCTGGACGATATGTTAGTAGCCAGCGCGTCCGAAGACGAACACGAAACCCACCTAACGACAGTTTTCTGAAGGTTGGAAGAGCACGGTTTAATAATCAACACTGCGAAATGTCAGTTCGGGGTGACGGGGATTGATTTTTTAGGGCACCGCGTCTCTCCCGAAGGAGCGGTTCCACTGCCTGACAAAGTGCGCGCAGTGACAGATTTTCCCCGACCGTAAACAGTCAGGGCGCTACAAGAATTTTTGGGAATGGTGAACTTTTATTTCCTTCTCCGCGCAGCGCAGCTCATGTAGCCATTGTACGCTGCGCTCAAAAAACAAAAACCCGCGAATAGAGTCGAATGGACCCTGGAACGAGAGCAGGCGTTCTCGGAAGTTAAAGCGGCCCTGGCAAACGCCACATTGTTGGCACATCCAGACCCAACAGCCCGCATAGCCCTCACCACTGACGCCTCAGATGTGGCCATAGGGGCGGTCGTGGAGCAGCGCGTCGCCGGGGCTTGGCAACCACTTGCCTTTTTCAGCAGAGCCTTGCGCGACAATGAACGTAAATACAGCGCGTTCGACGGAGAGTTGCTGGCTCTCCACCTGGCCATTCGCCATTTCCAGTTCTGGCTGGAAGGGCACAATTTTACGGCGTTCGTTGACCATAAGCCACTAACATTCGCGATGGCCAAAGTTTCAGAACCATGGTCGGGCCGGCAGCAGAGGCAGCTGGCCGGAATCTCAGAGTTTACTACCGATATTCAGCATGTGTCGGGCAAACTGAATGTAGTGGCAGACTCCCTCTCGCGCGCCGTTGTGGCCCCGGTCTGTGTAGGGATGGATTACGCAGCCATGGCTGCAGAGCAGGCTAGTGACGCGGACGTGCGCGCGCTCCAGTCTGGACCAGCAGGGTTAAGGCTGGAAAGTAGGACGCTGCTTAACGGCATTCCCCCCTTAATCTGCGACGTCTCCACGGGTCACCCACGGCCTGTGGTTCCAGCCGCGTGGCGACGCCGCGTGTTTGAGTCGGTTCACTCTTTGGCACACCCAGGGGTGCGCGCGTCAGTCAAAATGGTAGGAGAGAAATATGTGTGGCCGGGCCTTTGCAAACAAGTGAAAGAGTGGGCGGCAGCCTGCGTGGCGTGCCAACGAGCCAAAGTTCACAGACAAACGAAGGCTCCTTTGGAGCCATTTCGCATCCCGGCTAAGAGGTTCGACCATGTCCATGTGGACCTCGTAGGCCCCCTTCCGACATCACAGGGGTACATGCATCTCCTGACAATGGTGGACCGCACCACGCGCTGGCCAGAAGCGGTTCCGCTGGTGGCAACCACGGCCGAGGAGGTGGCGTGTGCGTTTTTAACAGCATGGGTGGCGCGTTTTGGAGTTCCGTCGGACATTACGTCCGACAGAGGCTCTCAATTTGTTTCTGAACTCTGGTCAACCATGGCCCACAGCCTAGGTGTCTTAATTCACCGCACAACCGCGTACAACCCGCAGGCTAATGGGTAATGCGAACGTTTTCATACGTCGTTAAAAGCGGCTCTGAGGGCTTCACTGATGGATGCAAATTGGGTAGACAGGCTACCATGGGTTTTATTGGGGTTACGTTCTGCGCCTAAAGAGGATCTGGAAGCTTCCCCGGCAGAACTCGTTTTTGCACAATCACTCCGGCTGCCTGGGGAGTTTCTGCCAGATAATCCTGCGCCGGGCAGCTCCCCGTCTCAGCTGCTGCAGCGTTGCATAGACTCAAGCACGCTGCCGGGCCCTGCCCACCACAGTTTTCCGCGCGTTTTTGTGCCTAAAGCTTTGAAAAACGCAGAGTTCGTGTTTGTCAGACATGACGCCCACCGCCCCCCACTGCGCCCACCTTATGATGGACCGTTTAGAGTGCTGGAAACAGGGGATAAGCATTTTTGCTAGACTTGGGGGGTAGGAGGGAAAAAATTGGCATAGACAGACTCAAACCTGCTTTCGTTGTGGCTGACGAGCAAGTGCTGTTGGCAAGGGCCCCTCTGCGTGGAAGACCCCCACGGGGCGCTCCCCAGAGAAAAGATTCTCCAGAGCACCCACACGGACAGTCAAAAAGTTTTCACCCCCAGACATCAGCCCCCCAGCATGGCAGCACCACGGAGGCAGCGAATCCTGGCTACAGCAGATACAGCAGAAGACTGAAGCCCAAGCAGCATGTGGACTGATGTTGATTGTTCTACAGCATGTGGACTGATGTTAATGGTTCTATCACAGCATGTGGACTGTTACCGTTTTGTCCTATCTAAGTTGCTGCAGGGGGTGGTGTGGCAACCTGGGGAGTGCATAATGGTTTACCACCTTAGACAGGAACAAAGGACGTGAAGTTAACCTTTTGTTTGTGAGAAGTTTCTAGATGCCCTAATAAGATAACAGGGAGGTGTTAAGGATGAATGGACTGACTGCAGTTGGATGGGGGGATTATCTTTTGTGTGTGAGAAGAGTCTAGAAGGATGTCATGTTATTTAAGGGAAGAGTTCCTACTTGTATGCCATTCTGTCTATGCTCCTTGTGTGAGTCGTGTAATAAACCGCCTGAACCAAATCTGCCTCATTATTTACACGCTCCACAAGGCATAACCTCCACACAGATGTGAGTAAGATTATACAATTCATTTTAAGCTCTTATGCAGGAAATAAAATAAGAATTATTTCAAAGCTATATCAGAAACTTACGGCAAACAAACATTCAAGTAACTATATAAAGGAGAAATGGGAGAAAGAGCTAAATTTAAACATAACAGAAGAAAACTGGCAAGAAATATGGAAAACACAACACACATCAACAAGTTCAAGGACATGGAGGGAATTTGGATGATTCCAAACCTGATTCGCTATTTCATTACACCACAGATCCAAAGAAAATACACAAATACCAAATCTATGTGCTGGAGGGGCTGTGGGGCTCAAAATGCAGACCACTCACATATGTTTTGGAAATGCAGCAAAATCTCATCATTCTGGAAATCTATACATGTGACAATACAGAGGATATTAGGCTATAATATACCAGTGAACTGTAACTTGATGTATTTATGTGATCTTAAAAGAGACAATGTAATACAGACTGAGGACAGATATTTAGTTAAAATCATGCTGATTGCATGTAAAAAAACAATCACAAGAAAATGGCAATCAGAAGTTCTTCCTGACCCAAGAGCAATGGACAGACATTGTTGAGGATATACGTTTAATGGAAAAACTAACATATCGACAAAGAATGCAAGAAGGACAATATGAAAAAAAAAATGGTGGAAATGGACACACTACAAAGTGCAACAACGAGACAGAAATTAAAAGAATAACCAAAGACACTGGAAAACCAGAAGAATTTAGAGATGGAAACTAAAAACTTGATGCTCCAACATTGGTCCCCCCCCCCCCCCTTTTCTCTCTTTTTTTTTTCTTCATCTCTTTCTTTTTAGCTGTATGGTTAGCTCCTTTTTTAAATATAGAGACTGTGATCTGAATGTAATATGTATGATGAAAAATGAATAAAAATCAAAGTTACAAAAAAAAAAAAAGCCTTGGTTAGTCAGCTCCACTGTTATGGACAATTTGATGCTCATATATGATTACCTCCGCCAGGCTGCAGGCCAGGAGGTTATGTTTTTTTGCCAGCGTTTGTCTGTTTGTCTGTCTGTCTGTTTGTTTGTCTGTCTGATGGTTAGCAAGATAACTCAAAAAGTTTTGGACGGATTTCGATGAAACTTTCAGGCGTTGTTGGAAATGGTACAAGGAAGAACTGACTCAATTTTGGGCATGATCCGGATCACCGTCTGGATACAGGAATATTTTAAATGATTCTTTAACATTGTGAGATATGGCCATTTTCAACATGTGTGCAGGGCAATGGAGGACGCTGGTCGTTGTGTCTGACGAACACAAACTCCGCGTTCTTCAAAGTTTTAGGTACAAAAGCACGCGGAGAAAACAGTGGTGGGCAGGGCCCGGCAGCGTGCCTGTGTTTGCGCTATGCTGCAAAAGCTGACACGGGCAGCTGTCCGGCGCGGGATTATTGGCAGAAATTCCCCGGCCAGCCATAGGGGGCTGCGCAAAAAAACAAGCTCTCTGCCGGGGAAGCTTCCAAATCCTCTTTTGCCGCGGAGTGCAAACCCCAATATAAAACCCACGGCAACCTATCTACCCAATTTGCATCCGTCAGTGAAGCCCCTCAGTGCTGCTTTCAGTGATCTATGAAAACGCTCGCAGCCTGGGACTTTGCAGATGGAGGACATGGACACAACACCAACACATCAGCTTATTACCCTCCGCCAAGGAGGTAATGCTTTTACTACTGAACCACTAATCCTATCATTGTGAATCCAATTGCTAGTCATACGTTTTCATGGTCAACGAATCTGAAAACTTACACACAAACACTGTATGGGGGGGAACTGTGGCGCTTGGTGGAGGTCTGCGCTCTCCGAGTGCTTTTCTAGTTTGTTTATCTGTCTTTAAGAATATGTTTAATGTCATCAGCATTTCCAAACCTCTGTCTGTAACGCACTTTTGAGAATGGACCTGTAGTATTTTTCCAGTTACACTTACTTACTGACATGAACTTACATGAGATATGAGTTGAGTACTTATTTATTTTATTTATTTATTTTCTATTCCATTGGTCTTATTCTTTTGTACACCTGCATTTTTTTTTGGCCAGTGGGAGCATCTTTAACAACAACCCAATTTCCAATTGAGATCAACATACAGTTGATGTGCACAGCCATTTTGGGGCGCAGGCAGTCAACCAAAAAAAAAAAAAAAAAATTCAAAAAAACACTCCTGAATAATTCATTCATTCATTCATCTTCTTCTGCTTAATCCTTTTCGGGTCACGGGGGGTGCTGGAGCCTATCCCAGCATCTTTGGGCGAGAAGCAGGGTACACCCTGGACAGATCGCCAGCCCATCGCAGGGCCAACACAGAGAGACAGACAACCATTCACTCTCACAGTCATACCTAAGGACAATTTAGAATCCCCAGTTTGATGCCAATTAACCTAACTTGCATGTTTTTGGATGTGGGAGGAAAACCGGAGAAAATCCCGGAGTAAACCCACGCAGACACAGGGAGAACATGCAAACTCCACACAGATCACTGTTGGTCGGGGGCTGGGATCGAACCCACGATCCCCCGGCCAAGGGTGAGTTACTGTGCTGCTGCAGTGCTAACCACTCTTTCACCGTGCCGCCACTCCTAAATAATGAAAAAGGAAATTTACATACAGTAGTGCAAATTTTACTATAGATGGTTTGGTATATCTATTTTATTTTATATACCTATACACTCGTGGGACATATTTAATGCCCCATAGTTTTTTTTTACACAATTATCAACTCACACAGAGTTATTAATTATAAAAGTCAATGATAAAAAATGGGCAGCTTGCATTCAAAAAAAATATGTTCAAATACGAAAAAAAAAACCCTGCAAAAATATGAAAAAGCATGTTTTTTCAATAAGTAAAAATATTAAATGTCATGGGGCGGAGCACAGTGGGGATAACCATGCTCAGTTTTCTGTTTATTTCTAGTTATTTTGCTGTACTTATCCTGTTTCAGTTTTATTATTGTATTTTGTGTATGGTTTTGTTTGTATGATGTTCTGAGTTTGGCCTTTGTCTCCGTTTTGAGTTGTCCTGTTATCATAGTCTTAGTTTGGTTAATATACTCTTGTTTATTTAGTCTATATATTAATGAATCATCTTGTATTTCAAAATTATATCGCTCTGTTTTGACATGAGTCTACTCTCGCTTTTTGCTTTCAGTTCTCCTTGGTAACATTGGTATTTATTAGTATTGTATTATTGGTGTCTCTTTGCTGTTGTATTTCTTCTTGTCCTCGCCTTGGTGGTTTGGTATTATTTCCTCCTTGTGTATTATTTGGTTTGAATCTCGTTTTGTAATAATTTCATATTTATAGTTAGTGTGGAGCGTGTAAATAATGAGGCTGATTTGGTTCAAAGCGGTTTTATTACACGACTCACACAAGGAGCATAGACAGAATGGCATACAAGTAGGAACTCTTCCCTTAAATAACATGACATCCTTCTAGACTCTTCTCACACACAAAAGATAATCCCCGTCTAGACTCTTCTCATACACAAAAGATAATCCCTCCGTCCGACTGCAGTCAGTCCATTCATCCTTGACACCTCCCTGTTATCTTACTAGGGCATCTAGAAACTTCTCACAAACAAAAGGTTAAATCGCGTCCTTTGTTCTGTCTAAGGTGGTAAACCATTATGCACTCCCCAGGTTGCCACACCACCCCTGCAGCAACTTAGATAGGACCAAAAGGTGTAACAGTCCACATGCTGTGATAAAAACCATTTACATCAGGTCCACATGCTGTAGAACAATCAACATCAGTCCGCATGCTGCTTGGGCTTCAGTCTTCTACCGTATCTGCTGTAGCCAGGATTCGCTGCCTCCGTGGCGCTGCATGCTGGGGGGCTGATGTCTGGGGGTTGAAAACTTTTTTGACTGTCCGTGTGGGTGCTCTGGAGAATCTTTTCTCTGGGAAGCGCCCCATGGGGGTCTTCCACGCAGAGGGGCCCTCGCCAACAGCACTTGCTCGTCAGCCACAACGAAAGCAGGTTTGAGTCTGTCTATGCCAATTTTTTCCCTCCTACCCCCCAAATCTAGCAAAAAATGCTTATCCCCTGTTTCCAGCACTCTAAACGGTCCATCATAAGGTGGGCGCAGTGGGGGGCGGTGGGCGTCGTGTCTGACAAACCACGAACTCTGCGTTTTTCAAAGCTTTAGGCACAAAAACGCGCGGAAAACCTGTGGTGGGCAGGGCCCGGGCAGCGTGCTTGAGTCTATGCAACGCTGCAGCAGCTGAGACGGGGAGCTGCCCGGCGCAGGATTATCTGGCAGAAACTCCCCAGGCAGCCAGAGTGGTTGTGCAAGAACGAGTTCTGCTGGGGAAGCTTCCAGATCCTCTTTAGGCGCAGAACGTAACCCCAATAAAACCCATGGTAGCCTGTCTACCCAATTTGCATCCGTCAGTGAAGCCCTCAGAGCCGCTTTTAACGACCTATGAAAACGTTCGCATAACCCCTTAGCCTGTGGGTTGTACGCGGGTTGTGCGGTGAATTGAGACACCTAGGCTGTGGGCCATGGTTGACCAGAGTCAGAAAACAAATTGAGAGCCTCTGTCGGACATAATGTCCCGACGGAACTCCAAAATGTGCCACCCATGCTGTTAAAAACGCGTGCGCCACCTCCTCGGCTGTGGTTGCCGCAGCGGAACCGCTTCTGGCCAGCGCGTGGTCCGGTCCCACCATTGTCAGGAGATGCGCCGTACCCCTGTGATAGCGGAAGGGGGCCTACGAGGGTCCACGTGGACATGGTCAAACCTCTTAGCCAGGATGCGAAACGGCTCCAAAGGAGCCTTCGTGTGTCTGTGAACCTTGGCTCGTTGGCACGCCACGCAGGCTGCCGCCCACTCTTCCACTTGTTTGCGAAGGCCCGGCCACACATATTTCTCTCCTACCATTTTGACTGACGCGCGCACCCCTGGGTGTGCCAAAGAGTGAACCGACTCAAACACGCGGCGTCACCACGTGGCCGGAACCACAGGCCGTGGGCGACCCGTGGAGACATCGCAGATTAAGGGGGGAATGCCAATAAGCAGCGTCCTCTTCTCCAGCCTTAACCCTGTTGGTCCAGACTGGAGCGTGCGCACGTCCGTGTCACTAGCCTAGTCCGTGGCCATGGCTGCATAATCCATCCCTACACAGACCGGGGCCACAACGGCGCATGAGAGGGCAGTCTGCCACTACATTCAGTTTGCCCGACACAATGCTGAATATCGGTAGTAAACTCTGAGATCGTGGCCAGCTGCCTCTGCTGCCGGCCCGACCAAGGTTCTGAAACTTTTGCCATCGCGAATGTTAGTGGCTTATGGTCAACGAACGCGGTAAAATGCGCCCTTCCAGCCAGAACTGGAAATGGCGAATGGCCAGGTGGAGAGCCAGCAACTCTCCGTCGACGCGCTGTATTTACGTTCATTGTCGCGCAAGGTTCTGCTGAAAAAGGGCAAGTGGCTGCCAAGCCCCGGCGACGCGCTGCTCCACGACAGCCCCTATGGCCAAATCTGAGGCTGTCAGTGGTGAGGGCTATGCGGGCTGTTGGGTCTGGATGTGCCAACCAATGCAGCGTTTGCCAGGGCCGCTTTAACTTCCGAGAACGCCTGCTCTCGTTCCGGGGTCCATTTGACCTTATTCGTGGGTTTCTGTTTTTTTGAGCACAGCATACAATGGCTGCATGAGCTGCGCTGCGCGGGGCAGGAAACGGTTATAAAAGTTCACCATTCCAAAAATTCTTGTAGAGCCCTGACCATTTACGGTCGGGGAAATCTGTCACTGCGCGCACTTGGTCAGGCAGCGGAACCGCTCCTTCGGGAGAGACGCGGTGCCCTAAAAAATCAATCCCCGTCACCCCAAACTGACATTTCGCTGGGTTGATTATTAAACCGTGCTCTTCCAACCTACAGAAAACCGTCGTGAGGTGGGTTTCATGTTCGAATTCGGACCCGCTGGCTACCAAAATATCGTCCAGGTAGACGAACACGAAAGGGAGCTCGTGCAGCACTGCATCCATCATGCATTGGAACATCTGTGCTGCCCCCGTTAAGCCCAAACGGCATGTGCAAGAACTCAAATAAACCAAACGGAGTTATTACCGCTGTTTTGGGTATGTCCTCAGCGCGCACTGGGACTTGGTCGTAACCACGGACCAAATCTATCTTAGAAAAAAATGCGCGCTCCTGCGAGGTGAGCGGAAAAATCCTGAATGTGGGGAACTGGGTAGCGGTCATGCGCTGTAGCATTGTTTAACCTGCAGAAATCGCCGCAAGGTCACCACAACCTTCAGCTTTAGGGACCATGTGTAGCGGGGAAGCCCATGGGCTGTTTGAGCGCCTGATGATGCCTAACCTCTTTAGGTTAGCGAAACTCCTCGCGCGCTATGGCCAGTTTAGCTGCGTCCAAGCGCCGAGGTCTTGCAAAAACGGGCGCCCGCCCGGTGGTGGTGATAAAATGCTCCACCCCATGTTTATGCGATAGCTGCTGAAAACGTCGGGACTGTGAGTGCTGGGAACTGAGCGAGCAGTGTGTGGAACTTACCGCATGCAGCTGTGACGTTTGGCTTGTGCTGTTGGCGGGTCACTCGAGCTGTACAGGGGAAGAGAGTCAAAAGACAGTGCATTAACCAGGCGCGCTGTTAGCCCCATTATCTACCAACAAACCATGTGCACATAGAAATCAGCCTCCAGTAAATGGTAATCCAATGCTGCTACAACAAAAGCCATTCAAATGTACGACCGTGTAGAGACAAGAGTAGAGTCCTCTCACCAAAGGTCTTAATGTCTGAGCCGTTTGCTGCTGCCATCTCGGGGCCGCTGGTTCCTGCCAGCCGGTCAGCGTAGGTCGGCCATATGAAACTCCTCTGTGCGCCGGTGTCCACGAGGAAATGCCTCCCCGAGCGTGCGTCCGTCAAATAGAGCAGCTTGTGTCTCCTCCCGAGGGTCGCGGCTTCTACCGACCCCCGGTCTTGGCGTCTCCCAAGTGCTTGAAACTGGCACGGTGGTATACATTTGCGTGCCCTCTCTGCAAAGCAGCGATGGTAGAAGCAAAGCGTGTCACCTCCACGTTCCTTGGCCCCCGCTGCTGCTGCCGTCGGTGGTTCTGCTGCTGCCGTCGGCGGCTCCTCGCCTCCTCGTGTCGACGTGCCGGGCTCCGTCGCTGCCGCAATGGTCACGAAAAGCCTTGGTGATGATGATGATCCGGTCTGCTCCCGGGCTAGCGCCACGATAGTCCCGTTTGGCCAGCAACGACAAATTGGCCAGGGCCGCTCTCGCCGCTGTCGGAAGGTTCCTGAGGAAAATGTGGGTGAAGATGAAGTGGTCGTCGTCCGTGCCCTTTAACCTCAGCATCTTCTCCATCATGTCCACGGCCAAACCGTCTCCCAACTCGGTCCGCATCAGAAGCTTCTCTGCTCTCTCACCATCCGAGGGCGTGTAGTGCTGGATGAGGGCAGCCTTCAGCGCGTCATATTTGCCGTCGGCTGGTGGCTGATCGAGCAGGCTCTCGATGTGCTGAGCCGTGCTGGCATCGAGCACTGCGACCACATAGTAGAATTTCGTATCATCCGCCGATATCCCTCGGAGGGCGAACTGCGCCTCGGTTAGGTGGAACCAGGAGCGCGGGTTGTGCTGCCAAAAATCAGGTAGTTTGATCGCTACAGCACACGCGAAGCTGGGGGTTCCAGTCGAGGTTGGCTCCGGGGATCTTCCGTCATATTCCATGATTCGTCTTGGGTCACCAGTGTGGAGCGTGTAAATAAGGAGACTGATTTGGTTCAAGCGGTTTATTATACGACTCACACAAGGAGCATAGACAGAATAGCATACAAGTAGGAACTCTTCCCTTAAATAACATGACATCCTTCTAGACTCTTCTCACACACAAAAGATAATCCCCGTCTAGACTCTTCTCACACACAAAAGATAATCCCCCCGTCCCACTGCAGTCAGTCCATTCATCCTTGACACCTCCCTGTTATCTTACTAGGGCATCTAGAAACTTCTCACACACAAAAGGTTATCTTTGCGTCCTTTGTTCCTGTCTAAGGTGGTAAACCATTATGCACTCCCCAGGTTGCCACATTAGTCACTTTTAGCATTATTCCTCTTGTGCTTCTATTTTGATAAGGTTCTTTGTTTACTTCCTTTTCGAGTTCAGTTCACGGTCTGTCACAGCTGTTATTTGAGTTCATTATCCTTGCTCCTGTTACCCTCACCTGTTTATCATTTGGTTTTAGCATTTGCTCCTCCGAGGTCTTTTCAAAATCGGATGGCAGGAACAAACAATCCAAAGCAAACAAAGAAAAAAAACTAATTCCAATAAAACCTTCTCAAATTTCCCGCGAGCCATCAAGTCACATGATGTGACGGAACATAACGAGGCCTCGATTGCTACGGTCACGTGACTGTGGGTGCGCTGAAACCAGCGCTCGATGCACTGCTCATGATGCAAAAAAAAATTGCAAGGGACATTGGACAGCTCCTATTACTATAATACAAAAAAGACTATCACAGAATTGTTGTGCTGTTTCTCTCTTTTAATATACCCCTTTTTTCTTGTTAATTGGAATGTGAAGTTTGACTGATTGTATATTTTTTGTGAAGGTTCTGATCTTGTAACCTTTATCCTCATCGAGAGTTTGCATGTTGTATTTTGTTCTATTAAATTAAAAAAAAAAACTGCTCATGACACTTCCGTTTTATATTGTCCGAATCAGTGTTGAGTGGGCGGTGTCAAGCGTAACATCACTTTCCTTACCCCTATGAATTGGGACACCCCTTCATGGCTGCACATGGCCAAAGTGGCTGTAGAGTGTAGTCTTATCAGCCACTGCTGAAATTCATCAGCCGTTGACTGGTGTTAATGTCAAGTCCTGCACACACACACACACACACACACACACACACACACACACACCCTCTCTCTCTCTCTCTCTCTCTCTCTCTCTCTCTCTCGCTCTCACTCTCTCTCACACAGAGGTTTTGTTCACTGAAAATTGTCCTTCCACAGAATTTTTCCAGCAATGACTACAAATTCTGAAAGCTGTCTATCATTTGACAGATTATATGGAGGGTGATCTAATTAAAGTCAATTAAAATGATAGATAACCGACTGACAGAATTTTTACAAGCCTGTCTGAGAAAATGACAACAAGGAGTGTAGTGCAACCTGTGATATAGAGCAGTGTCTCCCAACCTGGGGTCCACACATGAGGAATTTATTCATCACTGTTGAATGACATCAAATAAAGTGAGAGGACGGTGTGGTGGACACAATACATATGGCACTCCACCCAGTACAGGGGGTTGGTGGGGGAGGCTAGTTAAGATATGCAAATGGGAAAAAGGTGAGAGGAGCCAAACAAAGAAAGATGTGCCTTTTGCCACTGCAGTGCCAGGTTCACACCTGAGGATGCAGGGGTGTGAATGTATTGTATCAAGACCTGCTCTGTGACCTGCTCTGTGGGAGTGTCAATGTTGTGGTGACACTAGGCACTGGGGGTGAACATTATCTCACACCCAGAAGCAAACAGAGGGGCTGATCAATGGACTGAGGGAGGTAGCACCCCACAGGGGTAATTAGACCAGACTTTAAGGCACCTTTGCCTCCTGCTGCTCTAAGCTATGGCGCAGGGAGGAGAATGTATTGTTATGAAAGTAACATGAGTTATGATAATCGTGCCACACAGGGCCTTTGTCAAACCCCCTGTAAAAGGTGCCAGCCCCCAGTTCCTAAGCGCAGGTCAATAAAGCTATTTAAAAGAACACAAAGGAACTGAAGGAAAAGGCTTACTGGCTTCAGGCTTTGCCAGACACACGGCCCCAGCATCCACGCTGGGGTCATAGGCTGTATACTTATGTTAGAGGGTTTAATAAAGAATCTGTGTCAACCTACGCTCGTGCCTCGCCTCCACATCCTTCCCTTTCACCTTCTACAATGTTATGTTAATGTGTGTACATGCGTTTCAGTCTGTATGTTAATGTGTTTACCCTGTGTGTGGGAGGCGGGAATGAAAGTGTATGAAGAAGTTCGCTCAGGCACTCAGTGTTATTCTGTTCTATTCTGTGTTGGAGGGGAAATAAAGTTCTGTGTCGTGCAGCTCGCTGTCTCATCTGATTCCATCCTCCACAATGGCTGAGGAACGTAAATGTGTGGAGGACCCCGTGGAGTTAAAAAAAGAAAAAAGACAATATATTGACAGTTACCTGAACCATGGATTTATAGAAGTACAAGACTGTTTTCGGCCAGAATTTGTTATTTGTGATGAGCAGCATAACTGGGGGACACATTCGCTCTTTTCAGCAAAACAAACAAGTGAATGTAGGGACGTGAATCAAACGTCCTACAATGCAAAGATGCACTGGATGCTTTTGTGCGAAAACTGAAGTACAGGGTCGCTAAAATGTCGAAAGGGGAGTTGTGCAGTTTCCACTTCTGCAGAAGTAGTCTGGTGGCACCGTGCGTTCAAGAAGGATTCTTCCTTTTTGAACCTCCATTGTCCTCATTCACTAAAGGTATAGTTACCATAGTGTCCCATTAGTTTATGAAGTCTTTGATATGAGGATTTAAGCATTCTCTCTTTTGCTAGTTTGGAACCAGATTTGATGAGTGAGGGAAACTGCATGCACTTAGCCACAGGTGTCAACATCAAGGCCTGATTTTTCCTCCCCAATCTTGTAAATGTGGAACTTTTTTCTGAGTCTTTTAAATTTTCAAGTTTTTTTTCCTAAAATTTTCTGCCTTCATAATTTACAACATTTTACTTTTTTTTTTTTTTTACAACTGAAACGCAAAGAATACATGACCCCTGCTATTAACTTGTCACTGGCAAAATGTATTGTCCTACTGGACCTAATAGAGACCATAATGTAGAGAATTACCATCATTTTTTCCATGTTATAAAATTAGCAAGTGTGTATGAATCTGTTCATAGAGCACTTCTGCAGCTGTCAAGCAGGTTACAACACCTGCCGCTTCATTTTTCAGATTACAAAGTTATGCCTGTCTTTGTCATGGGAGTTAATGGTTATGGCTTGAAAAAAAAAAAAACATAAGCAGAACTGCTAGAGCTACAACTTTAAACTGTATGATTTGTAATTACTATTATTATTTTACTTTATTAATCCCAGAGGAAAATTCAAGGGCATCCACAATGCAGTGCCAATCCCTTCACTATTGACGTAAGGCCACTTTAGAGTTTCAGTGAACCTAACTGCATGTTTTTGGAATGTGGGAGGAAACCAGAGCCCCCAAAGTAAATCCACGCATGCATGGGAGGAACATGCAAACTCCACACAGATAGGCCCTGTTCACTAGAGGAATTGAACCCATGACTTTTTGAGGGTGAGGCAATAAAGCTAACCACTACATCAGTTTTATTTCAGAAAACATGTTAAAATTAAGCAATATTACATGAGCATAAGTTATGATATCGTGAATATACGAACTCCAGGTGTGATACGGCACAGAGGGCATAATTATTGTGGATTATAGTAACTCCTGGAATCCCTATTGGTCAATCAAATTGCTCGGTCGGAACTAACTGTTGTATAATAAATATTTACATTAGTGGTGTTGGTCGATTAAAATTTTTTTTAATCGCAATTAATCTTTTAAGCCACACTCCCTTTCAATATGGAAGGACTTCACTCTTGAAGAAGTATTGAATTTATTTATTTTTTTATTTATTTCGGATAGTACAGTACAGGTTAAAAGAAACTGTATAGTATAACAACAAGGTCAAATTAGACAAAGACTCCTCTTATTATACAATTCCACGTGAGTTATCCGAAATGGGTGATGGCTGAAGCCGCAGCTTATATTGCCCACCCATATTCCATCAAGAATTCAGAAGAGAAAAAGAGAAAACAAGACAAGAGCGATTACAATTTAAAACGAAGCTAAGACAAAATATGACTGAGAGAAAAAAAGAAAACTAAGCTAGGCTAAGTTAAGCGGTTACTATTCAAAAACAAATCTAAGACAAGATGTCACAGAGAAAAAAAAAAAAACTAAGCCACAACACAACACAGGCTGGATATGTCAATCCTTATGTGAGTTTACATGTCGTCTTGTAAATATGTTTGGAGTATTTCTTCCTTTAGTTTTTGTTTAAATTGTCCAAGCGTTGTACATGATTTTAATTCAGGTCCAAAATCGTTCCATAGTCTGACTCCTTGCACTGAAATACAGTGTTGCTTGGTGGTTGTTCTCACTGAAGGCTTTTGAAATATACATGTTCCTCTGAAGTGATATCGTTTCTCCCTTGTTTGGAACAACTTTTGGATATTTGCGGGCAGTGATAAATTCTTCACTTTGAACATTATTATTGCGGTTTTAAAGTCAACCAGATCTTTCAACTTGAGAGTTTTTTGTTTAAGAAAAAGTGGGTTTGTTGATTCTCTGTAAGCTGCTTTGTTTATTATTCTAATAGCTCTCTTTTGAAGCATAAAGAGTGGATATATGTTTGGGGTTTTTTTTGTTTTTTTTATTTAAGTTTTTGTAAAGGGTATACAGGTCGTTACAGCAATGCATTGTTTACATTTTCATCACATGTTCCCTTATTTTCTGATATCTGACAACATTGGAAGATTAATTCTTACAACACCCCCTTTTTTTTTTTTAAAGTGAAAAAAAGTAAAATTAAAGAGAAAAACAAAACAAAAACAAAAAACAAAAAAAACCAAACAAACCAGCAAAAAACAAACAAAAAGAAAAAGTAAGTAAATAAAGGCAAAAGAGCATCTGAGTAGTGTTGGAACAAAGAGCGGAACCATTATTGAAATGGTATTTGTCAAAGATTAGATCTAATGGAAGACACATATGCGATCCAGGGTTGCCAAAAGTTCATGAACCCATCCATGTCCTGTCTCAGTGCGAATGTCAACTTTTCCATCGAGTAAATGTCTTGGATCACGTTAATCCAATCTTCAGGTGTAGGACAGTCCTTCAACATCCATTTTTTAGTTAGAGCTTTTTGCTTGCCAATATTAAAACATTGAATAAGTATTTTTCTCCTCGTCTTTCCAGTGAGTCCGGTAGTAAACCCAAATACAAAGTTACAAAAGAAAAGGGAACTGTTATTTTGAATATTTTCCCCAATATTGTCTGTACATTGGTCCAATATTGGTGGATAACTGGGCATGACCAAAACACATGAAAATGATTTGCAGTCTTTTCACCACACAAGCGCCAACAGTTCAATCCCTTATGGGTAAATTTGTTTTGTGCAGGTGTTCTGAAAAATCTTACCAAGTTTTTCCATCCAAATTCTCTCCACTGCAGGGATGAGGTACTTTTTCCATTGCTGTTTATTTAGCTTTTCCCATATTTCCAGTTGTAAAGTGAAATTCCCTCTTTTTCCCATCTCTCTTTTATATAAGATGTGTTGTCTCCTTTTAAGTCTTGAAGACCTTGGTATATTTTAGAAATGTATCTGATCCCTGGGATCCCTTTATATGCCATTAAGAAGACCTTCAGAACACCTGGCTGGGCCCTTTCCAAAACCTCCTTTTTAAGTATATTGTTTATGTGGTGTCTAAGCTGGAAGAACCTGTAAAGGTCTTGATTTATTAGGCCTTGTTTTTTCAAATCTTCAAAACTTCTTAAGATTTGCCCTTTAAAAAAATCGTAATATTTTATCAGCCCTTTCTCCTTCCACTTTTTAAATCTGGTGTCTGTTTTATTAGGAGTAAAGTCCTGATCATAGGCAATCCATTGCAGAAGTCGATAGGGCTCTTTAGTTTGATTCTCTCTGACTATCTTAAACCAAATTTTTAGCGGGGTCTCTATCCACGGGTTAGTGTTATTCAAAAGCTTAGGTAAGGCATTGTTCCCTATTATCGCCTGTAGGGGGATGTCACTTGTTATTTGGCATTCGATCTCCTTCCATTGTGCAGTGTAGACTGGGTTACATATCTCTACTAAAGTTTTAATTTGTGCGGCTTTAAAGTAGTCCCTGATATTTGGCAGCGCGAGCCCCACCTTTGTCTTTGTTTAGCTGTAGGGTTCTATATCTGATTCTAGGTCTCTTGCCCTGCCATATGAATCTTGAGATCCTTCTGTCCAGCTCCCTGCCATGTTTTTTTGGGAGGTTCTACCGGTATTGTTTGGAAAAGGTATAGAAGACGTGGAAGTATATTCATTTTGACTGCTTCAATTCTTTGTGCAGTACCCAAGAATGGTATCATATTCCATCTTGCTAGGTCAGATTTTATTTTTGTCACCAGTTAGATCATAGTTTAGTGATATAATTTTGTTGAGTTGTTTCGGGATATTGACCCCAGATATTTCATAGATTCCGACTCCCAGTTAGTTTTGAGTTTGCTCAGTGAATAATGATTTGGGTCATAGTTGAATGTTAAAACTTGGGTTTTATGCATGTTAATTTGTACCCCGATAAATCTCCATACTCGGAAAAAACTGAGGTTAGTTCTGGTAAAGAAGTGTCGGCTGCCCTAGGTATATTAAAATGTCATCAGCAAAGAGTGCTATTTTATGTTTCCTTCTGACAAGTGTAATACCTTGAATTTTTGACTTTTGTCTTATCATTGGCTCAGTGGTTCTATGAAGATTGCAAAGAGCAGTGGAGACAAGCGGGGGCAGCCCTGACGACATCCTCTTTCCAGTTCAAAAGATGATGATAAAATTACCGTTAATCCTTATTTTAGCTGTTGGTTTTTATATAATGCCTGTATAGTTCTAATGAAGTGTCTATGAAAATTGAAACTGGATAAGATTCTATATAGAAAGACCAGGTCAACCGAATCGAATGCTTTTTCAGCATCTAATCCCAATATGACTGCATTTAAGTTATATTTTTTTATATGATGAATTATGTGTAAAGTGCGTCGAATGTTGTCTTGTGTCTGTCTTTGTCTTATAAAACCTGTTTGTCTAAATGAATTAGGTCTGTCAGTATATTTTCTAACCTTTTGGCAAGGATAATGGTAAAAAGCTTATAGTCCTGATTTAGTACACTGATTGGTCTGTAGTTGGAGCACTCTAGTTTATCCTTTTCAGGTTTAGGTATAACTGCAATGACCCTTCTCTCCAGGAGTGGGGATTTCCCCTGTGTGGAGGACATAATTAAATGTTTTCAGGAGGAGAGGAGATAGTTGCAGTTTAAAGGTTTTGTACACTCTGCTGTATAGCCATCAGTCCTGGGGATTTGTTAGCTTTAAGTTTCATAATTGCTTTTTCCAATTCTTTAGGATGTATTTCTGACAGTAGTGTTTTATTTTGTGACTCCGTAAGTTGGGGAATGTTTAATGTGTTTAGGAATGCCTCGGATGGTTTTTATGTTTTTGTGGGAGTATAAGTTCTTATAGTAATTCTCGAAGCTTTTAAGAATATCCTGAATTCTGAATTTTATTTCCTTTGATACTGGGTCTCTGATTTTGTAGATTGCTCTTTCTGTTTGATGTTTCCTCAATTTATAGGCTAGCAATTTTGCCGATTTACTGCCTGCTTCATAGTATTTTTGTTTCAAAAATGTAAGTTTCTTCTTGGATTTCTATTGTGTAGATCTCATTTATTTGGTTTTTAATTTCCTTAATCTTGAGCGAGTCAGTAGAATGAGTGTGCCTTTGTGTTCTTTTTCTAGGTTCCTAAGTTCTGACTCTAATGTGGATAGTTTTTCTTGTCTTAGTTCTTTTGGGTTGCCAGTTTTGCAATAATCTTTCCTCTTATTACAGCTTTGCATGCATCCCACAGTATTAAGGGGATACTTCTCCATTATCATTATCTTCCAAATATCTGAGAATATCTGATTCCAATTCATCTTTTCATGGTCCTTTCAGGACATTTGAATTTAACCTCCAAGAAAATGTATTATTTGTGTATTTTGGATATTTAAGTCCATGTAGATCGGACTGTGGTCAGAGAGATCCATCAGTCCTATTTTACATGATTTTACTCTTCCAATGTCTCTATTAAACATAAAAAAAATAGTCAATCCTTGAGTAAGATGAATGTGGAGTTGAGTAAAATATATAGTCTTTTACACTGGGGTTGAGTTCCCTCCACACGTCACAGATTCCCATTTCTTTTAGTAGCATCGAGTCTTCCTGTTTTGGGTGTTATTTTGATGTGGAGAATTACAGAAGCATCCAGTATGGATTCAGTCTAAGATTGAAGTCCCACCAATATCACTAACCTTGAGCTTTAGTTATCATTAGGTCGAATACATTTTTATAAAATTTCCAGTAGCCCCTGGGGGAGCATACACATTCAGCAGGGTGATATCTTCTCCTCTAGCCGCCCAGTTACCAAACTGTATCTCCCTTCTTTATCTTTGTGTTCTGATTTTTTTTCAAATGTAATTTTGGTTGATATCAATGTCGCTACTCCCCTCCTCCTCCCTGACTTATATGAAGATGAAGAGATCATTTTAAACCCTTGTCTACTGAGTTTATTGTGTTCCACGTCTGTTAGGTGGGTTTCTTGTAAAAATATTATTCCTGCTTTGTCTTTTTCATTTTGCCTAGAATCTTGGATCTTTAACTGGATTCAGGATTCCTTTTACATTATATGAAATTATTTTGGTTCACCCTGTTTCTCCATTGTGTTGTTTTGTTTAGTATAACTGTGTGGTGGCCCTCATTTGTGCTACTCAGAAACTGAAAGAACATTAAAAACAAGAAAAACATTAAGAACAATAGTGTATAAAACTTTAAAACAAAAAGCTGTCAGAAGAACTTCCTGAGCTGAGGTCTTTTTAAAGACCCTGGAAGAGCCTTGATGGGGTGAAGGCCCTGAGGGAAATTCCTCAAACTCTGTTACGTGTTGAGGGCCCTCTGTTACCTCTGTAAGCTGCCCCATGCTTTTAACGTGAGTTTCAGAACCCAATCCAAACTTGTAATGATTTTTTTTTTTTCCTTTTATGCCTAAACCCTGTGAAATTGTGTGCACCCTCCCACCCCCATCACATCAAACATTCACGCAAAAACAGTATTTGTTAGTATGAGGAGAACATGTGGATTATTGTCACATTTCTATTTTAACAAGTTTTTTTTTTTTTTTTTTTTTTATTACAAAGACTTATTTGTTTCAAATATTATGACTGTTCCATGAAATGTTTTACCACATGCTGAATACGCATCTCCTTTAATGTTTGTTACCTTGTATGAGGGGGGTTGGATGTGCGGATTGATTCAAGAGAAAAAAAAAAAAAAAAAAAGGTCGCTATTCCAACCTGAAAACGGATAGGTTATCCGCGACGCTCTGGCGCTGGGTTTCCCCGCTGCTGGTCCGTGGATTTTGAAGGTCCTTTGTGTTGACCATGCGTTGCGCTTTGATCTTCTCACTCGGGTCTGAGCTGCGGGTTTAAGTACCGTTACCCGGGGAGCCCTCTTTTCGCCATGTCAGCTGTTGCTTCTTCGCCGCCGAATTATAGAGACATGTGTCTTCTCGCCGTATAGACCCTTAACTTCGCAGGAAATGGAGTCTGAAAGCGCAATTTCTTCTCTCTTAACACCTTTTTTGCGTCATTGTATTCCCTGCGCTTTTTAAGGACCTCCGGGGCCGTAATCGTGTTCCACGCAGACTTTTCTCTCCTGGTGCATAAATCCTTTTTTTCTGCCAGGGCCAGTCTTACAACCCTCTTGTTTTATTTGAAATTGGAAAATCTTACAACACCGAACGTGGGGGGCGCTTCCGCGCCGGCCTAGCGGCTAATGAACGATGTGCCTTTTCTATCTTCAATTCGGTGGTTTGTGGAATATCCAATTTCCTCTCTTAGTAAGGATTCCATGCATTCTGCCATTGAGGTTAAAACCCGTTTTCGGCTCCCTTCTATCAGACCTTGAATTCTTATGTTGTCCTCTTCTTTGTCTTCCTTCTTGGTTGGCTAGCTTAGCTCCTATAGATGCTTGTCTTTTGCGTAGGTCCAGCACAGAATCTTCGAGCACTTTTATTCGTTCCTCTGTTTCCAAGATTCGGTTCTCGGCCTGGTCCACTCTGCTGTTTGTCCTTTCTCAATTCTCTCTGAATTCCCGAAATTCGGCCGTAACTTCTCAGCGAAATCGTCGTAGCTCCTCAAATAGTGATTTCAGGCCTAACCTTTTTGTTAGCTATCACCAGTCCTCGTCTTCTGAACGGAGATCTTCCAGTTCAGCTTCTCGGCCCGATACGTGTCCTGGCCTGGAGAATTTCAGTTTCTTCTGTTTTTCCCTTTAGACATGATGATTTTGTCTTTTGATTTCCACTCCCTCCAAAAATCCCGTTAAGTTTGATTTTCAAGGTGTTATACTGGATTGGGTCTGAGAGCTTCAGTGTTAAGCTGCAGTTGCCATGGCGTCCAGCGATATTATGTTTGTTTTATATGTATTTCCCCATACTTCATTACAAGTAAAGGAGTTGTAGTTGCAGAAGGCCTCGGGAAGGATCTGCTCCAGGACCATCAGGTACCACTTATAAAATCTATTAAAAGCTGTCCCTGCTTGTTTGAGAAGGCTGGCAAAAACTGTTACGAGTTCTTTGAAGAAGAACAAGAGCCCTGGATTTGGACACTGGCATGAGGGCTGCTTTGTTCCTAATGAATTAAATTCATCTGGGACTTGACCAGTTTTGAGAGATTTCCCTCCTAGATGTTGAAGGGAAGATATTCTGGTCGATCATTGCTAAGCGGGTAACATCATATCTACTTACTAATAAGTTTGTTGGCACAAGTGTCCAAAAGGAGCATCCCGCGGATACTCGGTTGCTTGGGGCATACGTCAGTGATTAGCCAAGTCATTAAAGAGTCAAAAAGAATAACACCACCCCTCTCTGTTGTCTGGTTAGACCTTGCCAAAGCTTATCCAAGTGTACCCCACCAACTGGTCCGTAGAGCATTGGAATACTACCAAGTACCATCAGAGGTGATTAAGCTTGTGATGTCTATATGAATTTCCCTGAGGATGAGGTTTACTGTTGGAGATTTCACTACTGAAATGGCAGAGACTCGAAAAAGGCATCATGGCAGGGTGCACAATATCTGTGGCTTCGTTTGTGGCTGCTATGAATTTGTTATTGAAGTAGAGGGATATAATGCCGAGGCCCAAAAGCAGATGATGGCACTAATCATCCAGCGTGTAGAGCCTTTATGGATGATATTGTAGCACCTTGGGAGAGTCAGATTTCTAGCATCTCAGACGAGAGACAGTGAATAAGCATGGGAGACAAAAGAGCAGGAGTCTCCTGGTGAGAGAGCGAGAAGGAGTCAAGGATGTAGGGGGTTGAATGCAGTGTGATGCAAATGTCCTGTTGTGTGTGGTGTAAGCCGTGAAACTTAAGAGGAGAGTCTCTGGTAAAAAGTTCAGCTGTTCTGTGCTTGTGAGATGTGAGTGTGAAATAAATCATTTTGAAATGAATCTGCCTGTGATTTTACACACTCCACAATATAATCATTATGACTCCATCAGTGCAAGGAATGCGTTGGATCCTAGGCTCATTGGAGAAGATGGCAGCTTGGTCACGAATGTAGTTTAATCTAGGATAGTCTAGGAGTCTGAGCATTATGAAAGGAAAGCTGATGGAACGCACCTTCAGCATCGAAGGGTTTGTAATCCCATCAATTCAAGAACAGGGAGTACGATGCCTGGGAAAGTTCTATGATTGTACCTTGAATGATAGGGGGAATTTAAACCAGACCATGGTTAGTTTGTGTAGCTGGCTTAAGACAATTGACAGAAGCCACTTGCTTGGGAGGTTTAAGGTATGGTGCTTTCAGTATGGCATCATACCCAGGTTTGCAATGGCCATTCCTGCTATATGATTTTGCTGTCACCAGAGTGAAGCAATGGAGAGACTCTGTAGCAAATTTATTCATAGATGGCTAGGAGTTCCCCCATCCTTCAGTTCAGTCAATCTCTACAGCTACTTAAAACTTCCAAGCTTTGCCTACCAATCTCATTGTGTGGTGGAGGAGCTCAAGGTCACTAGGCAGGGTCTGTCTGTTCTTTGCTCAATTCTGACAATAAGAAGGTCAGGCATTCCAACACAGCCATTAAGTGCGGTAGGAAATGGAGACCCCAGGAAGCTGTCAGGGAAGAAGAAGCATACTGGAGACATGATGAAATTGTCAGCATTGCTTGTTAGGGACAAACTGCGGGCTAGGAAATTACAACGGTAAAAGGTGAGCAAAGCTGACACCAAAAGCAGGAGAAGACTCATTATACAGAGGATCAGAGATGGCAGCGGAGGAGGACCGCTGTGTGAAAGCCTGCAGGGCTCGCTCTCAAGGGGCAGTGGATGCAGTGGAACCATGCACCTCAACGATCACGTCCTGGAATGATATCTGGGCACGGACCAGGGCAAGTTGGCTTTTACTTCTCTGTGCAGGACTGATCTTTTACAAACACAAAGTAATTAAAACTTCGGTACAAAGATGAGGATGCATCTTGTAAGCTGTGGCAGTATGACCCTAGTACTTTGAACACATTTTGACCGGGTGTTCTAGAGCACTTGGAGAAGGGCGTTACCGGTGGAGACATGATAAAGTCCTTGCAGAAATGGCAAGGTGGGTTGAATTCCAGAGGATTAGAGCCAATAACCATCAGGCAACACCATTTCGGGTCATAAGCTTTCAAAAGGCAGGAATAAATCTCTGAAGGCAAAAACAACTGCCAGAAACGTGCTCCTCTGTTTTGCATTAAAACATCAGGACTGGGAGATGCACATTGACCTAAAAAAGAAGCTTGTCTTCCCAGAAGAAGTAGGAACAACAACACTCTGCCTGGACATGATTCTTTGCTCTCAGAGTGCAAAATCCATTGTAATAGTTGAGCTTACAGTGCCTTGGGAGGACAGGCTGGCCATATCTCACGAGCTCAAGAAGGAAAATATCAGGACCTAGTTGATGAGGCTTTATTAAAGGGTGGCCACACTACTTTATTCCCTGTCGAGGTTGGCTGGTCGTGGGTTTCCAGCTGCATCTTTGTACCATTTTTTACACAAGATAGGTCTGGAACCTAAACATTTAAGGAAAGCATTGGGGACATAGCCTCAGTGGCCGAGGCTAGTTCAAAGTGGTTGTGGCTCACAAGATACCGTGGTTGGAACTCTTCTGCATGTGAAGATTAATCTTTGCTGCCCCACTCAGGCAAGGCGTACAGGTTCAGGGGCAAAATACCTATGACCCTGAGACACCTGCTGATGATGCCAGGAGGGATCCTCTAATGAAGTTCTGACTACCCAGCACCAGTACTGTTAAGAGGAGAAACTGATGTTTCATCTATTTTGCTTCTGCAGTTTCTGCTTGTAGCAAAATTATCTCTGATGTTTATTTCACCTTGGAATGTTGAGTTAATTGCGATTAATAACATGTTAATCGCAATGTTTTTTCCATACAGATACAGTGTACCTAAAGTCTGTAATTTTTCAAGTTTGTTATACTGTTATGAACATGGGAGTGGACAAATATACTTGCTGTCTTCACCCGCAGGTTTATTAAAGCTCTCAACATATCCAAAAATGACAAAAACTTTCCAGAATATTCTCCAGAAAATTCTCAAAAGTAGACTGCATGTGCAAACAACAGAATGCCAGGGCTCATTAATGTCACTGCAACACAACTTAGCATCCAACCAGCCAGCAGCCACAAATGGAGCATGGTCTTTCTCCCATAGCAAACATCCACAACTTTTAAGCAGCTTAACACAAAATCAGGGACCTTGTGTGTCACACCTGACACAATTTCCCTTTTTGCAGAAAAATTTCAAACATAAACAAACAACTATCTCACCTGTGATGACATCCCACCATGCTGCAAAAATGGTGGGGGAGTGAATGGACATTACAAACCACAGCTTGAGAATTTTTTTAGGACTGGTACTCACCTATCAACAGTTGGATCCAAAGCTGTGATCATGAAAAACAGGAGAATTTCTGTCTGTGTCAGCTGCTGGAGGTCAGCTACAACCTAGCATGTATCTATAGCCAGCTAGCCAGCTTCCACAGAAGAAGAACAACCCAACATCCAGGCAAAGTTTTGGAGGAGGCTGTAACAATTATCCAGGTGAGAGCTCTGACAGATAATGTTGTAAACGTAAATATGACAGCACTTTGGGGATTTCCATGGCTGTAATCCAGCTTGTTTGACTTCGCAATGTCTGCATGGCATGCACAGTGTCTGTGGCCAGAACGGCTTTGGTCCGGAGAACCACTAGGCCAAAAAGTACTGTTTGCACTTTCTGCCGTTAACTGCCGTTAACCACGATCACAAAATCTGTCAATGTTAACAGGGGCAAAGCATTAACGGATGATTAATGCGATAATGCCAACACTACTAATTTACATACATTCTATCTGTGACCAAGGGGATAGGATGTTAAGTTAACCCCTTGCACTCTGGTCAATTTCCCTAAAAACGCCAAAAAATAATGTACCCAAAGTAAATCAAAAGCTGTTCTTCAACCCTTTGCAGCATCTTCATGGGGTTGGTCTCATTTAAAAGAAAACACTATGAATTTTTTGGCAAAACAGTCCATAATCTCTCTAAGTGCTCCGGGCCACTGAGTAACAGTCATCTAAACATACTGACTTGAAGAAAATAATTTCGCCGTGGGTGTTTTTTTGGATACAAATGCTTGCAAATAAAACACAGCTGTGAGATCCGGGCTGGAAAATGCAACAGAATGTAGAACCAAGTGTTATCCAGCTGAGGTCAAATTTTTGTAACAATACCACAAAAAAATGAATATATTACACAGCTTTTTTCTCAAGGTTGTTCCCAGGCGTTTTTTGAACTGTGCCAAATGGCACAGTTTGGAAAAACGTCTGTAACTTTTGAATGATTCAATATAGAAGCTTCATCTTGGGCTCTAATGAAAGGTGACACTCAGGGCTGTGTGTGTGTGTGTGTGGGGGGGTGTTTATTCATTCATTCATGAATGAATGAACAAAAAAGCCCCACAACAAACAATTTTAATATGACCCTTCTCTCTTACCTCTGGTTTTTCTCCCATCTCTTTGTCTTTGTATACCCTGGTTGATGGAGCCTTGAGTATTCTTATCATGTTTATAGTCAGCATCATATGTGCCTGTGTTTGTGTCTATGTTGAATGTAATTTGTGGCTTGTAAATATGGATGTCACCAGACTGCAAAACAAATCTACCTACGGGTACAAATAAAGTAACCTGAACCTGAACCTGAACCCACACACAAAGAAGCATGCCACGTAAAAAATGTGTGGCTTTTTTTTTACAAGAAAAAATAACCTACAGTGCACTAAAAATTATTCTAAAATATCTGTAATGTAAAAGATAACAACTCCCCCCCCCCCACTACAGAGGATGGACATCGCCCATCGCCACATGACGGAACAGTCACGTGGTGATGTGGCAACCGCGGCGCACAGTCCCCGCGGTCTACTACACACAGTTGTACTGAAATATCTGCAATATATCTGCAATCCGCTACAGAAGAGTAGCGGGGGGGGGGGCGTTCATGGTCCGGATGTGGCGCACGAACCGTGTACCGCGGCGCACGGACTTCGGACTTTGTGCGCTGCGGTCTACTATGCACAGTTGTAATTTACCGATCGGTCAAAAGTCATTTTTGATTACAATTTTCAGGGATAAAGAATAATTTAGCTTATAACACTTACCTGTCCACAACAGCAGTGTCGCTGGCGAACTTCTCTTCCTTATTGTCAGACGAACATGACGCTGGTCCGCTTGTTACGGACTCGTGGTTCTGGTCACGCGACCCGGTCAAACCATAATTCCATTATTGCGGTTTTGCGCTTCCATGATTGCGGTTTTGGCAAACGATTTTTCAAAACAAATAAGAACAGTAGTAAGAAAAAAAGACTGGTGAACGCGTGTGTGTCACCCAGCCTTCGTCGTCGGCCTCCATCGGTCTATCAGAATCAGAATCAGAATCAGAAAAAGATTTATTGCCAAGTACATTAACAGATCACTGATAACATACGAGAGAATTTGACTTGACACAGTAATGAACCTGCATTTCCGTGCCGCGGCGCATCTGCAACGCGCCTGTCAGCAGGAGGGTACAGGTCGCCTAAAGATGATACAATAGGAAGGAGCAAAAAAATCATTGATTCAAAATACTGGTTACATACTTAATCAATATTAAGAGTTCAAGGAAAAAAAAAGCTCAATGCACATATATTCGCTACACACAGAATTCACAGGACACAAGAGAGCAGTGTTATCTTTATTCAGTTCATGGATCAATGTGTGTGCGGTGTTGAGCAGTGTTGATGATAATAAGAGAGACCCAAGGACCCTTGGCAGAAGATGTTTTGTCTGTCTGGCGCCAGTCTTATCTGGCGCTGCAGCTGGCTGTCCAAGGCCTTGTGCTCATGATTTTGAAAAAACACAGTCTGCAGACAGCCAGGAGGAATTTTCATGGGGAATAATAATGCCAAATAGGACTGATCACAGAGAAGACTTGTATTTCTTCTGTAGATTCAGTACATTAATCCTTCATTGCGCAGCTTTGAATTCGTCGTGGAAAGACCTGAGCGAACCCATGATGTAATCCACCTTATGAGACAGTTCTCCAGTAGTCGCTATCAGGGTCTTCTCCAGTTTTTCAATTTGTTGGATGCACCTCGCCTAGCCAGCATTTTGATAGGTTGAATCCATCTTCAGCAATTTGCGGTAAACCAAGACAATTCCCGTCCCAATCAGAATTATCCCAATCACCAAGATTACGAAGATAAACAAATCTTCAATATCTTCGATAGAGAGATTAGAGAGACACAGCATTCTCCAAATACCTGTGTCTCGTAAATAGCCCGCTGGAGCCGTTCCTGCGGTTATTGCTATTGCTATTGTTATTGCTATTGCTATGATGATCATGGAAGAGAATCCTAAACGTCTACTCTGCTGGGACAGCACCACCTGTGGCTGAACAAGCCGATGCGCGAATGGCAGTCCCTGTCACACAGGTCGCACTTGTGGGTGGTCTCTGTGCTGCTGGGTCTGTGGCGGTTCTTCCTGCGGGTCCTTTTTTCATCTGCTGCAGCAGTCAGTCTCTCTTCACCCAGCCTTACCCAAAACAGATTTTGCAAGGGACGCACGCTTTCGAACTTCTGTGCTTCAATTGGCTCGCTGCATTCGCAGCCGTTGGTAGGTGGGTCCTTCTTGCTAGGTTTTCAGTCATTGGTTCTTCAAGGTTTCAGAAACCCAATTCAAGGCTCTTATTAGTCGAATGAGAGGTCAGTCACATCTAAACCAATCAAAGCACTCCTTTGGCTTTCTGTTCGCGGCTGTGTGTGTAGTGGAAGAACGGAAATGCAGCTTTTTTTTCCAGTGCACACTAGGACGCACAGTGAGGGTGCCCTCGTGCGCTCTAGGACGCAGAGACGTGTCCGCCCGCGGTACACCGGAGTGCAAGAGGTTAACCCAACTGGGGGTTTGAACTCACAACCTCCCGCTCCAGAATCCGGCACTCTATCTGTGTCACCAAGAGAGTCGACCCACTTGACAAGCCAAGTAAAGATTTAGAGACAGGTTGATGTTATTGCCTGCAAAGCATTTCTGCTTGATGCACCTCCACCAGTGCCCAACTACCCAGCTGCTGGGTCGTCAGCTGAGAGCCAGCTTTCACTGATGTTTTGCCCCTTTAATCTCAGAACATCTCCAGATTTTGGGGTAGCATACAGGGACGTCTCCCTGCCGCTCCCTGCAGCTGGGTATAGATACTTAGGCAACCTATGTGGCTTTGGTCCACCAACTTTTGTCATTTCTTTGTAGCCACAGCCAGAAGTTCCCTTTCTCTGCTTCTTCAGCAAGTTCTTGGAGAGCTTTACTAATCCTTGACGAACTACATCCAATGTCTCTCAGGAAACACTTAACTGAGAGGCTGACAAAGCCACGACATCCAGTGTCTACTGGGTAAGTTGTTGCTTCCCAGCCATTCTCATGGCAGTTTGCCACTAGGTCGGCATATCGCAGTTTCTTCCTCTCATAGGCTTCCTCATGCCATTTTCCCATGGTACTGTCAGCGCAACCATCACAAGCCTGCTTGCTAGCTGTTGGACTATAGAACAATGTCAGGTCGAAGTGATGTGGTGTTTATCTCAGTAGGGAACTTAAGCTGTCTACAGAGGTCTGCTCTCACTTGCCATTGATTTCCTGCTAGTACTGATGCGCTTCCTAGTGGTGGGTAGGACTGCCTCGTTTTCCCTGCTGGTATGAACTGGATAAGATTTTTCTGATTGCATTTGGGGTTCTTGTTAGTCAAAACTCTGATGTTTTCTGTAATGTCTGCCAGCTTCCTTAGCACCTGGTCGTGCCACCACCTATAACGGCCTTGGGCCACAGCAGTTTTACAGCCACTTGGGATGTACTGTAGATTTGCCTGGGCCATTCCACACAAGCCACAACTCTCCTTTGAGTTGAACCATCTAGTGAGGTTTGCTGGGCTTGGCAGAGTATCATATGATCACATCACCATCACATCCAAGGGCGTAGCCTTTATGTAAATAAAGAGCAGGTTTTGAGTAGTTTGCATTGAAAATGTTAAGAAATCTGTAGTTGACAGGGGGCTGAAGCTAAAACTTTGCCCCGGGCATTCAGAATGGTGGTGGTGGTTGGGGTTCATCCCCCCCCCCCTTCACAAATTCCTGGCTACACCACTCATAAGAATCCTTTTATTAACTCTGTTATGGGGTAACCCCCACAACAGCCACGGACAAACAGAGCGCTCAGCTGGGGCAATTAGCAGAGCAATGAGATGTGTGTGTTGAGATCAATAGGCAGCCTCTCCGTGTCTAGTTCAGGCGCCAGTATCCTGTGGATATGTATGACTCAAATGCCAAACATCATGCTTCCTGCTCTCATTGTGGTACGATGTCACATGCCGCCCTGCATTTCTTTGTTGTTAACATGCCTTTGATGTATTGTTTGTAGCTGGGTATTTAAGTGGCTGAATATGATATGTTCACTCTCTTCTCTCTTCTGACTCTGACTGCTTCTGACTACTGCTCATGAGAGCCTGAGAGCACGCTCCAGCATGCTTTACAGTAGCTGGGGTGAGCTCCGTGATGGCGATGATCGATGAATAAACTTCCTTAAAAACTCCAGACGCCGTGCCTTATTTAACATCGCCACATCTGTTACTATTCCCTCTCAGATTTTGACATCGTCCCGATGTCAGAGGTGCATTTAAACTTAAGGGTGTCTGCCTTCTGATTATGTCAACACCAGTGAATCCTACCTGCAAGCACCTCTTGTGGTGGGGACAAGTATCACTTGTGGGACAAACACACTGGTGGTATCTGGGGAACAGGGACCAATGCGCCACACTAACTCCTGCCAACAAATGGCAATTCTGACCAAGGGGACGGGGCTGTTAAGCTAAGCCCAACTGGTGATGTCCAACCGGATGTTGAACTGACAACCCCCCTGCTCCAGAGTCCAGCACTCTACTGTGTCACCCGAGGGGCTCTTTTCCACCAAACCGGTTCCAGTGCTAGTTTGGTGCTGGTGCTGGTGCTAGTGCTTAACCAGTGCTTAACCAGAGTGCTCATAAGGAACTAGTTGTCTTTCCACCGATATGGAGGCTAGATGGGAATTATGTCAGAGCCTATGTAGTTACGTACTGTGAACGCCCAACCCCCGCTGATATCACCAGAGAAGACGGAAGGTGGCGGTATGCACCTCTCACTTGTTTGCTATCTGCCAGGTAACCGAGAGAAGAAGAAGAAGTAGCAGCGTTAGCTTGTCAACATATAGGAATTGTTGTGTTGGGAACGCTGCTTTTATTATTCCAAACCTGTATTACCATCCAAAAACAGTTTTATTCATATGTCAGAGAACGGCGGCTACGTTTTAAGGACACCGGTAATCATCAATATTTCAGTTAGCAGCCGTTTGTTAGATAAGTCTGTAGCGCGAGCATTTGACGACACTTTATAACTTAATATTTATGTCATTTCTGTAATAGGTGGTGTTATGGCGCATTACGAGTTCGAAGGTCGCCTGTTCTGTCATGCCAAAAAGTGATCAGCTGTCCCAAAAAAATGATCGCCAGGGGCCATATTTGGTTATGGAGTTTATATTAGCCGGTAAATATATATATTTCAACAGATAAACAGTACTTGGTTAGGTATAACAAGATATATTTAACACTTACGATGCATTTTGACCCAAAACAAACTTGTTCTGGGATTAAAAGCAATTAAAATAATGCAGTCACAAGGGTTACATGGAAAATTGTATAGATTTCGGTACTGCATATATACATGATGATACTGAATAATTGCATATTCTATGCACCTCCAAACTACAGAGATGTGAAAGGTATTACCCTTCTGTACTTGTGTCATCTATTCTGGTTAAAGTACTGATTCAAGTTTTTATTCATGTAGGGATAACAAGAGACAGACTGTAAAGTGTTCAAGTTCAAAGTTCTTTCCCCAGAAATGATCTTGTCCAGAGCTGACAGAATGTCACGTGGGACGTTGTCAACAGAATATAAACTTATCATTTTTAAAGCTGGCAACTTGGAGCATTTTCCACAGAAAAAGTACATAGATTTAAAGTTTGTTGCTGCTTGTTCTTTAAAAAATGTGAAAGAAATTGTCAAAAATATGTATAAGTCCACAAATACCTGATATATTGTCCATACCTGAAAAATGAACTTAAGTGCAGTAATTCAGTACTTGTACTTTCACTTCCCACCACTACAATGTTATAGTGATTTGCATTGTCCTAAATAACTTTATATATGAAATGTAAAGTCTTTAACTTTTTAATATGACCCTTCTCTCTTATGTTTTTTTTCTCTTATCTCTTTGTCTTATGTCCTGATTGGTGGAGCTTTGAGCACTTTTATCATGTCTATAGTCAGCTTCATGTGTGCCTGTGTTTGTGTTCATGTTGAATGTAACTGTAGTTTGTAAACATGGATGTCACCTGACTGCAAAACAAATCTACCTACGGGTACAAATAAAGGAACCTGAACCTGAATATGTTTGGTGTGAGGATAACAATGTAGAAGCAGAAAAACACTTAAGGAAAGAAAGCTTTTATTTCCAAAATGTGCAAAAACTTCAGACTGCTATATATGAAATATTATGTACACACAGACAACAATATCAATGCTGTGATAGTTACTTTTTTTACAGTCCCTCAAGCACAGACAACACGTCCCATCAGTCCAACAAGGGTGTTGGTCTGCTTTGCAGCAAAGTGAAGTTCAGCTGCTCCTCCCTCCTGCTCTGCTCCTGCTCTCTCATCTGACCGTAGTCAAGAAGGAGGTCCATGTTTGTGTCACACTTCTGTTTCCCTGTTTTAAAGTACAAAAATAAGCAATATAAAATAACCACACACTGGAAAATGCAGGAATCGTCAATCCAAGATTGAATGTGTCTGTTCAACATCCATTTACTGTTAGTGGCATCACAACATTCAATTCAAGTGTATCATTGGTTTAATTCACTCCCTCCTTTGTGTGACTGGGGTCATGATCCATCCAGTGGGATGCCCTCAATTTCCCTTATGGGGTATCAATAAAGTACACAAAATCAAAATGATCTGAACATAAATTACCTAATCTGGTCTGATTAGAAGAGCAGGAGGGTGGACAAGCTTGGAGCGGTGAAGGTGAGCTGACACCACAGGTCTGGCTGCTTCTCCCTCATCATCCAGCTGTGATAAATCTATAAAAAAAAAGTGTTTTAGTTTGTGCATTGAACAACTTAAGCCTTCCATTAAATGTGCAGACATAGAAGACAATTTTATTCAATATCAATGTTAGCAAAGGCTTACATGTCTGATTATGGGAAAAGAAGAATAGGAATAGATGAAACTTCATTGTGCTGTACAGTTGTACAGTACAATGAAACTGTAGGTGATCCACCAGGCTACTGCGCAATAAGAGTAAGAGAAGGATTAGATAAAATACGGCTACACAACATACAATTAAACACGAGTGACATTTTTAAAAAAAAATGGCCTAAGATTAGGAAATATTACCAAAATAGTAAAAAAAGACGACGCTACTAGTTTCTGGTAGAAAAATCTCCCATAACAGAACGCAAGCACCCATTCATACACAGTATTCATACCACAAAAAACGTATTTTGCGCTGGATTGTCTTTATAAAAAAAAGTATTCTGTAAGATGCTAAGATTTCTGTTCTAGTGTCTCAAACGCGCGTTTCTGCCAAGGATGAAGCGTTCGTGCTAAAAACAGTGAACTTGTTAGCATCGCCAACCGAAAATACTATAGCCAAAAAATTAGTTTAAAAAACAAAACAAAAAAAATCCCACACTTTGGCCGTTATATATCAAGACAAGCGGTATACATCTGTCAGCAGAGACAACCTGTTCATTTCTTTATGGCGAGGAGAAACGTTGGTCGTAGTAAAAGTAGTTAGCATGTTAGCATTGCTAACAAAAAATATCCACAAAAATGATTAAAAAAAAAAAATCTGCACTTAGGCCGTTATATATCAATACAAGCGGTATCACTTCTGTCAGCAGAGATGACCTGTTTCATTTTCTTTTAATGCGAGGAGAAACATTTTGTCTTAGTAAAAGTACTTTTAGCATGTTAGGCATAGCTAGCCTGAAAAACTATATCCCACATGTGACTAAATACCTCACTTGGCCGTTACATAATCAATACAAGCGGGTAAATAATGTTACATATATTGGTTAACGTCTGGCATTTTAAAGACAATACACTTACCAGCGTGTTTTTTTTTTTTTTAATTTAAGTTTTTGTAAAGGGTATACAGGTCGTTACAGCAATGCATTGTTTACATTTTCATCACATGTTCCCTTATTTCTGATATCTGACAACATTGGAAGATTAATTCTTACAACACCCCCTTTTTTTTTTAAAGTGAAAGAAAAGTGAAATTAAAGAGAAAAAAAAAAAAAAAAAAAAAAAAAAAACCAGCAAAAGACAAACAAAAAGAAAAAGTAAGTAAATAAAGGTAAAAGAGCATCTGAGTAGCGTTGGAACAAAGAGCGGAACCATTATTGAAATGGTATTTGTCAAAGATTAGATCTAATGGAAGACACATATGCGATCCAAGGTTGCCAAAAGTTCATGAACCCATCCATGTCCTGTCTCAGTGCGAATGTCAACTTTTCCATCGAGTAAATGTCTTGGATCACGTTAATCCAATCTTCAGGTGTAGGACAGTCCTTCAACATCCATTTTTTAGTTAGAGCTTTTTTGCTTGCCAATATTAAAACATTGAATAAGTATTTTTCTCCTCGTCTTTCCAGTGAGTCCGGTAGTAAACCCAAATACAAAGTTACAAAAGAAAAGGGAACTGTTATTTTGAATATTTTCCCCAATATTGTCTGTACATTGGTCCAATATTGGTGGATAACTGGGCATGACCAAAACACATGAAAATGATTTGCAGTCTTTTCACCACACAAGCGCCAACAGTTCAATCCCTTATGGGTAAATTTGTTTTGTGCAGGTGTTCTGAAAATCTTACCAAGTTTTTCCATCCAAATTCTCTCCACTGCAGGGATGAGGTACTTTTCCATTGTTGTTTATTTAGCTTTTCCCATATTTCCAGTTGTAAAGTGAAATTCCCCTCTTTTTCCCATCTCTCTTTTATATAAGATGTGTTGTCTCCTTTTAAGTCTTGAAGACCTTGGTATATTTTAGAAATGTATCTGATCCCTGGGATCCCTTTATATGCCATTAAGAAGACCTTCAGAACACCTGACTGGGCCCTTTCCAAATCCTCCTTTTTAAGTATATTGTTTATGTGGTGTCTAAGCTGGAAGAACCTGTAAAGGTCTTGATTTATTAGGCCTTGTTTTTTCAAATCTTCAAAACTTCTTAAGATTTGCCCTTTAAAAAAATCGTAATATTTTATCAGCCCTTTCTCCTTCCACTTTTTAAATCTGGTGTCTGTTTTATTAGGAGTAAAGTCTTGATCATAGGCAATCCATTGCAGAAGTCGATAGGGCTCTTTAGTTTGATTCTCTCTGACTGTCTTAAACCAAATTTTTAGCGGGGTCTCTATCCACGGGTTAGTGTTATTCAAAAGCTAAGGTAAGGCATTGTTCCCTATTATCGCCTGTAGGGGGATGTCACTTGTTATCTGGCATTCGATCTCCTTCCATTGTGCAGTGTAGACTGGGTTACATATCTCTACTAAAGTTTTAATTTGTGCGGCTTTAAAGTAGTCCCTGATATTTGGCAGCGCGAGCCCACCTTTGTCTTTGTTTAGCTGTAGGGTTCTATATCTGATTCTAGGTCTCTTGCCCTGCCATATGAATCTTGAGATCCTTCTGTCCAGCTCCTGCCATGTTTTTTTTGGGAGGTTCTACCGGTATTGTTTGGAAAAGGTATAGAAGACGTGGAAGTATATTCATTTTGACTGCTTCAATTCTTTGTGCAGTACCCAAGAATGGTATCATATTCCATCTTGCTAGGTCAGATTTTATTTTTGTCACCAGTGGATCATAGTTTAGTGATATAATTTTGTTGAGTTGTTTCGGGATATTGACCCCCAGATATTTCATAGATTCCGACTCCCAGTTAGTTTTGAGTTTGCTTAGTGAATAATGATTTGGGTCATAGTTGAATGTTAAAATTTGGGTTTTATGCATGTTTAATTTGTACCCCGATAAATCTCCATACTCTGAAAAAACTGAGGTTAGTTCTGGTAAAGAAGTGTCCGGCTGCCCTAGGTATATTAAAATGTCATCAGCAAAGAGTGCTATTTTATGTTCCTTCTGACCAAGTGTAATACCTTGAATTTTTTGATTTTGTCTTATCCATTGGCTCAGAGGTTCTATGAAGATTGCAAAGAGCAGTGGAGACAGGGGGCAGCCCTGACGACATCCTCTTTCCAGTTCAAAAGATGATGATAAATTACCGTTAATCCTTATTTTAGCTGTTGTTTTTTTATATAATGCCTGTATAGTTCTAATGAAGTTGTTATGAAAATTGAAACTGGATAAGATTCTATATAGAAAAGACCAGTCAACCGAATCGAATGCTTTTTCAGCATCTAATCCCAATATGACTGCATTTAAGTTATATTTTTTTATATGATGAATTATGTGTAAAGTGCGTCGAATGTTGTCTTGTGTCTGTCTTTGTCTTATAAAACCTGTTTGGTCTAAATGAATTAGGTCTGTCAGTATATTTTCTAACCTTTTGGCAAGGATAATGGTAAAAAGCTTATAGTCCTGATTTAGTACACTGATTGGTCTGTAGTTGGAGCACTCTAGTTTATCCTTTTCAGGTTTAGGTATGACTGCAGTGACCCCTTCTCTCCAGGAGGGGGGGATTTCCCCTGTGTGGAGGACATAATTAAATGTTTTCAGGAGGAGAGGAGATAGTTGCTGTTTAAAGGTTTTGTACCACTCTGCTGTATAGCCATCAGCTCCTGGGGATTTGTTAGCTTTAAGTTTCATAATTGCTTTTTCCAATTCTTTAGGATGTATTTCTGACAGTAGTGTTTTATTTTGTGACTCCGTAAGTTGGGGAAGGTTTAATGTGTTTAGGAATGCCTCGGATGTGTTTTTATGTTTTTTGTGGGAGTATAAGTTCTTATAGTAATTCTCGAAGCTTTTAAGAATATCCTGAATTCTGAATTTTATTTCCTTTGATACTGGGTCTCTGATTTTGTAGATTGCTCTTTCTGTTTGATGTTTCCTCAATTTATAGGCTAGCAATTTTGCCGATTTACTGCCTGCTTCATAGTATTTTTGTTTCAAAAATGTAAGTTTCTTCTGGATTTCTATTGTGTAGATCTCATTTATTTGGTTTTTAATTTCCTTAATCTTGAGCGAGTCAGTAGAATGAGTGTTGCCTTTGTGTTCTTTTTCTAGGTTCCTAAGTTCTGACTCTAATGTGGATAGTTTTTCTTGTCTTAGTTTCTTTTGGGTTGCCAGTTTTGCAATAATCTTTCCTCTTATTACAGCTTTGCATGCATCCCACAGTATTAAAGGGGATACTTCTCCATTATCATTATCTTCCAAATATCTGAGAATATCTGATTCCAATTCATCTTTCAATGGTCCTTTCAGGACATTTGAATTTAACCTCCAAGAAAATGTATTATTTGTGTATTTTGGGATATTTAAGTCCATGTAGATCGGACTGTGGTCAGAGAGATCCATCAGTCCTATTTTACATGTTTTTACTCTTCCAATGTCTCTGTTAAACATAAAAAAATAGTCAATCCTTGAGTAAGATGAATGTGGAGTTGAGTAAAATGTATAGTCTTTTACACTGGGGTTGAGTTCCCTCCACACGTCACAGATTCCCATTTCTTTTAGTAGCATCCGAGTATTCCTGTTTTGGGTGTTATTTTGATGTGGAGAATTACCAGAAGCATCCCAGTATGGATTCAGTCTAAGATTGAAGTCCCCACCACATATCACTAAACCTTGAGCTTTAGTTATCATTAGGTCGAATACATTTTTATAAAATTTCCAGTTAGCCCCTGGGGGAGCATACACATTCAGCAGGGTGATATCTTCTCCCTCTAGCCGCCCAGTTACCAAACTGTATCTCCCTTCTTTATCTTTGTGTTCTGATTTTTTTTCAAATGTAATTTTGGTTGATATCAATGTCGCTACTCCCCTCCTCCTCCCTGACTTATATGAAGATGAAGAGATCATTTTAAACCCTTGTCTACTGAGTTTATTGTGTTCCACGTCTGTTAGGTGGGTTTCTTGTAAAAATATTATTCCTGCTTTGTCTTTTTTCATTTTGCCTAGAATCTTGGATCTTTTAACTGGATTCAGGATTCCTTTTACATTATATGAAATTATTTTGGTTACACCCTGTTTCTCCATTGTGTTGTTTTGTTTAGTATAACTGTGTGGTGGCCCTCTTTTGTGCTACTCAGAAACTGAAAGAACATTAAAAACAAGAAAAACATTAAGAACATAGTGTATAAAACTTTAAAACAAAAAGCTGTCAGAAGAACTTCCTGAGCTGAGGTCTTTTTAAAGACCCTGTAAGAGCCTTGATGGAGTGAAGGCCCTGAGGGAAATTCCTCAAACTCTGTTACGTGTTGAGGGCCCTCTCTTACCCCTGTAAGTTGTCCCATGCTTTTAACGTGAGTTTCAGAACCCAATCCAAACTTGTAATGATTTTTTTTTTCCTTTTATGCCTAAACCCTGTGAAATTGTGTGCACCCTCCCACCCCCATCACATCAAACATTCACGCAAAAACAGTATTTGTTAGTATGAGGAGAACATGTGGATTATTGTCACATTTCTATTTTAACAAGTTTTTTTTTTTTTTTTTATTAAAAAGACTTATTTGTTTCAAATATTATGACTGTTCCATGAAATGTTTTACCACATGCTGAATACGCATCTCCTTTAATGTTTGTTACCTTGTATGAGGGGGGTTGGATGTGTGGATTGATTCAAGAGAAAAAAAAAAAAAGGTCGCTATTCCAACCTGAAAACGGACAGTTTATCCGCGACGCTCTGGCGCTGGGTTTCCCGCTGCTGGTCCATGGATTTTGAAGGTCTTTGTGTTGTCCATGTTTGCGCTTTGATCTTCTCACTCGGGTCTGCTGCGGGTTTAAATACCGTTACCGGGAGCCCTCTTCTCGCCATGTCAGCTGTTGCTTCTTCCGCCGAATTATAGAGACATGTTTCTTCGCCGTAGAAGACCCTTAACTTCGCAGGAAATGGAGTCTGAAAGCGCAATTTCTTCTCTCTTAACACCTTTTTCGCGTCATTGTATTCCCTGCGCTTTTTAAGGACCTCCGGGGCGTAATCGTGTTCCACGAAGACTTTTCTCTCCTGGTGCATAAATCCTTTTTTCTGCCAGGCCAGTCTTACAACCTCTTGTTTTATTTTGAAATTGGAAAATCTTACCAACACCGAACGTGGGGGCGCTTCCGCCGCCGGCCTAGCGGCTAATGAACGATGTGCCTTTTCTATCTTCAAGTCGGTGGTTTGTGGAATATCCAATTTCTCTCTTAGTAAGGATTCCACGCATTCTGCCATTGAGTTAAAACCGTTTTCGGCTCCTTCTATCAGACCATGAATTCTTATGTTGTCTCTTCTTTGTCTTCCTTCTTGGTTGGCTAGCTTAGCCTCTATAGATGCTTGTCTTTTGCGTAGGTCCAGCACAGAATCTTCGAGCACTTTTATTCGTTCCTCTGTTTCCAAGATTCGGTTCTCGGCCTGGTCCACTCTGCTGTTTGTCCTTTTCAATTCTTCTCTGAATTCCCGAAATTCGGCCGTAACTTCTCGGCGAAATCGTCGTAGCTCCTCAAATAGTGATTTCAGGCTAACCTTTTTGTTAGCTATCACCAGTTCCTCGTCTTCTGAACGGAGATCTTCCAGTTCAGATTCTCCGGCCGATACGTGTCCTGGCCTGGAGTATTTCAGTTTCTTCTGTTTTCCTTTAGACATGATGATTTTGTCTTTTGATTTTCACTCCTCCAAAAATCCGTTAAGTTTGATTTTCAAGGTGTTATCTTGGATTGGGTCTGAGAGCTTCAGTGTTAAGCTGCAGTCGCCATGGCGTCCAGACCGGAAGTCCCTGTTTGCAGCAGCACTCCGACTTCTCTCTGTTTACTTCTACCAGCGTGTTTTAAGCAGTTTGTTGTCCAGACTAATCCAAGGCAGTGACGATGGTCCAGCTGGCTGGCCTGTCCTCCAAAACAGTTCAGATGAGTGGCCCCCTCCAGCTGATCTTGTACTTCTGCTTATGTCCATAGAGCCAAGAAATATGTCTCCTCTTCGCTCTAAATCTGTTTGGTTTTGGAATCTGTTGCGTGCTCCGCTGTTTGGTAAGCAACATGGCGGTCAGTAATGTTTTGAAGCTGGTCGGTTAACCACGCCCATGGCTGTGGACCTAACCGACGTAAACTGGTGCTGCTGCTGGCCCAGCTAGGAGTTGGGGCCGCGATAGCCCCACTTTTGGAAGCTGGGGACTGGTCCTTTAGTCGGTGGAAAACCAAAGAACTGGTGCTAATGACACAATAGCTCCAGTTAAGCACTGGAACCGGTTTGGTGGAAAAGAGCCCCAAGAGGGTCGACTCACTTGGCAAGCCAAGTAAGAATACTTTTATTGACTCTGTTACATATCACAAAATAAAAACCTGCAGTGTTTTCCCTGGAATTCCTTTAGTTCTGGCAGCAAGAGCTGATAGTGACAACAACAACAACAAAAAAGAAGTAACAGAAATATTGGACTATTTTACCATATATTTTTGGTTGGTAATTTTCATGTGACAATAGTGTTAGTGCATGCTAATATTGGGATCTTTTGTTGTCCCACCACCACCCTCTGCTCCCCTCATTTCCCTCCCATCCTGCCCTTCATTTCTTCTCCCACATCTGTTCCTCTCCCTACTTCAGCACTGTATTTTGGATTGGCTGGAGAATTTTGGAGAAGTATTGAAATATTGTGTTGTCCTTCCCCTCATTTTAGCTAGGCGTCACTGTGATTTCAACATAATTTATCCTAAACCAGATCACATTGTGGGACATTATTTATTTTTTTTTTTTATTTAAGTTTTTGTAAAGGGTATACATGTCATTACAGCAGTGCATTGTTTACATTTTCATCACGTTCCCTTTTTTTTATTTTTTGACAACATTGGAAGAATAATTATTACAACACCCTTTTTTTAAGTGAAAGAAAAAGAGAATTAAAGAAAGAACAAAAAAACAAACAAAAAAACCAAGAAGAAACAAAAAACAAAACAAAAGAACAAAAAAAAATAAAAATAAAAATAAAAAATAAAATAAAAGAAAGAAAGAAAAATAAAAGAAAAATAAAAGAGCATCTGAGTAGCGCTGGAACAAAGAGAGGTGCCATTATTGAAATGGTATTTGTCAAAGATTAGATCTGATGGAAGACACATATGCGATCCAGGGTTGCCAAAAGTTCAAGAACCCATCCATGTCTTGTCTCAGTGCGAATGGCAACTTTTCCATCGAGTAAATGTCTTGAATTACGTTAATCCAATCTTCAGGTGTAGGACAGTCCTTCAACATCCATTTTTTAGTTAGAGCTTTTTTACTTGCCAATATTAAAACAGTGAATAAGTATTTTTCTCCTCGTCTTTCCAGTGATTCCGGTAGTAAACCCAAATACAAAGTTACAAAAGAAAAGGGGACTGTTATTTTGAACATTTTCCCCAATATTGTCTGTACATTGGTCCAATATTGGTGGATAACTGGGCATGACCAAAACACATGACTTCACCACACAAGCGCCAACAGTTCAACCCCTTATGGGTAAATTTGTTTTGTGCAGGTGTTCTGAAAAATCTTGCCAAATTTTTCCATCCAAATTCTCTCCACTGCAGGGATGAGGTACTTTTCCATTGTTGTTTATTTAGCTTTTCCCATATTTCCAGTTGTAAAGTGAAATTCCCCTCTTTTTCCCATCTCTCTTTTATATATGATGTGTTGTCTCCTTTTAAGTCTTGAAGACCTTGGTATATTTTAGAGATGTATCTGATCCCTGGGATCCCTTTATATGCCATTAAGAAGACCTTCAGAACACCTGACTGGGCCCTTTCCAAATCCTCCTTTTTAAGTATTTTGTTTATGTGGTGTCTAAGCTGAAAGAACCTGTAAAGGTCTTGATTTATTAGACCTTGTTTTTTCAAATCTTCAAAACTTCTTAAAATTTGCCCTTTAAAAAAATCGTAATATTTTATCAGTCCGTTCTCTTTCCACTTTTTAAATCTAGTGTCTGTTTTATTAGGAGTAAAGTCTTGATCATAGGCAATCCATTGCAGTAATCGATAGGGTTCTTTAGTTTGATTCTCTCTGACTATCTTAAACCAAATTTTTAGCGGGGTCTCTATCCACGGGTTAGTGTTATTCAAAAGTTTAGGTAAGGCATTGTTCCCTATTATCGCCTGTAGGGGGATGTCACTTGTTATTTGGCATTCCATCTCCTTCCATTGTGCAGTGTAGACTGGGTTACATATCTCTACTAAAGTTTTAATTTGTGCGGCTTTAAAATAGTCCCTGATATTTGGCAGCGCAAGCCCACCTTTGTCTTTGTTTAGCTGTAGGGTTCTATATCTGATTCTAGGTCTCTTGCCCTGCCATATGAATCTTGAGACCCTTCTGTCCAGTTCTTGCCATGTTTTTTTGGGAGGTTCTACCGGTATTGTTTGGAAAAGGTATAGAAGATCTGGAACTATATTCATTTTGACTGCTTCAATTCTTTGTGCGGTACCCAAGAATCGTATCATATTCCATCTTGCTAGATCAGATTTTATTTTTGCCACCAGTGGATCATAGTTTAGTGTTATAATTTTGTTGAGTTGTTTCGGGATATTGACCGCCAGATATTTCATAGATTCCATCTCCCAGTTAGTTTTGAGTTTGCTTAGTAAATATTGATTTGGGTCATAGTTGAATGTTAAAACTTGGGTTTTATGCATGTTTAATTCGTACCCCGATAGATCTCCATACTCTGAAAAAACTGAGATTAGTTCTGGAAAAGAGGTGTCCGGCTGCCCCAGGTATATTAAAATGTCATCAGCAAAGAGTGCTATTTTGTGTTCCTTCAGACTAAGTGTAATACCTCCAATTTTTTGATTCTGTCTAATCCATTGGCTCAGAGGTTCTATGAAGATTGCAAAGAGCAGTGGAGACAAGGGGCAGCCCTGACGACATCCTCTTTCCAGTTCAAAAGATGATGATAATTTACCGTTAATCCTTATTTTAGCTGTTGGTTTTTTATATAATGCCTGGATAGTTCTAATGAAGTTGTTATAAAAATTGAAACTGTGGGACATTATTTATAAGATTTTTTTTTTAATACACAACGTGACTGAATGAGCTTGTTCATTCCAACACTAAGTGAATCTTTCCTGCTGGATAGAACCCAGCTGCCTTTCATTGCTGTGAGTTAACATGAGTGCCACATTCTTCCAATGCCCTGCAGCTGACTGATACTAGATAGAAAGCCGAAAGGCCTAAATTGTCTAGTTTGCCTTTAGTGTGAACATGTGAAAACTTTGTATCTTAACACAGTATATTAAAAAAAAGCCTGTGAGGGCACAATTTTCTAAGGAAAGCTGAAATGCCCAAATCACCAAGTTTGATGTCAGTGTTAACATGTGAAAACTTTACATCTTAACATATTTTTTCTGATTAAAATACATTTTTATACATCATAAGACATTATACAGCAGTTAGTTGCGACCAAGCAATTTGATTGGACAACAGGGATGCCAGGAGTTACTATATTCCACGATAATGGCACTTCAACATTTCACTGGATATGTATGACTCCACCTCAAAGGTGTTCTCGTAACCATTAATTACTAACAGTAATTTACTGTCAAGCCTGCAGACTTGAGAACTGCAATATTGTGTTGGACACCTTAATTTCAACAGTGAGGCACTGTTTGAAAAGAATTATACATCCGTGACCCAGAAGTGCCACCCTTTTGAAAAAACTTTGAGTTTACAAAGTCTGCTCTTGTATAAACATCGTTATGTGGTGACATTAGACACAGCGGGTGGACATTCTCTCACACCCAGAAGCAGGAAAAGGGGCAGAATAAAGGACTGTAGGGAGAAGTTTCCAGTTCCGGTTCGGCCGGACCGGCGGCGCCACACGAGTTGGCTGCCGTTTGCAACTGCCCTTTTCTTATCTTCCTTCTTCTTTCTACACCTTTCACCCTATATATATATCATGGACACACAGATCGCCCCAAGGGTCTCCCGAGTCGGCGGATGGAGCCACTGTTTGCAGTGGGAGACGATACTAGCTGGCTAGCTAGCTCCAACCGCCACTCGGTGCTAACGGAGAAGCTCGACATGCCGAGGAACTGTGGCGAAAACAACGCGGGTGCCGGGCTGGAGTTTAGGCGGCGTGCAAGAAATATAAGAGAATAATAAAGAGCGATGGGAAGAACCAAGCAGACGTAAATCTACTGGAGGAAAAAGCCCCCCAGGAAGCAGCTAGCCACTAAGGCTGCTCAAAAAAAAAAAAAAAAGCGCTCTGGCCACCGGCGGAGTGAAGAAGCCTCACTGTTACAGGCCTGGTACCGTGGCTCTGAGAGACATCCGTCGCTACCAGAAATCCATGGAGCTGCTCATCTGTAAGCTGCCCTTCCAGCGCCTGGTGAGGGAGATCGCTCAGGACTTCAAGACCGACCTGCGCTTCCAGAGCTCCGCTGTCATGGCTCTGCAGGAGGCCAGCGAGGCTTCGAGGACACCAACCTGTGCGCCATCCACTCCAAGAGGGTCACCACCATCATGCCCAAAGACATCCAGCTGGCCCGCCGCATCCGCGGAGGGAGAGAGAGCTTAGACTTTCTACTGCACATTCACCAACCACAATGCTCTGCACTGTGTATATATATATATACAGTATATATACTGTATATATATATATATATATATATAGTAATATGTACATATGTTTACTAGCTGTTCTTCTTTTTTTCTTGCCTTCTGATTGTTGCTCTGAGTGTTGCTATCCCTCTGCTGTTGCAATCCTGGAATTTCCCCATTGTGGGACTAATAAAGGCTTATCTTATCTTATCTTATCTTATCTTATCTTATCTTATCTTATCTTAAGTCCCCCCCCCCCTGCAGGGTAACTAGACCAGACAATGAGGTGCCTTTGCCCCCTGCTGCTTCAAGCTACAGTATGAAGCTCAGGGAGGCCAATGTATTGTGATGAATGTAACAAGTGTTATGATAATCGTGCCACACATTTCCTTTGTCATGCCCAATGCATAATGTGCCAGCCCCAGTTTCTATGGGAGGTTAATAAAGCTACTCACGTGGACAAAATTGTTGGTACCCCTCTGTTAATGAAAGAAAAACAAACAATGGTCACAGAAATAACTTGAATCTGACAAAAGTGGTAATAAATAAAAATTCTATGAAAATTAACCAATGAAAATCAGACAATGCTTTTGAATTGTGGTTCAACAGAATTATTTTAAAAAAACAAACTCATGAAACAGGCCTGGACAACAATGATGGTACCCCTAGAAAAGATTGAAAATAATGTGACCATAGGGACATGTTCAACCAAGATGTGTCCTCTAATTAACATCACAGGTGTCTACAAACTTGTAATCAGTCAGTCGGCCTATTTAAAGGGTGACAAGTAGTCACTGTGCTGTTTGGTGACATGGTGTGACCACACTAAACATGGACCACAGGAAGCAAAGGAGAGTGTTGTCTCAGGAGATTAGAAAGAAAATTATAGACAAGCATGTTAAAGGTAAAGGCTATAAGACCATCTCCAAACAGCTTGATGTTCCTGTGACTACAGTTGCACATATTATTCAGAATTTTTTTTTTGTAACTTTGTTTTTTATTCATTTTTCATCATACATATTACATTCAGATCACAGTCTCTATATTTAAAAAAGGACCTAACCATACAGTCAAAAAAGAAAAGAAAAAAAAAAGAAAAAAGAGGGAAAGAAAAAAAAGGGGGGGGGAAACAAATGTTGGAGCATCAAGTTTTTAGTTTCCATCTCTAAATTCTTCTGGTTTTTCCAGTGTCTTTGGTTATTCTTTCAATTTCTGTCTCGTTGTTGCACTTTGTAGTGTGTTCATTTCCACCATTTTTTTTCATATTGTCCTTCTTGCATTCTCTGTTGATATGTTAGTTTTTCCATTAGACATATATCCTCAACAATGTCTGTCCATTGCTCTTGGTCAGGAAGAACTTCTGATTGCCATTTTCTTGTGATTGTTTTTTTTACTTGCAATCAGCGTGATTTTAGCTAAATATCTGTCCTCAGCCTGTATTACATTGTCTCTTTTAAGATCACATAAATACATCAAGTTACAGTTCTTTGGTATGTTATATCCTAATATCCTCTGTATTGTCTCATGTATAGATTTCCAGAATGATGAGATTTTGCTGCATTTCCAAAACATATGCGAGTGGTCTGCATTTTGAGTCCCACAGCCCCTCCAGCACATAGATTTGGTATTTGTGTATTTTCTTTGGATCTGTGGTGTAATGAAATCGCGAATCAGTTTTTCCATCCAAATTCCCTCCATGTCCTCGAACTTGTTGATGTGTGTTGTGTTTTCTATATTTCTTGCGTTTTCTTCTGTTATGTTTAAATTTAGCTCTTTCTCCCATTTCTCCTTTATATAGTTACTTGAATGTTTGTTTGCCATAAGTTTCTGGTATATCTTTGAAATAATTCTTATTTTATTTCCTGCATACGAGCTTAAAATGAATTGTATAATCTCACTCACATCTGTTTGGAGGTTATGCCTAATCTTTCTCATGTAATAATCTCTCATTTGCAGATATCTGAAGAATTCAGATTTTTCTAGTTTTTCTAGTTTTCTAGGGCACCAGGAATCTCTGTTGGCAGAGCCTGAAAGAGGTAAAGCAGTCTAGGTTGTATATTGATTTTGACTGTCTTAATTTCTTAATTCAGATCCATCTTTAAGATTGACCACCCCATCGATATCTTTTTTTATTTCTTGTTCTAATCTATCATAGTTTGCTTTATAGATTTTACTTAAATCTTTGGGTATGTTCACTCCAAGGTATTTTATTTCTTTTTGTTTCCAGTTTAGTTTGATCTTATCAGTTATCTGGTTTAAAGGGTTATAGTGGAATGTCAGTATTTGTGTTTTTGGTATGTTTATCTTGCATCCTGATAATTTTCCAAAATTTTCTATCAAGTCCATCATTTCCATTATTGATTCATCTGATTGTTGAAGATAAACTATAATATCATCTGCAAACAGCCCAATCTTGTGTTCCGCTCCCTTTATTGTTACACCTTTTAATTTTTTATTTTGTCACACTGCTTGAGCCAGTGGCTCTATGAACAAAGCAAACAAGGTGGGCGATAGGCAGCATCCCTTTCTAGTTGATCTTTGTATATTTACTTTGTCTGTTAAACTACCATTTATCTTGATTCTTGCCACAGGTTTTTGATAGTGTCTTTATGCATTGCACTGACTTTTCGTTAAATCCAAAGCGTTCCAGCACATTATATAGAAACATCCAATTAACCCTATCAAATGCTTTTTCTGCATCTAAACTCATTATTACTGCGCTTTTCTTTTCTTTATGTATTTGATTAATTATGCGTATTGTTCTCCTGATATTATCATGTGTTTGGCGTCCCTCTATGAAACCAGTTTGATCATCCTCTATCAGTTCTGTCAGGAATGTCTTTACTCGTTTACAGATAATTGTTGTATATATTTTATAATCCACATTGCCGCATTGTTCCCTATCTTTTCCTGGCTTTAGAATAACTGAAATAATGGCTTCGTTCCATGATGGAGGTATTTTGTTGTTGTTTAATGTCCAATTAAATGACTTTAGGAGCTGTGGCGTGAGCTCTTCTATAAACAGTTTATAGAACTCAGAAGGGTATCCATCACTACCTGGTGATTTACCATTTTTTAGTGACTTAATCACATCTTTAATCTCTTGTGTTGTTATTTCTGCTGTTAGCTTTTCATTTTGTTGGTTTCCTATTGATGGCAAGTCCAATGTGTTTAGAATTTTTTTTTATATCCTTAACATTTGTCTCTTCAGGTTGCGAGTATAGTTCTTGATAAAATTTATGGAATATTTCTTCGATGTTTTCTGGGGTAACTGTGGATTTATTTGTGATGGGTGTAGGGAGCTTGAAATGAAGAAGCGATGTGATTTTATAAATCAAGATTTATTATCAGCTTCACCTCCCAAACATGTCTCATCTCGATGCAGAAGCAGAATCAAGAGGTCGAGCGCAGTCAGACCTTCATACTTATACCCACACTCAACAAAAGACATTGCATATCAAAGCTGACATCCCGCATTAACATAATCCCCCTCCATTGTCCTCCATCTCCTCCACCTGACCCTGGGTGGTCAGGAAGTTCGATCCGGTCTCCACCGCTGCGACTCAGTCTGTTCTTTGATCCTCGCCGGTGGTTGAGACCTCTTGTCCTGTTCTGAGGCGTGAGGTCATTCCACATATGTAATCACTAAACATTCTAATATGTCTATACATATGTAGGTATGGAATATATGATTAATATAAGCCACAATGGGGTCCATAATCTTATATACATTATTCACTGTTTGTTGTTTTCTTAACCATTTTGCCAACAGTTTTGTGGCCTTTAGCCCCTTTTCATAATATTTTTGTTTTAAATATCTATTTTTCTTTTCAGTTTCATCTATTTGTATTTCTTTTATCTTTATTTTTTCGTCCTTAATTTCTTGATATATTTTTGGGTCATTTGTGTTTTGATGTTTACGTTCTAATTCTCTCAGTCTCTCACATCTTTGTTTATATGATTCCAGTTTAGACTTTTTTGCTTTTCCTGATTCAACAATTAATTTACCCCTTAACACGGCTTTTAGTGCGTCCCATAGTATTGTTGGGTCCACTTCTCCATTATCATTCTCCTCGATATACTCATTTATGTTTAACTTTATTCTTTCTTTCATTTTCTCATCATTTAATAGTCCTACATTAAGTTTCCATGTTGTTTGTCATTTCCTATTGTTTAAATATATTTCCATGTATATAGGATTATGATCTGATATTTCTGCCCCTCCAATCCGACAATTTCTCACCCTGTGTCTGTCACCTTCATTCATAAGGAAGTAATCTATTCTAGGGTGTACTTTATGGACTGCTGAATAATGTGTATAGTCTTTTTCGAGTGGGTGCAGGTCCCTCCATATGTCTACCATACCCATTTCTGCCAGTGAGGTTCTTATGAACTTTGTTACATGCTTTTTTGTCTTCTTAACACTTGTTGTGTCAACTTCATGATCCATGACGGCATTTAAGTCTTCTCCACAAATTAGGATCCTTCACTGTGTGTTGCTATTAGGTCAAACAGATGTTGAAAACAGCCCTTTGAGGAGGATGATAAAATAAAGGCAGCGTTGGATTTTTAAATAGCTTTATTATCACCCGCCTTCATCAGAACTCGGCTACAGCCCATGGTTTGAGCAGGCTGCCGCTTCGTTCCTCCAGCTCTCAAAGAAGAGACAGTGTGTGTGTGTCTCGCAGCAGATGCAGAATCAGAGTGAGAGAATGAGAGGCAGATTTACAGCACAGTGCAGCATATATACTCAACTCAAACAATAGATCAATGACATTCACAGCAGTCAGTCTGGGCATTTGCATATCAAAGGTACAGACAGGATGCATGAACACAATGCATGGATGACACTTTAACCTCACGGCTGTAAACGCAACATGCAGCGGAAAAAACCCAGGAGTGCGAGCTGACTGTCTCTGTGTTCTGTCTCTGTGATGTGGGGGTTGAATTCAAACCGCTACACTGCTCCCCCCCAGAGGGCACGGTAGGGGACCGTGACCTCGGTGTTGCAGTTTGGGCAGCGAGCAGGGAAAAGCTCTGTGCAGGAGGAGGGGGAGGGGGGTTAGCAAATGCTGACCGGGCACGGGAAAACCGTTCGAGTCGCGCCAAAAGTGTTTGCTGCTCTGCGATGTCCCGTCTGAACATGCGGATATCAGAAGGAGAAAGAAAATTAGTCTCTGACTCCTCTCGTGGCCATGAAGAAAAGCAGGAGCGGCGGCAAGAAAAAAATAAAAGCAGAGGGACTGGCGTGTTGACTTTAGGGCAGACGTAACCCTAACCTCGGGAACCGCAGACAGCTGAATTCCCCTTGTGTGCCGTGGCTAAGACCATAAAATCCAGTGAGCAAGCTGCGGGCCTCAGGTGTACCAGCAAGCCTGAAGGGCCAGTGTGCAGCAGAAGGAAGGCGGTCGGAAAAGCCGTATTTGTCCCGTGCGTGGTGCGCCGTCCTCGTCACCCCCAGTGCGCCTGCCGGGGCTCCGTGCGTGGGTGGGCCCACAGGAGAGGAAATCAGGGTCGGAAACTTGGTGTAGATCGGCGCAGTCTGCGCCGAAAAACATCTCTGACGAGCCGTGGCTGCAGATTAGTCATGGTGCGTTCAGGTCCACGTGTGCTCCGTCGGCCATGGGAGTCGCCTGCACGTGCTCTGATGTGGAGGAGCTGCGCGGCCGGTCCCGCATGGATGTGCTGATCTCGGCGAGGGCGCGCCATGACGTTCTCTGCCGCTTACCCGGTCTTGGTTGACGTCCTGAGAGCAGCTCGCCCGCCGTGGGCTCTGCGTCGAGGCGGGCAGACCAGTCAGGCCGCTGTGACGGAGCATTCATGCTCGGGTGCTGCGTTCGCTGGCTGCTCGTTTTCTTCAGTCTTGGGTCGCCAGCGTGGCTGTTCAGATCAGAAGGTTGCATTTGCACAAAACGTGTGCATTCCGGGGTCACCAGTGAAGAGGATGATAAAATAAAGGCAGCGTTGGATTTTTAAATAGCTTTATTATCACCCGCCTTCATCAGAACTCGGCTACAGCCCATGGTTTGAGCAGGCTGCCGCTTCGTTCCTCCAGCTCTCAAAGAGGAGACAGTGTGTGTGTCTCGCAGCAGATGCAGAATCAGAGTGAGAGAATGAGAGGCAGATTTACAGCACAGTGCAGCATATATACTCAACTCAAACAATAGATCAATGGCATTCACAGCAGTCAATCTGGGCATTTGCATATCAGAGGCACAGACAGGATGCATGAACACAATGCATGGATGACACTTTAACCTCACGGCTGTAAACGCAGCATGCAGCGGAAAAAACCCAGGAGTGCGAGCTGACTGTCTCTGTGTTCTGTCTCTGTGATGTGGGGGTTGAATTCAAACCGCTACACCTTGTCACTTTCTGGTGGAGCATAGATGTTCACTGATGTGATCTGCATACCATCTATTCTTCCCTTTACTATTGCGTATCTGCCTTCTTTATCCTGGATTTCTTGTTCACATTCAAATTGTATTTTATTTGAAATTAGTATCATAACCCCCCTTTTAGTTCCTCCCTTAAATGAACTGTAGTAGGAGTTCTTATAGCCAAATCTCTTTAATTTCTCATGTTCTGTCTTGTTCAAATATGTCTCTTGCATAAATATAACTTTGTGGCGGCATGAAATAATAAGCGGCGAACTGAGAGTTTTTAAGGGTGTTTATTAATCATTCATCCCGCCATCACTGAACTCACTCCAGCGCCGTGCAGGCGTGCCGAGCGAGCCCCGAGGCCTCGTCAGGAGACAGGCATCGTGTATCAGAAGTGCGGTGTCAGAGAAGAGGAGCATGTGATATTCAGTCACTTATATACTCAGTTACAGACAATACATGAAAGGCACATTTGCATCACAGTAACTGCGGGAAGGCATGGGACATTTGCATCACAGTCAGAGCAGGAAGCATGAACATTTGCATGTGAGAGTCACACATAACAATAGGAAGATTACTGGCCGGAATTCGTCTCTGCTCCGGAGCTGTAGGACAAAAGAGGTTACAAGGCACATCTACATATTGTTATCAGTCCATAGATCACACTGCTATGTTAATTGCTCCAGCTGAGCGCTCTGCTTGTCCCAGTCTGTTGTGGGGGTCACCCACAGTGCTCCCCCCCAGAGGGCTCAGCTGGAGGCTGAGGCGTCGATCGTCCGGTTTTGGGAGTGAGCTGCGGGGAGAGCTCGCTGCAGGCGGCGGTGGAGGGAGGGGGGTGGGGGTTGCAAGTGCCGGCCCAGGACGGCGAAGTTGTCTGTTCCGCGCAAAAATTGCCTGTGGATCTACGATGTTGAGGGGCTGTCCCGTTGAACATGGCAGAGATCCACAGGCTGTGAGAAGGAAAGTTTGTCTCTGACTCCTCTCGCGGCCATGAAGAAAAAAAGGAGCTGCAGCAGTGAGGGACTTGGCGTGTTGACTTTAGGTGCGCGCGCAGTCCTAAAGCCCTCGGGGACAGCAGGTCGGTCATGGTGCGTTCAGGTCCACGCGCTGTGTTCTCTGTCAGCCCTGGAGGTCGCCGTCGTGGAGAGAGGATGAGGTGCATGCACTCTCGTGTGGAGGAGCTGTGAGAGCGGCCGGTCCCAGCGTGGATGTGCAGATCTCAGGCGTGCAGATCTCACCATGAAGCTTTCTGCCGCTTTCCCGGTCGTGGGTGATCTCCGGAGAGTTCGCCTGGTGGTGGCTCTGCGTCGAGGTCTCCCTATAGCAGAAGGGAGGGCAGTCCATTTGCGTCAGGCTGCTGCGTTCGGTTGTCGTCAGAGAATCACCGCCGGGTGCTGCGTTCGTTGTCAGCGTGTTCTTTTCTGTGTGTTCTTTTCTTCATGTCATTATCTTAAGATTTTTAACCATATTCATGTTTTTCCATTTTTTTAACTTGTGCTCCTAGCCCCTTTAACAACAAAACTAACACATATATGTACAAAAACACATTAACGAACCTCGACCTCCGAACTTTGGGTCTTTCTTCTGCCCATTGGTCCCTGTTGGAGGGTGGAGGGAATGTCCTCACCGAGCGAGGGGCCCTCCCTAGACCTGTAGTTACTATCCAAGTAATAATCATTAGTCTAGAAATGTCCAACAAAAATCACTTTAACCTCTCCTAGTCGTTTATTTGTTTCTCTTTTACCTTGTCTTCTTGGCCTTCATTTATTCTATGCCCTTCTTAACCTTTGTTATAATCTAAGCTTTCCATTGAAAGCCTTGCTGTTTTTCTTGGGCTCGGTGCACCACGTCCGTCTCCTGTCCTCTGCCGCTCACTCGCCTCCACTCCGGCTGTCTCGGCGGTGCGCTCCGTGCCGCTCCTGCTTCAGCTGCTTCCTCGGATACGTTCACCACAAAGCCTCGCTCCGTCATGTCCCGCGCTGCCTCCCTGGCCGTGTTGTAGGTTTTCACGCCATCATCCCAATGAATTCTCATCTTTGTTAGTGGCGTTTGGAATCTAATTTTTTTCTCTTTCAGCTTTTTTTTAATGTTGGCATATTTCTTTCGCTGCTGGACAATTTCTGTCGGGTAGTCATGGTCAAAGAATATCTGTTTGTCGCCAGCTCGTATCTTTTTTTTCCACACTTTTGTCAGAATTCTTTCCTTTACATTGTATTTTTAAAAAGTTTACCACAACTGACCTGGGTTGCAGAGTTTGAGTTCGGTTCTGTGTCAAGGCTCTGTGCGCACGTTGGATCTGCAGGTCTGGTTTTCATTGGCAACTCAAGCTCTTTTTAAGAATTGATCTATGAATTTCGCCATCGAGTTGCCTTCAGTGCCCTCCGGTATCCCGAAGATGTGTATATTGCTCTGTCTAGACCTGCTCTCCAGGTCGGTTATTTTTTCCTGCATCCTCTGTGTTTGTGTCGTCAGGGTCTGTAGCAGGCCGCGTGCCTCGGTTTTCCTAGTCTGTCAACTCTGATATTCGCTTGTGCTACTGCCATACATGCCCGTGAGTGCGCAGCTCCTCCATGTTTTCTGCTAGCTTGTCGGTTCATTTCTTTTTCGGAGACCATAATTTCCTCCTTCACCTCTTTTTTCAGTGCCTTCCCTTAAGAGCCGTTAAATCCTGTTGGAGTTGTCGCTTGAGGTTTTTTATGTCCATACTTATATTGGCGGACGCCAGTGTTCATAAGCACCGAGGTTTGGCGGCCTCCATTTTCCTCTGAAGTCTCCTTCGTTTTTGTTGGCCTCGTGTTCACGATTTCTCCAGTGTTGTTGAAGAGGGATTCTTTAGTTTTACCTTGCTTTTTCTGTGTAGCCCGGCTTCTTCGTGTATCATCCCATGGTTTATTGGACCTATTTATGTAGAGTTGGCCATTTTTACCAAAGATTTTTAATTCCGACTAGGGATGAGCTCTCTGTTTAAGAGCGTTATTGCCTTCCTCTTGCCATCTTCCATGAGTTGTTTTTTAAAATAATTCTGTTGAACCACTATTCAAAGCATTGTCTGATTTTCATTGGTTAATTTTCATAGAATTTTTATTATATCACGTCACTTTTGTCAGATTCAAGTTATTTCTGTGACCATTGTGGGTTTTTCTTTCATTAACAGAGGGGTACCAATAATTTTGTCCACGGCTGTATATAAAGAGAACGCAGAGAAACTGGAGAGGCTCTTCTATGGGGACTTGGCCCCAAGCGGGCCCCAAGCCTGGGGCCATAGGCTGTACATATATGTTAGAGGGTTAATAAAGATTCTGTGTCGTCCTACGCTTGTGCCTCGCCTCCACATCCTTCCCTTTTACCCTCTACAGTTCAGCTATTTCATGTCATTTTAAAAAAAATAGGCAGTGCTAGAGTTGGATTTACTGTCTCCATTAACAAAACCACAATACCTTTGTGGTATGGACTCTTTATTTCATCTGAAAATGCCAAGAAAAAAGTGGGTGAAGTGTGCCGAAGCCAAATTGCTAGCATGCTAGTGAGCCCCTGGCATTCGTCTCAGCTCTTCTGCGGTACTGACTCAACAGGTGACCGATATGTGTTTACGTGTTTAACAACAGTTACTGGCTACATTTAGAAGGGACTACTTTTTTCTCAGCTGCACAAAATAATTGGTTAAACGAACAAATCATAATATTTTGCCCAGTATTGTTGTCATTTAATAAATTGTGCTTGTGGAACTGTTGTATAAAAGCAATATTACACCCAAGGTCGTACAGCATCAATGATGCGTCAGGCATTAGACGTTTCACACCCACAGTTATTATATTCACTGATACCATACTCCCTCTTGTGTAATATTGCTTAATTATACCATGTTAACATGCTGAGGTTAAACATCTTAAGATGAACATGAGAATCACGTTCTTTGATTTTGCCAGTGCATTTAACACCATCCAGCCCCTGCTTCTGGGTGAGAAGCTGCGGGGGATGGGGGTTGAAAGCTCTGTGATCTCCTGGATTACTGACTACCTGAGAGGCAGGCCACAGTCTGTCTGGCTGAGCAGTGTCTTGTCTGATGTGGTGGTTAGTGATACGGGAGCGCACAGGGGACTGTGCTTTCTCCTTTTCTCTTCACCTTATACACCACCAACTTTCAGTACAACACCGAGTCATGCCACCTGCAGAAATTCAGACTATACCCGGGGTTAAAGTGGCCTAGGCTAGATTATACCCCAGGAATATTATGGCCTAGGCCAATTTATACCCCCCATGATATCAGCAGTGGTGAGTGATATACACAAGGATTACTTAATTTTTTTATCCCCCACCAGTCCCAAAGAGAGGTAGCTTGTAGATCCGCATAGGGTGCTTTTATTGTGTTGCAGAGTAGAATGTCAAAAGCTGGTCATACAGTTGGTCTTCCATGGTTGTGAAAAGTCCTGCCAGTGCGTCCAAATCACATGACTGCTTTAGGACAACATAGCAGCAAGACGCAGCCTTGCAGCATTGCCTGTCATGATTAATGTTTTGAGGAGCTTAAGTGCAGAGCAAACAACTTCAGGAGAGCACTCAGGCTCAGATGAAAAGTTACACCACTTTAATGAAAACTCAAAACCCTATACAAACACGTTAACTTAAAGAACATATACACACACCACAATTAATGAAAACCTGCAACCAAAACGCCAACTTATATACAAAGAAAAACTGTTGCACGCTGAAGCCACATGCAGCCTAAGAGAACAGAGAGGAGAGGAATGATATAATACTGAGTATGGCTCATTGGGAAATGACAAATGAGGAAATGTATCTTACGATATGAGCAGAGAGCCCAGCAGTGAACTCCAGCATGGGAAAGGTGAAGGGAAACTGGAGACTGCAGGGAAGGAAGAGGAATGACTGGGGAAGCTGGGTGGAGAAGCTGTTGTCTTGAGGATGGATGGTTCAGGTGAGCGTGCACCACACAGCTCCGGAGACGCACCACTGTAGGCGGCAGCAAACCTGAGAAGAGGAGAAGACCAAAGGTAAGACAACCAGGGAAATAATAAACCTGCCAAACAACATAGTCTGCTGTTGTGAGGCAAGACAAACCCAATGATCCAGTGGACAGCTCTTCACACTCTGGCCTTAAATACGCTGGTAAATCAGGAGGCAACAGGCGTGTAATCACGCAGTTGTGCTGATGAGATCCGGAGCCAGGAAAACAGAAACAGGAAGGGAGGGGGGAGGCACAATCACCTGATAATGACAGTGCCCCCCCCCCCCCGAAGGGGTGCCACCTAGTAACCCACCAGGCCTCTCAGGATGGGGATGGGGACATAGCAGAGGAGACAGCAGAGTTAAGTGCATACTCCACTCAGGTCAGGTGAGAGCCCCAGGTTGATGCGTTGCAGGATGTCACACAACTCAGGGTGGCCTCTAAGGACTGGTTTACATGCTTCGCCTGACAGTTACTCTGGGGATGGTATCTAGACATGAGACTGACAGAGGGCCCAGGGATCGACAAAAAAGCTCTCCACACCCGTGAAGTAAACTGTGGTCCTCAATCAGAAACAGTGTCTATGGGGATGCCATGTAAGCGAATGACGTGGATGGACAGGAGATTGGCCGTCTCGGCAGTAGAAGAAGACCAGGAAGGGGAACCAAGTGAACGGCCTTGGAGAAGCAATCAGTGATGGTGAAAATGGCAGTGTTACCCTGTGATGGAGGGAGACCCGAGACAAAGTCAGTGGAAATATAGGACCAGGGATGGGAACGGATGGGGAGGGGATGGAGGAGACCGGCCGGGGGTGAAGAGTCTGATTTTTTTAGAGACACATGTTCCGCAGGCCTTAACATAGTCTCTCATGAACTTCCTGAGGGAAGGCCACCAAAACACATGCTGAATTAATTCTGTGGTGCGGGCGATGCCGGGATGGCAGGCAAAAAAAGTTGTGTGCCCCCACTGGATAACATCACTGCGTAGGGGGGAGGGCACATACAGCCTGTTGGGTGGGCCTCCCTCGGGGACAGGTTCCACCAACTGGGCCTGTCGGACCCTCTGCTCTATGTCCCAAGTGAGGGTTCCCAAAATAGATAGATAGATTTACTTGATTGATCCCAAAATGGGAAATTACAGATACAGGAGGAGGGCAGGATAGTGTCTGGGAGGGGGGCAGCAGCTGCAGAAGGGAAAGTAGAGAATTTGTCAGAGGAAAACTGGTGTGAGAGAGCATCAGGTTTAATGTTGTGAGACCCTGGGCGGTATGTGATGGAGAGACTGAATCTAACGAAAAACAGGGCCCACTGAGTCTGCCAGGCATAGATAGGCTAAGATATTCTTAATTTTTGTGATATGTCCAGACCATCACTGGCTGATTAGCTCCATCCAACCAGTGTCTCCACTCCTCCAGTGCCAATTTAATAGCCAGCAGTTCTCAGTCCCCTATGTTGTAATTTCTCTCGGCTGGGGTCAGCCACCGAGAGAAAAAAGTGCACGGGTGGAGCTTCTGATCAGAGCCGAAATGCTGTGAGAGCACAGCGCCCACCCCTGAATCTGAAGCATCCACTTCCACCACGAGCTGGGCTTGGGGATCTGCCTGCGCCAAAATGGGCGTGGTGGTAAATTTCTCTTTAAGTGTAGCAAAAGCCGGCTCAGTGGCCTCGGACCACTTGAATGGACTCTTGGTAGATGTAAGCTGGGTAAAGGACAGAGCTGTTTTACTATAATCATGGATAAACCAGCGGTAGAAGTTGGCAAATCCCAGGAAGTGTTGAAGCTCCTTCCTGGTTTGGGGAGTAGGCCAGTCTACTACCGCCTGAATTTTAGCCGGTCGGCCTTTAATGTGCCCCCACCCATGGTAAACTCCAAGAAAGATGTGGAGCAGGTGGAAAACTCACACTTCTCAGCTTTCACAAAAAGCTGATTTTCAAGCAGCTACTGCAGAACAATCCAGACATGGACCACATGTTCCTCCAGCGTGCAAGAAAAAAAATCAATGTCGTCTAAGTAAACAAAAACAAAATTGTTCACCATGTCTCGGAGGACATCATTGATTAATCGCTGGAAGATGGCAGGGGTGTTGGTCAGGCAAAAGGGCATGACCAGGTATTCAAAATGACCCAGGAGCATTTTGACCGCTGTCTTCCGTTCATCTCCCTCGCGGATACGTACCAAATGATACGCGTTCCAGAGATCGAGCTTAGTATATACTCGCACCTGTTGGAGGAGTTCAAAGGCCGAATTAATGAATTAATGAGCGGCAATGGGTATTTATCCGTAACGAAAATGAGGAGGCTTAAGTGCAAGGCAAACCACGTCAGGAGAACACTCAGACTCAGATGAAAAGTTAACACCACTTTAATGAAAACCCAAAACCCTATACAAACACACTAACTTAAAGAACATATACACACACCACAATTAATGAAAACCCATAATCAAAATGCCAACTTATCTACAAAGAAAAACTGTTGCACGCTGGAGCCACAGGCAGCCTAAGACAAAAGAGAGGAGAGGAATGATTAATACTGAGTATGGCTCACTGGGAAATGACAACTGAGGAAGCTGGAGACTGCAGTGGAGGAAGCGGAATGACTGGGGAACCTGGGTGGAGAAGCTGTTGTCTTGAGGATGGATGGTTCAGGCGAGCATGCACCACACAGCTCCGGAGACGGCAGCAAACCTGAGGAGAGGTCAAAAGGTAAGACAACCGGGGAAATAATAAACCTGCCAAACAACATAGTCTCTTGTTGTGAGGCGAGACAAACCCAGTGATCTAGCGAAAAGCTCTTCACACTCTGGCCTTAAATACGGTGGTGAATCAGGAGGCAACAGGTGTTAATCACGCAGGTGTGCTGATGAGCTCCAGAGCCGGGAAAACAGAAACAGGAAGGGAGGGGAGAGGCACGCTCATCTGATCATGACAACTGATCAACTTATGTTGAAAGTGCAGATTTGAAACTCTCTCAGTTTTTAAATTGTGTTGATAGGGCAAGTAAAACCAGAGTTATGATAAACAATTTCTGTCATGTTTTTCCAAATATTTTTCACATTTGGTGTATGTTTTGAGCTGCAAAAAACTAAATGCGTGGATTTTAAACACTATGTTTGTTTGACATTGATAGACAAGGTAAACACTGAGATATGGTTTTAATATTATAGTAGAAAAATATTTACCTGTGTGTAAAAGTGGGATGGACAGGCGTGGCATTTATTTCTATTAATGTCATTTTTAAAAAATGGAAAAAAGTGGTCAGATCAGCTGCAAAAGATACAAATATAAAATCAAATGACACAGAACAGATAAATTCAGAAAGAGAACACTTTAATGAAAACTGAAGCACTTTTCTGTCAGATGTGTTGTAGTTGAAAAATTTACACAATTCCATATCATCAGGTAATTGGGCCTCATGTAAAAATATGTTAGTATGTGAAAACCCTGCATACTTTTGTTAGTAAGCCACATTAGCACGAACAAACCACTTCAGATTCAACAGTCTTACCTCGTACAAAAATGTGTAAACAGTCCAGGTAAATAAGTAAATATGTGTTTATAAGTGAGCATGTGTTCACTAGTATTGAAGATTTGCATAATTGAGGCCCTAAAACTACTATATAAGACTCTGCTTCCCATCGTCTGGCCAGGTTTCATTCACAAAAATGGTTTCCAAGTGTAAAAAAAAAAATTCTTGAGGGAAACTGAAGTTCTCCTGTCTGAGATCCAAAAGGTAAAAAAAAAATACATAATTTAAGCAGCATCAGCAGTGGAATCAAAGGACTGACAAAAATGAAAGAATCCATCAGATTATAGGAGATATTTCAGATGGTCCTGAGTGACCAACATGAAGACACACGCACAGACACACACACACACACACACACACACACACACACACACACACGTGTAATTTTGTTAGAGTTATCATCTTTCATACATCTCCCTGGCTTCTAGTTAGTGAACATGGTGTGTGATGATACATAAAAACAGTGACAGCTTGAATTTAATATTTTGCTTATACCAAAACGACAACAGCTTATTTCTCTCAAATTCAAACAGCACACAGTGGTTGATTGACAATGCAACCATTGAAGAAAAATGTCTGCTACTAGCTGTCTTAGTAGGGCTGGATAGGGACAAAAAAAAATCATCCTTTAGCACCTTGGGGGAGTCAGATTATTTAGCATCTCAGACAAGAGACAGTGGATAAACATGGGAGAACAATACTCAGGAGGTTCCTGGCGAGATAGCAGGAAGGAGTCAAGGACGTAGGGGGTTGAATGCAGTGTGATACAAATGTCATGTGTGTGGAGAAATGCCATGAAACTTAAGAGGAGAGTGTCTGCTGAAAAGCTCAGTCTGTTCTTTGCTTGTGAGATGTGAGTGTGTAATAAATCGTCTGAAATGAATCTGCCTCTTCATTTACACACTCCCCACTGGTGACCCAAGACGTATTATGGAACACGAGGCAAGATCCCCGGAGCCGGCCCGGTCAGGAAGCTACAGCGAGGCGGCAGCCATCCCACAGACAGCCCGGACTGGAACCTCCAGCCACGCGTGTGCGGTTTCAGTCAAGCTACCGGATTTCTGGCAGCACAACCCTCGCTCTTGGTTCCACCTCACCGAGGCCCAGTTCGCCCTCCGGGGAGTAACGGCAGACGACACCAGATTCTACCATGTGGTCGCAGTGCTGGACGCCCGCACAGCTCAGCAGGTAGCGAGCCTGCTCGATCAGCCACCAGCCAGCAGCAAATATGAGGCGCTCAAGGCTGCGCTCATCCAGCACTACACGCTCTCAGACTGTGAGAGAGCGGAGAGGCTCCTGACGCGGACCGAGTTAGGAGATGGTTCGACCGTAGACCTGATGGAGAAGATGCTGGCATTAATGGGCACGGACAACGGGCACTTTCTGTTTGCCCACCTCTTCCTCCGGAACCTTCCGACAGTGGCGAGAGCGGTTCTGGCCAATTCGCCGCTGCTGGCTGCGCGGGACTACCGTGCGCTAGCTCAGGAGGCAGACCGGATCATCCTCACCACCAGGGCGATCACAGTCAACGCAGCAGCGGCGGAGCCCAGCGAGATGACCAGAGGAGGCGAGGAGCCACCGACGGTAGCAGCAGCGGGGGCCAAGGAGCGCCAGAGAGACACGCTCTGTTTCTACCACCGCCGCTTCGGAGAGAACGCACGCAGATGTGCCAATTCAAGCGCTCAGGAAACGCCAAGGCCGGGGGTTGGTAGCAGCTGCGACCCTCGGTGAAGAGAACAAGCTGCTCTACTTCACGGACGCACGCTCGGGGAGGCATTTCCTCGTGGACACCGGAGCCCAGAAGAGTTTCATCCTGCCGACCTACGCCGACCGGCTGGCAGGACCTAGCGGCCCCGAGATGTTGGCAGCAAACGGCTTGGATATTAAGACCTTTGGTGAGAGGACTCTGCTCTTATCTCTACACAGCCGTACATATGAGTGGACTTTTGTCGTAGCAGCACTGAATTACCATATCTTGGGGGCTGATTTTCTGTATTCACATGGTTTACTGGTTGATGTTGCTAACAGGTGCTTGGTTAACGCACTGTCCTTTGACTCTCTCCCCTGTATAGCTCGAGTGACCCAGCCAACACCACAAGCCAACGTCACAGCTAAGTTCCACACACTGCTCACTCAGTTCCCAGCACTCACGGTCCCGATGTTTTCGGTGGCCATCGCTAAACACGGGGTGGAGCACTTTATCACCACCACCAGGCCACCCGTTTTTGCAAGACCTCGGCGCTTGGACGCAGCTAAACTGGCCATAGCGCGCGAGGAGTTTGCCAACCTGGAAAGGCTGAGCATCATCAGGCGCTCGAACAGCCCATGGGCATCCCCGCTACACATGGTCCCTAAGGCTGAGGGATCGTGGCGACCGTGCGGGGATTTCCGCAGGTTGAACAGTGCCACAGCGCACGACCGCTACCCATTTCCCCACATACAGGATTTTTCCGTTCACCTTGCCGGAGCACGCATTTTTTCCAAAATAGACCTGGTCCGCGGTTACCACCAAGTCCCAGTGCACGCTGAGGACATACCCAAAACAGCGGTAATAACTCCGTTCGGTCTATTCGAGTTCCTGTGCATGCCATTTGGGTTAAAAGGAGCGGCACAGACGTTCCAGCGCATGATGGATGCAGTGCTGCGTGATCTCCCGTTCGTGTTCGTCTACCCGGACGATATCTTGGTAGCCAGTGCATCCGAAGACGAACATGAAACCCACCTCACGACGGTTTTCCGGAGGTTGGAGGAGCACGGATTAATAATCAACCCGGTGAAATGCCAGTTCGGCCTGACGGAGATTGATTTTCTGTGGCACCGCGTCTGTCCGGAAGGAGCGATCCCGCTGCCCGACAAGGTGCGCGCCGTGGCGGATTTTCCCCGGCCTCAGACGGTCAGGGCGCTGCAGGAATTTGGGGGGATGGTGACCTTTTATAACCGTTTCCTTCCTCGCGCAGCACAGCTCATGCAACCATTGTATGCCGCGCTCAAGAAACAGAAACCCGCGGATAGGGTCGAATGGACCCCGGAGCGAGCGTTCTCGGAAGTTAAAGCAGCCCTGGCAAACGCCGCACTGCTGGCGCATCCGGACCCGGCGGCCCGCATAGCGCTCACTACCGACGCTTCAGACGTGGCCATAGGGGCTGTCATGGAGCAGCGCGTCGCCGGGGCTTGGCAGCTGCTCACCTTTTTCAGCAGAACTTTGCACGACAGCGAACATAAATGCAGCGCGTTCGACAGAGAGTTGCTGGCTCTCCACCTGGCCATACGCCACTTCCAGTTCTGGCTGGAAGGGCGCAGCTTCACCGCGTTCGTGGACCACAAGCCGCTAACATTCGCGATGGCCAAGGTTTCAGAACCGTGGTCGGGCCGGCAGCAGAGACAACTGGCCGCAATCTCAGAGTTTACTACCGATATTCAACATGTGTCGAGTAAACTGAATGTGGTGGCGGACTGCCTCTCGCGCGCCATGGTGACCCCGGTCTGCGTGGGGATAGATTACGCAGCCATGGCCGCGGAGCAGATTAGCGATGCAGACGTGCGCGCGCTCCAGTCTGGACCAACAGGGTTAAGGCTGGAGAGCAGGGTGCTGCAAGATGGCGCCCCCCCCCCCCCCCCAGTCTGCGATGTCTCCACAGGTCGCCTGCGTCCGGTGGTCCCGGTCGCGTGGCGCCGCCGCGTGTTTGAGTCGGTTCACACTCTGGTGCACCCGGGAGTGCGTGCGTCGGTCAAAATGGTGGGAGAGAGGTTTGTGTGGCCGAGCCTACGCAAACAAGTGAAAGAGTGGGCTGCAGCCTGAGTGGTGTGCCAACGAGCCAAGGTACACAGACACACGAAGGCTCCCTTGGAGCCGTTTCGTATTCCGGCTAAGAGGTTCGACCATGTTCACGTGGACCTCGTGGGCCCCCTCCCGCCATCACAGGGGTGCACGCACCTCCTGACAGTGGTGGACCACACCATGCGCTGGCCAGATGCGGTCCCACTGGCGGCAACCACGTCCGCAGACGTAGCGCGCGTTTTTTTAACAGCATGGGTGGCAAAGCTGTCGATTTACCAGTCAATCTACGTTCCTACTCTCACCTATGGTCACGAGCTTTGGGTAATGACCGAAAGAACGAGATCACGGATGCAAGCGGCTGAAATGAGCTTTCTCCGTAGGATTGCTGGACTCACCCTCAGAGATAGGGTGAGGAGCTCAGTCATCCGGGAGAGGCTCAGAGTAGAACCGCTGCTCCTCCACATTGAAAGGAGTCAGTTGAGGTGGTATGGGCATCTGATTAGGATGCCTCCTGGACGCCTCCCACTTGAGGTGTTTCGGGCACGTCCCACTGGGAGGAGACCCCGGGGCAGACCCAGGACTCGGTGGAGAGACTATGTCTCCCAGCTGGTCTGGGAACGCCTTGGTATCCCCTCTGAAGAGCTGGAGCAGGTGGCCGGGGAGAGGGAAGTCTGGGCTTCTCTGCTTGAACTGCTGCCTCCGCGACCCGGACCTCCGGAAAAGCGGTAGAAGATGGATGGATGGATGGATGGATGGGTGGCGCGTTTTGGAGTCCCGACAGGGGCCCTCAATTTGTTTCCAAACTCTGGTCCGCGATGGCCCGCAGCCTGGGTGTTACAATTCACCGCACAACCGCGTACAACCCACAGGCCAATGGGTTATGCAAGCGTTTTCATAGATCACTGAAAGCAGCACTCAGGGCTTCATTGATGGATGCAAATTGGGTAGACAGGCTGCCGTGAGTGTTACTGGGGTTGCGCTCCGCGCCGAAAGAGGATCTGGAAGCTTCCCCGGCAGAGGTCGTTTTTGCGGAGCCACTACGGCTGCCCGGGGAATTTCTGCCAGATAATCCCGCGCCGGGCAGCTGCCCGTCTCAGCTTTTGCAGCGTAGCGCATACACAGGCACGCTGACGGGCCCTGCCCACCACAGTTTTCTGCGTGTTTTCGTGCCTAAAACTTTGAAGAGCGCAGAGTTCGTGTTTGTCAGACACGACGCCCACCGCCCTCCATTGCAACCACCCTATGATGGACCGTTCAGAGTGTTGGAAACAGGGGATAAGCATTTTTTGCTAGACTTGGGGGGTAGGAGGGAAAAAATTGGCATAGACAGACTCAAACCCGCTTTCGTTGTGGCGGATGAGCAAATGCTGTTGGCTAGGGCCCCTCGGCGTGGAAGACCCCCACGGAGAGCTCCCCAGGGGAAACGATTCGCCAGAGCAGCCACACGGACAGACCGAAGTGGTCCCCCCCAGTCACAGCCCACCCGCAGTCAGACACACTCCCAGCAGCCCCCCACTGGCACAGCAGAGCCATGGAGGCGGTAAACTCCAGTTTCAGCAGATATGGGAGGAGACGGAAGCCCACACAGCATGTGGACTGATATTCTATTGTTCTATCTAAGATGCTGGGGGGGAAAGTTTAGCACCTTGGGGGAGCAAGATTATTTAGCATCTCAGACAAGAGACAGTGAATAAACATGGGAGAACAATACTCAGGAGGTTCCTGGCGAGATAGCAGAAAGGAGTCAAGGACGTAGGGGGTTGAATGCAGTGTGATGCAAATGTCATGTTGTGTGTGGAGAAATGCCATGAAACTTAAGAGGAGAGTGTCTGCTGAAATGTTCAGTCTGTTCTTTGCTTGTGAGATGTGAGTGTGTAATAAATCGTCTGAAATGAATCTGCATCTTCATTTACACACTCCACAGTCCCTGGCATTTTTGGTCCAATTTGTTAAGTAGTGTCACCATGGGGTGAGACGCCGGCTCGGCGCTCAGCCCATGCTCCTTCTTATCCCTGCCTCTCATTGGGCAGCGTCTCAGCTGGCTCCCAGCTGTCAGTGTCACGGGACGTCTGGGGCCAATTAATCCTCATCAGCTGGGGCGCTGCTAATGAGTTTAAAAAGGAGCAGCCTCGATCACTCGGGGCTCCGACATAAGCACTGCTAGGCTGGAGCCCCTTTGTCTGGTGCCAGCCCCTGCCTCATCTTCAGCACAACTCGTAAGTGTTTCCCGTAAGGAGTTTTGTGCCTTGGTACCCCCATGTCCGGTGCTAACCCGCTACTTGCCTTACTGTATCACTTGGGAGTACCACCTTGTATGAGTGACCTGTGTATTGGAGTCCTTCGCCCAGTGCCAGCTCTCTACTCTTCTGGCTGCTTAACCCGTGAGTGTTACCCGCCGTGAGCTCTCTTGTTGTATACCCCTACGCCCGGTGCCAACGGTGTTCTCTGTCGCTGTACTACTCATGAGTGTTATTGTGTTGAGTATCTGTGCTTCCCTCATCCCTCACCCTTACCTTCAATAAAACATCACAACTCACTGGCTCGCCCTTGGCTCTCATTGTGTGGCTCCCCAGAGCCACACGTAACAAGTAGCAACACTCAGCCATCACACTTAATGGTCTAATAGAAGTCAGAATTATTCCGCTTTTGTCCATAACGAGTGAATCCCTGTGGTTATAAAGAAAGAAAGAAAGAAAGAAAGAAAGAAACTTTATCTATTTTGCATAAATATTGTCATAATTTTAAAGTCTCAAAATTTTCCAAAGGTGCAAAACTTTGAGAAAAAGCTCCACAATCATTTTTATTTTTAAAACATTTAAACCTCAAACTACTAAATGTGATGCTGTTCATAGTGTTTATACGATGTATTATTGTGTGACATGGGTGGTGGCTCCACCTTTCCAGTTTCCCCACCACCCGGGGTATAAGATGGCTGTGCGGAAGCGGGACAGTCTCTTGGACCTCACCTCTGCCTGACAGGAGCGTCTATACTGTACAGTGAGTCTCATAATAAAGTCTTTTTCTGCTGCACCTCCAGCCTCATTATTGGTACTCTGTTATGGACATAACATTTGGCAACGATGATAAAAACATGGATACAGGAGTTTCTGGCATTCGGCCATTTTTGGAGCTCCCTGGCGAGCCCCTGGTTCCATGGGTGGGGTGGTTCGCCGCATTCCAAAATTATTTGGTGGTGTGGTGGTTTGGTGTAACCCCCACAAACAGACTGGACAGACACAGCGCTCGGCTAGAGCAATTAACAGAACAGTGAAATGTGTATTAATGTCTACAGGCAGCCCCGCTTCTTCTGGCTCTTTGCTGTGATGTTAATGTTGCCTTTCATGCATTGTGTTCATGCATCCTGTCCTTACTGTGACCTAGGGACCGAGATCAATATGTCTCTCAAATACAAATGTCTCATGCCTGTTCTGTTATCTCTTTGATCATACCAACTGCTGGGGAATGCTCTTTTATGTATTGTTGTAGTTGGGTATATATACTGCACTGTAACCATGCTCATCCTCTCATTCACTCACTCTTCAGTTGCTGCTGCAGACACACATCGTGTCTCCCCTCTGAGAGCCTGAGGAATTCGGCTTCAGCCTGCTCACACTATGGGCTGGAGCTGAGTTCCCGTGAAGGCGGTATGATTTAATAAACCTGCTTAAAACCTCAGCATCGCTGCTCATTTTATCATCCGCCTCAGTGGCATTAAATCTTGGAGAACTGGAAAAACTGCGAGCATAAGCAGTGTTAGTCCATAATCTAGGCATGGAGGGACAACGTATTCTCAGCACTTTGGGTGATAGCAATAGTTTTGAGTCCTGAGAACGTCATCGTCCGGAGGATCCAGTTTCAGCAGCACAGCCAGTGGACTGGAGAGTCTGTGCAACGGTATGTTGCGGATTTAAGTCAGCTGGCCAGAGACTGCCAGTTTGGGGCTTGAGAGGAAGAAATGGTCCGTGATCAGTTAGCGGAGCAGACACTTTGTTTGGCGGCACGATCAAGGCTCCTCACACACTCTGGTAAATTGACATTAGCCATGGCTGTTGACATAGCTCAGCAGTATGAAGCAGCGGATAAACTATCGCAGTGTGGAGAAAGGAGGCAGGTGAGGCAACGAGCTGGACGACACAGAAACTTTATTCCATCTCCAACATACAGTACAGTAAAGGAGCTCCCGGGTCTCTGTGCATTCCTCTTTTATGTCTTTAATACCATGCATTGGGAACCGGAACTTCCGACCATCATACATTGTGTTTAGAACAAAGCCTGTGTGGCACATTAACATGACATAAAGCCGGCGCTACTCTCACACTCTTCTTCTTCCAGCGGCTCCAGCATTTACTCCTCTCCCCAGGGGGCACATAGTCCTTATTGTCCCGTCTGATACACCCGGTGACAAATCCTTTTTCAGACCATTGTTTCCCCCTTCCCCAGTTGCCTTCTTCTCTGGGTGGAGAAGTCCCACACCATGTCCCCACATAGCCCCCCCCCCAAACACCCAGAAAGGGCACTAACCCCCCCATCCTTTGGGCTTGAGCCTGCGGCTGTAGCGAGGGGTCGCCGATCCAGTCGAACCGCCCTGCCGGCGGGGTGTACAGGAGGGCACGCCAGTCTGAGGAGGAAAAAAGGGAGGGGGAGAAAACACATCAGCTTCGCGAGCGCAGGTCCCTGCCGAGGGATCGCCAGCTTGCGGAGCCATCAACGGTGAGTGTTGCTGATTTTGCCATTAAAATAACTAACCAACAGCGATCGGCATTTGTGACGCACATGCACAGGCTGAATTTCCTCCTTCGTTGAAATACTCCTTTAATCGCCTTTCACCGGGCACTGTGAGTAAACTGATTAGCGTTTCTTTTTGTGGTTCGCTGCTACGCTTTACCCGAAGCATTTGCTAAGCTAACGCTAGTCGTAGCACCTAACACTGACACGAAGCGACTCTGTCCCCGGTGATTGGGGCTCGCCGGAGGAACTAACCAAGGCAACAGTTGGACGGGAGCCGGATCGGAGTTCAGGTGCAGCGGTGGTGGGAGACGGGGACCAGTGGAGGACCACCGGGCCCCAGCCAGACAATAGCCTGAGTCGGAGCCCAGTTACAGCGGCGGAGCTCAGCGGAGGAACTACTGAGGCAGATGGCGGTAGGTGGCGGGGCTCAGCGGAGGATCTACCGGGACCCCAGCCGGACAGAAGCAGGATCGGAGCTCGGCTACAGCGGCGGTGTGCGGCGGGACTCGATGGAGGAGCTGCCGGTACCCCGGCTGGACAGGAACTCGGTTACGGCGGCGGTAAGCAGCGGGACTAGCAGCGGAGGGGGCTAGCTGAGGCCCAGCTGGATTCGAGGTCGGTCGGATCGGATACCGGCGACACCAGCAGAGACTGTTTTACTATCCACAGGTCAGTAAAAATGCCACCAAAGAAGGAGGAAATGGAAGAGATCAAAAAAATCTCTGAACTTCTTGTCAGAAGAAGTGACCAAAATGGTTAGCCAGCAGGCCAAAATAATAGGCCTAATGGAAGAAGTCCGAGAATTAAAATTAACAATTCAGGAAAAAGACAAAAAAATTATGAACTTGGAGCGACGCGTCGAGGATCTTGAACAATGTTCTCTTATGGATGATGTAATTATAAGTGGACTAGACATCAAATATCAATCATACACTCATGCTACAACAGGACTGAGAGGTGAGGAGGCATCAGTCTCCCTGGAAAACCAGGTGCTTCAGTTCCTTGATAGTAGAGATATAAAGGTTGAAGCAAATGCAATTTCAGCCTGTTATGCTTTACCCAGAAAAGATAATAAAACAAAGAAATCAACTGTGATGCGCTTTGTGAAAAGAAGGGTAAAGAATGACATACTGAGGCAGGCCAGTAAGCTCTGGGGAACAGAAGTTTACCTAAATGAACACCTAACAAAAACAAATGCTGAAATAGCACGGCAAGCATGGATGCTGAAAAGACAAAATAAGATACAGGCAACATGGACAAAAAATTGTAGAGTTTGGATCAAACTAAATGGAACACCTGAGCAAGCAAAGAGTATAATGATCAGAGATGTTACTGACTTAAATAAATACAGATGAACACTGATTAAGAAAATTAAGAGACAATGATAATCCATATCCACACACACGGTAAGAAAAGTTCTTTTGACATACCATGTCAATGTACTTTAAAAAAAAAATAAGCAAAACAAACAAAAAACTTATGACTGACTTGAGTAGACATCAATTATCCCCAGTTGGAGGAAGTCATTTGATACAGAGTGAGGAAACTCAAACTCTGAAAATATGCCATTATGCTGAACATAAACTACAAGAGATGGAGAATGATATTGATCCTGATAACCACTTTTTCAATAATATTCATAACCATTGTGAATATTACATTGAAAAGCAATTCAAAAGTCAAGTGCAACTAGATGGTAAACTATCAATAATACACTTCAACAGCAGAAGTCTTAAGAAAAACTTTCCACAGATTCAGGACTATTTAAAACAGCTAGACAGAAAATTTACAGCTATCGCAGTCTCTGAAACTTGGCTTAATGAAGAACAGGCTGCCCTGATGGCAATAGAGGGATATCAGATGTTTCATATTAACAGATCTCAAAAAAAGGGTGGTGATGTTGCACTGTATATTGATGACCTGTATAGGTGTAAGCTTGTAAATGGAATGTCCTTTGCACTACCAGGGATCTTGGAATGTGTTACTGTTGAGATTGACCAAAATAAAACAAAAAATCTAATTATAAATTGTATATATAGAACGCCGGGAACTTGCATTGAGACATTTAGAGTAGTAGTAGTAGTAGATTAGTTTATTTGACAGGGACAGTGCAATAAACATAGACAATTAATCAAAGACAATCAATCTGATGTGTTGCACATAGAGTGTATAGCTATTAGCTAATTTGCAACTCTTGTCCCTGGATGGGCTTTAGAAAAAAGAATCAAGATAAAAAATATACACAATAACCACATACATCAATGCAGAAAAATTATAAATACACAATTATAAATATTATAAATATTATAAATACACAAATATAACAGCCTGACTCACATTTAACATAAATATTATAAATATTATAAATACACAAATATAACAGCCTGACTCACATTTAACACATATAACATAACTCACATTTGCCTATTTCAGGCCTTCCTCCCTCCGTCACTCACTATAAACAAACACATTTATTCCTTCCCTTCATTCACTCTCACTTTGCAGACAAATAATTCATACATGAGTACATTCTTGTTTATTTTTCAGCCAGTTTTTAACATTTTTAGTGAATGTTTTAAAGTCCGTTATTATTTTAATTTCATTTGGCATTGTGTTCCAGATGTGACTGCCCTTTATAGAGAAAGCTGTTTGTCCAAATGTGGTTCTGCGGTGGAATATTTTACAGTTATTGTTAACAGAACTCCTGGTGGCTCTGCTGCTGTCCTGTCTTTGGACGAAACCAGCAAGTGGCTCGGGTGCTGATTTATGGAAACATTTGAACGTTAATTTCAGAAGACAGAGGTCAATGAAGCTCTCAAAACTCAATAGGTTGTATTTTTTTAAAACATTACAGTGATGCCACCTAATGGGCTTTTTGTCCAAGATTTTTAGGGTTTGATTAATTTAGACTAATTTGACTAATTAAGTTTGACTAATTTAGAGATAAATTAGTCGAGCTGTACAATAATATTACTAGTAAGAAAATGGTAGTAATTTGTGGAGATTTCAATATTGATCTACTAAATCCTTATCAACAAAATGTAATTACAGAGTTCATGAACTCTATGTACAGCATGAGTCTGTATCCCACAATAACACATCCCAGTAGAATCACAGTTCACACTGCTACACTTATTGACAACCTGTTTGTTAATATTATTGATAAGAAAATAGAAAGTGGATTACTGATAAATGATATAAGTGACCACTTGCCAACCTTTGCACTTATCCATGGCCACACGGGGACCAATACAGAAAATTTTTTTAAAATCGTTCAGATACAAATCACAAAATGCAATCAGTTCTTTTAAAGAAGACTTGCTGAAGCAGGACTGGACAAAAATCTATGTATCAGATGTAAATGAAGCCTATGACACATTTATAAACATTGTAACCACTCTTTATGAAAAAAATTGTCCATTAGTAAAGAAAAAGCTTAAACATAAATTTGCCGATAAGCCATGGTTAACCAAAGGATTACAAAAGGCGTGTAAAAAGAAAAACTTATTATATAAAGCTTTCCTAAAGAAAAGGACAAAAGAAGCAGAGCAGCGGTATAAAGCATACAAAAATAAGTTAACATATATAATAAGATGTTGTAAGAGAGACTATTACAGTAAAGAACTGGAGAAAAACAGAGACAATATTAAAGATACATGGACTGTAGAGGAGCTGAAATAACGAGGCGATTTTTGTATTAAAAACAGGGTTTTTAATGAATAGCTCTTCTATCGAGTCTCATCAGGTGTAGAGCTTGGCAGAAGGCAAGAGAGTGATCTCTGCTCCGCTCGCTGGTTAAATACAAGCACACATAGAGCCACACATTGAAAAAGCTGACATTAGAGCCACACATTGAAAAAGCTGACATCCCCCCGTTATCTTAACCCCCCATAGTTCTGCTATCTCCTCTCCTTGTCTTGGGAGGTGATGGGAACTCCTCCTCTCGCCTTAGGGGGTAAAGGTGTCAAGTCCGTCTCCGCCGCCGCGTCCTGGGAGGTCCATTGACTTTAACCCGGCGGGGGAGATCCTTTGTCCTTTCCAGGTGTGAAGTTCCTTACATATGCTGTCACAAAACATTTCCACTTGTTCTAACATATGTAGATATGGGATATAAGAGTCATATATACCACAGGCCCCCCAAACACTAGGAAAGGACACAGAAAGAATCACAGTCTAAGATAATAACTATGAAATACTACGTGTTACAACTGTTGCCACAGGAGAAGTTTTCTAGCAGCCATGCTCCTAAGAAAGTTCAGTGGTAAACATAACAGCATAGTGATATCATAAGTAGCCTTAAACTGTTGTAGCACAATTAGTGAATAATTGCCGGGTGGTTGGTATCAGTCCCTGTGCTGTCTGGGCTTTATTCTTCTCCCAAAACTGCTGTAGGTTGGCTTAGGTGTCCCGCTGGGACCTTCTCGTGGTGAATCTGCATTGTGGGAAGGAAAGAGATTATTTGTTCCCTGCCTGGGGGCTGAGACTTTTCCTCTGGGGGGTCTACCACGCCGAGGTGCTCGTGCCAACTGTGCAGGTTCGTCTCTCAGCAAGAAAGCAGGTTTGAGTCTGTCAACACTGACCACTTCCTTTCTGTCCCCATAATCAAGCACAAAGTGTTTGTCACCATTTTCCAGCACTCTGAACGGGCCTTCGTAAACTGGGCGTAACGTTGGTTTAATGGCTTCATGCTTAACAAAAACGAACTCAGCGTTTTTTAAAGTTTGAGGAACAAAAACTCGTGGAAAAGAGTGATGAGCTGGACCGTGGAGGGAGTCCGGTCCACTGCTGCCTAAAAACCTTGGGACTGGAAGGTGTCCTGGTTCTGGGTTCTCTGGTAAAAATTCTCCTGGGAGTCTGATAGGCTGGGCAAAAACTAATTCTGCAGGAGAAGCGTCTAAATCCTCTTTAGGTGCTGCACGCAATCCCAATAAAACCCAGGGAAGTTTATTTACCCAATTTGTGTCCGTTAGTGAGGCCCTGAGGGCAGCCTTTAATGACCTGTGAAAACGCTCGCATAACCCATTAGCCTGAGGGTGATAAGCGGTGGTGCGATGAATTGTTGCCCCTAAACTGTTAGACATGGCTGACCAGAGCTCTGAGATAAATTGAGGCCCTCTGTCTGACATGATGTCTGATGGAACGCCGAAACGTGCCACCCAGTTTGCTAGAAAAACGCGAGCGACTTCCTCCGCTGTGGTTGACGCTAGAGGGACTGCCTCTGGCCAGCGCGTGGTGCGGTCTATCATTGTTAGCAGGTGTGTGAAACCTTGGGAGGAAGGTAGCGGCCCCACGAGGTCGACGTGAATGTGGTCGAATCTTCTAGCAGGAATTGGAAAAGGCTCCAGAGGGGCTTTTGTGTCTGTGTATTTTGGCGCGTTGACAAGGAATGCAAGTTTTTGCCCATTCTTTTACGTTTTTGCGCAGGCCTGGCCACACAATCTTTTCAGCAACCATTTTGACCGAGGCGCGCACACCTGGGTGCGCGAGGGAGTGAATTGCGTCGAAAATGCGGCGGCGCCAAGCAGCTGGTACTAACGGGCGAGGTCGGCCGGTTGAAACGTCGCATATTAGGGGGGGCACGCCGTCGCGCAACCCTTTTTTCTCCAGCCTTAACCCTGTTGGTCCAGACAGGAGCGCGCGCACGTCTGCATCACTGCTTTGTTCTTCCGCCATGGCTGCATAATCTATCCCATCCTGGATAGGTGCTGCGTATGTGTGTGCATTAGTGAAGAGTTCCGCTGCTGAGGCGGTGTAATCTGTCTCCTCGTGCTCTGGCGGTGTCACAGCGCAAGAGAGACAGTCAGCTACTACGTTAAGTTTGCCTGCTACGTGTCGAATGTCTGTGGTGAACTCTGAAATCGCAGCTAGCTGTCTTTGTTGTCTGCCTGACCATGGTTCTGAAATTTTAGCCATAGCAAAAGTGAGCGGCTTATGGTCCACAAAAGCCGTGAAACTCCGCCCTTCTAACCAAAACTGGAAGTGGCGGATGGACAAATGAAGCGCCAGCAGCTCTCTGTCAAAAGTGCTGTATTTGCATTCAGTTGGGTTTAGCGATTTGCTAAAGAATGCTAAAGGTTGCCAGACCCCACTGACAAGTTGTTCTACAACTGTCCCTATAGCCAGGTCTGAAGCATCTGTGGTTAGAGCAATGCGGGCTGAGGGATCTGGGTGGACTAACATTGTGGCGTTAGCTAGGGCGCTTTTTACTTCCGCGAAAGCGCGTTCGCGCTCCGGGGTCCATTCGACCGCGTTGGAAGCTTTCTTTTTTCTGAGCGCGTCATATAGGGGTTGCATGAGCTGAGCTGCATGGGGGAGGAAATGGTTGTAAAAATTAACCATCCCCAAAAATTCCTGTAGCGATTTAACCGTTTGGGGCCGTGGAAAACCTTCTATCGCATGAACTTTGTCTGGAAGCGGAAATGCACCTTTTGGGGAGACTCTATGTCCCAAAAAATCAATTTGTGATACGCCGAATTTGCATTTGGCTGGATTGATTATTAGTCCATGCTCTTCCAGCTTCTGAAAAACAGTAGTGAGGTGCTGCTCGTGTTCTTCCTCGGATGAGCTGGCTACCAGCATGTCATCGAGGTAGACGAAGACAAAAGGAAGGTCGCGTAGGACAGCGTCCATCATCCGTTGAAAAGTTTGAGCAGCGCCTTTGAGGCCGAATGGCATTCGTAGGAATTCAAAAAGGCCGAAAGGGGTTATTACCGCTGTTTTAGGAATATCTTCAGCTCGGACTGGGACTTGGTGATAACCGCGGACTAAGTCTATTTTTGAAAAAATGCGCGCACCTGCTAAATGCAGTGAAAAGTCCTGAATGTGAGGAATGGGGTAGCGGTCATGCGCTATAGCGTTGTTTAGCCTGCGATAATCTCCGCACGGTCTCCAAGAACCGTCAGATTTCAGAACCATGTGAAGTGGTGAAGCCCAGGAGCTCTTCGAGCGTCTAACAATGCCCAATTTTTCGAGAGCTGCAAATTCATCCTTTGCTATGTTGAGCTTGGCCGCATCTAAGTGGCGAGCTTTGGCAAAAACAGGAGGTCCTGTTGTCGGAATGAAGAGTTTAACCCCGTGTTTGGCTACAGTGGCTGAGAATTTGGGGGTTGTGAGTGCTGGAAATTGGGTGAGGAGTTGTTCAAACTTACCTCCCGCTGTGGTGACGTTGGCCTGCACAGGTGGTGGGGAAACTCGAGCTGAACATGGAATAGAAGCAAAAGATAGTGCATTAACCAGGCGCCTATTTACAAGATCCACTAATAACCCGTGTGCACACAGAAAATCTGCGCCTAACAAGTTAAAGCTCACCGCTGCTACAACAAATGTCCATCTGTAGCTGTGGCCGTGGATGAGGAGGTGCAGGCTCTTTTCCCCGAACGTGTCGATGTCAGAGCCGTTGGCTGCCACTGCTCCGTTGCCCCGGGTGCCCATGGTTCGATCTGCGTGGGAGGGCATGACGAAACTCAGCTGAGCTCCCGTGTCGATGAGGAACTGTTTGCCTGTGTATCCATCCGTCACGTATAACAGCTTATTCTTCTCGCCGAGAACCGCTGCTGTTAATGGCCCTCGGCTTTGGCGTTTCCACGACATCGTAAACTTGCAGGGGGGAACGCATTTGCGGGCTTTCTCTGCGAAGCGGTGGTGATAATAGCAGACGTCGTTCTGCTCGTTGCACTTGGGCCGCGCTGCTGTCACCGTAGGTTGAGTCTCTCCAAGGCTCGGGGTGTCAGTTTTCAGATCTGCGGATGCCGCTGTGGGTGTCCGTTCTCTGCAGGCGTTGACGAGCCGGTAAGCCTCGTTGGCCAGTGTGCGGAAATCCTGATGATTATTGCACTTCATACTGGCGAGTGTCCCTCTCAACTGCGGTGGTAGCGTGCTGAGGAAAATGAATTGGAAAAGGAAATTATCATTATCCTCCTTCTTGAGTTGTAGCAAATCCTCCATGAGGGTCCTCGGATTGCTCCCTCTGTGGCCGTAGACCGCCAGGATCCTCTCGGCTCTTTCCTCCGCTGACGGGACATAATTCGCCACGATGGTCGCCTTGAGTGTCTCATATTTGTCCCGGGCTGGTGGTCGCCGGACCAAGCTCCGCACACACTTCGAAGTGGCGGAGTCGAGTTTGGAGACGATATGGTAAAACTTAATATCGTCTGCTGTGATGCCCGCCAGTATAAACTGGGCTTCAGCTTGCTGAAACCAAGAGGCGGGGTCTTCTCGCCAGAAGTCTGGCAGGTTGACAGCAACGGCGTTCGTGCACACCATCACTGTTGTGCCCGCCGGGTGAGAGTGCCTTGCCTCGGCACTCACGGCGGTGCTGGAGCTCGGTTGAGCTCTCTCAGTGCCCTCTGCCATGGGGAACAGCTGTCTGCTTGTTCCCTCGTCTGCGTCGTCGCTGGCGTATGCCCGAGTCACCATGGATGAGCAGCTTGAAGAACGCCTCCGGTCCATATTCTCGCGTCAAGGTCACCAGTGTAGAGGAGCTGAAATAACGAGGCGATTTTTGTATTAAAAACAGGGTTTTTAATGAATAGCTCTTCTATCGAGTCTCATCAGGTGTAGAGCTTGGCAGAAGGCAAGAGAGTGATCTCTGCTCCGCTCGCTGGTTAAATACAAGCACACATAGAGCCACACATTGAAAAAGCTGACATTAGAGCCACACATTGAAAAAGCTGACATCCCCCCGTTATCTTAACCCCCCATAGTTCTGCTATCTCCTCTCCTTGTCTTGGGAGGTGATGGGAACTCCTCCTCTCGCCTTAGGGGGTAAAGGTGTCAAGTCCGTCTCCGCCGCCGCGTCCTGGGAGGTCCATTGACTTTAACCCGGCGGGGGAGATCCTTTGTCCTTTCCAGGTGTGAAGTTCCTTACATATGCTGTCACAAAACATTTCCACTTGTTCTAACATATGTAGATATGGGATATAAGAGTCATATATACCACATGGACAATACTTAACAGTATTCTTGGAAATAAAAGCAGAAATACAAGCTACCCAACCGATTTTTCAAAAAATAATAAAACGACTCAGAGTGTGAATGGAGCTTCACCTGCAGATGAATTTAATAACTTTTTTGTTAACATTGGTCCTAATTTGGCTCGAGAAATACCCATTACGGCGCCTACAGGTGATACAATAAGCAGAAACACTGCTATAAAAGACTCCATTTTCATAAAGAACACAGACGAGAGAGAGGTCATTGAAATTGTTAAATCGTTTAAAAGTAAAACATCTACTGACTGTGATGGTATTGACATGCTCTTAGTCAAAACTATTATTGAATTCTTAGTGAAACCACTGACGTATATCTGTAACCTGTCTCTCCAAACAGGTATATTTCCCAGTGCAATGAAAATAGCTAAAGTAATTCTGATATGCAAGACGGGTGACAGAGGGGAATTCTCAAACTATAGACCAATTTCACTATTGCCGCAATTTTCCAAGATGCTTGAAAAAATATTCTATGAGAGAATTGACAACTTCATACTGAAGAATAATTTATTGTGTGAGCAGCAATATGGGTTCAGACACAAGAGGACAACTGCATTTGCTCTAATGGAATTTATAGAAAAAATATCAACTGCCATTGAAAATAAAGAGTATTCAGTTGGGGTATTCCTGGATCTTAAAAAAGCATTTGATACAGTGGACCATAATTTATTATTAAAGAAACTACAAAATTGTGGTATTAGAGGGGTAGCACTGTCCTGGATATGTAGTTACTTAAAGAATAGATATCAGTATGTATGTGTTGGTAACAAAAACTCACAGTTACTGAAGGTTACTTGTGGAGTCCCACAGGGTTCAGTTTTGGGGCCATTGTTATTCAATATGTATATAAATGATATATGTAAAGTTTCAGAAAAAATGGACTTAATATTGTTTGCCAATGACACTAATCTATTATGCAGTGGAAGCAATTTGGAACAACTTTTGGATACACTCGGAAAGGAATTAGGAAAGCTTAAACTGTGGTTTGATTTAAACAAATTAACGCTCAATTTAAGTAAGATAAAATTTATAGTCTTTAACAATAATCACAACAACTTAGTATCTAAGCTCAGTGTAAATGGTGTAGAGACTGAAAGGGTATCCGAAACTAAATTTCTTGGAGTAATAATTGATAATAAACTGTGTTGGAAGTCACATATTAATTATATTAAAGGTAAAATATCCAAATCAATAGCAATACTACACAGAGTGAAATATTTGCTGAATCAACCCACACTATATACCTTGTATCATTCATTAATACTCCCATACATGACATATTGTACTGAAGTATGGGGAAATACATATAAAACAAACATATATCCAGTCTTTATGCTTCAGAAGAGAGCTATTAGAATAATAAACAAAGCTGCTTACAGGGAACCAACAAACCCACTTTTTCTTAAATTAAAAGCTCTCAAGCTGAAAGATCTGGTTGACTTTAAAACTGCAGTAATAATGTTTAAAGTGAAGAATCTATCACTGCCCGCAAATATCCAAAAGTTGTTCCAAATAAGGGGGAAACAATATCATTTCAGAGGAACATGTATATTTCAAAAACCTTCAGTGAGAACTACCACCAAGCAACACTGTGTTTCAGTGCAAGGAGTCAGATTATGGAACGATTTTGGACCTGAATTAAAATCATGTACAATGCTTGGACAATTTAAACAAAAACTAAAGGAAGAAATACTCCAAACATATATACAAGATGACATGTAAAATCACATAAGGATTGTTATATCCAGCCTGCATTGTGTTGTAGCTTAGGTTTTTTTTGGTCACATTTTGTCTTAGCTTTGTTCTGAATTGTAATTGCTCTTGTTTTGTTTTCTTTTGAATTCTTGGATGGAATATGGGTGGGCAATATAAGCTGTGGCTTCAGCCATCACCCATTTCGGATAACTTATGTTGAACTGTGTAATCAGAGGAGTTATTGTCTAATTTGACCTTGTTGGATTTTCTTTCCCCCTTTGTTATATTATTCAGTTTCTTTTAACCTGTACTTTTAATCTATCCAAAATAAAGATTCATTCATTCATTCATACAGTGGGCGCAGCAGGGTCCGGTGCAGATCGTGCCTGACAAAAACAAAACTGGCGTTCTGCAAGCTTTTTGGGACGAAGGTGCGGGGAAAACAATGGTGGGCTGGGTCTGGTACTTTAAAAGCCTCCGTACTGTGCAAAAATTGCACAGACGGATCAGCCTCGGGTGCGGGGTTTTCCGGTAAAAATTCTCCGGGGATCCGTAGCAGCTGAGAAAAAACGAATTCTACCGGGGAAGCTGGCAAATCCTCCTTAGGTGCGGCGCGCAACCCTAAAAGAATCCAGGGCAGGCAATCGACCCAATTTGCATCCGTGAGCGAAGCTCTGAGTGCTGCTTTAAGTTGCTTTGACCTATGAAAACACTTGCATAACCTGTTAGCCTGGGGGTTGTACGCGGTAGTGTGGTGAATTTTGACCCCCAGGCTCTGGGCCATCGCGGACCAGAGTTCTGAAACAAATTGTGGACCCCTGTCAGAAGTGATGTTCGATGGGGATCCGAACCGTGCTACCCAAGCCAACAAAAAAGCACAAGCCACTTCTGCGGACATGATAGAAGCCAGCGGGACCACTTCAGGCCAGCGCGTGGTGCGGTCCACGATTGTTAAAAGGTGTGGAAAACCTTTAAATCAACCACCAAATCCACGTGGATGTGGTCAAACCTCCTGGCCGGGATTTGGAACAGCTCGAGAGGGGCTCTGGTGTTCTTGTGCACTTTGGCCCGCTGGCACGCGAGGTAAGCTGCAGCCCACTCTTTCACATCCTTGCACAAGCGCGGCCAGATGAATTTTGCCCCCACTAGCTTCACCGAAGCGCGCACTCCCGGATGCGAAAGGGAGTGGACCGACTCAAAAACGCGATGATGCCAAGAGCCCACCCCCGGGGGAAATGTCACAGAGCAAAGGAGGGCACCCTTCTTGCACCACCCTGCTCTCCAGTCTTAACCCAGTAGGCGCAGACTAGAGCGCGTAAATATCCGCGTCCCCGGCCTGCTCTGCGGCTATAATGGGGAAATTTATTCCCATGTAGACCAGAGAGACTAATGCGTGTGACAGACAATCAGCCACAACATTGAGCTTACCGGTGACATGTTGAATGTCGGTAGTAAACTCCAAAATCACGGCCAAATGCCATTGCTGCTGGACTGACCATGGTTCCAAGACCTTGGCCATCGCGTACATCAGCAGTTTATGATCCACGAATGCGGTGAACTCGCGCCCCTCTAACCAAAACTGGAAATGGCGCATCGCCAGGTGGAGAGCCAGCAATTCTCTTTCAAACGTGCTGTATTTGCATTTGTCGTCGCGCAACGTTCAGTTGAAAAATGCAAGCGGCTGCCACAAACCTGAGACGTACTGCTCCACCACTGCCCCTATGGCAACATCAGACATGACTGTAGCGAGCGCTATCTGTGCAGACGGATCCGGGTGGGCTAACAACGCGGCATCCGCAAGCACTGTTTTGGTGTTAGTAAAAGCCTGGACTTGCTTGGGAGTCCAGTCAATGGCTTCCACAGTCTCCTTTTTTTTTAAGCGCGGCATACAACGGCTGCATCAGCTTGGGTGCCCGGTAAAGGAAATTGTTATAAAAATTAACCATTCCCAAAAACTCCTGTAGTGCTCTCATGGTCTCCGGATGCGGAAAGTCCAACACAGCGCGCAACTTATCTGGTAATGGAATCGCGCCCTTCGGGGAAATGCAGTGGCCCAAAAAAACAGTCTCTGGCACACCAAACTGGCACCTCGCCGGGTTAACTATCATCCCGTGTGCCTCCAACCTCTGGAAAACCGTCTTGAGATGGGCGAGGTGCTCCTCCTCAGACGTGCTAGCTACCAGAATGTCGTCTAAGTAGACAAAAACGAAGGACAAGTCACGAAGCACTGTATCCATCATCCTCTGGAAAGTCTGCGCCGCACCTTTTAATCCGAACGGCATGCGTAAAAACTTGAAAAGGCCAAAAGGAGTTATTACTGCTGTTTTTGGAACGTCTTCCGCATGCACCGAGACCTGATGGTATCCGTGGACCAGAACCACTTTCGAAAAAATACGTGCCCCGGCCAGGTGCACGGAAAAATCCTGGATGTGCGGAATGGGATAACAATCGTGTTCTGTGGCATTATTCAAGCACTGGAAATCACCACACGGTCACCACGACCCGTTGGCTTTAGGCACCATGTGTAGCAGGGATGCTTACGTATTGTTGGAACGCCTGACGATGCCCAACTGCTCTAAGTTGGCAAACTCCTCTCGTGCGCTGGCCAGTTTAGCTGCGTAAACACCGGCGGGCCTTTTGTCGTTATTAAGTGTTCGACCCTGTGTTTCGTTACCGTAGCCGAAAAAGTCGGGACTGTGAGTGCTGGGAACTGTGTGAGCAAATGTTGGCACTCTCCCCCCCCGGAGCTACAACATTAGCCAGTGTTGTTGACCCAGCTCCCCGAGCTGTACAGGGCAGTGAGGTAAAAGAGACAGCGTCCACTAATCTCATATTTGCAACATCAACTAACAACCCATAAGTACATAAAAAATCTGCACCTAAAATGGGGCCGGAACATGCAGCTATCACAAAGTCCCACTGAAAGTTGCGTCCATGTAAGCATATCGTCAGTGTCCGCTCGCCAAATGTTCTGATGGTAGATCCGTTGGTGGCCATGAGCTCAGGACCACTGTGTCCTGCCACCCTGTCTGCATTCACCAGCAGGATGAGGATCTTCTGGTAGCCGGAGTCCACCAAAAACGTCTCCCCGAACGTGTGTCCTTGACATAAAGCAGTCTGTTCCTGTTGCCATCGGTTGCAGCTGCCACTGAATTCCAAACGTACCGACAGGCATCATTGGGCATTCGAGCCAAAATGGCAATGATAAAAACAGATTGCCCCGTTCCTTCGTCTCCTGGTGTCCATCCCGGCTACCATGAACGGCTCCTTGACCTCGCTGGAGTCCCTCATGGATGCCGGTGCCACTGTCTTCACGCTGAGAGTTCTGGTCGCCAAATGATGTGGTCCGCTTCCTGTGCTAGGGTGCGGTAGTCCTTAGCAACCAGCCGCGGTGAGTTGGCCAGGATCACTCTCACTGTAGCCGTTAGGTTCCTGAGGAACAAGTGGGCGAACAGGAAAGATTCGTTATCCTTCCCTCTCAGCGCCAACATGCTCTCCATGAGCTCCACTGTTGATCTGTCACCTAACTCCGAACGCGTTAGGAGTCTCTCTGCTCTCTCACTGTCAGAAAGGGTATAGCGCTGGAGATGCATCCTCTTGAGCACTTCATATTTTGCTTGGGCCAGCGGCTCCTGGAGCAGGCTCGTCACCTGGTGCGTGGCACGTGCATCCAGTGCAGCGACCACATAGTAATACTTGGTATCCATCCATCCATCCATCTTCTTCCGCTCAATCCTTAATACTTGGTATCGTCTGTTGTTATCCTGCAGAATGCGAACTGGGCTTCTATGTGCAACAACCACACGGTCGGGTTGTGAAGCCAGAAGTCTGGGAGCTGGTCTGAGACCACGCACACAGCGCTGGTGCTCTCCCTCCAGGCAGTCTCCGGAGCGGTGATCGGCTCGCTTTCCATGGCGTGTCTTAGGGTCACCAATGTGGAGAAAGGAAGTAGACAAGGCAACGAGCTAGACAACACAGAAACTTTATTCCATCTCCAACATACAGTACAGTAAAGGACCTCCTGGGTCTCTATGCATTCCTCTTTAATATCTTTAATACCATACATTGAGACCCGGAACTTCTGACCATCATACATCGTGTTTAGAACAAAGCCTGTGTGGCACATTAACATGAAACAACGCTGGCGCCGCTCTCACACCCTTCTTCTTCCAGCAGCTCCGGCATTTACTCCTCTCCCCGAGGAGTGCATAGTCCTTACTGTCCCGTCTGATACCCCCTGGTGACACCTCTTCTTTTGGTCCATTGTTCCCCCCTTTCCCAGTTGCCTTCTTCTCTGAGTGAAGTCCCACACCATGCCTCCACAGCGGGACCTTGGTGAGAAAACTACGCTCCGGCAATCAGAATCACAGTCAGCGGCGCAGGCTGTGGACCCAGGCAGCGATGATAGTGTGGAAGACAAGGAGGAATGTGCTATGGCTGTGAAATTAACCCCTTGAACTCTGTGAATTCCGCGGGCGGTCACGTCTCTGCATCTTAGTGCGTCTCAGTGCGCACTGAAAAAAAAAGCTGTATTTCCGGTCTTCCAGTACAGACACAACCTTGTTACAACCTGAGAAAAAAGCTGTGTAATATATTAATTTTTTGTGGAATTTTTACAAAATTTTGACCTGAGCTTGAAAACACTTGGTTCTACATTTCTGTTGTGTTTTTCAGCCAGTATCTGACAGCTGTATGTTATTTGCAAGCATTTGTATCTAAAAAAAACCCAGGTGAACTTTCTTGTTACTCAGTGGCAGGAGCACTTAGAGAGATTATAACTGTTTTGTCAAAAAATTCAGAGTGTTTTCTTTTAAATGAGACTAACCCCATGAAGATGCTGCAAAGGGTTGAAGAACAGCTTTTGATTTACTTTGGGCATGTTATTTTTAGGCGTTTTTAGGGAGGTTGAACAGAGTTCAACAGGTTAAGGTCCGCCCCGGGATCACCCAGGTGTTTGGGTTGTGGATCCACTCGTCGGCCTCCGTCGGTCTATGATGACCATGGAAGAGAATCCTAAACGTCTACTCTGCTGGAACAGCACCGCCTGTGGCTGAACAGGCCGATGCGCACCGGTGTTCTACCTTCCAGCGTTGGGCGTTGGTAGGATTCAAGTCCTGGGCAGGAAGATATGGAGGACAAGATGTTACCCATGCAGCATGTCCCCCCTCTCCACGTCACTGATCAATCCAAAGGAACAGCAGGGCTGCTATAGTTTGGCACCAGTGCCGTCGCAGGAGCTGCCAGAACGATGTTGAGCACAACAGAGAACTGCCTTAGAGGCTCCGACTCCGGATTTTTCCTCAGGGTTGACTCCCGAAGCCTTTCCCGTGACCGGGTGTGCCGCAAGGCAGCGGAGGTTTGAAATCAGGGTTTACCTTCCCCTAGATGGGCTACCTTCCCAGGTTGACGAGCCACCATCTACCCGAAGCATCTGGTTTTAAGGCGCCAGAGATCTGCCCTCGCCCCTTCTCCTATTAGTAAAAGCAGTTCCACCGGGCTTAGAGACTAAACCACACGGGCAGGATCCACTAAGCACCGGTATAAGGCTAGAGAGTGTCCGGCAAGAGGTAAATGCTGTGGCAAGTGTGGACTCCTACATCATTTTGCCAGGGCCTGTAAGAAATTTGAGCGAGGGGAACGACAACGCGAAGTGGACTCCCCTGCCACGACTCCTACGGTTATTCACTCTGTATCTCCGAGCACAGATGGCCGTACGTACTGCATGGTGGAATTGGATGGCGTGGAGGTGCTGTTACTGATTGGCACAGGTGCTGTGAGGTCCGTGTTTAATTGGCCTACTGTGAGGAGTTTCTTCCCGTACTACTGAGTGAGAGGTCTGTCAACACCATTTTGTGGATATGGACGAAACAGACTGTCCATTGTAGGATCGCTAGAACTGATGGCGAGATACAAGTCAGTGGAGGTATCTAATCTACAGTTTGTGGTAATCGCCAGTGGTGCAAATGTTATGGGCTGTGACCTCTTTTATCAACTGGGTTTCACGATCACCAGCAGTGTTGGAAAAGAGTGGTCGGACTGGGGTTTGTGGGACCGGCCAATTCCGCGAGTGGTGGATGATGCAGTATGGGACGAACCTTGGCCTAGTATTCTGGGAGATGAACAGGACCAACCCCACCCAGGGCCATCATGGGAGGGTTCCGGTGCCAGGGCCCAAATTACCCTAGCTGAGGGAACTGGGCAGCATGGTGGGATGCCTGTGATGGTGGGTGGAACCGAGAGGATGGCTCACTCTGCTTCCAGAGTTCGGCTGGGAGGTACCGAGAAGCAAGGGGCTACAACAGCTTTGCCGGCATTGAAAATGAAAGCGAGCAGGGCAGGACCGGCTTGCACGGTGAACTGACGTGCCACTCAGGAACACTGGAGGCCAAACTGGGCTCCTTGAAGGGTTGCTGATGTGGTTCGACCAAGAGAGGAGGCCCGGTCGAGAAGTCGAGGATACTGGAATCCGAGTCGGGCTCCTCTGGGGGTTGCTGATGTGGTCCGACCCAGAGAGGAGGCTTGGTTGAGAGGGGTTTGTGGTAAGCAGAAATGACAGGAGGACCAGGGGCGGCTGCAGGTGGCGGCTGCTCAGGACGATGGATACCTTCAGCTGTCTGATGGATCATGGAGACACCCCAACGGGCTGCGGCACGCCAATGAGGAGAAGGAGGTGTTGGGGCTCCAACGTGGGTCATCTCCAGGCGTGAAGAGAAGAAGAAGCTCTGGACGGGACCCGCCGGATGGGTTCCCGGGGGGTGGTTTCTCCACTGGGACTGAACAGTAGTGGGGGGCAATGTGTTGAAGCTATGATGTTAATATATGAATTGCCCAGGCTACATAGTGATTATATCAATATGTTTAATGCATGAGGTTGTTATGTGTATTGCTCAGGTTATAGAGTGATTTTACTAAGGTGTTGGCATGGTGTTGATGGGAATGATGAATAGGTTGTTTATTGACTCAGTAATGGAAGGTATAACCTGTTTGTATATGTGTTCATTCTGTACATGGGATTGTTTTATGTTTTATATTAGAGACATGGCAAGTTTTCTTTCTCACCTAATGGACTATATAATAATAGAGATGGCAGAATAATCCGTCTGACTGTGTGGGGGTGGGACAGTAGTCCACCTGTCCCCCTCTAGCTTTAGTTGTTTGGGTGCATGATTAGGCCCTAATTATTTTGTTAGTGTGTGATTTGGGCTTTAAATTCGGGTGGGCCTCAATTGTATGTGTGTCTTTTGGACCTTTTGAAGGGAGGGGGTGTGATGTTTTTCATAGTGTTCATTTGAGTATTATTGTGTGGCATGGGAGGTGGCTCCACCTTTCCAGTTCCGCCGGCACCTGGGGTTTAAGAGGGCTGTGTAGAAGAGGGACGGTCTCTTGGACCTCACCTATGCCTGACGGGAGCGTCTATACTGTACAGTGAGTCTCATAATAAAGTCGTGTTCTGCTGCACCTCCAGCCTCATTATTGGTTCTCTGCTATGGACATAACACTGAATATGTTCTGGATGTTACTTCAGCTTGTCAGAGATTAACAAAAATTTTATAATCACAACTTTTCTGACTCCAATTTTTAGAGGTGCTGGGATTCAATTTAGGGATGCTGCATGACCCTAAAAAAGACCTAATGCCACCCAAGCTGAGCACTAAGCTGGATGGCAGGAAGTTCCATTTTTTTCTAAGGTCTTTGGCATGACCCAGCCTGGACTTGAACCCCAACCTCACAGTTGTGGGGCGGATGCTCTACCTCAAGGTGGTGGCCTAGAGGTATTTACAACAACTATGCATGCATGGTCTCACCTTGTAAATGAAGTAAATTTGCTTATCCTTTTGGACATAAATCGCTGTGACTTTGTAAAGAAATGTCCTTACCTTCTCTTAGTTTTAAATAAATCCTGTGCTTGCCCCCAGCCTCTTATTGTGATTCTTTTCTGTAGTTTAATGTCAGATTAGGAAGACTAAATATGTTATAAACACACATGAAGGACATTATCTAGAGTATAGAAAGTAAGGACACACAAATTAGTGATTACAAACATCAGTGTTTGACAAACAGAGACATGACAGCTCTCTGCCATCTCTCTGTTGACATATAGAGAGATGGCAACAGGAACGGACATACTGCACGCACTCAGTCCAGTTTGCGAAGGATTGTGCAGTTCGTTTGAGGCTCCGTTTGCTGCTGCAACACTTTGACTCTCTGCCTTGAATTTCAACAGGAAATATGCAGATTTAGTGATTTTAAATATTAATGAAATAATTAGAATAATTCAGAAATTACATTTAGAAATACAATATTTTACAATATATACAGTATATTATACACTCACCGGCCACTTTATTAGGTACACCATGCTAGTAACGGGTTGGACCCCCTTTTGCCTTCAGAACTGCCTCAATTCTTCGTGGCATAGATTCAACAAGGTGCTGGAAGCATTCCTCAGAGAGTTTGGTCCATATTGACATGATGGCATCACACAGTTGGCGCAGATTTGTCGGCTGCACATCCATGATGCGAATCTCCCGTTCCACCACATCCCAAAGATGCTCTATTGGATTGAGATCTGGTGACTGTGGAGGCCATTTGAGTACAGTGAACTCATTGTCATGTTCAAGAAACCAGTCTGAGATGATTCCAGCTTTATGACATGGCGCATTATCCTGCTGAAAGTAGCCATCAGAAGTTGGGTACATTGTGGTCATAAAGGGATGGACATGGTCAGCAACAATACTCAGGTAGGCTGTAGCGTTGCAACAATGCTCAATTGGTACCAAGGGGCCCAAAGAGTGCCAAGAAAATATTCCCCACACCATTACACCACCACCACCAGCCTGAACCATTGATACAAGGCAGGATGGATCCATGCTTTCATGTTGTTGACACCAAATTCTGACCCTACCATCCGAATGTCGCAGCAGAAATCGAGACTCATCAGACCAGGCAACGTTTTTCCAATCTTCTATTGTCCAATTTCGATGAGCTTGTGCAAATTGTAGCCTCAGTTTCCTGTTCTTAGCTGAAAGGAGTGGCACCCGGCGTGGTCTTCTGCTGCTGTAGCCCATCTGCCTCAAAGTTCGACGTACTGTGCGTTCAGAGATGCTCTTCTGCCTACCTTGGTTGTAACGGGTGGTTATTTGAGTCACTGTTGCCTTTCTATCAGCTCGAACCAGTCTGGCCATTCTCCTCTGACCTCTGGCATCAACAAGGCATTTCCGCCCACAGAACTGCCGCTCACTGGATATTTTTTCTTTTTCGGACCATTCTCTGTAAACCCTAGAGATGGTTGTGCGTGAAAATCCCAGTAGATCAGCAGTTTCTGAAATACTCAGACCAGCCCTTCTGGCACCAACAACCATGCCACGTTCAAAGTCACTCAAATCACCTTTCTTCCCCATACTGATGCTCGGTTTGAACTGCAGGAGATTGTCTTGACCATGTCTACATGCCTAAATGCACTGAGTTGCCGCCATGTGATTGGCTGATTAGAAATTAAGTGTTAACGAGCAGTTGGACAGGTGTACCTAATAAAGTGGCCGGTGAGTGTATATAAAATACAATTTTTTTTTTTTTTTTTTTTTTTTTTACTTTTTTTTGATGGACCTTGAGTCTGGAATAAAGTCTTTGATTGATTGATTGATTGAATACCGATCAGAGGACAAATAATATTCATCTATGACTATTTTTTCATGATTTTTTCATGATCTTCATCACTTCATGGAGTGATGAAGATCATGATAGAGTACCTGCAAGAATTTAAAACTACTTTCATCAAACCAAAAATGTATTTATTTGACTTTTCAAATAAATTCTAAATTTCTTAATGAATCATTCTCACAATTTTAGTTTACTGCATCATCCAGTTAGGTGTTCATTTTATTACAAACAGGTTCAATCTGGAATAGCTGGCAAAAGCTGATGTTAGTATAAACTGCTTGATTGCTCTGTAACTCATAGATATGAGGGTTAAATAAATGAAATTACAGCTACTCCTTTGTTTCACCTCACTGATATAGATAACTCTACAAAAACCAGCATGTTCAATCAGACAGTTGGGTCCCAGCACTGCTTTTGAACTACATGAGCAACTTCGCACATTAGGAAGAGTTGCTATCTAGCATAAGCTAATGTATGTCTGCTGGTGTGGCGGCAGTGCTGCCGACAGCCTCTCACCATCCTGACAGGCCAGTCCAGCAAGCCTGTGGACTCTCACACAAGCTGGAAAGACTTGTAAGCACACTGGTCCTCAGTGAAGCAACATTTAGCAGAGGTGCACGATATCCAGTGCGGCCTGAGTGAGAATACAAGTGTTTGACTCATTGGTGGGGCAACACTGATGGCCCTTACCATCCAGATCGTACATCATTATCTGTGTTCACAGATTTGTGCCTTTGGAATGGTAAGCTCATGAATGCATGTGTTTTTCTCCTTATTAGTATCAATTTTTAATACTATATATGACTCTTTTAAGTCCACTGTACAACTTTGAATATTAAAGTTTGTACGCTGTGTACAGACTTTTGTGTAAGTCTAATTGTAATGAGGCCCAGAGTTTAAAGAGCAAAGATTGTTATTACCTCCGCCAAGAAGGTTATGTAATCGGGATGGTTTGTCTGTCTGTTAGCAGGATTACACAAAACCTACTGGATGAATTTTGATGAAATTCTCACCAGAGGTGGCCCTCAGGCCAAAGATGAACCCATTACATTTTGGTGATGATCCAAGAATGCATCCCTCCACCAAGGCTCTTATATTCTCACAGAGTGTTAGCAACAATTCTTCAAAACTACTGGATAGACTTTGCTGCAATTTTAACCAGAACTGGTTCGTGGCCTACACATGAACCCATGATATTTTGGAGGTGATCCATGATGGACGGAAGGAGCCTTGGAAGAGGTATGTACTTTCTGAGCACTTTTCTAGTTTTATTTTTTACATGCAGTCATGTAAAAATATTTGCACACCCCTTTAAATATTCAGTTTTTTATTAAGAAATGTTCACGTATCTATATAACATTGTTTTTGCATTTTTTTTTGTAACTTAGATTTTTATTCATTTTTCATCATATATAATGCATTCAGATCACATTCTACATTTAAAAAACAAAGGGGTTAGGGTAGGGAAAAAGAAAAAAAATAAAAAATAAAAAATAAAAAATAAAAAAAAAATAAAAAAATAAATAAAAGGGGGGGGGGGGACAAATGTTGGAGCATCAAGTTTTTAGTTTCCATCTCTTAATTCTTCTGGTTTTTTCAGTGTCTTTGGTTATTCTTTCAATTTCTGCCTCGTTGTTGCACTTTGTAGTGTGTCCATTTCCGCCATTTTTTCTCCCATATTCCTTCTTGCATTCTTCGTCGATATGTTAGTTTTTCCATCATACGTATGTCCTCAACAATGTCAGTCCATTGTTCTTGGTCAGGAAGAACTTCTGATCGCCATTTTTTTGTGATAGTTTTTTTACATGCAATCAACAAGATTTTAACTAGATATCTGTCCTCAGCCTGTATAACATTGTCTTTTTTAAGATCACATAAGTACATCAGGTTACAGTTCATTGGTATATTATATCCTAATATCCTCTGTATTGTCACATGCATAGATTTCCAAAATGATGATATTTTGTAGCATTTCCAAAACATATGTGAGTGGTCTGCATTTTGAGCCCCACATCCCCTCCAGCATAAAGATTGGGTATTTGAATATTTTCCTTGAATCTGTGGTGTAATGAAAAAGCGAATCAGGTTTTTCCATCCAAATTCCCTCCATGCCCTTGAATTTGTTGATGTGTGTTGTGTTTTCCATATTTCCTGCCAGCTTTCTTCTGTTATGTTTAAATTGAGCTCTTTCTCCCATTTCTCCTTTATATAGTTACTTGTATGATTGTTTGTTATAAGTTTCTGATATAGTTTTGAAATAATTCTTATTTTATTTCCTGCATATGAGCTTAAAGTAAGTTGTATAATCTCGTTCACATCTGTTTGGAGGTTATGCCTAATCTTCTTCATATAGTAATCTCTCATCTGCAGATATCTGAAAAATTCCGATCTTTCTAATTTAAATTTTCTCCTGATATTTACAAAGCTCCCGAGATCTTTTTTTCCGATATTGCCCCATGCTGTGATTCCCTTGTTCACCAGATTTTTGTATCCCCTATCTTGTTTTGCCGGTTCAAACTGACTGTCAAATGCTACCCATTTCAATAGTTTTATGTCTTCCCTTATATTATATTTTTGTACTATTTTATACCACAGTTCTAAAGTAAATTTAGTGATTGGGTCTATTTGTTTGATTTGCTTATATGCATCTTTATCTCCTATTATGCTTTGTACTGGGAGTCCCTCAATTTCCTTTTCCATTTCTTTCCATTTTGCCTCATATCCCTCGTCGCACCAACATATGATATATCTTATTTGTGCTGAGTAGTAATATTCCTTTAGACTCGGTAGGCCCATGCCTCCTTTCTCTTTTGGTAATTGGAGGGTTTTATATTTCACTCTTGGTTTTTTACCTCCCCAAACAAATCTCGATATCATCCTGTCCCACTTTGAGAATTGGGCATCTGGAATCTCTGTTGGTATAGCCTGGAAGAGGTAAAGTAATCTAGGTTGTATGCTGATTTTGACTGTCTCAATTTTTGAATTCAGATCCATATTTAAGATTGACCATCTATCAATATCTTTTTTTATTTCTTGTTCCAACCTATCATAGTTTGCTTTATATATTTTGCTTAGGTCTTTAGGTATGTTCACTCCAAGGTATTTTATTTCTTTTTGCTTCCAGTTTAGTTTGATCTTATCAGTTATCTGGTTTAGAGGGTTATAGTGGAATGTCAGTATTTGTGTTTTTGTTATGTTTATCTTGTATCCTGATAATTTTCCAAAATTTTCTATCAAGTTCATCATTTCCATTATTGATTTATCTGGTTGTTCAAGGTAAACTATAATATCGTCTGCAAATAGCCCAATCTTGTGTTCCGCCCCCTTTATTGTTACACCTTTTAATTTCTTATTTTGTCGTATCGCTTGAGCCAATGGTTCTATGAACAGAGCAAACAAGGTGGGCGATAAGCAGCATCCCTGCCTAGTTGATCTTTGTATATTTACTTTGTCTGTTAAGCTACCGTTTATCTTGATTCTTGCCACAGGTTCTTGATATAGCGTCCTTATGCATTGTACTGATTTTTCGTTAAATCCAAAGCTCTCCAGTACACTATATAGGAATTTCCAGTTAACCCTGTCAAATGCTTTTTCTGCGTCTAAACTCATTATTACTGCGCTTTTCTTTTCTTTATGTATTTGGTTAATTATATGTATTGTTCTCCTGATATTGTCATGTGTTTGGCGTCCCTCTATGAATCCAGTTTGATCATCTTCTATCAATTCCGTCAAGAATGTCTTTATTCGTTTACATATAATTGTTGTGTATATTTTATAATCTACATTTAATAAAGAGATTGGTCTATAGTTTCCGCATTGTTCTTTATCTTTCCCTGGTTTTAAAATAACTGAAATGATTGCTTCGTTCCATGATGGAGGTATTTTGTTGTTGTTCAGCGTCCAATTAAATGACTTTAGGAGCTGTGGCATGAGTTCTTCTATAAACAGTTTATAAAACTCAGAAGGGTATCCATCACTACCTGGTGATTTACCGTTTTTAAGTGACTTAATCACATCTCTGATCTCTTGTGTTGTTATTTCTGCTGTTAGTTTTTCATTTTGTTGATTTCCTATTGATGGCAAGTCCAATGTGTCTAGAAATCTTTTGATATCTTTAGTATTTGTTTCTTCAGGTTGCGAGTATAGTTCTTGGTAGAAATTATGGAAAATTTCTTCGATGTTTTCTGGGTTAACTGTGGTTTTATTTGTGGTGGGGTCTTTAATCTTGTATACATTATTCATTGTTTGTTGTTTTCTTAACCGTTTTGCCAGCAGTTTTGTGGCTTTTGGCCCCGTTTCATAATATTTTTGCTTTAGATATCTATTTTTCCTTTCAATTTCATCCATTTGTGTTTCTTTTATCTTTGTTTTTTCTTCTTTAATTTCTTGATATATTTTTGGATCATTTGTGCTTTGATGTTTACATTCTAATTCCCTCAGTCTCTCACATCTTTGTTCATACGCTTCCAGTTTAGTCTTATTTGCTTTTCCTGTTTCAACAATTAATTTACCCCTTAACACGGCTTTTAGTGCGTCCCATAGTATTGTTGGGTCCACTTCTTCATTGTCATTCTCTTGGATATATTCGTTTATGTTTATTTTTATTCTTTCTTTCATTTTCTCATCATTTAACAGTCCTACGTTAAGTTTCCATGTTGTTTGTCGTTTTCTATTGTTTAAATATATTTCCATGTATATAGGATTATGATCTGATATTTCTGCCCCTCCAATCCAACAATTTCTCACCCTGTGTCTGTCACCTTCATTCATAAGGAAGTAATCTATTCTAGAGTGTACTTTATGGGCTGCTGAATAATGTGTATAGTCTTTTTCGAGTGGGTGTAGGTCCCTCCATATGTCTACCATACCCATTTCTGCCAGTGAGGTTCTTATGAACTTTGTTACATGTTTTTTTGTCTTCTTAACACTTGTTGTGTCAACTTCATGATCCATGACAGCATTTAAGTCTCCTCCACAAATTAGGACTCCTTCACTGTGTGTTGCTATGAGATCAAACAGATGTTGAAAAAAACCCTTGTCACTTTCTGGTGGGGCATAGATGTTCACTAATGTAATCTGCATACCATCTATTCTTCCCTTTATTATTACATACCTGCCTTCTTTATCCTGGATTTCCTGTTAACTTTCAAATTGTATTTTGTTTGAGATTAGTATCATAACCCCCCTTTTAGCTCCTCCCTTAAATGAACTGTAGTAGGAGTTCTTATAGCCAAATCTCTTTAGTTTCACATGTTCTGCCTTGCTCAAATGTGTCTCTTGCATAAATATAATTTCGGCTTTTTCCTTCTTGAATTTTCTTATTATTCTTTCCCTTTTAACAGGTGAGTTCAGACCATTCACGTTTAGTGTCATTATCTTAAGATTTTTACCCATATTCATGTTTTTCCATTTTTTAACTTGTGCTCCTAGCCCCTTTAACAACAAAAATAACACATATTTATATAAAAACACATTAAAAAATCTCGACCTCCATACTTGGGGCCTTTCTTCTGCCCACTGGTCCCTGTTGGTGGGTGGGGGGTTTGTCTTCACAGAGTGAAGGGCCCTCCCTAGACTTCTAATTACTATCAAAGTAATAGTCATAAGTCTAGAAATGTCCAACAAATATCACTTAAACCTCTCCTAGCCGTCTGTTTCTCTTTTACCTTGTCTTCTTGGCCTTCATTTCTTCTGTGCCTTTCTTAATCTTTGTTATGATCTAGGCTTTCAGTTGAAAGCCTTGTAGCTTGTCCTGGGCCCGCTGCTCTACGTCTCTCCCCCTTCTTCCGCCGTTCACTCGTCTCCACTCCGTCTGTCGTGGTGCGTTCAGGGCCGCCGCTGCTCCAGCCGTCTCCTTCGGCACGCTCACCTCAAGGCCCCGCTCCATCATATCCCGCGCTGCCTCTTCGGCCGTGTTGTAGGTTCTTGTGCCTTCCTCCCAATGAATCCTCATTTTCGTTAGCGGCGTTTGGAATCTAATTTTTTTCTCTTTCAGCGTTTTTTTTTAATGTTGGCATATTTCTTCCGCTGCTGCACGATTTCTGTCGGGTAGTCATGGTCAAAAAATACCTGTTTGTCGCCGATTCGTATCTTTTTTTTCCATGCTTGCGTCAGGATTCTTTCCTTTATGTCATATTTCACAAAGTTTACCACAACTGACCTGGGTGTAGCGTTTGTTTTCGGGTTCTGTGCCGGTGTTCTGTGCGCCCGTTGAATCTGCAGATCCGTTTCTCCGGGTATTTCCAGTTCTTTTTTTGTAACTTAGATTTTTATTCATTTTTCATCATATATAATGCATTCAGATCACATTCTACATTTAAAAAACAAAGGGGTTAGGGTAGGGAAAAATAAAAAAAAATAAACAAAATAAAAATAAAAAATAAAAAATAAAAGGGGGGGGGACAAATGTTGGAGCATCAAGTTTTTAGTTTCCATCTCTTAATTCTTCTGGTTTTTTCAGTGTCTTTGGTTATTCTTTCAATTTCTGCCTCGTTGTTGCACTTTGTAGTGTGTCCATTTCCGCCATTTTTTCTCCCATATTCCTTCTTGCATTCTTCGTCGATATGTTAGTTTTTCCATCATACGTATGTCCTCAACAATGTCAGTCCATTGTTCTTGGTCAGGAAGAACTTCTGATCGCCATTTTTTTGTGATAGTTTTTTTACATGCAATCAACAAGATTTTAACTAGATATCTGTCCTCAGCCTGTATAACATTGTCTTTTTTAAGATCACATAAGTACATCAGGTTACAGTTCATTGGTATATTATATCCTAATATCCTCTGTATTGTCACATGCATAGATTTCCAAAATGATGATATTTTGTAGCATTTCCAAAACATATGTGAGTGGTCTGCATTTTGAGCCCCACATCCCCTCCAGCATAAAGATTGGGTATTTGAATATTTTCCTTGAATCTGTGGTGTAATGAAAAAGCGAATCAGGTTTTTCCATCCAAATTCCCTCCATGCCCTTGAATTTGTTGATGTGTGTTGTGTTTTCCATATTTCCTGCCAGCTTTCTTCTGTTATGTTTAAATTGAGCTCTTTCTCCCATTTCTCCTTTATATAGTTACTTGTATGATTGTTTGTCATAAGTTTCTGATATAGTTTTGAAATAATTCTTATTTTATTTCCTGCATATGAGCTTAAAATAAGTTGTATAATCTCGTTCACATCTGTTTGGAGGTTATGCCTAATCTTCTTCATATAGTAATCTCTCATCTGCAGATATCTGAAAAATTCCGATCTTTCTAATTTAAATTTTCTCCTGATATTTACAAAGCTCCCGAGATCTTTTTTTCCGATATTGCCCCATGCTGTGATTCCCTTGTTCACCAGATTTTTGTATCCCCTATCTTGTTTTGCCGGTTCAAACTGACTGTCAAATGCTACCCATTTCAATAGTTTTATGTCTTCCCTTATATTATATTTTTGTACTATTTTATACCACAGTTCTAAAGTAAATTTAGTGATTGGGTCTATTTGTTTGATTTGCTTATATGCGTCTTTATCCCCTATTATGCTTTGTACTGGGAGTCCCTCAATTTCCTTTTCCATTTCTTTCCATTTTGCCTCATATCCCTCGTCGCACCAACATATGATATATCTTATTTGTGCTGAGTAGTAATATTCCTTTAGACTCGGTAGGCCCATGCCTCCTTTCTCTTTTGGTAATTGGAGGGTTTTATATTTCACTCTTGGTTTTTTACCTCCCCAAACAAATCTCGATATCATCCTGTCCCACTTTGAGAATTGGGCATCTGGAATCTCTGTTGGTATAGCCTGGAAGAGGTAAAGTAATCTAGGTTGTATGCTGATTTTGACTGTCTCAATTTTTGAATTCAGATCCATATTTAAGATTGACCATCTATCAATATCTTTTTTTATTTCTTGTTCCAACCTATCATAGTTTGCTTTATATATTTTGCTTAGGTCTTTAGGTATGTTCACTCCAAGGTATTTTATTTCTTTTTGCTTCCAGTTTAGTTTGATCTTATCAGTTATCTGGTTTAGAGGGTTATAGTGGAATGTCAGTATTTGTGTTTTTGTTATGTTTATCTTGTATCCTGATAATTTTCCAAAATTTTCTATCAAGTTCATCATTTCCATTATTGATTTATCTGGTTGTTCAAGGTAAACTATAATATCGTCTGCAAATAGCCCAATCTTGTGTTCCGCCCCCTTTATTGTTACACCTTTTAATTTCTTATTTTGTCGTATGGCTTGAGCCAATGGTTCTATGAACAGAGCAAACAAGGTGGGCGATAAGCAGCATCCCTGCCTAGTTGATCTTTGTATATTTACTTTGTCTGTTAAGCTACCGTTTATCTTGATTCTTGCCACAGGTTCTTGATATAGCGTCCTTATGCATTGTACTGATTTTTCGTTAAATCCAAAGCGCTCCAGTACACTATATAGGAATTTCCAGTTAACCCTGTCAAATGCTTTTTCTGCGTCTAAACTCATTATTACTGCGCTTTTCTTTTCTTTATGTATTTGGTTAATTATATGTATTGTTCTCCTGATATTGTCATGTGTTTGGCGTCCCTCTATGAATCCAGTTTGATCATCTTCTATCAATTCCGTCAAGAATGTCTTTATTCGTTTACATATAATTGTTGTGTATATTTTATAATCTACATTTAATAAAGAGATTGGTCTATAGTTTCCGCATTGTTCTTTATCTTTCCCTGGTTTTAAAATAACTGAAATGATTGCTTCGTTCCATGTTGGAGGTATTTTGTTGTTGTTCAGCGTCCAATTAAATGACTTTAGGAGTTGTGGCATGAGTTCTTCTATAAACAGTTTATAAAACTCAGAGGGGTATCCATCACTACCTGGTGATTTACCGTTTTTAAGTGACTTAATCACATCTCTGATCTCTTGTGTTGTTATTTCTGCTGTTAGTTTTTCATTTTGTTGATTTCCTATTGATGGCAAGTCCAATGTGTCTAGAAATTTTTTGATATCTTTAGTATTTGTTTCTTCAGGTTGCGAGTATAGTTCTTGGTAGAAATTATGGAAAATTTCTTCGATGTTTTCTGGGTTAACTGTGGTTTTATTTGTGGTGGGGTCTTTAATCTTGTACACATTATTCATTGTTTGTTGTTTTCTTAACCGTTTTGCCAGCAGTTTTGTGGCTTTTGGCCCCGTTTCATAATATTTTTGCTTTAGATATCTATTTTTCCTTTCAATTTCATCCATTTGTGTTTCTTTTATCTTTGTTTTTTCTTCTTTAATTTCTTGATATATTTTTGGATCATTTGTGCTTTGATGTTTACGTTCTAATTCCCTCAGTCTCTCACATCTTTGTTCATACGCTTCCAGTTTAGTCTTATTTGCTTTTCCTGTTTCAACAATTAATTTACCCCTTAACACGGCTTTTAGTGCGTCCCATAGTATTGTTGGGTCCACTTCTTCATTGTCATTCTCTTGGATATATTCGTTTATGTTTATTTTTATTCTTTCTTTCATTTTCTCATCATTTAACAGTCCTACGTTAAGTTTCCATGTTGTTTGTCGTTTTCTATTGTTTAAATATATTTCCATGTATATAGGATTATGATCTGATATTTCTGCCCCTCCAATCCAACAATTTCTCACCCTGTGTCTGTCACCTTCATTCATAAGGAAGTAATCTATTCTAGAGTGTACTTTATGGGCTGCTGAATAATGTGTATAGTCTTTTTCGAGTGGGTGTAGGTCCCTCCATATGTCTACCATACCCATTTCTGCCAGTGAGGAACTTATGAACTTTGTTACATGTTTTTTTGTCTTCTTAACACTTGTTGTGTCAACTTCATGATCCATGACAGCATTTAAGTCTCCTCCACAAATTAGGACTCCTTCACTGTGTGTTGCTATGAGATCAAACAGATGTTGAAAAAAACCCTTGTCACTTTCTGGTGGGGCATAGATGTTCACTAATGTGATCTGCATTCCATCTATGCTACCCTTTATTATTACATACCTGCCTTCTTTATCCTGGATTTCCTGTTCACTTTCAAATTGTATTTTGTTTGAGATTAGTATCATAACCCCCCTTTTTGCTCCTCCCTTAAATGAACTGTAGTAGGAGTTCTTATAGCCAAATCTCTTTAGTTTCACATGTTCTGTCTTGCTCAAATGTGTCTCTTGCATAAATATAATTTCAGCTTTTTCCTTCTTGAATTTTCTTATTATTCTTTCCCTTTTAACAGGTGAGTTCAGACCATTCACGTTTAATGTCATTATCTTAAGATTTTTACCCATATTCATGTTTTTCCATTTTTTTAACTTGTGCTCCTAGCCCCTTTAACAACAAAAATAACACATATTTATATAAAAACACATTAAAAAAACTCGACCTCCGTACTTTGGGCCTTTCTTCTGCCCACTGGTCCCTGTTGGTGGGTGGGGGGTTTGTCTTCACAGAGTGAAGGGCCCTCCCTAGACTTCTAATTACTATCAAAGTAATAGTCATAAGTCTAGAAATGTCCAACAAATATCACTTAAACCTCTCCTAGCCGTCTGTTTCTCTTTTACCTTGTCTTCTTGGCCTTCATTTCTTCTGTGCCTTTCTTAATCTTTGTTATGATCTAGGCTTTCAGTTGAAAGCCTTGTAGCTTGTCCTGGGCCCGCTGCTCTACGTCTCTCCCCCTTCTTCCGCCGTTCACTCGTCTCCACTCCGTCTGTCGTGGTGCGTTCAGGGCCGCCGCTGCTCCAGCCGTCTCCTTCGGCACGCTCACCTCAAGGCCCCGCTCCATCATATCCCGCGCTGCCTCTTCGGCCGTGTTGTAGGTTCTTGTGCCTTCCTCCCCTATGAATCCTCATTTTCGTTAGCGGCGTTTGGAATCTAATTTTTTTCTCTTTCAGCGTTTTTTTAATATTGGCATATTTCTTCCGCTGCTGCACGATTTCTGTCGGGTAGTCATGGTCAAAAAATACCTGTTTGTCGCCGATTCGTATCTTTTTTTTCCATGCTTGCGTCAGGATTCTTTCCTTTATGTCATATTTCACAAAGTTTACCACAACTGACCTGGGTGGAGAGTTTGTTTTCGGGTTCTGTGCCGGTGTTCTGTGCGCCCGTTGAATCTGCAGATCCGTTTCTCCGGGTATTTCCAGTTCTTTTTTTAAGAACTGATCCATGAATTTTGTCATCGAGTTGCCTTCAATGCCCTCCGGAATTCCAAAGATGCGCATATTGCTTCGTCGGGATCTGCTCTCCAAGTCGTTTATTTTCTCCTGCATCCTCTGCGTTTGCGTCGTCAGGGTCTGTAGTTGTTCGTTTGCCTCGCTTTTCCAATCTTCTAGTTCCGAAATTCGGGTCTGCGCTTCTGTCATACACGCCCGCTGGGAGCGCAGCTCCTCCATGTTTTCCGTTAATTGACGCTCCATTTCTCTTCGGAGGTCCATGATTTCCTCCTTAATTTCTTTTTTCAGTTCCTCCTTAAGAGCTGCTAAATCCTGTTGTAGCTGTCGCTTGAATTCTCTCAACTCTTCACCCAAACTGGCGATGCCAGCGTTCATGTTGTCGAGTCTGGTGTCCTCCATTTTCTCTGCTGTGGACATCTCGGTTTTTTGGGCTTTGCGTACAGCGGTTTTTCCTGCGTTGTTGGAGAGGAATTCTTCAATTTTACCCTGTTTTTGTCCTTGTGCCCGGTTCCTTCGTGTTTTCATCCCTTAGTTTATTGATTCGTTTATGTCGAGTTGGCCATTTACCGATGATTTTTAATCCGGCTAGGGAGAGCTCTTTGTTTAAGTGTTATGTCTCTCCGCCATCTTCCCGGAAGTCTCCAGTTCTTTTTTTAAGAACTGATCCATGAATTTTGTCATCGAGTTGCCTTCAATGCCCTCCGGAATTCCAAAGATACGCATATTGCTTCGTCTGGATCTGCTCTCCAAGTCGTTTATTTTCTCCTGCATCCTCTGCGTTTGCGTCGTCAGGGTCTGTAGTTGTTCGTTTGCCTCGCTTTTCCAATCTTCTAGTTCCGAAATTCGGGTCTGCGCTTCTGTCATACACGCCCGCTGGGAGCGCAGCTCCTCCATGTTTTCCGTTAATTTACGCTCCATTTCTCTTCGGAGGTCCATGATTTCCTCCTTAATTTCTTTTTTCAGTTCCTCCTTAAGAGCCGCTAAATCCTGTTGTAGCTGTCGCTTGAATTCTCTTAACTCTTCTCCCAAACTGGCGATGCCAGTGTTCATGTTGTCGAGTCTGGTGTCCTCCATTTTCTCTGCTGTAGACATCTCGTTTTTTTGGGCTTTGCGTACAGCGGTTTTTCCTGCGTTGATGGAGAGGAATTCTTCAATTTTACCCTGTTTTTGTCCTTGTGCCCGGTTCCTTCGTGTTTTCATCCCTTAGTTTATTGATCCGTTTATGTCGAGTTGGCCATTTACCGATGATTTTTAATCCGGCTAGGGAGAGCTCTCTGTTTAAGCGTTATGTCTCTCCGCCATCTTCCCGGAAGTCTCCGTTTTTGCATTTTTTAAAAATTTATTGTAGTCATTGTAAGTGGGAATGACTGTGGGGGTGTCCTAATTTATTCCTCACTGTTTGTTTAAAATTGCATTTTACAGAAAATTTGAAAAAAGTCTTTAATTCATTTTTAATTGTTTAGTTGTATTACGTGAATCTCCCAATTCATTCATTCATCTTCTTCCGCTTAATCCTTTTCGCGTCGCTGGGGGGCTGGAGCCTATCCCATCATCTTTGGGCGAGAGGCAAGGTACAATATCCATATGTCCAATTACAGTGGTGTGAAAAAGTGTTTGCCCCCTTCCTGATTTCTCATTTTTTTGTACGTTTGTCACACTTAAATGCTTCAGATCGTCAAACAATTTTAAACATTAGACAAAGATAACACAAGTAAACACAAAATGCAGTTTTTAAATGAAGGTGTTTATTTTTAAGGGAAAAAAAAAATCCAAACCTACATGGCCCTGTGTGAAAAAGTGATTGCCCTCTAAACTTAATAACTGGTTGGGCCACCCTTAGCAGCAACAACTGCAATCAAACGTTTGCTATAACTGGTAATGAGTCTCTTACAGCACTGTGGAGGGTTTTCAAGCATGAACCGCCTTTTTAAGGTCATGCCACAGCATCTTAATTGAATTCAGGTCAGGACTTTGACTAGGCTACTCCAAAGTCTTCCTTTTTGTTTTTCTTAAGCCATTCAGAGGTGAACTTGCTGGTGTGTTTTGGATCATTGTCCTGCTACAGAACCCAAGTGCGCTTCAGTTTGAGGTCACAAACAGATGGCCGGACATTCACCTTCAGGATTTTTTGGTAGACAGCAGATTAAGGGTTCCATTTACCACAGCAAGTATTCCAGGTCCTGAAGCAGGAAAAACAGCCCCAGACCATCACACTACCACCACCATATTTTACTGTTGGTATGATGTTCCTTTTCTGAAATGCTGTTACTTTTACACTGGATATAATGGGACACACACACTCCAAAAAGTTCAACTTTTGTCTCATCAGTCCATAGAGTATTTTCCCAAAAGCCTTGGGGATCATCAAGATGTTTTCTGGCAAAACTGAGATGAGCCTTTATGTTCTTTTTGCCCAGCAGTGGTTTTCGTCTTGAAACTCTACCATGCAGGCCATTTTTGCCCAGTCTCTTTCTTATGGTGGAGTCATGAACACTGACTTTTACTGAGGCAAGTGAGGCCTGCAGTTCTTTGGATGTTGTTGTGGGATCTTTTGTGACCTCTTGGATGAGTCGTTGCTGCGCTCTTGTTGTAATTTTGGTCAGCCAGCCACTCCTGGAAAGGTTCACCACTGTTTCATGTTTTTGCCATTTGTGGATAAAGGCTCTCACTGTCTTTCGTTGGAGTCCCAAAGCTTTAGAAATGGCTTTATAACCTTTTCCAGACTGATGGATCTCAGTTACTTTGTTCCTGAATTTCTTTGTATCGCAGCATGATGTCTAGCTTTGAGGATCTTTTGGTCTACTTCACTTTGTCAGGCAGGTTCCATTTAAGGGATTTCTTGATTGAGAACAGGTGTGGCAGTAATCAGGCCTGGGTGTGGCTAAAGAAACTGAACTCAGCTTTCCAAAGATGTGATAAACCACGGCTAATTTATGCTTTAGCAGGGGGGCAATCACTTTTTCACACAGGGCCATGTAGGTTTGGATTCTTTTATACGCTTAGTAATAAACACCTTAATTTAAAAACTGCATTTTTTTACTTGTGTTATCTTTGTCTAATATTTAAATTTGTTTGATGATCTGAAACATTTAAGTGTGACAAACACACAAAAAAAAAGAGAAATCAGGAAGGGGAAAACACTTTTTCACACTGTGGTGCACATATGTGGGTTTCATATGCTCCACATGTGTATTACTGTATGCTTATTGTATGCTTCACGTCTCGGAGGAACAAAAGGACTGAACCTCCTAGGGGTAACAGGAGGATGTGAAGTCTGGCCTTTTGTATGCGAAGAGATGGCCTTGAGGGATTTCCTGACCACCAGGACTTTAGGTGGAGACGAGAAGACCTGGAGGGGGGTGCATTGTGATTTGGGATTAAAAGACATTGTGACTGTGTGCTTTGATGTCCTGGGGTATTAAAGGGACAGATGTTGGGGGATTCCTCTCTCTTTCTGTTTTTGGATGTTGGAGAATGTGAATGTGAATAAAACTGGACTTGAGAAATAAACTCAACCTTGTCCTTCCCACACTTCTCCACACTGGTGACCCTAAGACGTATCATGAGCGGAGACGAATCTCCCGAGCCAGACTCGTCAGGAGCCAGCCAAACGAATGCAGCCACAGTTCAGATACCGGACTTCTGGCCGAACAATCCGCGCTCCTGGTTTAACGCAGTCGAGGCACAGTTCCACCTCCGGAGGATTTTGGTGGACGCCACAAAGTTCTACCATGTGGTTGCAAAGCTGGACAACCACACAGCCCAGCGGGTGGAGAGCCTGATCAACCACCCGCCGGACAGCGACAAGTACAGCACGTTGAAGGCTGCACTCATCCGTTACTTCACCCCCTCGGTGGAGGAGCGAGCAGAGAGGCTCCTGGCGCTGACTGAATTTGAGAGCGACAGGCCTGCAGACCTGATGGGGAAGATGTTGAGTTTGAGAGACTCCGAAGATGATAACTTCATCTTCACCCACCTTTTTCTCAGGACCCTACCGTCAGCGGTGAGAGTGACCCTGGCCAGTTCACCACTGTTGGCCCGACGAGACTACCACGAGCTGGGTCAGGAGGCGCAATGACTTGTCGAAGCCAAAAAACGGTGCGTGGCTACGGCTGCGGCAGCGGAGCCAGGCGCAATGTCCAGAGAGGGCAGGGGGCCAGAGGCTGCAGCACCAGACTCACCGACGACGGCGGTGGCAGGGGCCAGGAAACACGGAGCAGACGATGTCCTTTGCTTCTACCATCACCGCTTTGCAGAGAGGGCACGCAAGTGCATTCCACCGTGCCATTTCAAGCGCTCGGGAAACGCCAAGACCGGGGGTCCGTAGCAGCTGCGGCCCTCGGAGAGGAGAACAAGCTGCTCTACTTGAGGGATGCGCACTCGGGGAGGCATTTCCTTGTGGACACGGGCTCCCAGTTGAGTTTCATCACACCTTCCTACGCTGACCGGCTGGCGCCTTCCAGTGGTCCCGGGGTGTCAGCAGCGAACGGCTCGGCGATTAAGACCTTCGGTGAGAGGACTCTGCTTCTGTCTTTACACGGCCGTACATTCGAGTGGACTTTCGTCATAGCGGCAGTCAATTTCAACATGTTAGGGGCTGATTTTTTGTGCTCACATGGTTTGTTGGTCGATCTTGCTAACAGACGCCTGGTTAATGCATTCTCTTTTTATTCTATTCCCTGTACAGCTCGAGTGGCCCCGCCAACAGCACAAGCCAACGTCACAGCTGCTGGTGGTAAGTTCCACACACTCCTCACTCAGTTCCCAGCACTCACGGTTCCAACATTTTTGGCGACCGTGGCTAAACACGGGGTGGAACATTTTGTTACTACCACCGGACCGCCCGTTTTTGCAAAAGCTCGGCGCTTGGATTCAGCTAAGCTGACCATAGCGCGCGAGGAGGTCGCCAACCTGGAAAGGTAGGGCATCATCAGACGTTCGAAGAGCCCATGGGCTTCACCGCTTCACATGGTCCCGAAAACTGATGGCTCGTGGCGACCTTGCGGTGATTTCTGCAGGCTGAACAACGCTACAGCGCACGACCGCTACCCGATCCCACACATCCAAGATTTTTCAGTTCATTTGGCGGGGGCACACGTTTTTTCTAAAATAGACTTGGTGCGCGGTTACCACCAGGTCCCAGTGCGCGCTGAGGACATACCCAAAACAGCGGTAATAACTCCTTTTGGGCTTTTCGAGTTTTTGCGCATGCCGTTTGGGCTTAAAGGCGCGGTGCAGACGTTCCAACGCATGATGGACGCGGTTCTGCGCGATCTCCCTTTCGTGTTCGTCTACCTGGACTACATATTGGTAGCCAGCACGTCCGAAGACGAACACAAAAACCACCTCACGGCAGTTTTCTGGAGGTTGGCAGAGCACGGGTTAATAATTAACCCAGCGAAGTGTCAGTTCGGGGTGACGCAGATTGATTTTTTTGGGGCATCGCGTCTCCCCAGAAGGAGCGGTCCTTCTGCCTGACAAAATGCGCGCAGTAACAAATTTTCCCCAACCACAAACGGTCAAAGCGTTACAGGAGTTTTTGGGAATGGTGAATTTTTATAACCGTTTCCTCCCCCGCACAGCGCAGCTCATGCAACCATTGTATGCTGCACTAAAAAAACAAAAACCCACAAATAAAGTCGAATGGTCTCCGGAGCGAGAGCGCGCATTCTCTGAAGTCAAAACAGCCCTGGCAAACGCTGCGTTGTTAGCACATCCAGTCCCAGCGGCCCGCATGGCGCTCACTACTGACGCATCAGATGTGGCCATAGGGGCGGTCATGGAACAGTATGTAGCCGGAGCCTGGCAACCACTCGCCTTTTTCAGTAAGACCCTGCGCGACAATGAACGAAAATACAGCGCATTCGACAGGGAGTTGTTAGCTCTCCACTTGGCCATTCGCCACTTCCAGTTCTGGCTGGAAGGACGCCGTTTCACCACGTTCGTTGACCACAAGCTGCTGACTTTCGCGATGGCCAAGATTTCAGAACCTTGGTCGGGCCGGCAGCAGAGACAGCTGGCCACGATATCGGAGTTTACTACCGATGTCCAGCATGTGGCGGGTAAACTTAATGTAGTGGCGGACTGCCTCTCGTGCGCCGTGGCGGCTCCAGCCTGCGTGGAGGTAGATTCTGCAGCCATGGCCGCGGAGCAGGTTAGCGACGCGGAAGTGCGCACGGCCCCGGTCCACGTGGGGATAGATTATGCAGCCATGGCCGCGGAGCAGGTTAGCGACGCGGATGTGCGCGCGCTCCAGTCTGGACCAACAGGGTTAAGGCTGGAGAACAGGGTGCTGCAAGACGGTATGCCCCCCCTAATCTGCGATGTCTCCACTGGGCGGCCGCGTCCTGTGGTTCCAGCTGCGTGGCGCCGCCGCGTTTTTGACTCAGAATCAGAATCAGAATCAGAATCAGATTTATTGCCATTGTTCATGTAGTACACAAACTAGGAATTTGTCTCGGTGCCATGCTGCAACATTAAAAACATGATGAGATAAAGAGATAAACTAAAAAACTAAAGGACTAAAAACGTGCAATAAGTGTAGAAAAATAAGTAATAATAATAATAATAATAATAATAATAATAATAGTAATAATGAGTAGTACTAGTCAAGGCAGTTTTAAAAAAATTAGCAAGTAGCAGATAATATGGGGTACCACAGTGCAGTTGATAATGCAACAGAAAAAACAGTGATGAATGACATGAGTCTGGTTGAGTCGATCTGACTCGATCCATTCTCTGGCGCACCCGGGAGTGCGTGCGTCGGTCAAAATGATAGGAGAGAAATTTGTATGGCCGAGCCTGCGCAAACAAGTTAGAGAGTGGGCGGCAGCCTGCACAGCCTGCCAGCGGGCCAAGGTTCATAGACACACGAGAGCTCCCTTGGAGCCGTTTCACATCCCAGCTAAAAGGTTTGATCATGTCCACGTGGACCTCGTAGGCCCCCTCCCACCCTCACAAGGGTGCACACATCTTCTGACAATGGTTGACCGCAACACGCGCTGGCCGGAAGTGGTTCCGCTGTCGTCAACCACAGCCGAGGAGGTTGCGTGCGTGTTTTTAACAGTATGGGTAGCGCGTTTTGGAGTCCCGTCGGACATTACGTCTGACAGAGGCCCTCAATTTGTTTCCGAACTTTGGTCAGCGATGGCCCGCAGCCTGGGGGCAACAATCCACCGCACGACCGCATACAACCCGCAGGCTAACGGGTTATGCAAACGTTTTCACAGCTTATTGAAGGTGGCTCTCAGAGCGTCGCTTACGGATGCAAATTGGGTGGACAAGCTACCATGGGTTTTATTGGGGTTGCGTTCTGCACCTAAAGAGGATTTAGAAGCCTCCCCAGCTGAGTTAGTTTTCGCACAGCCACTTCGGCTGCCCGGGGAATTTCTCCCAGATAATCCAGCACCAGAGTGCTCCCCGGCTCAGCGGTTACAGAATAGCACGGGCCAGAGCACACTACCTGGCCCCGTTCACCACAGTTTTCTGCGTGTTTTTGTGCCTAAGCCTTTAAAAAATGCGGAGTTTGTTTTTGTCAGACATGATGCCCATCGTCCACCTTTACGCCCACCTTATGACGGACCATATAGAGTGCTGGAAACAGGGGATAAGCATTTTTTGCTAGATTTGGGGGGCAGAAAGGAAATGATTGGCATTAACAGGCTCAAACCCGCTTTTGTGGTAGCTGACGAAGTTGTGCAGTTGGCTAAGGCTCCTCGGCGTGGCAGACCCCCTAGAGAGCATTCCCCAGAACACCCACAGAGGTTGACTAACAGTTCTCATCCCCAGGCAGCAGCTCCACAGCAGGAAGACGCCGCGAAGTGGTACAGCCTGCTTACAGCAAATACGGGAGAAGGCTGAGGCCCAAGCGGCACGTGGACTGATATGTAGTGATTTTATTATGACATGCAATCTGTGGTTATGTTGTTCCATCTTAGATATTTTTTTGGGGGGGGGTCATATGTGGTGCACATATGTGGGTTTCATATGCTTCACATGTGTATTACTGTATGCTTATTGTATGCTTCACGTCTCGGAGGAACAAAAGGACTGAACCTCCTAGGGGTAACAGGAGGATGTGAAGTCTGGCCTTTTGTATGCGAAGAGATGGCCTTGAGGGATTTCCTGACCACCAGGACTTTAGGTGGAGACAAGAAGACCTGGAGGGGGGTGCATTGTGATTTGGGATTAAAAGACAATGTGACTGTGTGCTTTGATGTCCTGGGGTATTAAAGGAACAGATGTTGGGGAATTCCTCTCTCTTTCTGTTTTTGGATGTTGGAGAATGTGAATGTGAATAAAACTGGACTTGAGAAATAAACTCAGCCTCGTCCTTCCCACACTTCTCCACAACACCACTATATGTTAAAAACACCCAGGCTTATCCAGGGTGTCCTAATTTTTTCACATGACTGTAGCTGTTACGAGCATCATAATCTTAAATCTTGAACTAATTTTTTCAGGGGTTAGTTACTTTCAAATTTTGTTTAAGAAACACTACGTAAAATGAAAATACAAATGTCCATCACATCATTTATTATATTTTAATAAAGCTAGGATGTTTTCAGCCAGAAGAAGAAAGTATATAGTAATTTTCAGCTTCAGTTGTTAATTAGTACCATTAGTAACATTAATAGTCAACCCGAACTCACCAAATTAAGTATAAATAACACGCTTTCCACCTCTCAAAAATGTGCCACTTAGAGTACAGCCCCCCCCCCACACACACACAGACAGATGCAGTACTACTAAAGCCTTCACTCACTATCCATGCGCGAAAACAACGCACTATTGTCACTGCCCATGAGCAAAATACATCAGCGCCATCACTCAACACCCACCAACAGCCCTGAGTTTGCATCCAAAGCTGAGCCATTTGTCACTTCTGCCTTCACTTTTGACTTTTTATTTTACATTTAGGCATCAACTCCACTAATGGTTAAAGTTACACGCCGCCAAAAATTGGGAATTTTTTCTTGTTGACATGTCTGTAACCTGTTTTTATAACCTACAAGACATATCAAGAGTGTCTCATGTCTCTTTGTTTGCTTTAAAGTTTCACTTAAGCCCCGCCCCCTGAAAAAAGGCAGTTTAGATAAGAGTGTTTTTGGTGATGTAACTAACTATAAGTGGTGCTGGCACATCTGTAGTGTTGAGCCAATCAGGCCTCTCTGGCCTAAATAAAGTTAGCCTCGAGGGCCAGTTAGCATTTTTGGACAGATGCTTTGAAAACCTGACCCAAATTAAGGTGGGTTTTACCATTAAACTGCTTTTAAGGACCGATGCAGTTTCAGTCATATCCTGGGCCACCGTGCCTACAACTGGGCATTTCCTTCAACCAGCAAGGTTTTCTATCACAGGATTTATTCTGTTTAATGTAGCACTAACCACTATTAGCCTTGTGGGATACAGGTATGTGTGTGACAGTATTCACAGAACCTGGTGTTTGAAGGAGAAAAAGTGGAAAGATTTTGATACGAAACTGTAAGACAATGAAAGTTTGGGGGGGGGGGGTTTGGTAGAAAAAGGGCATAAGATACCATTTCAGACAATGTAGAATTGTTTTTATAGGGGATTTGTATCCATCAGTGTAGATTAAGAATGGTAAATGGCGTTCACTGTGGGGAGACTTGAATAACGAAACCGATTTGCCTTTAATTCCAGTTTATTTCAAGTAACCATCCCACTGTTTGCTCTCATTTCTGAGCAGCGAACAAAGAGGGTGAACACACCAAAGTTCTCCCTTTTAAACATTCTCACATCAACCCATTTCCCTCACAGGGGAAATCACACATCTATATCAAAATCCTTTTATTCACATTCATTAACTTTCTATTTACATAACTCCCCCTTCTCTCCTCTCGAGCCTCAGCGGTCAGGAAGTCTTCTGTCCCCTGTTCTCCGCAGGGGGTCCAGTCTCTGTGGCTCCGCACCGCAGGGGGCTGCAGCTCTGTGGTTCTCCTTCATCGTGAGATTAAATCACATATGCAGTGTCCAACATATACATGTCTAACAACACAGCCATATAACCCCCCCCAAACGATGAAGAACAGACTAATTCCTAAAATTTAATAGCACCTTACTCATTACTGAATAATCAACACCAACATTCAGTCTGTGCGCCGCTTGGGCTTCAGCCGTCTGCCGAATCTGCTGTGAGAGGGCCCCGCCTTGCCTGCGGCGCCTTTCTGCTTCGGCTCTGTTGACTGAGGAAGAGAGTGATTATTTGTCCCTTGCGGGGGCCTGCCTCGTCGAGGCGCCACCGCGACCGGTACAGATTCGTCCTTCATGACAAAAGCAGGTTTTAGTCTGTCAATACTGACTGTCTCTTTTCTGTCTCCAAAATCTAGCACAAATTGCTTATCACCTGCCTCCAGCACTCGAAATGGCCCTTCGTAAGGTGGTTTGAGCGTTGCTTTTAGGGCTTCGCGCCTGACAAAAACGAAGTCGGCATTTTTCAAAGCCTTGGGGACGAAAACTCGTGGAAAAGCGTGATGAACCGGACCCGGGAGCGTGTCTGCTCCCGTGCCGACTAACGGTCCCAGAACAGAGAGAGGTGGGGGGCTCCGGGTGCTCTGGTAAAAACTCGCCTTGCAGCCTCAGAGTTTGTGCGAATACCAGCTCCGCTGGGGAGGCGTCTAAGTCCTCTTTAGGCGCATAACGCAACCCTAATAAAACCCATGGCAGTTTATTTACCCAATCTGCATCCGTGAGCGACGCTCTGAGTGCTGCCTTCAAAGACCTATGAAAACGCTCGCATAAACCATTAGCCTGAGGGTGGTAAGCCGTAGTGCGGTGAATTTTGGCTCCTAAGCCGTTGGCCATCGCTGACCACAGCTCAGAGATGAATTGCGGTCCTCTATCGGACGTAATGTCCGACGGAACCCCGAAGCGCGCCACCCAAGCCGTCAAAAAAACGCGAGCCACCTCCGCGGCCGTGGTCGTCGCAAGTGGGACCACTTCCGGCCAACGTGTGGTTCGGTCCACCATTGTCAAAAGATGCGTGAACCCCTGTGATGTCGGTAGGGGGCCCACCAGGTCGACGTGCACATGGTCGAACCTTCTGGCCGGAATGCGGAACGGTTCTAACGGGGCTCTTGTGTGCTTGTGAATTTTGGCCCGTTGACAGGAAATGCAGGTTTTTGTCCATTCCTTCACGTGCTTGCGCAGGCATGGCCAAACAAACTTTTCCGCCACTAGTTTCATCGACGCGCGCACCCCCAGGTGCGCCAGTGAGTGGACCAAGTCAAAAACACGGCGGCGCCACGTGGCCGGAACCACCGGACGCGGGCGCCCCGTCGACATGTCGCAGATCAGGGGGGGCATACCGGTTTGTAAACACTTGCTCTCCAGTCTCAACCCTGTTGGTCCAGACTGGAGCGCGCGCACGTCTGCGTCCGCCCCCTGGTCCGCTGCCATGGCTGCGTAATCTATACCCACGTGGACCGGGGCTGCGCGCGCCACCGTGCCGCTCTCCTGCGGCGCGGTCACGGTGGCCCGTTCTGCCTCTGCGCGTGTTGGGGTCGTGAACGCGCGCGAGAGACAATCTGCTACTACATTGAATTTGCCCGCAACGTGCCTAATGTCAGTGGTAAATTCCGAGATTGCGGCCAGCTGCCTCTGCTGCCTGCCGGACCACGGGTCTGAAATTTTGGCCATGGCGTATGTGAGCGGCTTGTGGTCCACATAAGCGGTGAAGCACCGTCCTTCCAGCCAGAACTGGAAATGACGAATAGCCAAATGCAGCGCCAACAGTTCTCTGTCGAACGCGCTGTATTTTCGTTCCGCCGCGCTTAAAGATTTGCTAAAGAAAGCCAAAGGCTGCCAAACTCCGGCTACCTGTTGCTCAATAACGGCCCCTATGGCTAAATCTGAAGCGTCTGTCGTCAGCGCGATACGTGCTGCAGGGTTTGGATGGGCCAGGAGCGCAGCGTCAGCCAAGGCTTTTTTAACCTCTGTGAACGTGCGCTCCCGCTCCGGGGACCATTCGACCGCCTGGGTCGGTTTTTGTTTTTTGAGCGCGGCATATAAGGGTTGCATGATTTGAGCTGCGTGGGGCAGGAATCGGTTATAAAAATTCACCATCCCCAAGAATTCCTGTAGTGATTTGACCGTTTGTGGACGGGGAAAATCCGCTACCGCGCGTACTTTATCTGGTAACGGAACCGCTCCCTCCGGGGAGACGCGGTGACCCAAAAAATCGTTCCGCTCGACGCCGAACTGGCACTTGGCTGGGTTAACTATTAAGCCGTGCTCTCCCAGCCTCTTAAAAACTGCTGTGAGGTGCGTTTCGTGTTCGTCCTCTGAAGTACTCGCGACCAAAATGTCGTCGAGGTACACAAACACGAAAGGGAGATCGCGTAACACGGCATCCATCATCCGCTGAAATGTTTGCGCCGCCCCTTTGAGACCAAACGGCATGCGTAAAAACTCGAAAAGTCCGAACGGGGTTATTACCGCTGTTTTAGGAATGTCCTCCGGTTGGACTGGGACTTGGTGATAGCCGCGAACTAGATCAATCTTTGAAAAAATGCGCGCCCCCGCCAGGTGCACCGAAAAATCCTGAATGTGCGGGATGGGATAACGATCGTGCGCCGTAGCGTTGTTTAGCCTGCGGTAATCTCCGCACGGTCTCCAGGAGCCATCGGCTTTCGGTACCATGTGCAGCGGCGACGCCCACGGGCTTTTCGACCTACGAACGATGCCTAGCCTCTCCAGGCTGGCGAACTCCTCGCGCGCAATGGCGAGCTTAACTGCATCCAAGCGCCGAGCTTTTGCAAACACGGGGGGACCCGAAGTGGGGATAAAGTGTTTCACCCCGTGCTTCGCGACTGCCGCTGAAAAAGTGGGCACAGTGAGCGCTGGAAATTGGGTGAGGAGTGTGTGAAACTTACCACCTGCTGTAGCAACGTGGGTCTGTACTGGTGACGGGGACACTCGAGCTGAACAGGGGAGAGAGTAAAAAGAGAGTGCATTTACCAGCCGTCTATTAGCAAGATCAACTAACAGATTGTGTGAACACAAAAAATCCGCGCCCAACATGTTGAAACTCACCGCCGCTATTACAAAAGTCCATTCATATGTGCGGCCATGTAAGCACAAAGGCAAGGTCCTTCTCCCGTAGGTGTTGATGTTCGAGCCATTTGCCGCCGTAGCTCCGCTACCGTGGGGTCCAGCCACCCGGTCCGCGTATGTTGGGGTGATGAAGCTCACTTGGGCTCTGGTGTCGATGAGGAACTCTCGTCCGGAGCGCGCATCCGCAATGTAGAGCAGCTTGCTGCGTTCTCCGAGGGTCGAAGCTGCTAGCGACCCCCGGTCTTGCCGTTTCCCGAACTCCTGAAGTTGCAGGGCGGCACACACCTGCGTGCCTTCTCTGCGAACCTCCGATGGTAAAAGCAGAGATCTTCTCCTCCGCTGTGTCGTGTCTGCGCCTCTGCCGCCGGGCCATTGGCTCCACCTCGTCGCGGTCGTGCTGCCGCCGTCGTCGGCCAGTCTGGGTCTGCCGCCTCTGGCTCCCCGCTGTCTCGGGTCGCCGCTGTGGTTGCTTGCCCGCCGCAGGCGTCCAGGATCCCATCTGCTTCCTGGGCCAGCTCCCGGAACTCCTCCAGGGTGTGACACTTTTTGCCGGCCAGCGTGCTTCTCGCATGCGCCGGGAGGTTGGAGAGGAAGATGAACTGAAAAATGAAATCATCGTTGTCCAACCCTCTCAGCTGTATCATCTCCCCCATCAGGGCGCTCGGCCTGTGTCCTCCTTGGTCTAGCAAAGACAGGATCCTCCTCGCCCTCACTTCAGCTGAGGGGGTGAAAAACTTGATGAGGGTGGATTTCAGCTTGCCGTACCTATCGGTCACGGGTGGCTGCTCCACCAAGCTCTGCACGCACCGAGCTGTGCTGTTGCCCAGTTTAGCGATGACATGGTGGAACTTAGTGTCATCCACCGTTACTCCTGCGAGCGCGAACTGTGACTCTGCCTGCAGAAACCACGACCGTGGGTTATCCTGCCAAAAATCAGGCAGCTTAACGGCCACTGCGCTCGCCAGCTCTGAGCGCTGTGAGTCCGGGACCCTGAGACCTTCTTCATTCATTCTCAACGTCGTCAGTCACCAATGTGGGGAGACTTGAATAACGAAACCGATTTGCCTTTAATACCAGTTTATTTCAAGTAACCATCCCACTGTCTGCTCTCATTTCTGAGCAGCGAACAAAGAGGGTGAACACACCAAAGTTCTCCCTTTTAAACATTCTCACATCAACCCATTTCCCTCACAGGGGAAATCACACATCTATATCAAAATCCTTTTATTCACATTCATTAACTTTCTATTTACATAACTCCCCCTTCTCTCCTCTCGAGCCTCAGCGGTCAGGAAGTCTTCTGTCCCCTGTTCTCCGCAGGGGGTCCAGTCTCTGTGGCTCCGCACCGCAGGGGGCTGCAGCTCTGTGGTTCTCCTTCATCGTGAGATTAAATCCCATATGCAGTGTCCAACATATACATGTCTAACAACACAGCCATATTCACTTATATAGCGCTTTTTCTCATCTCTGGATGATCAAAGCGCTTTACAGATCCTGCTATCCACCCATTCACGCACGGATTCACACAATGATGGCAGCAGAAGATGATTAGGTTTAGGCACCACCTTCTCCACTGGTTAAAGAAAGCAACACAAACATTTTTCAGTGGTGCAAATGCCACATATTCAGTGCACATGAAAAAAACTTTTTCTCATATGTCATTTATGTTTCCTCAGAGTGAGAGACTGGACTATTTGTAAGAGTTTTAGGTGAGACTGCATGGGCTGAACACTACACTGTACATTCTAAAAGGTAAAAAAACACTATAAACTATTATGAGATTCAAATTGCAACACTTCTTTTAGTTGTTTATGCTTCTATTTTTTAATACTGGAAATCAAAAGCCCCTCTGTGGATCGCCACGTTATCTTGGTGGAGGAGTGTGTGTACCCTGTTGATCCCAGGTGCTATGTTGTTGGGGGCAACACACCCCTGGTAGGGTCTCCCAAGGCAAACTGGTCCTGGGTGAAGGGCCAGACCAAGAGCAGTCCAGTTGATCGCCATGAAAAAATGTTACATCAAGGACCCAGTGCACCCAAAGGAGCCACATGGGTCTGTCCTCCAGTGGGCTCACCACCTGCAGGAGGGATCGCGGTGCTACTGTATGTGAACCAGGTGGCAGTCTGGGCTCCTCGGCCTGGGCAATTGCCCTCGTGACCTGGACCTCCGGATGAGCGGTAGAAGATGGATGGATGGAAATCAAGAGCTATAAACCATTTTCATGAGTCCTAAAAGGGAACACTTCTATTAAAGTCTGGAATATTTTTTTTTTTTACCCTAGAACACTAACGTAGGGTGATTTTCACCCGTTGTTAATGGAGATGCTAGTGTTACTAGCTTTAACATTAGTGTTCTAGGGTTAAGTCTGTGTTAATAATTACTTGTTCTTTACCAAGATTATCCCACAAAGCCATAGATTTTGCCAGCTTTGCAGAAGGGTGCAGCTGGTATTCCAGCAGCAGGAATACTGACCAGATCAGCTGTTCAGTGCTCAATGAACAGCTTCTTCAGTGGTATCCAACTTGGTCTTCTTTTCCTCCTGCTGTGTATGGTCTAAGACCCTGGACAATGAGGAGAAACTGTGTAAACCAGAGTGGTCCTAGCTGTTCTGTATTCTCCTAATGTACAGAATGTTTTAGGTTAAAAAAAAAAATCTGTTTTATTGATGGCAGTTCAACAATATGACAATAACTGTAGCAAGCTTTTTAGGAATAAAAAAAGCTCTTGATGAAATTTGAATACTTCTCTGAATACCTTTACTTCAATTAAAGCAACACTATGTAAGACTTTTACCTTAAAATAATGTTTACAAAATTATGATGCTACGCCAACCTTTTACTGCATGAATGTCACTTCCCCCATAGCATGAGTGGGCCCACATTGCCGCAAACAGCTGTTGTTGGTAGGAACACTGGAAAGACTACAACTATGGTGACTATAACCTGACTCCCACTGACAGCCAATGACAGGACAGCTTTAGCCACCAACAACTAAGCACTCTGTGACTGGCTGTTGGAACTGAGGCCATAGTCACCATAGTTGTAGTCTTTTCAGTGGTCGTATCTGGAACGAGAATGTTACACAGTGTTGCTTTTTGTATGGGGAGATAATAAAACCCCTTCCGACTCCTATTTACAGGGTTGCCAATGCTTGTGGAGGACACTTTCTATATAACCCATGTTCAAGGTATTAGCTTAGCACATTACAACCAAAGATAGAGCCACTGGAGGGAAAAAAAGACGCCTACTGAAAGGTAAATTATATATGGATCTAAATGGCTGGATCAATGTTCTTTGCTTTTTAACCAGTCAGTGCCATTAAAGGTTCACACATTTTTGTGCATCACTTCATGTGCCGCTCTTACCCTTCCAAAAAGATGGTTTTTCCACAAAGATCCTGCATTGATAGTGAAGATGACGTCATCACAATCCTTCTATGTTTAATTAAATAAAGGTGTTGGACAGTTCTTTAAACCAATTTTTAGCAGTTTCAGGAATCTCCTTAGTTTTCTTTACTTGATGCGGGACAATAATGTGATCCTTCTGAAACAGCATCTTTTCCACTGCCACAGGGTATTTTTTTACACATTTGTTTAAGAAACGAGAAGCTACTCACTGCATCAGTTAGGATTATCTTGGCAAGGGAAACATTAATTACCACAGTAATTATCTGATGAAGGCTCTTACTCATCTACTTCGTTAAATCAGAGCATTTTTTCCAGGTAGGCCTGGTTCCTCCCTGCAGAAAACTCAGTAGGCATTCCTAGAACTCTTTAGGAGACACTGCCCTCTTGTGGCTAAAACACTCCCACCAAACAGCATGTACACATCTGCAAAATCAGCTTCGATATGTTCTGACCTGTGGGTGAGAACCTTTCTGACTGAATGATCTCTGAAGACCACTACAACGTCGATATGTTCAAGTCCAGTGGGCTTGTAAAGTTTTAGCCAAGAACCCCTGAAGATGAGTCTTCAAATTTATAGCATGTACAGACTTAAAACATGACAAAAATTGATTGCGCTCAAACTCTGTTAAACTCCAAGAACAGACAACAGCTCACAGATTTTAAATCAATTTATTAAAAAAGAAAATCCATACATCTTTAAATATGAAGAAGACGTGCAGAAAGAAAAAGGTTGTTTTGTTTTGTCGTTTCCACAGAAATCAAACAAACTCTTGGATTTAAGACATGCCAGTTGAACAGATGCACGACCAAAGAAGAGACGCACGTGTTGGTTGACTGGTGCCGAGGATCTAATGTGAATCACACGAAGCCCGATGCAGATCCAACAGGTCTCAGCTGAATTTAGCTTTGGAGAAATCCATCTCTGGGTGTTGAGCCATGAACCTGCAGAAAACAGAATATGACAGACTCAGAAAAAAGGAGGCTTCACACAAAACGACGACACAGCATTAGGTAAGTTTGCATTCCATTAGTTATGGGCCCTCCATTTCACCAATAAGGTGAAAACCCCTGAGATGAGACATGGCATTTCATTGGATGGACACAATGTGAACTTCGTGTCAGTAAAGAAACTCAGAGACCAATTACCTCCACAATGGTCTCCTCTGTAGTGCTGTTTAACCCGTATAAACCTAAACAAGATCCTCGGAGGCTGCTTTAACAAGCTCACAGAGGAAGTGGGCTTCAGCAGGCAGCAGGAGGAACAGGGGTCATTTACTGCCAACACCAATAAGACACAAACCACAGATTCACAGTGTCCACAAAAAACAGTCACAGTTGTGACTGTCAAACATCATTTGTATAGCACTTTTCAAACACTGAATGCTGCACAAAGTGCTTTACATAGATTAAATAAAACAGACAAATTTAATTACATACATTTAAACAATACATCCCCCCATACACACACACACACACACACACACACACACACACACACACAAAAAAAAAAAAAAAACCATACACAGGCACATGCACCACTCCCTACTTCTCTCACACATGTATAAAATAAAAGAGACATAGCTCGGCACCGAGGCACCATGTGAAGGAGCAACCATCCTGTGGAGTCCCACACACCGGGAGACCATACAGCCCATGACTACAGGGCGTGTCACAGAGGCCACTCTGACCAGGACAGACCGGGGCCCACACCACAGCTGTAGGCAATAGCATAAAGCCCCCACCCACCCGAGCCAGAGTGACCCACAAGACCAATACCCTTGCAGATGGGCCAAACAGTACCCGGCATGAAGGGCTCCACTGAGGAAAGAGTAGGGCTAAAACACAGAAAATACAAAATGAAACTTAGAGCACATAAAACAAAGGGAACTAAAACCCCATACTTATAGACTAAGCTAAAAAAATGTAGCACACAGAGTTTTCTTGGACAGAGAAATTGTTGTTGCATACCAACGAGGGCGCAATGGATGATGTTCTATTGTCTTTGGCAATATACTATAGTTTTATGTTTCCTAGATTGTCAGAAATAAAGGCAACGTCTACAGATTTCAGTCAAATATGTCCAAGTCTTTTTTTTTTTTTTGCTCCTCCATGAAAGTCAGTACAGCGGTCACACACTCACAGTGCTATCTGATTGGTAAATTATGGCCAATCAGTGCAGGCAAAGCATGGAAACAGAACTGCTGTCTAAGAAAGCTAAGGTAGCAATTTGAAAATGTTACTATAAGGATAGCAGCTAGAGTGAAAAGGAAGCTTTACAAGACAGTAAAGGAGGCCTGCTATGATGTATGGTTTGGAGATGGTGGCACTGACAAAAAGACAGGAGGCAGAGCTAGAGGTGGCAGAGTTGCCAATGCTAAGATTCTCACTGGGAGCGACTAGGAGGGATAGGATTAGAAATGAGTACATTAGAGGGGCAGCAGAGTTGAGCGATATGGAGACAAAGTAAGAGAGGCAAGGCTGAGATGATTTGGACATGTGCAGAGGAGGGATAGTGGATATACTGGACAAAGGATGTTGAAGATGGAGCTGCCAGGCCAGGAAAAGAGGAAGATCACAGAGAAGACTCGTGGATGTAGTGAAGGAGGACATGGAGAGGGTTGGTGTGACAGAGGAAGATGGAGAGATGGAGGCAGACGATCCAGTGGGGCGAATTCTAAAGGGAGCAGCCGAAAGAAGAAGCAGCAGCAGCAATGTTTTACTGAATATCAAAATTCTTTAAGGGGTCTGACTGAAAAATGTTGTGTTTGTAGGTTTTAACTGTCTGAAAGGAGTCAACTGGCCACATAATTATCAAAAATTTTTCAAAACAGTCAATTCTCTAAAAAAGAATTGACTGAATTGAGAAAAGCATCTTGTTTTTTTCTCCTAAGAAACAACAGAAACATTTGACTATTCTGGGTAAATCTTAGACATCAAGATTAGAAAAAGCCAACCCACTGCTGTCTTTGAGACAAGTCCACTGCTCTATTATTGGCTCGCTGAACTGTCTGCCATGTAGATGGAAGAGGTGGCTAAAGGTAGCCTATTAGCCCCTGAACTAACACTGGTACTACGAGACTCGCACCAAGCATGGCAAGGTGGCTTGTTATTTTCTTCAGATCTTAGTCACCCTAATAGCCATCCCTGTTACCACCTGGTTTGTCAGTGTGCCTCGCATCACTCTGGCCCATCTCCCAGAGGTTCTGTCATGATTCCGTGGCAGATCGTCCGTACTGGAGACTGCTGGCTCACGGCCAGCTCTCCCACCATCCTCTGGGGCTCCGCACGACTCTGCTCTGCTCTCATGGGCAGCGTAGGAAACGTCGCCTTGTGAAGGGGCATCCCCCAGCTAGCCGTGGGAGCAGAGCGGAGTCCCACAGAGCAAGACTGCCCTTTGAGATCCCTTGGCTCGGTAGCTTGGCCAACAGCCTCAGGTCATGAGCCAGGTCTCGGTTGCAGTGATCGGAAGGGCTGTCCGGCGCACGGTACAAGTGATCTGTTGTGGAATCACGGCAAAATTATTGAGAGATAGGCCAGACTGATGCAAGATACACCGTCAACTGTGGATCAGTGAACCAGCGCTGCTCATCCCAGCTAGAAGGAGGCTATGGCAGTGCCTCAGGAGGTAGAGCGGGTCATCTAATAACCGGAGGGTTGGCGGTTTGAATCCCGCTCTCCCCAGCCATCTTGCCGTTGTGTCCGTGGGCAAGACACTTTACCCACCTTGCCTCCACTGTCCATGACACTGGGTAAAAATGTATATAAATGTTCGGTAGTGGTCGGAGAGGCTGTTGGTGCAGATTAGCAGCCACATTTCCGTCAGTCTTTAAATGAGACTGTCAGTGTGTTTGTTTGGTTGTTTTTCTCTTTCAATTATACTGGCAGCAGAGCTGAGCTTTTGCCTTGTTTTGTTTTTTTTCTCTTTTTCTTTATTTTTGTAGGGAAGCTACTGGTTGCACTGTGTACAAAGCGATCTCAAGCATATAGGGATATGTGTGCCACAATCGGGGAGGCACTTATGGGGTGGGTGGCGACGATGTTCATGGGTATATTCAGGCGGGCTATTTTGCACCACGACGTGTGTTTTTTATCTAATAAGATTCGTTATTTTTTGTGTGAAGTTGGGCTGAAGTCAGATTACTTTCATATCCAGGATAACCTCACCAACTGATGGTATTGCATATGGCAGCATTAATAATAATTTAACACTGGTCTCGTGGAATGTGAAGGGTCTTGGTCACGCAATTAAGAGAGGTTGGGTTTTCTCTCATCTTCAGTCATCAGCCATGTTTACATGGACACAAGTAACTGGATTAAAAGCCTGATCGGAACAAAAATGCTTCATGTAAACACGCCAATCTGAATATTCTGACTCGATCACGCTCATTCGGATCAAAATTTCATTCCGATTGAGACGGGTGGGTTATGCCGATTGTTAATCCCATTGGTGTGCATATAAACACTTATTCCAAAGGTTGGGCAGAAAATATGTTTACTGCGCATGTCTGTATGTCAGCCACACATCGACGTGACATATTTCCGTCTTTACAGCAGCTAGTGGAAGACATGGCGGGAGTAAAACAAAACTGGTCTGTATCGTCCTGCTGTCTCCCTCTGTTAGTCATATGCAGCAGTTTGTACTTGTAGCTTCATTACGGAGACCAGCAGAAGCAAAAGTACAGTCTGAATAACACAATACAGGTCCATTTCAAAAAGAGAAAGACACAAAGTGGGGTTTGTTTACATCGGAAGTTGCTTCTTCTTCTTCTACTATTTCCGGAATGTCAGATAATTGTGCGCATGTGAAAGTGATTTAGTCCATTCAAACGTGTGACACATGGAAACGCACGTCCTAATCAGGTCAACTTTTTCAGGATCCATGTAAACAGTAAAGTTCTCATCGGAACTGTAATCAGACTGAAGAAATTTTGCCCATGTAACAGTGGCTATTGAAGGCAGATATCATTTTCGTTTTACACACATTAGTGCAAATGCACAACGTAGGCTGACAGCAAACTGAATTTCTCATGTTTTTCAGGCGCCATTTACTTGCAAAGCTAGAGGGGTGGCTATACTTTTTTGTAAACCCATCCCATTCCGCCTAGACTCTATGAAAGCAGACCCACATGGCAGATACCTAATGATTTCTGGACATATAAACACTTTCCAATAACAATGCTGAATATTTACAGCCCCAATATATAGTCCAGATTTTTTTCTTTAAAGTGTTTGATATTATACCTTCTTCCAGCTCCAATGTCATTATTGGAGGTGACTTTAACGGTTATCTGGACCCCTTTTTAGATAGAGTGTCAACTAAACCACCTCCCACTATTATCTCAGTGCAGGTGCTAAATGATTAAGTCAATGAATATGGTTGACATATGGAGACTTCAACATCCCACTAACAAAGATTTTTCTTTTTTTTCCCCATGTCCATAAATCTTACACTAGGACTGATTATTTTTTTTTCCACAATATTTTCTATTGAACCTTTTTTTTGAACAAACATAACACAAACAGTCAAACACTAACACTAAAGTAATTAAAAAAAATTGTACTAAAAAACACCAACAACCACTAACAAAGACAGGTCTTCAACAATGCTCCTCTGTTTAGTCTAGGCAATCCATTACATAAGTATACATATTATACATTCACCAGTTTGGAATTTACAAGGTCCACACACATCATTCACCTTCTTCTTCAAAAGTTATGTTTAGATTCTTTACATAATCAATGAAAGGTCTCCATATATTCTCAAACACAATTTCCTTTGATTTCAGTATGTATGTTATTCTTTCTAGTGGAAGGTTTGTTAACATCTGTCTTAACCACTGAGTCACATCTGGTCTATGAGTCTTTTTCCACAGTAGTGCAATACATTTTTTGGCGTTAAGCAAACTGAGGTCTATGAATGCTCTTTCACTCTTATTAAAGTTTTGTTTTTCTGGATACAGACCCAACAAAAACAATTTAGGATTCAATATGACTTGTTTTGAAATTATTTTTTCAATTGTTACCCTCACCTCTTCCCAAAACATTCTAATTTTTCTACATTCCCATAAACAATGAAATAGGGTTCCTTTACTTTCCATACATTTTGTGCACATATCTGGTATGTTTTTGTTATATCTATTTAACTCCACCGGTGTAACATACATCCGCATTAACCATTTAAAATGTATCAATTTAAGACGTACATTTATTGATTTGGTTTGAGCTTCTGCACAAGCCAATTCCCATTGTTCCTCTGAAATTTCAGTTTGCAGGTCTTCTTTCCAATAATTCAGTCTTTTCTGTGAGTCTTCACTTGAGGATAATGTCAATGAGTTATAAAACTCTGAAATAATACCCTTTCTCTTACCATCTTTCGTCAAAATTTTTTCTAAGGATGAATAAGTAGGTCGGATGAGAGCATTATTTTGATTTGATTGAATAAAGTTCCTAAGCTGAAGATATTTAAAAAAAAATGTGTTCTATTAAGATTAAATTTGATCCTCAGTTCTTCAAAAGACATTATGTTATCTGAACATGACAAATATAAGTCTTGAATCTTTTGAATCCCTTTTAAATTCCATTCTTTAAATACAGCATCCGCTCTCCCTGGTTTAAAATATTGATTACCCCATATTGGGCTAAATTGTGACAATAAGTGTGGTTCTTTTAAATATTTTTTGGTTTCACACCATATTTTGATCATATGCTTTACAAATGGATTTTTAACTTGTTTCTGTAATTTTTTAGCCGAGTCTGAGTATATGAATATGGGAAGAGGTAAAGGTAAATTATAAGATTCCATTTCAGTCCAGTGAGGGAGATCATTTGATGAAAAATAATATGTCATAGACCTCAGTTGTGCTGACCAGTAATACAACATAAAGTTTGGACATTTCAGACCTCCACGAACAAATGGTAAATATAGTAACAGGGAGATTTTATGTTCTGTTGGTCCTACTTTAATTCCGTATATTTGTGGATGTAAACGTACTGCCATAGCTAAAGGTTCAATTGCCATAGTAAACAGTAAAGGTGAAAGTGGACAGCCTTGTCAACATCCTCTATTGATATTTATCTATATTTATAGATATTGCTGTTTGTTAGGATTTCTGCTGTAGCATTATTGTAGCAGAAATCCTGTAGCATTATTGTATATTATCAGAACCCATTTTATGAAATTATTTCCAAGTCCAAACCTTTGTAGGACTTCAAAAAGAAAGGGCCATTTGACCCTATCAAAGGCCTTTTCGGCGTCCAATGATAGAAAGAGCTGTATCCGGTGCTTCTTTATTAGAATAGATAATATTAAATAGTCTTCTTACATTATGGAAGCCTTGTCTTCCCATTATAAAGTCATTCTGATCTTGGTTAATAATATTTGGTAATATTTCTTGTAGTCGTCTTGCTAAAATTTTACAGATTATCTTAAGGTCAGCATTTAATAGGCTTATTGGTCTCATATTTTCACATTTATTAGAGGGTTTACCTGGTTTTGGCAACAGTATAATTAAGGCATTATTCATGTATAGTGGTAAATTACTATTTTGAAATGCTTCTAAAACCATTTCCAAAAATGGTTTTATTAATTTATTCTTAAATTTTTTATAGAGGTCAACTGGAAGACCATCTGGTCCTGCACTTTTTCCTGATTTCATATTATCAATGGCTAGCCCAACTTCCTCTTGACTAATTTTAGACTCCAGTATCTCCCTGTTTTCATATGGAATACACGGTATAGATAATCCGTCCAAAAACCCATTTAGTTTTGTTAAGTCAGTTTCATTTTTTGTATCATATAATTTTTCATAATAATCTCTAAAGGCACTGTTAATTTCTAAAGGATCTACAACTGCCTGTCTGTTACTTATAATACTGGTAATTGGTGTTTTAGATTCTAATTGTTTAATCTGCCATGCCAATAATTTCCCTGATTTTTCACCTTGTTCATAAAAAGATTGCTTCAATCTTAGAAGACTCGAGGCAGCTCTATTCGCTGATTTTTTTGTCATATTCAGCTCTCAGAATCAGTAATTCGTTCTCTAACTTTGGATCACTTCCTGCATATACTTTTTCTTGAAGAATTTTTATTTTATGTTCCAATTGGACTCTCTCCTCTCGAGTCTTCTTAGATTTTGAACCTGCATAACTAATAATATGCCCCCTAATAAAAGCTTTGAAAGCCTCCCACTTCATACATGCTGATGTTTGTGTAGTATTGATATCAAAAAACTCATCTGTTTTTCTATGTACTTAACAAATTCCTCATCCTGAAGCCATTTATGCTGAAATTGCTGAAAGGAACCTACCTGGTTCCTTTGTCAATTTCTTATCTACATATATTAGACAGCAGGGTGCATGATCAGAGATCACAATGTTATCATAGAAACAGTTTTGAATCTTGGACCTTAATTCTGTGGAGATCAAAAAATAGTCAATATGTGAGAATGTCTTGTAGGCATTAGAATAACAAGAGTAGGCTTTAACTTGTGGTTTCATTTCTCTCCATATATCTAGCAATCTCAATTCTTTCATGAAATGATTAATGGTCATCCTGCATCCTTTGTGCGTACAGTCCAGTCCTGTTGATCTATCTATACCGGGATTCAATGTACAATTAAAATCCCCTGCTATTATATGTTGCCCTGTAAGTGATGATAAAATAAGAAATAAATTAGCAAAGAAGTTTTGATCATCTATATTGGGACCGTATAAGTTCACCAGATTTATATTTTCTAATAACAAAGATCCTTGGATGATTAAATATCTTCCTAATTTGTCTCCAATTACATCTCCAATTACATTTTTCACTTGAAATGGGACTGATTTATGTATGAGAGTCATAACTCCACTGGCTTGGGATGAAAATGATGAGGTGAACACACTTCCCTGCCATCTTCTCCTAATTCTTTTTACATCCTCCTCTATTAGATGAGTTTCTTGTAAAAACACAATTTTTGAACCTACGTCTTTTATTTTATTCATAACTTGTTTAAGTTTTTTTAAATTTTGTAGACCTCTGCAATTCCATGAAGTTAAATTAAGATTAACGCTTTGGTCTATGATCAATAAGGAGTTTGAGATTACCTCGCAATATAAACATGCTCATACAGAGAAGCAAAAACATGAGTGGTTGAACATTTGTCCCACAAACTACACACAAACAAATTCCCCCTCCCCACATCCGTGGTAATCCCCCCAAAATAAAAAAAAAAAAATTCCATCTCCTGCTATAGCCATTGACTGCTCCACGCCCGCGAGGATCAGTCAAAACCCACTCTTTCTCCTCTCAATCACCCTGACTCAACTGCTTTTAATGACATAACATTAACTCTCTTCTGTAGTTTTCTAACTTAACTCCAAAATTTTATAGCAACTTTGTACATCATAGGTTTTTTTTTTTTTTTTTTTTTATATATAATACAATCTATATTTTGTAAACTTGCTATATGCTTCAGATCAGTCAGATGCCTGTGCAAATGCTTAAATATTCTACCTTTATATTTTGTTCATGCTTCATGCTTAGCTCCCACCAGTTTCTTCTTGGATCTGCTTGATAAGCACCTGCGCCTCCTGAGGGGTCTTGAAGGTGTGGGTTCTCCCTTTATATGTGACCAGCAGTCTTGCCGGATGAATCACTCCATGACGAATCCCGAGGCTGCGCAGCTCTTTACGGGCGGGGTCAAACTGTTTCCTTAATTGTTGAATTCCTGTGGCCAAATCTGAGTAGAACCGCACCTGTTGATCCTGGTATTTAATTTCTCCTTTAGCTCGCGCCATGTTGGAGATCGTCATCTTGTCTCTGTAGCTGAGGAACTTCATAATCAGCGTCCTCGGTGGTGTCTTTTTATCTCTTGGTGGGCCGCTTCGGTGGGCGCTCTCTAAAACAACCGATGACTGCAGCTCCGCGTTGTTCAGTGCTTCTGGAATCCACTTTTCCAAAAAGGAACATGTGTCCTGCCCCTCCGTTCCCTCTGGGAGGCCCACCAGCCTCAGATTGTTCTGTCTCAACCGGGACATTATCTTCCAGACATTTATTTTTTAATTCCAAAGTGCGCACCTTTAATTGTAGGCTGGTGACGTCATCCTCAGCGCTGGAAATTCGGAGCTCCACCTGTGACACTCGTTCCACACAGTCGCTTATTTCCTTTCTCATTCCTTCTATCGCTGCTATAATCCCATCAAATTTAGTGGAAAAGTCTGCTCTCATTGAGCTAATGGCAGTGAGCACCGCACCTGTGCCATCGCCAGCAGTCACCGCTCCGCCGCTAGCTTGCTCCGCCATAATCTCTGGCGATTTTCTTGCTTCGTCACGAGCGTGGAAGTCTGTTAACTTAGACTGTTTCGACGATTCAGTTTTTCCTCCACCTAATTTCCCAGCCTTAGGCTTTACCGGCATATCCGCGCCCAAACGCTGGGATAGGTTTTGTTCCAACTGAGAGAGTTATTTGCCAACTTTTTATTTTTAGGAGCAGAGCAGAGTGAAACACGTCTTCCTACGTGGCCGCCATAACCGCAAGTCAGGACTGATTATTTTATTGTGTCATCTAAATTATTACCCTACACTACCAATTCTATATATTAACGCTATATATTAACACGTCCTGTTAGTCACATTGATGTGATTAATAGTGAATAGTGGATCGTCACTTCCTTGTGGTAACGTATCGTCACTTCCTGTTTTGCTGTCTGCCTGTGTGGTTTGCTCTCCAGCTCTCCAGCCACTAGCTAGCCACTAGCTATGGCTACTAGCTCTCTTTCCTCTCCTCCTCTGGTGTGCTCTCTCTGTCAGATGTTTAGCTACACCTCTGCCTCTTTTAGTGATAACGGTAAATGTAATAAATGTTGTCTTTTTGAGGCGCTCGAGGCGAGGTTGTCTGATTTGGAATCCCGGCTCCGCTGCATTGAAACACCGTCTGCGCCAGTTAATCTCGACGGACGCCCATTAGCTGCAGCGGAGCTAGCTAGCTTAGGTCCCACTGTCAGCGGTTCCCCGGCTCTCCTCAGCAGCGAGGAGACTGGGTGGGTGACGGTGAGAAGGAAGCCTAGTCGCAAAGCCCCGGTTCACCACCAACTTGTTCACGTTTCTAATCGTTTTTCCCCGCTCAGCGACACACCCGCTGAGGAAAAAACTCTGATCATTGGCGACTCTGTAGTCAGAAACGTGAACCTAGAGACTCCAGCGGCCATAGTCAAATGTATTCCTGGGGCCAGAGCAGGCGACATCGAGTCAAATTTGAAAATGCTGGCTAAAAGTAACTGTAAATACTCCACAATTGTTATTCACGCCGGCATTAATGACATCCGTCTCCGGCAGTCGGAAGTCACGAAACTTAATATAGAATCGGTGTGTGAGTTTGCAAAAACGATGTCTGCCACTGTAGTATTCTCTGGGCCCCTCCCCAATCTGACCAGTGATGACATGTTTAGTCGCTCGTCATCCTTGAACCGCTGGCTGTCTGTGTGGTGTCCTAAAAATGACGTGGGCTACATTGACAATTGGAGCTCTTTTTGGGGAAAACCTGGTCTTATGAGACGAGACAGCATTCATCCCACTTTGGATGGTGCTTCTAATTTATCTAACAATCTGGCATCTTTTTTATCCAAACTTCCAAAACCGTGACTACTCAGAGTTGGGACCAGGAAGCAGAGTCGTAGTCTTACACGCCTCTCTGCAGCTCCTCTTCATCCGCCACCCCTCAGCTTAGCCCCTGTCTTCCCCATCAGAGATTCGTTGTCTGCTCCCTCAAGTAAATAAAAATATAATGTATAAGCATCCCAAAGTGATAAAGCAAAATATTGGTAAAACTCAAATTAAACATAAAGCCTCTAAATTGAATGATTTGGCCTCTGTTCCTCCTCATAATTTAAAAATTAAATGTGGTTTATTAAACATTAGGTCTCTAACTCCCAAGTCTCTGTTAGTCCATGATCTGTTAATTGATCATCAGATTGATTTAATTTCCCTTACAGAGACTTGGTTAGGGCAAGAGGATTATGTTGGTTTAAATGAATCAACTCCCTCTGGTTATTTAAACTGTCAAAATCCCAGAAGTTCTGGTCGTGGAGGAGGAGTAGCAACAATTTACCATTCCAAATTACTAGTTAATGTAAAGCAAAAAACATGTTATAATTCCTTTGAGGGCCTGGTCCTCAGTGTTGGGCACTTTAGCAATTTCAGGTTAAACCCAATTTTATTTGATAAGATAAGATAAGCCTTTATTAGTCCCACAACGGGGAAATTCCAGGATTGCAACAGCACAGGGATAGCAACACTCAGAGCAACAATCAGAAGGCAAGAAAAAAAACAAGCAAGCAAGAGCAGCTAATATACATATGTACATATTACTATAAAATATACAGTATATATACACACACACACACACACAGACACACAGTGCAGAGCATTGTAGCTGGATGGAATAAATATATGAATATATGAACACACAGTGCAGAGCATTGTAGCTAGATGGAATAAATATGTAAATATATAAACACCCACAGTACGGAGCATTGCAGCTAGGTGGAATAAATATGCAAGTATATAAACACACACAGTGCGGAGCAATGTAGCTAGATGGAATAATATGTAGATATATAAAAACACAGTGCGGAGCATTGTAGCTAGATGGAATAAATATATAGATATATAAATATAAACACACCCAGTGCTGAGCATTGTAGCTAGATGGAATAAATATGTAAATATATAAACACACACAGTGTAGAGCATTGTTGCTAGGTGGGATGAAACAGCATAACCGTCTATTTAGTTATCCTACATGGTATGATTATGTGCCCATACATATTCTCACCCTCCATAGCGACCGGTATGTTCCTAGTTGTATGCCGGAGAGGACCATTGTGTAAGTCTATTGCATCTTTTGCATTCAAAAAACTATTAGTTTGTTACGTCTTTTTGCTATCTCTGCGAGCAGCCCTGCTTAGGTTGTACAGTCTGACAGCCGTTGGTAGGAAGGACCTACGAAACCTCTCGGTTGTGCACCTGGGATGATGTAGTCTGCTGCTAAATGAGCTCCTCAGTGCATCCAGTATGTCCTGCATAGGGTGGAACTCGGACTCCAGCAGAGATGACAGTTTAGCCACCGTCCTTCTCTCTCCTATCTCCTCCATCGGATCAAGGCGTTGCCCCAGGACAGAGCTAGCTTTCTTAATCAGTTTGTTCAGTCTCTTCCTATCGGCTGCAGTAATGCCACTGCCCCAGCAGACCACTCCAAAAGTGATGGCTGATGCCACCACCGTGTCATAGAATGACTTCAGCAGCGCCCCTTGTACACCAAAAGACCTGAGTCTCCTCAGCAGGAACAGCCTGCGCTGTCCCTTCTTGTAGAGTGCGTCAGTATTGTGTGACCAGTCTAGTTTATTGTTCAGATGAATACCCAGGTACTTGTAGGATGTCACCATCTCGATGTCTGTTCCCTGTATATTTACTGGTGCTGTGAGGGGCTGCCCATGCCTGCGGCAGTCCACCACCAGCTCCTTAGTTTTCCTCGCGTTGATCTGGAGGCAGTTCCGATGGCACCAGTCCACAAAGTCCTGGATAAGCCCTCTGTACTCAGCTTCATCTCCGCTGGAGATGAGACCAACGATCGCAGAGTCATCAGAGAACTTCTGTAGATGGCAATGTGTTGTGTTGTGTGAGAAGTCCGCAGTATAAAGAGTGAACAGGAAGGGAGCCAGCACCGTTCCCTGGGGGGCCCCCGTGCTACTGATGATCGTGTCGGAAACACAGTCCCGGGTTCTCACAAACTGAGGCCGGTTCGTGAGGTAGTCCAGGATCCATGATGACAGGTGCTGGTCCACCCCTGCGCGCAGCAGCTTGTCCTTCAGGATCATCGGTTGGATGGTGTTGAAAGCACTGGAGAAGTCAAAGAACATGATCCTCACCATATTCCCGGGCTTCTCCAGGTGGGACAGAGAACGGTGAAGGAGGAAGATCACCGCATCCTCCACCCCAATGCCATGCTGGTAGGCGAACTGGAGTGGATCCATCGCTGGTTCCACCAGGGGGCGGAGATGAGCAAGGAGCAGTCTCTCCAGGGTCTTCATCAAGTGGGACGTCAAGGCCACCGGTCTGAAGCTGTTCAGGTCTTTGGGGTGGGAAGTTTTTGGTACAGGTACCACACAAGATGTTTTCCACAGCTGTGGTACCCTCCCCAGTTTCAGGCTCATGTTGAAGATATATGTCACAATCCCACACAGCTGGTCTGCACAGGACTTGAGGAGCTTTGCGCTGATGCCGTCCGGTCCCGACGCCTTCCTCGCCTTGATCTTCCTCAGCTCCGTCCTCACCTGGGTCTTGGTCAGGGTCAGGATGGGGGGCTGTGTGTTGGGAGTGGGGGGGGGTGTCGGTGGAGTGGGGAGTGGGTAGCAGGACTTGATTTCTTAGAGGCAGCAGTGGTTGTTGTGCAGACAGGGGGGAGGGTGGTTGGTCAAATCTATTGAAAAACAGATTCAGGTTGTTCGCCCACTCCCTGCCCCCCGTGGCCTGGGGGGAGGTATTCTGGAGCCCAGAGATGGTTTTAAGGTTTCTCCAGACCCCGCTGATGTCGCTCTGTTGCAGCTTGTCCTCCATCTTCTTCCTGAAGCTGTCCTTGCCTTCTCTGATCTTTCTCCTCAGCTCCCTCTGTACGGACTTCAGCATCTCCCTGTTCCCCGACCTGAAGATCCTCTTCTTCTCTCTCAGAAGTGTTTTTATCTCAGGGTTGATCCAGGGTTTGTTGTTTGAGTGACGCCGTATGGTCTTGGTGGGAACGGATTTGTCCACACAGAAGCTGAGGTAGCCCGTGAAGGTGTGAATGAGGCCATCGATGTCCTCACCATGTGGATCGCAGAGCTGCTTCCAGGCAGTGGCTTCAAAACAGTCCTTTAGAGTGTCCATTGTCTCCTCAGACCATAACTCCACAGTGTGCATGGCCGGAGGTTGTCTGTGCACTAGGGGTTTGTACACCGGTCGGAGATGAACCAAGTTGTGATCCGATCTCCCAAGTGGGGGGAGTTGTGATGAGGTGTACGCCTCCTTAGTGTTTGCGTAGAACAAATCCAGTGTTTTATTGTCTCTAGTGTGGCATGTGACATACTGGGTGAAAGTGGGCAGAATGGGAGACAGTGAAACGTGGTTGAAATCGCCTGAGATGAGGAGAAGAGCATCTGGGTGTTCTGTCTGCAGCCTGCTGGTTACTGAATGGATGACGTCACGCGCTGTCCCAGCATTCGCCGTCGGATTTGCATAAACAACAATGCAGATTTGCCATAGTTTATCGTCCCCCATCAACCTATTCAGAATTTTTATCCGAATTTGCTGATTTCTTAGCTGATTTAGTGCTGAAATCTGATAGAATAATTATAGTAGGGGACTTTAATATACATGTGGATGTAGATAGTGACTGCCTTAATGTGGCTTTTAATTCAATATTAGACTCGATTGGGTTTTCTCAGAAAGTAGGAAATTCTACTCATTACTTCCACCATACATTGAACCTTGTTCTGACATATGGCATAGAAATAGAAAATCTTGTAGTGTCTCCTCATAACCCTGTACTGTCAGACCATTGTCTGTTAACCTTTGATTTTACTATTTCTGACTATTTGGCTCCTAAAGAAAAACATTATCACAGTAGATGCCTCTCAGATGATGCTGTTTCCAAATTTATGCAGATTGTTTCCTCTATGCCATGTGTCAACACAACGGAAATAAGCTATAGACAGCTTGCTCCTTCTGTAATTGATAACATGGTGGATAGTGTTTCAGCTTCTCTGCATCAGGCTCTAGACTTGGTGGCCCCCTTAAAAAAGAAAAAGTCTAATCAGAGATTTTTAACTCCTTGGTTCAACACAGAAACTCGTAGCTTAAAACAGAAGACTCGTCAATTAGAAAGAAAATGGCGCTCTACTAATTTAGATGAAATCTATTTAGCTTGGAGAAATCAACTTTTAATTTATAAAAAATCTCTTAGAAAAGCTAGAACGAGTTATTACTCTGCATTAATAGAAGAGAACAAGAATAATCCCAGGTTTCTTTTCAGTACTGTAGCCAGGTTGACAAAGAGTCAGGACTCTGTCAATCCTAGCATCCCCTTAGAGCTTACTAGTCAGGACTTTATGAACTTTTTCAATAATAAAATTTCATCCATCAGAGATAAAATCAATCAGATTCTTCCCACAGTTAACTTAAATACTGTAACTACTACAACTCCTTCTATTGATGTCTGTCTTGATGAGTTTACTCCAATCGACCTTTGTGAGTTAGACAAAATAGTTTCCTCATCCAAACCTTCAACTTGTCTTCTAGACCCTATTCCTACCAGGTTATTTAAAGAAGTCTTCCCACTTATTGGTAGCTTTATTCTTCATATAATCAATTCTTCATTAACTTTAGGCCATGTACCGCAGGCTTTTAAAACGGCTGTAATTAAACCCTTACTCAAAAAGCCAACGCTAGATCCAGGAGCTTTAGCTAACTATAGACCAATCTCTAATCTCTCTTTCATTTCAAAAATCTTAGAAAGAGTTGTTGCTACGCAATTATTTGACCACCTGCAGGGAAATGGTTTACTTGAAGAGTTTCAATCTGGGTTTAGAATCCATCATAGTACTGAAACAGCCTTAGCGAAGGTCACTAACGACCTCCTCATTGCATCTGATAATGGACTAGTTTCTGTACTTGTCCTTTTAGATCTTAGTGCAGCTTTTGATACTATTGATCATAATATTCTACTTGATAGATTAGAACACTATGTTGGACTTAATGGAACTTCGTTGCAGTGGTTTAGATCTTATTTATCTGATAGGTTCCAGTTTGTTCATGTAAATGATGAGTTTTCTTTCAGCTCAAAGCTTAGTCATGGAGTTCCACAGGGATCTGTGCTAGGCCCTACTCTTTTTAGTTTATATATGCTTCCGTTAGGCAACATTATTAGAAAGCACTGTATACATTTTCATTGTTATGCAGATGACACACAATTATACCTGTCAATGAAGCCAGATGATACTAATCAATTAGCCAAGTTAGAAGCCTGTCTTAAGGAAATCAAAGCTTGGATGACTTGTAATTTCCTGCTATTAAATTCAGATAAGACTGAAGTCATTCTTGTTGGTCCAAAAAACCTTAGAAATTCCTTTCCAAATCAAACTTTCAGTTTGGATGCAGTTACTCTTTCTCTTAATAGCTCTGTGAGGAACCTTGGAGTTATTTTTGATCAGGATTTGTCCTTCAATTCACATATTAAATTTGTTTCTAAGACTGCCTTCTATCATTTGCGTAATATTGCCAAAATTAGGAGCATCTTGTCTCAGAGTGATGCTGAGAAGCTGATCCACGCTTTTGTTAGCTCGAGATTAGATTATTGTAATTCTTTATTATCAGGCTGTCCTAAAACATCTTTAAAAAGTCTTCAGCTGATCCAAAATGCTGCAGCAAGAGTTTTAACAGGTACTAGAAAGAGAGATCATATCTCTCCGGTTCTGGCCTCCCTTCATTGGCTTCCCATAGAGTTTAGAATTAAGTTTAAAATCCTTCTTCTTACTTACAAAGCTCTAAACAATCAGGCTCCTTTTTATTTAAAAGATCTGATACTACCATATTATCCTAACAGAGCACTACGCTCCCAAAATGCAGGATTACTTGTAACACCTAGAATCTCCAAAAGTACAATGGGAGGCAGAGCCTTCAGTTATCAAGCTCCTCTCCTGTGGAATCAGCTGCCAATCTGGATTCGGGAGTCAGACTCGATCTCTATTTTTAAGAATAGGGCTAAAACCTACCTTTTTGATATAGCCTACAATTAGGGAGGGATCATGTGTTTCTGAACCCTCCCTTAGTTATGCTGCTAATAGGTTTAGTCAGCCGGGGGACCTCCAGTAATGCACTGGGCCTCACTCCTTTCCTCACTCTCTATGAAATATTTTTTTTTTTTGCTGGTCATTAACATTTGTTTGTTCTCTCCCATAGATTGAGTCCCCATCGTGCTGTTTGCTCTCTACATGTCTGTTCTTTTCTTCTTCTCTATCCCCTCACCCCCCAGCCAGTCGCAGCAGATGACTGCCCCTCCCTGAGCCTGGTTCTGCTGGAGGTTTCTTCCTGTTAAAAGGGAGTTTTTCCTCTCCACCGTCGCCAAGTGCTTGCTCACAGGGGATCGCCTGATTGCTGGGGTCTTTCTGCAACTGTGGGGGTCCCCCCTACAGTTGATAGTGCTATGAGATGACTGTTGTTGTGAAATGGCGCTATATAAATAAAGTTGACTTGAATTGAATTGAATATATCATAATATCCTGATTTCTGATCATAGTCCAGTATCACTTTAACTTAAAAATATTCTGTCTACGCAAAAGTACAGTTGGTGTTTCAATCCTCTCCTCCTTCAGAAACACTCTTATTGAATACATGTCTACACAGATTGAGAAATTTATTGCTGTCAATGAAAATAATGAGGTATCTGACTCCATCTTTTGGAAAACATTCAAAGTTGTGATGCGGGGCCACATCATCTCCTTTGAATCCTCAAAAAAACTTTAGGGATAATGAAAAAACATTTCCTGTACTTGAAGAGACATACAGATCCTCTTTCTCTCTCAGTCAGACTACGATAACATCTTAAAACTGAAATATGAACAACAATAGTATCCTTAGTAGGCGTGTTTGTAACCTTCTGCTAAAACAAACAAAAACATTTTGAACTTGGAGATAAACCAGAGAAACTATTAGCAAGCCAACTTAGGGGTGAGCAGGCTAGTAAAGCTAGCCATAGGATCAAATCCACATCAGGTATTTTAATTACAAATCCAAAAGAAATAAATTTCTGCTTCAAACATTTCTATAAAGAATCGTACTCCAGCAAAGTTCAGGTTACTGAAGCAGATCTCGCAGACTTTTTTGCCAACTTAAATATTCCTCAATTAGATGATGACGCAAGAGAAGATTTAGGTTCCGCAATTTCCAAAACTGATCTCTTAAATGCTATCCGAGCTTTCCCTTCCAGAAAAGCTGCCAGTTCAGATGGCTTTGGGTGCAAATTTTATAAGGCATTTCATGAAAAAGTTGCTCCCCTCATGTTAAGGATGGTGAATGACTCATGGAAAAACAAGAGATTTATGATGCAAATATTTTCTTACGCTTGAAAAAAGGAAAAGAAGAAACTAATCCTGCAAGTTACAGACCCATCGCTCTCTTGAACTGTGACCAAAAAATAATAACAAAGGTTCTGGCCACAAAGCTAAGCAATCATATCTAATCAATCAATATATTCCGCCCACAATGAAAACGCACAGGGTGCCATTCTGTCTTTAGATGCCCAAAAGCCATTCGATCAAACTGAATGGCCCTTTATGTTTGAGTCATTGAAACGCTTTGGATTTGGAGTAAATTCTATAGAGTGGATTAAAATAATCTACTCTCATCCAACTTCCTCCGTTCTCACCAACACAGATAAATCCCAATCTTTTGACCTTCAATGAGGGGTGAGGCAGGGAGACCCCCCCCCCCCCTCTTTGATATTGCTTTGGAACCTTTGGCAGTTGGAATCAGGAGCCACCCAGGTATCCACGGCGTAAGACTGGCCAGTGTCAAAAGTCTTGCAAATCTATATGCGGATGATTTACTGATTTGTCTATCAGATCCAGCAGTTTCAGTCCCCAATTTGTTGAATTACATAAAATCATTTAGTAAGCTATCAGGATATACAATTAATTGGGAAAATCCGAATTCATGTCCTTGGCAAACCATTTGAGTCCTACATTTCTGAACTCTTTAACATTTAAGTTAGTCACCACTAGGGATGGGCATAATTTACCGATTAACCGATAATTGATCATTAAGAATTTCACCGAGGAAGTTCATTTTCGTCGACAAACCGTTTTTTTTTTTAAAAAACAATCCGAGGTTATTAAGGCCTAGTGCATGGCCGTCCTCAAACAATGCAATGGCAAAATTTGGGCACCAGGGGGCAACATTACACCATCGCCGTACCCTGGCGTGCCTCAGTTGATACATGCGGGCTTCCGTAGGGCAATCGCCAAATCATGAAGCGGTTACGGCGAAGTGTTGCGTGGGACCATTTCAATTTAAAAAATGACCAGGTGTACTGCAATCACTGCAATGCAGCATACAAATATACCTCATCGACAGGGTCCATGGAACACCCTTATTACGCGAAGAAACCGCCAACAGTGGTTGCGCGCTGAGTAATGGCGGTCGTGAAGATTCTTTTTTTTTTTTTTCAGAAACTTTATTGAGAAGGTCATGAAGATTCGGTGTACACACGTCGAGGGAAGCTGCAGGAGGCGGCGTAGTGGCTCGACGGGAAGACTATTTCGCACAAAATGGCACAAGAGAACAGCAAAAAGTTCCACGCGGCTAGACTAAGCAATACGAGCGATAGAGCAATGAATGCGGTCTTCGTTTGTTGGGTGGCCGCTCGGCAGGGAGAGAGAGCTGGGTAAAACGTCTCGGCCAATCAGCTTGCGGGGTGAAACGTCTCGGCCAATCAGCTTGCGAGATTCCCGAGCCGAGCCAACACGACAACAGCGAACAGAGAGAGAGAGATTTGAGAGAGAGAGAGGTGGATTTGAGTTGTGCGGCGCTCCGTGCTGATACCTGATGTTCTAATGTAGTCTACCTGCCTTGTTACCTACCTAAAAATGTTAATGATTAACCGATTATTAATCATTAATTCTCCCGACGATCGGTGAAGAAAATTTCACCGAATGCCCATCCCTAGTCACCACTCATTTCACTTATCTTGGACTTAAAATTCCTAGAAATCCCAAGTTTTTAATGAAACTGAACTACTTGGACATGATTGACGATCTAAAAGATAACATCAGAAAATGGGACACTCCTTCTCCTCTCATTAATTGGCAGCATCAATGCCATAAAAGTGGTTGAACTGCCAAGGTTTTTGTATCTTTTCCAGAACCTCCCTATTTATCTTCCCTTATCTTTTTTCAAAAAGTTGGACTCATCCTCTCTTTTGTTTGGGCTAAAAAACCACCCCGTGTCTCCAAAATCCACCTACAGAAAGGTGGGAACAAAGGTGGTCTCAGTCTTCCTGTATTTAGGCATTACTACTGGGCTGCAAATGCGAGGGTTCTTGCTTTTTGGCAGCGGGACTTCCCTGATGACGGCTGGCCATCTACTGCTCCAAAATGGCTAAAAATTGAGTCCAGTTCAGTGTTGGGAACCTCTCTTCCAACTCTCCTCTTCTCTGGTGTGCCTCACAACAAATTATCTAGCTACAACTTTGTCCTCAGAAATACCCTCAAAGTTCTGAGCCAAATGAAGAGTTCTTGGGCTACCAAGTGTCTCAGTATACACCCCTATCACACATAATCACCTGTTTAAACCAGCACTGATGGACAAAGTGTCCGTGGACTGGAGAGAGAGAGGACTACACTGTGTTGGAGACTTCTATATAGACAATAAATCTGCATTGTTTACTCAGCTGCAAGATAAATACTACCTCCTCCATTCGCATTTTTACTGTTATCTTCAACTACGTCATTTTATATAGGAGCACGTCCCAGAATTCATAAACAAACCTAAGAGTCACGCCTTCTATGATCTACTTCTCTTGCAACCAAATTTTAAACATCTGACCTCTCATTTTGTTTCAGTCTTTATTGAACCGGTGGATGCCAGTCGTTTCAGAGAGGCCTGGGCTGGACAGCTGGGTATCCCGATTTCAGAGGAATTGTGGGAAGAAAGTTTGACATGTACATATTAAGATCTGCTCTATTAATTCCAGATATAGACTAATCCAATTTAAGGTCCTACACAGATTGCACTGCTCTAAAACTAACCTTCGTAAGATATATGACTCTGTCTCTCCCTTCTGGGATAGATGTGGCACAGCAGAGGGCTCATTATCACATCTGTTCTGGCACTGCCCTCCACTTAGGAACTTTTGGTCAGATGTATTCACATGGTTTTGTAAACAATTCAGAATTAATATTCAACCAGACTGTAATTTAGCAATATTTAGCTGTTCGGTAAGACAAGGACACTTCGCTCCTATCAAAACTGGCATGGTTGCAGCTAAGAAATTAAATGTATTGAATTGGAAGTCACCAACACCACCCTGCTTTAAGAGGTGGCTTAATGAAATGCTTTTTATAGCCAAGATGGAACAGATCCGCTACAACAAACATAATTCACAAGACTGTTTTCAAAAGATTTGGAAACCATTTCTGACATTGCTTAGTGAGACCTAAACATCATGTGAATTGTACAAACTGCTGCTGTATGGTATCTTTTTTTTTGTTTTTTTACAAACCTGGTTACACTCACATTGTGACGTCGCAGTCATTCTCCCCCCCCATTTTTGGTGTTGTTTGTCTATTTTGTTTTTTTATTCAGTACCCTTTTACCCTGTCAGTCAGTATATGGCGTTTTTCTGTTTAGTACTACCTGTTATCTTTTGGTGTTTCTTATTTGACTCCATGTTTTGTAACTGTTGCATATGGTGGTGATGGATGCTTTGTTGTATGTTTGTTTTATGTTATGTTAAAAAATGTTTAAAATAAAATATATATATATATATATACACACTACCGTTCATAAGTTTGGGGTCACTTAGAAATTTCCTTATTTTTGAAAGAAAAGCACTTTTTTTCAATGAAGATAACTTTAAACTAATCAGAAATACACTCTATACATTGCTAATGTGGTAAATGACTATTCTAGCTGCAAATGTCTGGTTTTTGGTGCAATATCTACATAGGTGTATAGAGGCCCTTTTCCAGCGACTATCACTCCAGTGTTCTAATGGTACAATGTGTTTGCTCATTGCATCAGAAGGCTAATGGATGATTAGAAAACCCTTGTGCAATCATGTTAGGTCTGCAATGCTGTAATTGCTGCAAATGGACTTTGACGAAAGCAAAGTTTGAAGGAAAAAATTATTATTTCAAATACAAATCATTATTTCTAACCTTGTCAATGTCTTGACTATATTTTCTATTCATTTTACAGCTCATGGTGGTAAATAAGTGTGACTTTTCATGGAAAACACAAAATAATTGTCTGGGTGACCCCAAACTTTTGAACGGTAGTGTATATATATATATGTAAAAAAGCAATCACGAGTGGCAAAAAGGCTGAAAGCTAAAAACAACACTAAGCATCCTTTCAGAATAACAGTCACATGCAAACTTCATATCGATGCTGGGATAATGCACATTGCAATGCATCAGGCAAGTCAAATTTAGGAGAAAAAAAGTTGCTACTTTAAGTGAAAAAGTTGCTAATCCACAAGAATTTATTGTCCCACAAATTTACAACAGTAAACTTAGAAATGACTACTTTTTGTTCTACTTATTTCCCTTTTTGTTACATTAAAATGTAAAATGTGTCACTACAACTTCAAATAAACTGAATGAGCAGTTTACCTCACGACCTAAGAAAATAAAGCATTGGGTTTATTATGTTTGTGGTATTTTAAGACCCTTGAAAGAGATTTATGAATCAATTGTCATTTGAAGGATATTTAAGGAATTAATTTTGCATAAACAAATTAAAGACTTTAAAGATCTTCAGGCAAATCACAGCAATGTGAATTTCAATACCAGGTGTGTGTCAAAAATTCACAGACATGATATAAGTTACAGCTAGTCTGGCCTTGAAAAGGTACAAAGCAGCGTTACTTGCTCCAGTAAACCCTTAATACAACTTGGAACTTCTACAGAATATCTTTCTGCTTCAGAGAGCTGCCCAGTGTCAGTCCTTGTTGAGTATAAAGGATTTAGACCAGGGATGGGCAACTATGTGCTATGGAGGGCCTTTTCACTGCAGGTTTTCTGTTCCACCCAGTCTCTTCAGAAGTTGCTTTCTCTAATTAGCAATCCTTGAAGCTCATCAGTGCAAACACCTGCTGGAGAGACTGAGTGGAATAGAAAATCTGCAGTGGAATGGCCCTGACTGCCCATCCCTGACTTAGACAGTCTCATGGCAAAGAAAACTGAAATAAGTGAGACTCGCCTCTTTATTGGGAAGAGTTTGGACTTACTTTTTAAGAATGTCTTGCTTCTTCTGCTCTTCAGAGGTGGGCAGGCCCATTGATTTTTGCCTCTGGTCATACATCATCTTCTCCACCATGCCACGAGTCTCTCCATCCAGGTCTGACAGCTGCTCAGCAGGAAACGCACACAAGCAACCACAGCAAGGAGAAAAGAGACAAATGTCAGTATTTTTCTTCCTTGATAATGTGTAAAGGTAAACAATGCAGATTTTTACCTTTGAGTTCTCAGGGCAGATCTTTTTGGTGTTAATTTCTGGATCTGTGGTAATGATCCTGCTCCACCACTCCATTTTATTAATCTGAAATAAACAAACAAACATATCACAGCTATAGCATCTAAAGAAAAGAAAAAAAAGCTCCAATGACCACAGAGCTATACGCTCCCTTACCTTTTCCAGGTGTACAGTAACTACTTTTCCGTCGTCGATGAGCCAGGAGCTCTCCTCTACCTTCACTTCATTGTAGAACTGGCCTTCAATAACAGGAGGGTGTCCTTTCAGGCCCACCTTGATGGAGCGACGCTGGATGTCCACCACTACATCCCTGCTCTTAATGCGGAACTTCACATCGAAAGGCACTACGATCTGGTGAGAGGTTCATAACAGGGAGAGCATACAATTTGTGACTCTGGGCCCCTGAGACGTTCATAAGTCATTAAGGGATAAGGACCTGTACTTATGTAGTGCTTTTCTAGTCACAAAGACCACTCAATGCGCTTAACTAGTAGGTACAATAACCCTCTCTATTCTAAAGGCCTATCAGTGACAGTTGCCTAGGGACAATTTAGTCACCAATTAACATAACATGCATGTCTTTTGATTGTGGGAGGAAACCAGAGCCCTCAGAATAAATCCACAGAGCACAGGGAGACCATGCAAACTGCACATAGAAAGGTTCACACCCCTGCCAGCCTGGGGATTCGAACCTGGAGCCTTCTAGCTGTGAGGCAACAGTATTAACCACTGTACCACCGTGCTGCCGCTGTCTGTTAGATGACACAACCTGGTCTAGAATTATATGAGGGGGGGCTGGAAAGTTCATAGTGGTCAAATTTGACCAAATGTGGTTTATTTTTCAACTGCAGGGATCCAAGCGCTGCAACACCAATGGAAGAAGTGTGTGGACTGAAGGGGAGACCATGTTGAAAAATAAACCACATTTGGTCAAATCTGACCACTATGAACTTTTCAGCCCCATGCCCCCTCCCCCCGTACATCCTATGATTTAGCTTATTACTAAAAAAAGAGACAGCAGTCAGACAACAGGACCTAAATGTGACTATAGATCCAACTGGCTCTTCTTTGTCAAGTTTTCTGTCAGGGCTGGCCAGAAAAAATCCCCACAAGTGAGAGTCATCTCTGATTTTTTTTTTTAAAATTCCATAAAAGACATCAACTTCCCTACAGAAACATCTTATTAACTAGGAAGCTGTACTTGCAAGCATCATATATCACAAAGAGTACAAGACAATATAGAGCATTTTATTAAACTATCGTAGTGGGTGTAGCAACAATGGTTTGAAAATAGGCTCCACAGTGGAACCACCTCAGTGTGCACAGATATAACGGGGAACGGTGACATAAAAGCCCCACTTCACGATCATGGACACAAACTGATGCTGTAAAATGACAGGAGGTACTCACATCAACTTCAGACAGTGTTTGCGTCCACTTGTAGTTGGGCAGGTCGGCTCCGTTCCCGGAGTTTGGCTTCAATTTGTCTTTGTCCTTCTCATCCTCCTCTCCTTCAGATTCAGACTAGGAAAAATGGAAACAAAGATCAGTCAGGCTGTAAAATATTGAAATCATTCATTCATCTTCAACAGCTTAATCCTTTTTTTGAGTCGCGGCAGGTGCTGGAGCATCTTTGGGCGAGAGGCGGGGTACACCCTGGACAGATCGCCAGTCCATCACAGAGAGACAGAAAACCATTCACTCTCACAGTCATACCCAAGAACAGTTTATCCCCAGTTGATGCCAATTAACCTAACGTTAATGTCTCTGGACTAGAGCTGGGCGATAAAACAATACCAACATCTTAACAAGTCCGGGGGGGGGGGGGCACGACCATGATAAATGCAAGCCTCAAACTTTGATCACTGAGCCAATCATGCAGCAGTCCTGACATAACGCCTCACCCTGAAAGAAAGTAAACAAACATTAACAATGTGGTCGCATCAAAGAGAAAGCAAGTCAGGCAGCCAGGATGTCACAACAAGAGAAGTGGAGGAGGAAAATGTCTCTCAGGATGATATAATGCTTAAAAAAAAAATGCCACACAGAATCCAAAGTGTGTAAAGGACAGCAACCACAGATGAAGCCAATCTGCATATGCTGCTGAGAGGTCCGAACAAAATCCATCCAGCAATGCAACAAACTTCTTTCCCCCCTTTCAAAAATGTCATCCAAATGATCAAGCCAGCCTTCCATCAGTGGTGCTGTTCCTAAACAGCAGACAACTACGCCTGCACTCACTGCTGTGACCCCATACAGGGTGGGGGGGAGGATAAATCAAGAAGTTACTAGGACATAATAAATGCCATTATTTACTTCAAGACACTTCCTGGCAGTTCAGAGAGACCAGCTAGGCCTACATTACCACAGGCAATGGAGCAAACACTGTCAAGGCTGTGACACTAAAAAACTTGACTGGCCTTCAGTACATCAGGCATCAATAAAAACTAGAAATCACTAAGGAAGTGCCGGATGTACTTAAGTGGTTCCCAACTTGCAGGCTGCGGCTAACAGAGCCACAGAGGACGCCATCCAGAAAACACATGACATTACTGTAACCAGAATATGTTAATTTGAAACTATTTATTTCCTTTTTTAAAATTTTGCACGGTAACTTTGCATATGGAACTTACCATTTGAAGTACTGTACAACTGAGGCTTGAATACTGGAATATTGGGCCGGTTGGGGTCCCCCCCAGATGTCCTGTGTTTAGACTTTTTAGTGGTGTTATCCTTCTCTCCTCCCTCTGCTCTCACCTCTCCTGGACCCTCTGCCTGAACACTTTCCTCTCCTTGGCTCCTCTCTTCTGTCTCATCTTTCCCTCTCTGAGCTCTGTCTAATTCAGCTTCTCTCTCTTCGTCTATGGTGGTATACAAACAGGTTAGAAAATATCAAGTGTCATGTTTTGTCCTGCAGGATTTTTTGTCATGGTTTACATAAACGACAAAACTGTGTATTTTTTGTATTTTTATTCTAGTGTTTTTTTTTTTCCCCCATTGAAAGAGTAGGGAAGGGGGAAAAAAAAATCATAATAATTTACTCATGCATACTTAAATTATATGATCAGAGGAGGGAATAGTAGCCAGAAATTTTACTCATGTAAAAGCAGTGCTTTGAAAGTAATAATTAAAAGTAGACAACCAAAAAAATTCTAGTTAAGGGTACAAAGAGCACCCACTTAAAAAACTAGAGTAATGACTTCAGTCTTGAAGGTTTGAGTTTTTTCTGCAAAATTTAGATAGACAGATGTACTTTATTGATCCCAAACTGGGAAATTACAGTGTAACAGCAGCATGACCGTAAACAACCAAATGACAGAAACACACACAGCATAACAGACAAAGGGATTACCCATGGAAACTAAAACTGTCTAAATAACTTGTATACATTGTAAATAAACAGATGGTGATCCGTATAGATACATGAATCATACCCGCTGTACAATGCAGGACTATCAGCTGCAGGGTGAAATGTGAGGTACCAATTAGACTGTAAGGTGCAGTATGGCAGCACAGTTATGACCAGAATACAACATCAGAGTGAGCTATTGTACAGTGAAATGGCATGTGGCAGGAAAGATTTCCTGTACCTAACCGTTCGATAGTGAAGCTGTAGCAGTCTGCTGGAGAAAGTGCTTCGCTGTCTCTCCAGTGTGTGGTGGAGGGGGTGATCAGGATTGTCCATGATGGATCGCAGTTTATTCAGTGTCCTCTTCTCCACCACAGTCTCAAAGGTCTCCGGCCTGAAACCAATCACAGAGCCAGCCTTCTTGATAATCTTGTCAAGTCTGTTGGTGTCACTTGCTCTGATACTGCTACCTCAACAGACAACAGCAAAGAAGACGGTGCTGGTGACAACAGCCTGGTAGAAAAGCTCCTGCATCCTGTTGCACACGTTGAAGGATCTCAGCTTCCGCACGAAGTAGTGTGCTCATCCCCTTCTTGTGCACAGCATCGGTGTTGGATCTCCAGTCCAGTCCGCTGCTGATCATGACACTCAGGTGTCTGTAGTTCTCAACTACCTAAACATCCTCCCCCCAGTCTGCAAAGGCTGAGAAGGCGTCCTCTTTTTCCTGAAGAACAATTTTCTTATAGTTTTCTACTTTTCTCTGTAAATTTATCTAAATTTGAAACCATTTTCCTCAAATTTGTAATTTCCTCTTGTAAAATTGACTTTTTTTTTGTACATTTGAGACATTATTATAAATTTGTGGAATATTTTATGGCCAATTTTTTAAAAATAAAATTACTGTTCTTTTAATAAATTTGAAATAGACTGTGGTATTTTTTTTTTTTACTGTTTCCTTACAACAATTTATATTTTGGCCATAATTTTGCAGAGCCAGAACAGAACAAAAACTTATTTCTGATTTTTAAAAAAATTATAAAATTGTATTTAATTAAATAAACTTATATGACCAAAGATGCAGTTATTTCTATTATATTTCTTTATATTTATAGTTTTGTTTAGAAATCTCCTCACCACACAGACAGCAGGAAAAAACTCCCTTATTCTGAAATCCAAATGTTGGCATGTTTAGTTTGTCTGAAGGCTGCTGACGGATTAAAGTCATTGACTTTGTGAATTTCGGTCATCTTCACTTACCAGGTACATAATAATGAACATAAATTAGTTAATATTAACTAAGGTAAAGGTAAAAACATCTCCTTTTATTCTTGTCTGAAATAAGAAAAACAAAAAACTAATAATTAAAAAGACAAAATGAACCAACTTGAGCTCCTAACCACACCTGTTAGCCAAGCGACTCTTCCATTATTGCTCCCGTTACTAGTGGGTTAAAACCATGATAAATGCCTTCACTGCTTACATACCTCTTCTGCTTTTCTTCCACATTTAAAGTACTTTAATAAGCTCATGTTTCTCTCGGACAGAGACGCTAGCGAGACACTCGACTGCCAACTGGCACGGGTGGGGTGCTTCTGAACTACGCGTAGATGACGGTCTCGCGCGTTGTTCGTGTGCGCACTTGTGGGCCGTCATTGCTTCATATTTTTTTCTTAAATTTATATTTTCTCATAGAGTGGCGGGATAATTTCAAGCATGGAGGGCCGCCATCTGGAAATGTTGCCAGAAGAAACCCTGCCATCCCTGCTGCTCTCCATCCAGCCCTCACCCATCTGGACTCAAAGAACTCCTACGTGCAAATGCTGTTCTTTCAGCATTCAACACAATCATCCCCCAGCACCTAATACAAAAACTCAGACACTTGGGACTCAAAACCTCTTTCTGTAACTGGGTGTTGGACTTTCTCACATGGAGGCCACAGATTGTGCGGTTTAGGAGTAACACATCCAAGACCATCACACTGAGCACAGGCATACCTGCCAACTTTTAAAACCTGAAAAGCCTAGTAGCTAGCCGGGGTCCAGGGGCCACAGGCCCCGGTAGGTGTCCTGGTGGGGGGTTCAGGGGGGCGAAGCCCCCCGATGCCAAACAAATATTAGCATTAAATCAAGTTAAAATGTGGCTAACAACCTCATATTTCTTCAATAATCATGTTTCTATTTTTCTTACGAAGAACGTAGAAAGTTTGCCGCTGGTGTCACTGGCATTGGCATTCGACTTGTGTTTTTTCGTTCCCACATTGGCTTTCACATCGCTGATTCCTCCATGTCCAATCGAAAAATCTTGTCTACACAAAGTGCAGTTGGCGTAATTTTCACCCTTTCTTGAGTGAATAATAATTCCTGGAAATGCTTTGGAGTATTCCTCACGAAAAGACTGTAATTTTCGTTTGTTTTTCATGCTCATTTGTGATTTTTCTCCGGCAGATTCCATGATGAAAACATATACAATGCTGACCTAATTCCTTCGTGATTCCAAATGGAAACAATGGCTCCAGGGATGTGATTTGAGGTTGGGGAAATTATCTGAAAATTTAGCAGGGGGTCTGGGGGACATAGTCCCCCAGCGGGGTCCGGGGCAGAGCCTCGTTGGGGGGGCAAGGGGGGGAGAAGCCCCCCCGAAGCTCCTGGGTTTTTATGATTTTTAAGTACCAGAACTCTGCTTAAATGACATAAAAACAAACAGATGAATGCCACTTATTACTGTATAATATTGACTTATATTCCAAGAAGATAGCATTCCTAAAATATTCCAACAAGCATTATCCATCACATGCTTTAACAGTTGATCAAATCAAAATCAGTTAATTTTATCTATTAGATAATAGAAATAAAATTCCAACATACCATTACTTTTTATAATTTCAGCATTCATTTCAGATCACCAGTTTCAATCTCCATTGAGTCTTGAGCAGTTCATTTTGCACAATCACTGATGTAGCCAAAGTCTTAGAAATATTCAAAAGTTAGGAGTCAATGTCCACTGTGCACTGTCAATTTCAAACTGTTTGGAATCATAAAAGTAATGTAACTAAATTGTTTTGCTATTTTCTTCTCCTCAACATCAATGTCAGGGCGCTGCAGGAGTTTTTGGGGATGGTTAACTTTTATTACCGTTTCCTCCCCCGTGTAGCCCAGCTCATACAGCTGTTGTACGCCGCACTCTAGAAACGGAAACCGGCGGACAGAGTCGACTGGACTCCTCAGAGGGAGCAGGCGTTCTCCCCTCTCAGACATCAACCTCACCCGCAAAACCATCAACAATGCAGGCGACACCTCCCACCCCTCACACTCCCTCTTCAGCCCCCTGCCCTTGGGGAAAAGGTACCAGAGCTTCCGGGCCTGCTCCACAAGGCTGCTAAACAGCTTTGTTCATCAGGCCATCAGGACCCTGAGCTCTGTGAATTCCCCCCCACCTTTCCCCGGACCATAATGCACTCACCTGCACAACAACTACCTCAGCTGTTGGCACAAAAAGACTGGCACATCAACAGTAATATATTTACTGCTGTATGTCTCTGTACTTTACTGCAACCATTTGCACAAATACCATATCTGCTGCTGTCTGTCATTGCAATACTGATCATGTACAGTCTCCCACTTAAAAGATGAAAGAGGTCTCCAATTTTCATCATAGGTATACCTCAACTATGAGAGACAAAATGAGAAAAAAAAAAATCCAGAAAATCACAATGAAGGATTTTTAATGAATTAATTGGTAAATTCCTTGGTAAAATAAGTATTTGGTCAATAACAAAAGTTCATTTCAATACTTTGTTATATACCCTTTGTTGGCAATGACAGAGGTCAAACGTTTTCTGTAAGTCTTCACAAGGTTTTCACACACTGTTGCTGGTATTTTGGCCCATTCCTCCATGCAGATCTCCTCTAGAGCAGTGATGTTTTGGGGCTGTCGCTGGGCAACATGGACTTTCAACTCCCTCCAAAGATTTTCTATGGGGTTGAGATCTGGAGACTGGCTAGGCCACTCCAGGACCTTGAAATGCTTCTTAAGAAGCCACTCATTTGTTGCCCGGGTGGTGTGTTTGGGATCATTGTCATGCTGAAAGACCCAGCCACGTTTCATCTTCAATGCCCTTGCTGATGGAAGGAGGTTTTCACTCAAAATCTCACGATACATGGCCCCATTCATTCTTTCCTTTACACGGATCAGTCGTCCTGGTCCCTTTGCAGAAAAACAGCCCCAAAGCATGGTGTTTCCACCCCCATTCTTCACAGTAGGTATGGTGTTCTTTCTCCTCCAAACACGACAAGTTGAGTTTTTACAATAAAGTTCTATTTTGGTTTCATCTGACCATATGACATTCTCCCAATCCTTTTCTGGATCATCCAAATGCTCTCTAAGCAGGGGGACAAGTCTGGCACTGCAGGATTTGAGTCCCTGGCGGTGTAGTGTGTTACTGATGGTAGCCTTTGTTACTTTGGTCCCAGCTCTCTGCAGGTCATTCACTAGGTCCCCCCCGTGTGGTTCTGGGATTTTTGCTCACCGTTCTCGTGAACATTTTGACCCCATGGGGTGAGATCTTGTGTGGAGCCCCAGATCGAGGGAGATTATCAGTGGTCTTGTACGTCTTCCATTTTCTAATAATTGCTCCCACAGATGATTTCTTCACACCAAGCTGCTTACCTATTGCAGGTTCAGTCTTCCCAGCCTGGTGCAGGTCTACAATTTTGTTTCTGGTGTCCTTTGACAGCTCTTTGGTCTTGGCCATAGTGGAGTTTGGAGTCTGACTGTTTGAGGTTGTGGACAGGTGTCTTTTATACTGATAACAAGTTCAAACAGGTGCCATTAATACAGGTAACGAGTGGAGGACAGAGGAGCCTCTTAAAGAAGAAGTTCCAGGTCTGTGAGAGCCAGAAATCTTGCTTGTTTGTAGGTGACCAAATACTTATTTTACCGAGGAATTTACCAATTAATTCATTAAAAATCCTTCAATGTGATTTTCTGGATTTTTTTTTTTTTTTCTCATTTTGTCTCTCATAGTTGAGGTATACCTATGATGAAAATTGGAGACCTCTCTCATCTTTTAAGTGGGAGAACTTGCACAATTGGTGGCTGACTAAATACTTTTTTGCCACACTGTATATGCAGTTTGTGTAATTTGTTGAAAATAAATCTTACTAGTTACTAATACTGTTTATTTTAACTTGTTCTTTTAATTTGTATTAAAATTGACCCTTTTTTTTAAAAAAAAAGTAACACTAATATGAAACTATATTGTAACAATGATCGAAATCGATCAATATAGAATAAAAAATTACTGTGATAATATTTTTGTCGTTATCGCCCAGCTTGACTTTGGATTGGGGGAGGAAACCGGAGGACCCAGGGAGAACGTGCAAACTCTATACAGAAAGGTCATTGCTGGCCAAGGGTAGGACTGAACCCACAACCTTCTTACAGTGCTGCCACAGGGCTAACCACTGTTCCAATCACTCAATATCAAACAAGGGATATGCTACTGTTTACATACCCCCCTCTCCTGATCTCCGTTGTCAGATGACTTCTCTGTGTTGGCTGCTTTAATCTCCACTTTCTCCTCTTCTTTCTTTTTCTATTTCAAAAACACACAGTTTAATAACATACAGTGCACCCAGAAAGTATTCACAGCGCTTCACTTTTTCCACATTTTGTTACGTTACAACCTTATTCCAAAAGGGATTAAATTCATTTTTCCCTCAAAATTCTACACAAAACATCCCATAATTCAAACGTTTATTTCAAACTCAGGGTTCATATTACAAATAGATAAATAAATAAAGTATATACAGATCAGCAGACACTCGGCGCTCTTGTAACCACAAAAAACATAATGGGCTCAGTATAAAATGGAACGCCACCACTTCCAAATGCTGGAGTGAAGTGTGAGTGACGAGTTGACAATTGCTGATATAAGATGATTGTTACATTCCAGCAGTCTTCTCAAAAAACTGTAAACATTCTTACGTATCAATTCTCCAAAAGACGGAGTGTTCACAGACACAAACAGCTTGCTTGCACTCGACCTTCGTGGTACATTTAACAACCTTCTTAGGGAGTTATTATATGCAATGCGGATTTTGTTCCTGACAGCAGCATTGCTATTGAACCATAACGGCGAGCAGTACATTGAGGTACAGAAGGTCTTGAACAGCATACATTTGACTTCAGGAGAACATCTATGGAAATTACGCAACAGTAAATTGGTTTGAGCGTACAGTTTCCTGAGATGCCTGTTACAGTCAGCATTGGTCTTATCAGATTCAATCCACACACCTAGGTATTTGACTTTTTCGACAAAGTTCAAGCTATTACCACAAAGTGACATAACAGGATTCGACGTATTGACACCCTTTGGTTTGAAAGCCATACACATAGATTTAGTGCAGTTGAACAGGATGACAATAATGACAATGTGAAAAATGTTTTGGTTTTTTTGGTTTTTTAGATTTTTGCCAATTTATTAAAAATAAAAAACTAAGAAATCACATGTACATAAGTATTCACAGCCTTTGCCATGAAGCTCAAAATTGAGCTCAGGTGCATCCTGTTTCCACTGATCATCCTTGAGATGTTTCTACATCTTAACTGGAGTCCACCTGTGGTAAATTCAGTTGACTGGACATGATTTGGAAAGGCACACACCTGTCTATATAAGGTCCCACAGTTGACAGTGCATGTCAGAGCACAAACCAAGCATGAAGTCAAAGGAATTGTCTGGAGACCTCCCAGACAGGTTTGTCTCGAGGCACAAATCTGGGGAAGGGTACAGAAAAAGTTCTGCTGCTTTAAAGGTTCCAATGAGCACAGTGGCCTCCATCATCCGTAAATGGAAGAAGTTCAGAACCACCAGGACTCTTCCTAGAGCTGGTCGGCCGTCTAAACTGAGCGATCGGGGGAGAAGGGACTTAGGGAGGTGACCAAGAACCCGATGGTCACTCTGTTAGAACTCCAGTGTTCCTCTGTGGGGAGAGGAGAACCTTCCAGAAGGACAACCATCTCTGCAGCAATCCACTAATCAGTCCTGTATGGTAGAGTGGCCAGATGGAAGCCACTCCTTAGTACAAGGCACATGGCAGCCCACCTGGAGTTTGCCAAAAGGCACCTGAAGGACTCTCAGACCATGAGAAACAAATTTCTCTTGTCTGATGAGACAAAGATTGAACTCTTTAACATGAATGCCAGGCATCATGTTTGGAGGAAACCAGACACCGCTCATAACCACGCCAATGGTGGTGGCAGCATCATTGCTGTGGGGATGCCTTTACAGCGGCAGGAACTGGAGACTAGTCAGGATAGAGGGAAAGATATATGCAGCAATGTAGAGAGACATCTTGGATGAAAACCTGCTCCAGAGCGCTCTTGACCTCAGACTGGGGCAATGGTTCATCTTTCAGCAGGACAACGACCCTACGCACACAGCCAAGATATCAAACGAGTGGCTTCAGGACAACTCTGTGAATGTCCTTTAGTGGCCCAAACCAGAGCCCAGACTTGAATCCAATTGAACATCTCTGGAGAGATCTGAAAATGGCTGTGCACCGATGCTTCCCATCCAACCTGATGAAGCTTGGGAGGTGCTGCCAAAGAGGAATGGGTGAAACTGCTCAAAGATAGGTGTGCCAAGCTTGTGGCATCATATATAAAAAGACTTGAGGCTGTAATTGCTGCCAAAGGTGCATCAACAAAGTATTGAGCAAAGGCTGTGAATACTTATGTACATGTTATTTCTTAGTTTTTTATTTTTAATAAATTTGCAAAAATCTCCCCAAATTTTTTTTCACATTGTCATTATGGGGTATTGTGTGTAGAATATTGAGGAAAAAAACGAACTTAATCCATTTTGGAATAAGGCTGTAATGTAACAAAATGTGGAAAAAGTGAAGCGCTGTGAATACTTTCCAAATGCACTGCAACACAGCACACGGGAAATTAACTTGTGGCCAAGTATCAGAGCACCAAGATCCCACCTTGTCCAGCTCAGACTGAAGCTTCTCTGCTTCTTCATCAGTCAGCTCCTGAATTCTGGGGCCGTCGTCATTTTTCTTTTTCCTCTCTTCCTCTGCCAGTTTGGCAGTTCTTTCAGCTTTCTCCTTCCTTTCCTTCTCTTGCTTCATCTGCTTTTCTTTGTGGGCCTTCAGCGCCAGCTTACTATGGTGTGCAAAAGCATCCTTGACAAGCTGGAAAGAAAAAAAAAAAAAAAAACATGGCCAAACATGAGGCGTGTCTCCTGCATTAAACAGAACATACTGGTTGTATGGTCTCAAAAAATGTTTAAGTAGCACTGCTCACCTTCTCTGCAGCTCCTGGATCACCACCAATGAAGAAATCTGTTTTGCGGCGGAGGAAGCTGAAAAATGTGTTTACTAGCTGTTGACACAAAAATAGAGCAGAATCAGCCACATATTTTATATAACAGACTGTGACTTTAACAGGTATTAGGTCCAAAGGAATGGACTACAGCAAATATGCACTACAAGTAGGATTAAATAATCAAGAACATACTTTTCTACTGCATTGTGAAGATTAAATTTGAGTTTTGACAACTGAATATATTTTGGATCACATCCATCCATCACAAATAACTACTGTTTCTATTTGTCCTTTTATGCGTATCTGATCGAAAGAAGTGTTCACATTAAACATGTTTTAAAGATTTAAGTATTTTTTTGACAATGAAAATAAAACATGTAGTCAACAGTGAAAGGCAGGGGTGACAAATGGAACTGCAATAGTAATGTCAGTCTCTGCCATTATATACCACATGGATTGCTATGACTTAAACAACATTGTACAAACGTGTTTTAGTATTTTTTATGCAACATAACATTTAAGCAGAGGAACATTTCAAAAGAGCAATTTAGTCTGACAATTTTGGGGGGAGGGGGCAGTCCTATGGTTGAAACCAGATACAGTTAGGTTCATAAGTATTTGGACACTTACACAAAGTTTCATTATTTTTAACTGTATGCCAAAACTATTCAACATACAGTTCTACAATTAGGAATTAAGAATTACAACCATTAAAAAAAAAAAATCAAATTTCAGGGGTTGAAAAGTAATTGGACAAATAACTTTACCATAAATAAAATGTTCATTTTTAATACTTTGCTGAGAATCCTTTGCGGACAATGACTGCCTGAAGTCTGGAACCCACAGACTAGGAGTGGGAATCGCAAAGGACCTCACGATTCAATTCGTATCACGATTCAACGATAATCACGACATCACAATAATCTAAGTATCATGACCCCATATATCTCAAATTTATTTCACCTTATTCAACTTACAAATCATGTCCCAAAGCGAAACTGTTGACATCTTTTTCATATAGTAAAGTATTTTCAGGGGGTTCATTTTCCACGGAGACCGGTCTTGCACACAAGGGAGGGTGGTGGGCGGTACGGTGCTGTTTGGAATAGACTCCCACTCCAGCTGCTTTATCTGACCACTGAAGTCTTCTCAAAAAGCAAGCTGAAAAACTTTTTTGTTTAAGGAGGCTTTCTGTTGAGTTTCAACTGCTTTATATTGGAAAGATCTAATATTTTTTAAATAATTTTAACATTGTGTTTTAACTTGTTTTTTGTATTTTTAAATTATTTTTTCTATCAACTTCCCTTTTATTCCATTTTATTGTGCAGCGCTCTGTGACTATATGTCCTGTGAAAAGCACTTCATAAATAAAACTTTACTGACTTGACGCTTGGAGAAAAGTTCCATGCTGGTGTGGCTTTAGCTTCGCCGTTGCTAATGCTGCTCCCAGATGTGTGCTGGCCTGTCGTATTCTGAGTGTTTTATCTTTTTTCGTGCAGAGCTTGTTGTGGATTGTGTGTCATGTCAGGTCTTTTTCTCCATCTTTGTTATAAAATCCAAAAAGGCACCGACATTTGAGCTACATGCTTCCGACCTTTCAAAGCCGGCTGCACATCACCAAGACAAGCTATGACTCCACTTGACTGGGTGTTTGCTTTGCACCATCTACGGGACTGAAAACGCACTGAGTAATGATAACCCAAAAGTATATGTGTGCACATTTTTTTGAAATAAAAAGATTGATCCGTGCAATTGATGGACTGCTGCATTGTCCGTCAGTGCCAAGTACCCGCAATCCATCACTGAATCAATCTTTTTCCCACCCCTACTGCCGGACATTACCAAACACTGGGTTACAAAAGGTTGGGCACGCCTGCTTTTTACACTTTGTGTCAGTGTCTGTCAGTCCACAGATGGGATTGGATTTTGATCATTACCTAGCCATCTATCCATCCATACATCTATTGCTTTTCCAGAGGTCCGGGTCACAGAGGCAGCAGTTCAAAATAGAAGCCCTGACTTCCCCTCTCCCCAGCCACCTTGCTCCAGCTCTTCAGAGAGAATACCAACATGTTCCCAGACCAGCTGGGAGACCTCTCCTAGTCTCTTCAGTGTGTCTTGGGTCTGCCCTGGGTCTCCTCCCAGTGGGCCGTGCCCAAAACACCTCAAGTGGGAGCATCCTGATCAGATGCCCAAAACCACCTCAACTGGCTACTTTCAATGTGGAAAGAGCAGCAGATTCTACTCTGAGCCTCTCCCGGATGATTGCGCTCCTCACCCTGTCTCTAAGGATAAGTCCAGCAATCCTACAGAGAAAGCTCATTTTAGCCGCTTGTATCTGCGATCTCATTCTTTCTGTTTATTATTATTTATTTATTACTTATCCGTGCATCAATAATGTATGTAAAGAAAAACCTTAATTTAAAAAAGAAAATCTAATTTATCGATGCTCGGGACCATTAAAGCATACTCTATTTTCGCATTACGACCCGAAAAGGATTAAGCGGAAGAAGATGGATGGATGGACCATCACGAACGCTAAATGCACCGGTTTTTGGTCTCCATGGTAATAATCGGTACAGACATCACATGGAGAAGAGTCAATCCTTTATCGTTACCACAAAGCCTTTTAAGGCTATTAATAAGTATATTCTTTTTCGGGGAAATATACAATCTACTAAACTACTTCATTAACAAATAAAACTAGAAGTTGCTTAAAATTAGTGCGGATTAATCACGCCAGAAGAATTTACCAAAAATCTCCGAATTAAAGGGATGTCTAAATCCAGTTTTAGTGAGAAAGTTCTCCAATACCAAGGAAACATGCTACCGTCTACAACGAATAAAATGTTTAAAAAATAAAGAAATGGTTTTAAATGTGGATGGTAACTATGTTCGCATGCTAGCACACAGGCTAGCTGCATTAGCTTCTTCATTAGCATGCTAGTTCTAGCCGGTAAACAGTGATTTACCTCCTGGACTCCTCCTTCGTGCTGCTGCGCCATAACCAGTAACATACCATCATACTTTTCTTCATCATCACCCATGCTGATGAATTAAACGAACGGCTTAGGAACGCAGATGTCAAGATTAAAAACTAGTAAATTAGCAACTATGCACGGCTGGAAGAGTCACGTTGCTCACTTCCTGACAACAGTCTCCGCCCCGATCTAAGTTTCACCAATAGCAACTAGATTCTTTAAACGACAGCTAAATCACCCAATGAAGAGAGACTTGAGTTTCACAGGGCCAGGCACCCCCCACAGGGAGAGAATCTTCTAGAGATTAAAGTTACTATGCCAGGGGTATTCAAAATGTGTTTTTGTTTTTCTTTTAATCAAGGTCTAGATTTTTTATTTTTTTATGCTCATGAAACAGAGGTCCAGAACAAGTGGATATTTCATTTCCCCTGTTGGGGAACAATAAACAAAACATGTTCCCCACAGCAAATATTGAGGGGGGATACTATAAGTATTATTGAAGTCAGTCATAAATTGACGAAGAAAAAAGAAGTGCACTTATATGGAAAAGCTGCAAACTTACAGGAAAAAGTATAGAAGTGTATGACAAAAGAATTGGCAAATTTACACAAAAAAAGGGTAAATTTGCAAGAAAAGTTGCAAATTTACAAAACGTCAACTTTACTAGAAAAATATGCAAATTTATGAGAAAAATATTAACAGAAAAAAAATCAAATTTATTAGAAAAAGGTTTGTAAATTAATAAGAAAAATAGCAGATTTAAGATGCAACAAGCAGTGGATGTATGAGGAAGAAAGCTGTAAATTTAGATAGATAGATAGATAGATAGATAGATAGATAGATAGATAGATAGATAGATCCCAAACTGGGAAATTGCAGTACTGGGAAATTGCAGTGTAACAGCAGCATGACAGTATACGACCAAATGACAGAAACACACACAGCATAAGAGACAAAGGGATTACCCATGGAAAGTACAACTACAAAAAAAAAAAAAGCTTATCTACATCATAGATGAATAGATGGTGACCTGTATAGATACATGAATCATACCCACTGTACAATACAGAGTGAGATGTGAGGTACCAATTAGACTGTAAGGTGCAGGATGGCAGCATTGTTATGACTAGAATACAACATCAGGGTGAGTTATTGTACAGTGAAATGACATGTGGCAGGAAAGATTTCCTGTACCTAACCATTCAACATCAAAGCTGTAGTAGTCTGCTGGAGGAAAGTGCTGCGTCTGTCTGTCCAGTGTGTGGTGGAGGGGGTGATCCGAATTGTCCATGATGGATCACAGGTTTATTTAGTTGTCCTCTTCTCCACCCACTGTCTCAAAGTCTCCGGCCTGAGACCAATTACAGAGCAGCCCTCCTGATAATCTTGTCAAATCTGTTGGTGTTGCTGGCTCTGATTACTGCTACCCCAACAGAAAACAGCAAAGAAAGATAGCGCTGGCGACAGTGGTCTGGTAGACAAAGCTCCAGCATCCAGCTGCACACGTTGAAGGATCTCAGCTTCCTCAAGAAGTAGAGTCCTGCTCATCCCCTTCTTGTGCGTAGCATCAGTGTTGGATCTCCCGTCCAGCTGTTTGCTGATCCTACACCCCAGATATCTGTAGTCCTCCACTACCCTCCACATCCTCCTCCTTAATCTGCAATGGCTGAGAAGACATCTTCTTCTTCCTGAAGTCAGTCACCAGCTCTCTGGTCTTGCTGACATTCAGCCTCAGGTGATTCTGCTCTGTCCACTCCACAAATCTGTTTACCAGTGCCCTGTTACTCCCCCTCCCCCCCACCTCTTATACACCCAACAACAGCTGAGTTGTCAGAGAATTTCAGCAGGTGGCATGACTTGGTGCTGTACTGAAAAATCAGTGGTGTATAAGGTGAAGAGAAAAAGAGAGAGCACAGTCCCCTGTGGAGTCTTGTATCACTAACTACCACACCAGACACGACACTGCCAGCCGGACAAATTATGGCCTGCATGTCAGGCATCCGTAATCAGGAGATCACAGAGCTGTCCACCCCATCACTCACAGCTTCTCACCCAGCAGCAGTGGCTGGATGGTGTTAAAGGCACTTGAGAAATCAAAGAACGTGATTCTCAAAAGTGTTTCCTCAGCCATCCACATGCAGATGGGCTCGTTGCAGCAGGTAGATGACAGCATCTTCACTCCTAAATGGGGCTGATATGCAAACTGCAGATGGTCCAGCCACGTCTTCACTTGCGACCTCAAGTGGGTTTAAGGACCCAGTCTCTCCGGGACCTTCATCACATGAGATGTGAGGGCAACTGGTTGATAGTCATTCAGGTCGATGGAGATGACTTCAGGGGACAGGAACCAGGTAGGACGTCTTCCACAGCACCAGTACTCCTCTCCAGACTCAGGCTCAGGTTATACAGGTGTTTCAGTACTGAAGCTAGCTGGTTGGCACAGATCCTCAGGATCCTGGCGGAGAGCCATCAGGGCCCGCAGCCTTCTGCTGACGGAGTCTCGCCAGCTGTTTCTTAACCTGGTCCGTAGTCACAGTGATGGGGGGAATGGGGGGGCTGGTGTCCCTGAGGAGGGGGGTGAGGGGGGAGATGGAGATACTGTGTGGCGCAGGATGGTGGAGGTGTGTGTGGAGGTCTGGCTGTGTTTGTGGGGGTGACAGACGGTGAGTTGAGACCTATTAAAAAAACAGATTCAGCTCATCAGCTCTCTCAAGGCTCCCAGATGTCTGTCTGTCTCTCCCCTTGCACCTTGCACCAGTTATTTTTTTCATTCCAGCCACACATCCTTGGTATTGTTTTGCCTGAGTTTATCCTCCAACTTCCTCCTGTAATTATCTTTATACCTCCTCAGCATCTTTCTCAGTTCATGCTGTACTCTCCTTAGTTTCTCCTTGTTTCCACACCTAAAAGCTCTCTTCTTCTTGTTCAGAACTGCTTTCAGGTCACTGGTGACGCATGGTTTGTTGTTGGGGAAACAGTGTATGGTCTGAGCTGGCATGGTTGGTGTGGTAACAGAATCTGATGTATTCTGTGATGGCAGTCGGTCATATTGTCAATGTCCACTGCATGTGGTTCATACACTCCAGTCCGTCGTCTCGAAGCAGTTTACAAGAAAAAGTTGCAATTTACAAAAAAGTTTTAAAAAAATTACAACAAAAAAATTTCAAACTTAAGATGCAAAAAGTAATTTACAAGAAAAAATTGTGAATTTACAAATAACTAGTAAATTGAGAACAAGTTACAAATTTTATGAGAAAACTGCTAATTTTTAAGAAAACTAGAAAAGCACTCGGAGAGCGCAGACCTCCGCCAAGCGCCACAATTCCCCCCATACAGTGTTTGTGTGTAAGTTTTCAGATTCCTTGAGCATGTAAACATATGAGTAGCAATTGGATTCACAATGATTATTTGTTTATTTGACAGGGACAGTGCAATAAACACACAATTAATCAATGACAATCAATGTGATAGTGACAGGATTAGTGGTTCAGTAGTAAAAGCATTGCCTCCTTGGCGGAGGTAATAAACTGAAGTGTTGCTGTTGTGTCCATCTCCTCCACTGACGGATGCAAATTGGGTAGACAGGTTGCCGTGGGTTTTATATTATATTATTTTGGGGTTGCGCTCCGCGGCAAACGAGAATTTAGAAGCTTCGCCGGCAGAGAGCTCGTTTTTGCGCAGCACCTATGGCTGGCCGGTGAATTTCTGCCAAATGCGCAGCTCCTATGGCTGGCTGGGGAATTTCTGCCAAAGAATCCGTCGGCGGACAGCTGCCCGTGTGAGGTTTTGCAGTTGTGCGCAAACACAGGCACGCTGGCGGGCCCAGGCCAGCAGTGTTTTCCGCGTGCTTTTGTGCCTAAAACGTTGAAGAACGCAGAGTTTGTGTTGCAGACACGACGACCAGCGCCCTCCATTGCGCCTGCGCACATGTTGAAAATGGCCCTATGTCACAGTGTTGAAAAATGCTTTAAAAAATTCCTGTATCCAGACAGTGAACCGGATCACCCCCAAAATTTAATCAGTTCTTCCTTGTACCATTTCCAACAACGCCTGAAAGTTTCATGGAAATCCGTCCAAGACTTTTTGAGTTATCTTGCTAACCAACAGACAAACAGACAGACAGATAGACAGACAGACAGACAGACAAACAAACACAGACAAACCCCGGCAAAAACATAACCTCCTCCTGGCCTTTTCGGCCTGGCGGAGGTAACAAATACATTTTGTTCAGTTGTATAACATGATATGGAGGGGATTGTGATGAATTAGGAGGGAAAATTCTCTCTTTTTTCCAGGTTAGATGGACATATCCCCCCCAGTTCCCCCTTTACTTGCACCAATGCTGAAATGGATACAGCTCACCAAGTTGTCATGCCATAGGAGAAATTGAGTGAATAAAATTACTTTTTATGGAGCTGGTTTTCACAAATGAGAGGAAAACACTTTTGGTTTTATGAATGAAATTAATTTCAATCCATAGCCTTACTGCTCATCCGGTGGAAGAATAGTATGGTGGTTTGGGTTGGTGAGAGAAACAGCCCTGTTTGCTTGTAGCCAGTGCATTGGACCTGTATACAAGGGTGTGATGAGAGGTTTTCATGTCCTTACCTCGGTGTTCTCTGAATGGGGATAAGGACCTGTATTTATATATGGCACTTTTTCTAGTCTCAAGACCACTCAAAGCACTTCAGTAGTACTAACCCTCTGTTCTAAGGGACTATAGGAGACAGATATATAGGGACAATTTAGAATGACCAATTAACCTAACATGCATGTCTTTGGACTGTGGAAGGAAACCAGAGCTCCCGGTGTAAACCCACACATTACAGGGAGAACATGCAAACTCCCCACAGAAAGGTTCCTACTTTCTGTGGGGAGCCAACCTGGGCCAGCCTGGGCATTCAAACCTAGAACCTTCTGGCTGTTAGGCAACAGTGCTAACCACTGTACCACTGTGCTGCTCGGGGTGGTGATGCTTAGTCTCATGGTAACATTGTGCATTGCCGCTCTTTGTAGTGGAAGAAAGCAGCTGTAAATCAAACCAAAGACAAACACTGAGTGAGGCACACTCTCGTGGGTGCCAAACAGTTTCTGGCAGACCATCACTTTTTGGCATGATAACTGTCAGGTGGTTGTGTGCAATGGCCATGCTCAAGCACAAGTAACGGTGTCATTCGGTGCATACGCAATGCTGACATGTTTGGTTGGCACCGCAGCAAAGTTGGTAGAGCGATGCTTTAATGCGGTATGCATTTGGGTCCAGACTGATTTGTGGTTGGGTCTGTATTTGGACCTTGGTCTGAACTTTGAGGAGTGTGGTACAATGTAGAACAATTGTAGATACTGGTTTTTGTGATACCTTTGATCACTGAGTGAAGACCAGTCTAATTTGTTCAATTTATTTAAAAGAATATATTGAGTTGCAAATTACAGTCACTGACCACTTCACCTTGCTAGGTTGGGAGGAGCTTGAGCTTGTGCAGGGGGTCAAGAGACACTGGTTTCATATAGTTTAGACTCAGTGCACAGGTCAGTTTTTGGAACCAGTGTCCTTGAGAGGGGTTGGACTTTTGCCTTTTCTGGAGTTGTCCTTGGCGGCAAGCAGGGTTGGGTATTCTTGTACCTTTCTGCCTCCAAGCTGGGGTTCTCCCCAGTCAACAAAAGATTTCCTTTGTGTTTTCCTTTGATTTGTGTTTCCCTGTGTCTTTGGCTTCGAAGATGGGTCCTAACTGTTATTTATGCCTATGGGCCACATGATGGCTCAGAGTGCCCACCCTTTTTGGAGTACCTGACTGGTGTACTAGAAAGTGCTCCTCTTGGAGACCCCATTGTCCTACTGGGGGACTTCAATGTGGATGTTGGCAATGACAGTGAAACCTGGACAAGGAATCCAACCAAACTCAGCTGGCTTGTGCGACTCCTGAAGCAGCTGAGTTATACCGGCAGGCCAAGCGGAATGCAACTCCGGAAGTTGCTGAGGCTAAAACTCAGGTTTGGGAGGAGTTTTCTGAGGCCATAGAGCAAGACTTTCAGTCAGTCTCAAAGAGATTCTGTCCAGCAACTCAAAAGGGGAAACCAGGCTTCTGGTGATGGCGTCACACTGAGAAGACCGTGGCCAGATAGCTCCCAACCAAACTATCTCTAAACTCATATTTTAACTATATACGTATTTGTAGTCATACGCTTAAGCAAGGGAGTGGCTGGGGAACATGTCCAGCAGAGGAATATCGGCAGACGTCCCTGAAAAACAAAGATCTCAGAGAAATAATCACTGACAGCCCACTGAATCAGCTACTAAAGACGGAGACTCCATGGAGGCTAATGCTAGCTTGCTCGCTGATAGCACCGCTCTGATAAGGGAAATTACAACCAAGGTTGCAGCTGTCATAGAGGAGAAATTGGCTGTGTTCTCTAACAAATTAGACATTATTACGACAAAGCTAGAAGAGGACTCAAAACATTTAGGAGAAGCCGAATGCCGTATCCCCAGTGCCGAAGACATCATCACCGACCTCGAGGGTAGGTTAGCCAATGCAGAAGCTAAGCTAGCTACCCTCATTAATCGCATGGATGACCAAGAGGCACAGTCCCACCGTGACAACATCACAATCTTCGGTGTTAAGGAGGGAATCGAAGGGAAGAATGCACTATTGGGCAGCAGTGGCTCAGGAGGTAGAGCTGGTCGTCCAATAACCGGATGGTTGGCGGTTCGAATCCTGCTCTCCCCAGATATCCTGCCATTGTGTCCCTGGGCAAGACACTTTACCCACCTTGCCTCTAGTGTCCATAACACTGGGAATGAATGTGTATAAATGTTCAGTGGTGGCCAGAGAGGCCGTTGGCGCAGATTGGCAGCCAGGTTTCCCTCAGCCTGCCCCAGGGCAGCTGTGGCTACAGTAGTAAGTTTGCCACTACCATTGTCTATCTGGAGTGAATGAATAATGTATCCATTTGTAGAGTCTTTGAGTGTCTATGATAAAGTGCTATATAAATCTGATGCATTATTATTACTACCATTCTTTGAAACCTGGCTCCCCAAACTATTTAATATGGAGACTAAAAAAGGCAAGATAAGACTGGATAGATGCCACAGAGGTCTCAGCCACCCTAAACCGGGTATCCCCAGGGTTGTCATTATGAAGCTCCATCATCCCGCAGACAAGATAAAGATTCTAATGCTCAGCGGCAAGCAAAAACTGGAATACGAAGGAGCAAAGATTACCATCCGACAAGACATACCGCAAAACATCCTGCAACAGAGGAGACGTTTCAACGCAGTGTGCCAGAAGTTGATCGACAAAAATATCAGCAATATCCAGTGACCCTCCGTTGTACCTACAATAATAAGAAACTCTCCTTTGACACAGCAGAGGAAGCTGGAAGCTTCGTGGAGACGATGGAAGTGGCCCTGTGAATAAACAGCCTGACTGACTACATAAGTAAAATGAAATCATAGAGAATTTTGAGCTGGGAGTGAGTAAGCGACACATTGACTGCTTGATATGGAGAAGACCAGCGAATTAGACTGTGTGTGTGCTTGCAAGAGGTGCCATTTCCCCTCAGCCCCAAGAAGCCTTTGCTTTGACACTTTTGTTAGGACTGTTCCTGTCCTGTTGCTGTTTATGAGACTCTTCGAGTTTAACGGATTTACTCGTGAGTACAAGTTCTCAGTACTCGTACTGGTTAGACAATTTTAAAAATAGAGTTGTAAGCCTGAGTACATCGGCTCGCCCCTCCGTTTGTTCCATTTTTTCCTTCCCCCCTCTTTATTTGCGTCTTTTTTTTCTGTGTCAGTTTGCATCTGCATCACTGTACATACATAGATATAAGCATATAATGTGGTTAAAATGAACACTTAAGTATATATCTCTTCATGCCAAAGGAGTAAATCATGTTATTAAGCACAATAAATTGCTATCCTGACTTAAGAAAGAAAAAACTAACATTGCCCTTTTACAGGAGATGTGGCCATTTTTATAAATAAAAATACACCATTCCTTCCGGTTATGGCTGCCACGTAGGACGGACGTGTCTCGCTCTGCTCTGCTCCTGGAGAAAAAAATCGGCAAATAACTCTCTCATTTGGGACAGAACGTATCCCAGCATTTGGGCGAGGATATGTCGGCGAAGCCTAAGGCTGGAAAACCAGGAAAAGGAAAAAGCGAGCCGCCGAAACAGTCCAAATTAACGGACTTTCAGGTCTGTGACGCAGCAAACAAAACTCCATATATGGCGGAGGAGGCTGGCAACGGTGCGATTTCTGCGGGGAGAGGCGCAGATGCGCTGATGGCTGCCATGAGTTCAATGAGAGCGGACTTTTCCTCTAGATTTGATGGGATTATGACAGCGTTGGAAGGAATAAGAAAGGAATTGGGTGACTGTGTAGAACGAACGGCGCAGATGGAGCTCCGTCTCGCTAGTGCTGAAGATGACGTCACCCGTCTTCAATTAAAGGTGCGCACTTTGGAAAAAAAAAATAAATCTCTGGAAGATAATATTTTGGATTTGGAATCTCGGTCGAGACAGAATAATTTGAGGCTGGTGGGTCTTCCAGAGGAATCAGAAGGTCGGGACGTATGTTCCTTTCTGGAAAAGTGGATTCCGGAGGTGCTGGGCAGCGAGGAGTTGCAGTCAGCAGTGGTTCTGGAAAAAGCACATCGTATTGGCCCACGGAGAGATAAGGGACCGCCGAGGACCTTAATTATGAAGTTTCTTAGCAACAGAGACAGGATGAAGATCTTCAACGCTGCACGTGCTAAAGGAGAGATTAAACACCAGGACCAGCAGGTGCGGTTCTACCCAGATTTGGCCACAGGAATCCAGCAATTGAGGAAGCAGTTTGATCCCGTACGTAAGGAGCTGCGCAACCTTGGGATTCGTCATGGTGTAATCTATCCTGCGAGACTGCTGACCACGTATGAGGGCAGAACCCACATCTTCAAGACCCCAGAGGAGGCGCAGGAGTTCATCAAGAAGATCAAAGAAGAAGAAGAGACTGGTGGGAGCTAAGCATGAACAAAATATAAGGTAGAATAATTAAGCATTTGCACAGGCATCTGACTGACTTGAAGTAAATAGTAAGTTTACAAAATATAGATTGTATTATATATTAAAAAAACAAAACAAAAAAAAAAACAAACAAAAAAAAAAACTATGATGTACAAAGTTGTTAAAAATTTTGGAGTTAAGTTGGAAAACTACAGAGGAGAGTTAATGTTACGTCATTAAAAGCAGTAGAGTTAGGGTGATTGGGAGGATGAAGAAGGAGTGGCTTAGGCTGTTCCCCGTGGGTGTGGAGCGGTCGATGGCTATATCGGGAGACAGAATTTTTCTTTTGATTTTGGGGGGTTTGCCACAAGTGTGGGAAGGGGAAATTTGTTTGTGTGTAGTTTGTAGGATGAATGTTCAACCACTCATGTTTTTGCTTCTCTGTATGAGCATGTTTACACTGCAAGGTAATCCCAAACTCTCTATTGATCATGGACCAAAGTGTTAATCTTAATTTAACTTCATGGAATTGCAGAGGTCTACAAAATTTTAAAAAACTTAAACAAGTTATGAATAAAATAAAGGACATGGGTTCAAGAATTGTGTTTTTACAAGAAACTCATCTGATAGAGGAGGATGTTAAAAGAATTAGGAGTAGATGGCAGGGAAGTGTATTCACCTCTTCATTTTCATCCCGAGCCAGGGGAGTTATGACTCTCATACATAAATCAGTTCCTTTTCAAGTGAAAAATGTAATTGGAGACAAATTTGGAAGATATGTAATCATTCAAGGTTCTTTGCTATTAGAAAATATAAATCTTGTGAACTTATATGGTCCCAATATAGATGATCAGAAGTTCTTTGCTAATTTATTTCTCATCTTATCATCACTTACAGGGCAACATATAATAGCAGGGGATTTTAATTGTACATTGAATCCAGGTGTGGATAGATCAACAGGACTGGATTGTACGCACATTGGATGTAGGATGACTATTAATCATTTTATGAAAGAATTGAGATTGTTAGATATATGGAGAGAAATGAAACCACAAGTTAAAGCCTATTCTTGTTATTCCAGTACCTACAAGACATTCTCACGTATTGATTATTTTTTGATTTCCACAGAATTAAGGTCCAAGATTCAAAACTGCTTTTATGATAACATCGTGATCTCTGATCATGCACCCTGTTGTCTAATATATGTAGATAAAAAATTGACAATGGAATCAGGTAGATGGCAATTTCAGCATAAATGGCTTCAGGATGAGGAATTTGTCAAGTATATAGAAAAACAGATAGACGAGTTCTTTGACATCAATACTACACAAACATCAGCATGTGTAAAGTGGGAGGCTTTCAAAGCTTTTATTAGGGGACATATTATTAGTTATACAGGATCAAAATCTAAGAAGACTCGAGAGGAGAGAGCTAAATTGGAACATAAAATAAAAAATCTTCAGGAAAAAGTGTATGCAGGAAGTGACCCAAGGTTGGAGAATGAATTACTGATTTTGAGAGCTGAATACGACAAAAAAATCAGCGAATAGAGCTGCCTCGAGTCTTCTAAGATTGAAACAATCTTTTTATGAACAAGGTGAAAAATCAGGAAAATTATTAGCATGGCAGATTAAACAATTGGAAATTAAAACACCAATTACCAGTATTATAAGTAACGGACAGGTAGTTATAGATCCTTTAGAAATTAATAGAGCCTTTAGAGATTACTATGAAAAATTATATGATACCAAAAATGAACCTGATTTAACAAAACTAAATGGGTTTTTGAACGAACTATCTATACCGTGTATTCCAAATGAAAACAGGGAGATATTGGAGTCTAAAATTAGTCAAGAAGAAGTTGGGCTAGCCATTGATAATATGAAATCAGGAAAAAGTGCAGGACCAGATGGTCTTCCAGTTGACCTTTATAAAAAATTTAAGAATAAATTAATAAAACCTTTTTTGGAAATGGTTTTAGAAGCATTTCAAAATAATAATTTACCATCATACATAAATAATGCCTTAATTATACTGCTGCCAAAACCAGGTAAGCCCTCTAATAAATGTGAAAATATGAGACCAATAAGCCTATTAAACGCCGACCTTAAGATAATCTGTAAAATTTTAGCAAGACGAATACAAGAAATTTTACCAAATATTATTAATCGAGATCAGAATGGCTTTATAAAGGGTAGACAAGGCTTCCATAATGTAAGAAGACTATTTAATATTATTTATTTTAATAAAGAAGCACCGGATACAGCTCTCCTATCATTGGACGCCGAAAAGGCCTTTGATAGAGTTGAATGGCCCTTTCTTTTTGAAGTCCTACAAAGGTTTGGACTTGGAAATAATTTCATAAAATGGGTTCAAATAATATACAATAATGCTACAGCAGAAATCCTAACAAATAACAATATTTCAAAACCAATAAAAATCAATAGAGGATGTCGACAAGGCTGTCCACTTTCACCTTTACTGTTTACTATGGCAATTGAACCTTTAGCGATAGCGATACGTTTACATTCACAAATATATGGAATTAAAGTTGGACCAACAGAACATAAAATCTCCCTGTACGCCGATGATATAATTTTGTTTATGTCGAATCTAAAAAAATCAATTCCAACCTTGTTGAATTTAATAAAGAATTTTGGGGAAATATCAGGATATAAAATAAATAAAACTAAATCTTCAATATTAATGCTAAATGAGACCCAGAGAAATTACCCAGCCCCTGAGGTAAATCAATTCAATGTTGTAAATCAGTTTAAATATTTAGGAATCCAAATTATGCCTAAGCTAGAATCAGTCGCCAGTGTCAACTATGAAGCCTTAATGTCAGATATCAGTGAGTTAACTCAGAGATGGATGTCACTACCAATGTCGATGATCGGGAGAATCAATATACTTAAAAGTAATATTTTACCTAAAATACTTTATTTATTTCAATACATTCCCTTATCACCACCTTTAGATCTATTCTCAAGAATAAAAAAAAAGTTAGTGGAATTTATATGGAACAACAGGAGGGCTAGATTACGTTTGTCTTTATTATACTTACCATTTGATCGTGGAGGTCTGAAATGTCCAAATTTTATGTTGTATTATTGGTCGGCACAACTGAGGTCTATGACATATTATTTTTCATCAAATGATCTCCCTCACTGGACTGAAATGGAATCATACAATTTACCTTTACCTCTTCCCATATTCATATACTCAGATTCGGCAAAAAAATTACAAAAACAAGTTAAAAATCCATTTGTAAAGCATATGATCAAAATATGGTGTGAAGCTAAAAACTATTTAAAAGAAACCACAGTATGTGTCAAAATTTAGTCAATTATGGGTTAATCAAATATTTTAAACCAGGTGAGCGACGCTGTATTTAAAGTATGGAATTTAATAAGGGATACAAAAAGTTCAGGATGTTATTAGTTGTCCATTGCAGAACAACAGAGATGTCTTTTGAAGAGCTAGATCAAATTTAGTCTCAATAAACACATTTTTTGAAATAGCGTCAACGTAGAAATACTGTATTTCGATCAAATCAAAATAAGAGCTCACCTCGACCTATTTATTCATCCTTGAAAAAATGAGTGATGAAAGAGATAGAAAAGATAAGGGGAATTAGTTCTGAGTTTTATACTCTTTGTCACTCTATCTTCATTGAAAATTCACGGAAAAGATAAACTACTGGAAAGGAAGATCTGCAAATTGAAATTTCAGAAGAACAATGGAATTGGCTTGTACAGAAGCTCAAACCAAATCAATAAATGCACGCCTTAAATTGATACATTTCAAATGGTTAATGCGGATGTATGTACACCGGAGGAGTTAAATAGATATAACAAAAATATACCAGATACATGCACAAAATGCATGGAAAGTAAAGGAACCCTATTTCATTGTTTATGGGAAAGTAGATTAATAAGAATGTTTTGGGAAGAGGTGAGGGTAACAATTGAAAAAATAATCTCAAACAAATCATATTGAATCCTAAACCTGTTTTTGTTGGGGTCTGTACCCAGAAAAGCATAATTTTAATAAAAGTGAAAGAACATTCATAGACCTCAGTTTGCTTAATGCCAAAAAATGTATTGCACTATTATGGAAAAAGACTCATAGACCAGATGTGACTCAGTGGTTAAGACAGATGTTAACAAACCTTCCATTAGAAAGAATAACATATATACTAAAATCAAAGGAAATTGTGTTTTGAGAATATATGGAGACCTTTTATTGATTATGTAAAAATTTAAACATAACTCTTGAAGAAGAAGGTGAATGATGTGTGTGGACCTTGTAAATTTCCAAACTGGTGAACATAATATGTATACTTATGTATTGGATTGTCTAGACTAAACAGAGGAGCATTGTTGAAGACTTGATTTTTGTTGGTGGTTGTTGGTGTTTTTAGTGCATTTTTTTTTTTTGTAGTACTTTAGTGTTAGTGTTTGATTGTTTGTATCATGTTTGTTAAAAAAAAAAAAAAGGTTCAATAAAGATATTGTGGAAAAAAAAAAATACACCATTCACCCTGTCAAAATGTGTAAAGGATCAACAAGGTCACTATGTTCTCATAATGGGTAATATACACTACCGTTCAAAAGTTTGGGGTCACTTAGAAATTTCCTTATTTTTGAAAGAAAAGCACTGTTTTTTTTTAATGAAGATAACTTTAAACTAATCAGAAATACACTATACATTGCTAATGTGGTAAATGACTATTCTAGCTGCAAATGTCTGGTTTTTGGTGCAATATCTACATAGGTGTATAGAGGCCCATTTCCAGCAACTATCACTCCAGTGTTCTAATGGTACAATGTGTTTGCTCATTGCGTCAGAATTCCCCAGATTACCTCAACAAATTAACAGCTAGAATGCCAAAGGTCTGCAATGCTGTAATTGCTGCAAATGGAGGATTCTTTGACGAAAGCAAAGTTTGAAGGAAAAAATTATTATTTCAAATACAAATCATTATTTCTAACCTTGTCAATGTCTTGACTATATTTTCTCTTCATTTTACAACTTATGGTGGTAAATAAAAGTGTGACTTTTCATGTAAAACACAAAATTGTCTGGGTGACCCCAAACTTTTGAACGGTAGTGTACATGCTGAAAATATAATGATTGGCTGTGTATATGTTCCAAACGTGTATCAAGGAGAATTTTACGCTAACGTACTAACTGAAATTCCTCAATATCGTCAGCATTTGGTATCCTGGCAGGAAACTTTAAACTGTACTATGAACCTTGAGTAGACCAAAACCCTTCAGTGAAAAATACTGTATCTAAAGATGAGAGAAGCTACCAGAGAACTATGTTCAGATTTGCAATTTTTCAATACTTGGAGAGTTCTCCACCCCAAAGAAAAGGATTACACCTTCTTTTCTCACCCACACCAAAGTTTTTCTTGAATTGATTACTTTTTTGTCTCAAGAAACATTATTAGAGAGAGCCGAGGAATGTGTAATAGGCACTCATCTATTATCCGATCATGCAGATACCTACATCACAGTCTCCCCACCTTCTCCCCAACCAACTTCACATAATTGGCATCTTAAACCCCCCCCCCCCCCCTTGCTTTTAAAGAACCCCACATTTGTGTCATTTCTGAAACAACAAATTGAATTTTTTCTCTCAGTAAATGATAACAAAGACACAAATCCATCACCTCTGTGGGACACACTTAAAGCTTACTTGAGAAGAGTCTAATTTCTTATAGTGCAGCCAGGAAAAATGAGACTTTTAAAGAACAAATTAATTTAGAAAAACAATCGAATGATGTTGACAAGCAAATTAAAGATAACCCATCTGCAGCCTTACATAAGAAATCTGAAGCCATCAGATCAGCTCTGAACCAACTCTTAACACAGAAGCAGAAGCAAGTATCTTTTATGCTAAATATAGATTGTTTGAAATGGGTGACAAACCTGGACGACTGCTTGGTCGATTAGCAGCTGGCAGACGTGAATTCAAACCTATCTCATCATTAGAAGATGAATATGGAAGAAGTCACATGAAACTAAAACACTAGTGGCGATAATGGAAAAATTTTATAAAAAACTTTATACTTGTGAATTCAATAAATCTGTCATGATGGCCCTCGCGGGCCCACCTATAAGACGCACACAAGTCCACCAGTGAGTTTTTAGTGAGTTTTATTACGGTGAAAAGGTGTTTACACAAGCTGCTGAGCAGATGACAGAGTCCTTGCAGAACAGGAAGCAGGACCCGATTGGGTCACCGCTGCACTCACGTTGGACCCCCGGACTGGGTCACCTCGGCCATATGTCGGACCCCGACTGGGTCAGGACTGTCTCGGCGACGACCTCCATCTCCGAACCTGGAACCCCTGGTCCCGTTGACCTTGACTGGCTCCGGACCGGCAACGCTGTGGAGGTGCTCAGAAACACAAGGAAGAACCGGGATCAGTTCCACGGCAGCGCCAGAGCCCAGCGAGACGAGCTCGGGTGCAGTGGCCGGCTGCCCCTCACTCGCCTCCCCATGAGGCAGGCAAAAATGCTCTAACACACCATACAGGAAAACAAGAAAGAGCACTTGCCTGCACTCGGGCTCTGGAGCCGTCCAGGACTTCGCCGATCCAGGTTCATGAAGATGCTCGTCGTCGGGCTCCTACTCGGCTGTGTCGGGTTCCACAACCGGCCTGATGGTCTCTGCAGCTGGATCCTCATGCGCAGACGTCCATGCCAATAACCCGTATGGCGTGGAGGCAGATGACCCTGGACCTGCTGACTCGGGCTGCATCCCTGAAAAACCTTGGGGACGCTCTCTCGTCGGCTCTGGCTCCTCACTGCAGTCCGTTCTCCTCCTCTGTCCAAAACAAGGCTGCAAGACCGGGATGTCTCCCAGAGCTGCAGGCCTCCCCCTCGTTCGCCGGCGTGGGACTGACGCCGAGGACCGCTCCGCAGGAGGAGACACAGAGGCAGCAGGTTTAATATAAATAGCTACAGCTGGGGAAAGAAACTCAGGGAGCTGCGGACCCTGAGCTTCACCCCCAGGAGTCAGACAAGACAGATCACTATTATTACTAGAAAAGTGAACTTGGACTTGCCTGTCTCCCGGGGGGAGGATGTTATCAGCTGTAGCGGACGTTGCTCCTTCCCTCGCTCACTGGATGCTGAAAGACCCAAGAACGGAGCCCACCGGTGCAGGACTCAGCTCACACTCAGCAGCTGGCTGGTTGAGGGGGTCATCCCGGCGGCCCGGAACTGGATCTGGAGCTGGAGCTTGCCGAAGATGCGCCCGGCCGTGACGCCGACGCCTTCGCCGGCCCCCAGATGGTGCGAACTCCCGAAATGGATCCCGAGGCGAAAAGCAGGTGTGCCTCTTCACCTGCTCCATGCCGCGTTCCTCCTCCATCATCAGGAACAGTTCGCGTTGGGCAGCGATGTCCTCCCTCCTAACGTCGACTTCCGGGTGGTTGGCGAAGCAGGGAGAGAGATTACAGAGCACATCTTCGGCGGCGTCCAGGTACCAATGTATGCCGGGGTCGTAGTCCAACATGGAAGCGGAGATGAGTAACTCATCTACCGCTTCCAAAACACACGTCAGCACGTGACTCTTCGGTGACGGCATTCCTCACATACACAGGTCCCAGACAGGGAAAACAACGTCCAAAACTCAACTCACTGGTGAAAAAGCGTCTCAAAATGGAGTCACCGTAAAACACTGTTTGGGCAGCAGTGTACTGTCATGATGGCCCTCGCGGGCCACCTATAAGACGCACACAAGTCCACCAGTGAGTTTTTAGTGAGTTTTATTACGGTGAAAAGGTGTTTACACAAGCTGCTGAGCAGATGACAGAGTCCTTGCAGAACAGGAAGCATAGGCAATACAGCACACTACGGGTCCAGGGCAGGAAAAAGTCACACACAGACAAGCTAGGTAATAATTGCACTCGGACTGCTAAAGCAGGGACTTACAGCACAAATTACACCGGAGGGAATAAGGCTATACAGCTCACTTACTATGCCGGTGAAAACGACGGTCAAGCCCTTAGGCAGCCGAGGTGAAGTTAGTCCAGGCATCCGTGACGATGAGTGAACAGAATAACGATCAGTAATGTGACCATTAGCGATCAGACACTGCTGCGTCGTAATGACGCCAGCACACATCTAAATAACCCAGGGATGATGACAGATGACACACAGCTGACCGACCGTTGACAGGCGGAAACCCCTCCGAGCACTTTTCATAATAAGAGCCCGGAGAGGCAAAAATACCGCCCGCAGCTGTCAAGGCGGCGGCAAGACATAACTTTAACCCGAGCGCGATCAGAACCGACGCTCGGGTCATAACAAAATCTCAGATATGTATCATGATTTTTCCATTGCTGTTTATTTAGCTTTTCCCCATATTTCCAGTTGTAAAGTGAAATTCCCCTCTTTTCCCATCTCTCTTTTATATATGATGTGTTGTCTCCTTTTAAGTCTTGAAGACCTTGGTATATTTTAGAAATGTATCTGATCCCTGGGATCCCTTTATATGCCATTAAGAAGACCTTCAGAACACCTGACTGGGCCCTTTCCAAATCCTCCTTTTAAGTATTTTGTTTATGTGGTGTCTAAGCTGGAAGAACCTGTAAAGGTCTTGATTTATTAGACCTTGTTTTTTCAAATCTTCAAAACTTCTTAAAATTTGCCCTTTAAAAAAATCGTGATATTTATCAGCCCTTTCTCCTTCCACTTTTTAAATCTGGTGTCTGTTTTATTAGGAGTAAAGTCTTGATCATAGGCAATCCATTGCAGAAGTCGATAGGGTTCTTTAGTTTGATTCTCTCTGACTATCTTAAACCAAATTTTTAGCGGGGTCTCTATCCACGGGTTAGTGTTATTCAAAAGTTTAGGTAAGGCATTGTTCCCTATTATCGCCTGTAGGGGGATGTCACTTGTTATTTGCATTCGATCTCCTTCCATTGTGCAGTGTAGACTGGGTTACATAACTCTACTAGAGTTTGTTTAATTTGTGCGGCTTTTAAAGTAGTCCCTGGTATTTGCAGCGTGAGCCCACCTTTGTCTTTGTTTAGCTGTAAGGTTCTATATCTGATACTAGGTCTCTTGCCCTGCATATGAATCTTGAGATCCCTTCTGTCCAGCTCCTGCCATGTTTTTTTGGGAGGTTCTACCGGTATTGTTTGGAAAAGTATAGAAGACGTGGAAGTATATTCATTTTGACTGCTTCAATTCTTGTGCAGTACCCAAGAATCGTATCATATTCCATCTTGCTAGGTCAGATTTTATTTTTGTCACAGTGGATCATAGTTTAGTGTTATAATTTTTGTTGAGTTGTTTCGGGATATTGACCCCCAGATATTTCATAGATTCTGACTCCCAGTTAGTTTGAGTTTGCTTAGTGAATAATGATTTGGGTCATAGCTGAATGTTAAAACTTGGGTTTTATGCATGTTTAATTTGTACCCCGATAAATCTCCATACTCTGAAAAAACTGAGGTTAGTTCTGGTAAAGAGGTGTCCGGCTGCCCTAGGTATATTAAAATGTCATCAGCAAAGAGTGCTATTTTATGTTCCTTCTGACCAAGTGTAATACCTTGAATTTTTTGATTTTGTCTTATCCATTGGCTCAGAGGTTCTATGAAGACTGCAAAGAGCAGTGGAGACAGGGGGCAGCCCTGACGACATCCTCTTTCCAGCTCAAAAGATGATGATAAATTACCGTTAATCCTTATTTTAGCTGTTGGTTTTTTTATATAATGCCTGTATAGTTCTAATGAAGTTGTTATGAAAATTGAAACTGGATAAGATTCTATATAGGAAAGGACCAGTCAACCGAATCGAATGCTTTTTCAGCATCTAATCCCAATATGACTGCATTTAAGTTATATTTTTTTATATGGACGAATTACGTGTAAAGTTGCGTCGAATGTTGTCTTGTGTCTGTCTTTGTCTTATAAAACCTGTTGGTCCTAAGTGAATTAAGTCTGTCAGTATATTTTCTAACCTTTTGGCAAGGATAATGGTAAAAAGCTTATAGTCCTGATTTAATACACTGATTGGTCTGTAGTTGGAGCACTCTAGTATTTCCTTTTTCAGGTTTAGGTATAACTGCAATGACCCCTTCTCTCCAGGAGGGGGGGAATTTCCCCTGTGTGGAGGACATAATTAAATGTTTTCAGGAGGAGAGGAGATAGTTGCTGTTTAAAGGTTTTGTACCACTCTGCTGTATAGCCATCTGCTCCTGGGGATTTGTTAGCTTTAAGTTTCATAATTGCTTTTTTCCAATTCTTTAGGTTGTATTTCTGACAGTAGTGTTTTATTTTGTGACTCCGTAAGTTGAGGAAGGTTTAATGTGTTTAGGAATGCCTTGGATGCATTTTTATGTTTTTTGTGGGAGTATAAGTCTTATAGTAATTCTCGAAGCTTTTAAGAATATCCGAATTCTGAATTTTATTTCCTTTGATACTGGGTCTCTGATTTTGTAGATCGCTCTTTCTGTTTGTTGTTTCCTCAATTTATAGGCTAGCAATTTTGCCGATTTACTGCCTGCTTCATAGTATTTTTGTTTCAAAAAATGTAAGTTTCTTCTGGATTTCTATTGTGTAGATCTCATTTATTTGGTTTTTAATTTCCTTAATCTTGAGCGAGTCAGTAGAATGAGTGTTGCCTTTGTGTTCTTTTTCTAGGTTCTTAAGTTCTGACTCTAATGTGGATAGTTTTTCTTGTCTTAGTTTCTTTTGGGTTGCCAGTTTTGCAATAATCTTTCCTCTTATTACAGCTTTGCATGCATCCCACAGTATTAAAGGGGATACTTCTCCATTATCGTTTTCTTCCAAATATCTGAGAATATCTGATTCCAATTCGTCTTTCAATGGTCCTTTCAGGACATTGAATTTAACCTCAAGAAAATGTATTATTTGTGTATTTTTGGGATATTTAAGTCCATGTAGATCGGACTGTGGTCAGAGAGATCCATCAGTCCTATTTTACATGTTTCTACTCTTCCAATGTCCTCTATTAAACATAAAAAAATAGTCAATCCTTGAGTAAGATGAATGTGGGAGTTGAGTAAAAATGTATAGTCTTTTACACTGGGGTTGAGTTCCCTCCACACATCACAGATTCCCATTTCTTTTAGTAGCATCCGAGTCTTCCTGCTTTGGGTGTTATTTTGATGTGGAGAATTACCAGAAGCATCCCAGTATGGATTCAGTCTAAGATTGAAGTCCCCACCACATATCACTAAACCTTGAGCTTTAGTTATCATTAGGTCAAATACATTTTTATAAAATTTCCAGTTAGCCCCTGGGGGAGCATACACATTCAGCAGGGTGATATCTTCTCCCTCTAGCCGCCCAGTTACCAAACTCTATCTCCCTTCTTTATCTTTGTGTTCTGATTTCTTTTCAAATGTAATTTTGGTAGATATCAATGTTGCTACTCCCCTCCTCCTCCCTGACTTATATGAAGATGAAGAGATCATTTTAAACCCTTGTCTACTGAGTTTAGTGTGCTCCACGTCTGTTAGGTGGGTTTCTTGGTAAAAATATTATTCCTGCTTTGTCTTTTTTTCACTTTGCCTAGAATCTTGGATCTTTTAACTGGATTCAGGATTCCTTTTACATTATATGAAATTATTTGGTTACACCCTGTTTCTCCATTGTGTTGTTTTGTTTAGTATAACTGTGTGGTGGCCCTCTTTTGTGCTACTCAGAAACTGAAAGAACATTAAGAACAAGAAAAACATTAAGAACATAGTGTATAAAACTTTAAAAACAAAAAACTGTCAAAAGACCTTCCTGAGCTGGGGTCTTTTTAAAGACCCTGGAAGAGCCTTGATGGAGTGTAGGCTCTGGAGGGAAATTCCTCAAACTCTGTTACGTTTTGAGGGCCCTCTCTTACCCCTGTAAGTTGTCCCATGCTTTTAACGTGAGTTTCAGAACCCAATCCGAACTTGTAATGATTTTTTTTTTCCCTTTATGCCTATACCCTGTGAAATGTGTGCACCCTCCCACCCCCATCACAGCAAACATTCACGCAAAAACAGTATTTGTTAGTGTGGGGAGAACATGTGGATTATTGTCACATTTCTATTTTAACAAGTTTTTTTTTTTTTTAATTAAAAAGACTTATTTGTTTCAAATATTATGACTGTTCCATGAAATGTTTTACCACATGCTGAATACGCATCTCCTTTAATGTTTGTTACCTTGTAGGAGGGGGGTTGGATGTGCAGATTGACTCAAAAAAAAAAAAAAATGGTCGCTATTCCAACCTGAAAACGGCCAGTTTATCCGCGACGCTCTGGCGCTGGGTTTTCCCGCTGCTGGCCCGTGATTTTGAAGGTCTCTGTGTTATCCATGTTTGCGCTTTGATCTTCTCACTCGGGTCTGCTGCGGGTTTAAACACCGTTACCGGGAGCCCTCTTCTCGCCATGTCAGCTGTTGCTTCTTCCGCCGAATTATGGAGACATGTTTCTTCGCCGTAGAAGACCCTTAACTTCGCAGGAAATGGCGTCTGAAAGCGCAGTTTCTTCTCACGTAGTACCTTTTTGGCGTCATTATATTCCCTGCGCTTTTTAAGGACCTCCGGGGCGTAATCATGTTCCACGAAGACTTTTCTCTCCTGGTGCATAAATCCTTTTTTTCTGCCAAGCCAGTCTTACAACCTCTTGTTTTATTTTGAAATTGGAAAATCTTACCAACACCGAACGTGGGGGCGCTTCCGCTGCTGGCTTAGCGGCTAATGAACGATGTGCCTTTTCTATCCTCAAGTCGGTGGTTTGTGGAATATCCAATTTCTCTCTTAGTAAAGATTCCACGCATTCTGCCATTGAGTTAAAACCGTTTTCGGCTCCTTCTATCAGACCATGAATTCTTATATTGTCTCTTCTCTGTCTTCCTTCTTGGTCGGTTAGCTTAGCCTCTATAGATGCTTGTCTTTTGCGTAGGTCCAGCACAGAATCTTCGAGCACTTTTATTCGTTCCTCTGCTTCCAAGATTCGGTTCTCGGCCTGGTCCACTCTGCTGTTTGTCCTTTTTAATTCGTCTCTGAATTCCCGAAATTCGGCCGTAACCTCTCGGCGAAATCGTCGTAGCTCTTCAAAAAGCGATTTTAAGCTAACCTTTTTGTTAGCTACAACCAGTTCCTCGTCTTCTGAACAGAGATCTTCCAGTTCAGATTCTCCGGCCGATACGTGTCCTGGCCTGGAAAATTTCAGTTTCTTCTGTTTTCCTTTAGACATGATGATTTTGTCTTTTGATTTTCACTCCTCCAAAAATCCATTAAGTTTGATTTTCAAGGTATTTTCTTGGATTGGGTCTGAGAGCTTCAGTGTTAAGCTGCAGTCGCCATGGCGTCCAGACCGGAAGTCCCGGCCCTGAGTTTTATAAAACATTCCAGGACTCATTAAAGGACCCTCTTTTAAATATGTACCTACACTCGGATGAGAAAGGTTCTCTTCCTGGATCCTTGTACTCAGTAAACATTTCATTAATCCTTAAAAAATGCAGTTCATATTGTTCCATTAGCTTGACCAATGTAGATAGAATTTTCTCCAACATATCTGATAGGGTCTCCCAAGACAAACTGGTCCTGGGTGAAGGGCCAGACTAAGAACGATCCAACAGACTCTCATGATAAATTGTATATCAAGGATTCAGTGTACCCCGCCCGGTATGGGGTTACCGGGGCCCCACCCTGGAGCCAGTCCTGGGGGAGGGGCTCGAAGGCTAGCGTCTGGTGGCCGGGTTTCCACCCATGGGACCCGGCCGGGCTCAGCCCGAAGGAGTTACATGGGTCCGCCCTCCAGTGGGTTCACCACCTGCAGGAGGGATCGTGGGGATCCGGTGCTATGTGGATTAGGTGGCGGTCAAAGGCGGAGACCTTGGCGGACTGATCCCAAGCTTTCTAAACTGGCTTTTGGTACGTGGAATGTCACCTCTCTGGTGGGGAAGGAGCCTCAGCTGGTGTACGAGGTTGAGCGATACCGGCTAGATATAGTCGGCCTCACCTCAACACACAGCTCCGGTTCCGGAACCAGTCTCCTGGAGAGGGGCTGGAGCTTGGCCTTTTCTGGAGTTGCCCCGGGCGAGAGGCGACGAGCAGGGGTGGGTATTCTTGTATCACCCCACCTTGCTGCCTCTATATTGGAGTTTTCCCCAGTGGATGAAAGGGTTGCTTCCCTGCGCCTTTGGGTTGGGAAACGGGTCCTGACCATCATTTGTGCCTATGCACCAAATGATGTTTCAGAGTACCCACCCTTTTTGGAGTCTGTGACTGGGGTGCTGGAGGGTGCTCCTCCTGGAGACTCCATTGTCCTACTGGGGGACTTCAATGCGCACGTGGGCAACGACAATGAAACCTGGAGGGGGGTGATTGGGAGGAACGGCCTGCCCGATCTGAACCCGAGTGGTGTTCAGTTATTGGACTTCTGTGCTAACCACAGTCTGACCATAACGAACACCATGTTCAAGCATAAGGGTGTCCATATGTGCACCTGGCACCAGAACACCCTAGGTCGCAGGTCCATGATCGATTTTGTTATCGTATCATCAGACCTGCGACCGTATGTCTTGGACACCCGAGTAAAGAGAGGTGCAGAGCTGTCCAACTGATCACCAACCTGGTGGTGAGTTGGATCCGATGGCAGGGGAGGAAGCCATTCAAGACCTGGTAGACCCAAACGTATAGTGAGGGTGTGCTGGGAGCGTCTGGCTGAGGCCCCTGTCCCGGGAGGTCTTCAACTCCCACCTCCGGAAGAACTTCAACCAAATTCCGAGGGAGTCTGGAGACATGGAGTCTGAATGGGCCATGTTCTCCACCTCTGTGTTGAAGCGGCGGCCCAGAGCTGCGGCCGCAAGGTGGTCGGTGCATCTCGTGGTGGCAACCCCCGAACCAAGTGGTGGACACCAGTGGTGAGGGGGGCCATTAAGCTGAAGAAGGAGTCCTATCAAGCTTGGTTGGCTTGTGGGACTCCCGAAGCAGCTGAGGTGTACCGGCAGGCCAAGCGGAGTGCAGCTCGGGTGGTTGCTGAAGCAAAAACCCGGGTATGGGAGGAGTTCGGTGAGGCCATGGAACAAGACTTTCGGTCGGCTTCAAAGAGATTCTGGCAAACTGTTCGGCAGCTCAGGAGGGGAAAGCAGCTCCCCGTCCACACTGTGTATGGTGCGGATGGGACACTGTTGACTTCAACTGGGGATATCGTCGGGCGGTGGAAGGAATACTTCGAGGATCTCCTCAATCCCACTGATACGCCTTCCGCAGAGGAAGCAGGGTTTGGGGACGAGGGGGATGACTCGCCTATCACAGGGGCTGAGGTCGCCAAGGTGGTTAAAAATCTCCTTGGTGGCCGGGCCCCGGGGGTGGACGAGATTCGCCCCCGAGTACCTCAAGGCCCTGGATGTTGTTGGGTTGTCATGGTTGACACGCCTCTGCAACATTGCGTGGAGGTCGGGGGCAGTGCCTTTGGTATGGCAAACCGGGGTGGTGGTTCCTCTCTTCAAAAAAGGGGACCGGAGGGTGTGCTCCAACTTTAGAGGGATCACACTCCTCAGCCTCCCTGGGAAGGTCTATGCCAAGGTACTGGAGAGGAGAGTCCGGCCGTTGGTCGAACCTCGGATTCAGGAGGAGCAATGTGGTTTTCGTCCTGGCCGTGGCACATCGGACCAGCTCTTTACCCTCTCGAGAATTCTTGAGGGTTTGTGGGAGTTTGCCCAACCAGTTTACATGTGTTTTGTGGACTTGGAGAAGGCATTTGACCGTGTCCCTCGTGGATTTTTGTGGGGGGTGCTTCGGGAGTATGGGGTATCGGGCTTGTTGTTACGAGCTATTCGGTCTCTGTATGACCGTTGTGAGAGTTTGGTTCGTATTGCCAACACTCGGTCGGAGTCATTCCCAGTGAGAGTTGGACTCCGCCAGGGCTGCCCTTTGTCACCGATCCTGTTCATAATTTTTATGGACAGGATTTCTAGGCGCAGCCAGGGAATGGAGGGTGTCATGCTTGGTGACCACAGGATCTCATCTCTGTTGTTTGCAGATGATGTTGTCCTGTTGGCTTCATCCAGCAATGACCTACAGCGCTTGCTGGGACGGTTTGCCGCTGAGTGTGAAGCGGCTGGGATGAGAATCAGCACCTCCAAGTCCGAGTCCATGGTCCTCAGCCGGAAAAAGGTGGATTGTCCTCTCCAGGTTGGGGACAGGCTCCTGCCCCAAGTGAGGAGTTTAAGTATCTTGGGGTCTTGTTCACGAGTGAGGGGAAAATGGAGCGAGAGATCGACAGACGGATTGGAGCAGCATCTGCAGTGATGCGGACGTTGTACCGGTCTGTTGTGGTGAAGAGGGAGCTTAGTTCTAAGGCAAAGCTGTCGATTTACCAGTCAATCTACGTTCCTACTCTCACCTATGGTCACGAGCTTTGGGTAATGACCGAAAGAACGAGATCGCGGATACAAGCGGCTGAAATGAGCTTTCTCCGTAGGATTGCTGGACTCACCCTCAGAGATAGGGTGAGGAGCTCAGTCATCCGGGAGAGGCTCAGAGTAGAACCGCTGCTCCTCCACATTGAAAGGAGTCAGCTGAGGTGGTATTGGCATCTGATTAGGATGCCTCCTGGACGCCTCCCACTTGAGGTGTTTCAGGCACGTCCCACTGGGAGGAGACCCCGGGGCAGACCCAGGACTCGGTGGAGAGACTATGTCTCCCAGCTGGTCTGGGATCGCCTTGGTATCCCCTCTGAAGAGCTGGAGCAGGTGGCTGGGGAGAGGGAAGTCTGGGCTTCTCTGCTTGAACTGCTGCCTCCGCGACCCGGACCTCCGGAAAAGCGGTAGAAGATGGATGGATGGATGGATATTAGCAAGTAGACTTGAACGCTACCTCGCTCTACGAATTAAACCAGACCAGACAGGTTTTATTAAGAATAGGACCTCCCTTACTAACATGAGAAAAGTACTCAATATCATTCAGCATACAAATATGAATCAGACACATGGTCTTATTATTTCACTTGATGCGGAGAAGGCTTTCGACTGCATAAAGTGGCCTTACCTTTTTACAATAATGGAAAAAAATTTGGCTTAGGAGAAGATTTTATCAACTTGATTAAACTAATATACTATTCACCTACAGCTAGTGTGCTTGTAAATGATGTAAAGTCATCACAATTTTTACTTGGGAGATCTACTCGACAGGGGGACCCTGTATCACCACTAATATTTGCATTGGCCATCGAACTATTGGCAGAGGCCATTAGAAGCCACAACAGCATAGCTGGCTTCCAAATTAAAAACAATATATCCAAGATTGTGCTGTATGCAGATGATGTTTTGCTGTTAATTACAAATCCAGAAGAATCTATACCAGCCTTATTGTCAATTATTGAAACGTTCGGGTCCTTCTCAGGGTATAAAATCAACCTCAATAAAACCTTGGCTATGCCAGTTGGGTATGTGCAGAACAAGAACAGCAGCTACTTTGTGGAATGGATCCCTAACAATGTAAAGACCGCCGTCTGCGACATTCCTCCCAGAGGCTTCAAGATGGCTGCCACCTTCATCGGTAACAGCATGACTATCCAAGAGCTCTTTAACCTTTCTGATTTCCCTTTCTCTTGGTCTACCTCAGGATTCTCATATTTAGAGATCAATATTACATCAAATATTCAAAATTTATTGAACTCAATTTTTTTTTCCCTTTGTCCTGTCAGGCAAGCAGAACAGAGGTCTGTTTGTAGAGGATGTGATAATGACGAGTCTGAGTTTATTTCACATGTCAGGTTTATTCACATTCTCTAACATCAGCAGAACAGGAAAAGAGAATGAACTCCAGACATTCGTCCCTTTTATACCCCAGGACATCAAAGCACACAGTAACATTGTATTTTAATCCTAAGTAACAATGCATCCCTTTCAGCCTTTATTCCCTTCACCCAAAGTCACTGGGAGTCAGGAAATCTCCCCAAGGCCATCTCTTTGCACCACATTTCACATCTCCCTGTTATCTCTCAGGAGGCTCAGTCCTTTGTTCATCTGAGACGTGAAGCACACAGTAAGCATATAGTGGTATACATATGAAGCATCAGGTTACATACATTTGTGCATACGAAACCCACATATGTGTCCCACATGACCCCCCCCAAACGTCTAAGATGGAACAACGTAATAACAGCTTGCACTTTATGATAGAAACATTACACATCAGTCCACGTGCTGCTTGGGTCGCAATCTCCTCCCGTATCTGCTGTAAGCAGGCTTCAACACTTCCGCGGCGCCATCCCGCTGGGGAGCTGCTGTCTGGGGATTAGAACTGTTAGTCAAACCCTGTGGGTGTGCAGGGAAATGATCTCTAGGGGGTCTGCCGCGCCGAGGAGCCCTGGCCAAGCGCACGTCCTCGTCAGCCAACACAAAAGCGGGTTTGAGCCTGTTTATGCCAATCTTTTCTTTTCTGCCCCCCAAATCTAGCAAGAAATGCTTATCCCCTGTTTCCAGCACTCTAAATGGTCCATCGTAAGGAGGTCGCAACGGTGGGCGATGGGCATCGTGTCTGACAAAAACAAACTCTGCATTTTTTAAAGCCTTAGGCACAAAAACGCGCGGAAAGGCGTGATGAACGGGACCAGGCAGCGTGCCCGATTCCGTGCCGCTCTGCAACCGCTGAACCGGGGAACATTCTGGCGCAGGATTGTCTGGGAGAAACTCCCCAGGCAGCCGAAGTGGCTGCGCAAAAACTAACTCAGCCGGGGAGGCTTCTAAATCCTGTTTAGGTGCAGAACGCAACCCCAATAAAACCCACGGTGGCCTGTCCACCCAATTTGCATCCGTAAGCGACGCTCTGAGAGCCGCCTTCAATGACCTGTGAAAACGTTCGCATAACCCGTTAGCCTGCGGATTGTACGCGGTTGTGCGGTGAATCGTCACCCCCAGGCTGCGGGTCATTGCTGACCAAAGTTTGGAAACAAATTGAGGACCTCTGTCGGACGTAATGTCCGACGGGACTCCAAAGCACGCTACCCATGCTGTTAAAAACGCGCGCAACACCTCCTCGGCTGTGGTTGACGCCAGTGGAACCACTTCTGGTCAGCGGGTGGTGCGGTCAACCATTGTCAGAAGGTGTGTGCACCCCTGTGACGGCGGAAGGGGGCCTACGAGGTCCACGTGCACATGATTGAACCTCTTAGCCGGGATGTGAAATGGCTCCAAGGGAGCTCTTGTGTGTCTATGTACCTTGGCTCATTGGCAGGCCGTGCAGGCTGCTGCCCACTCTCTAACTTGTTTGCTCAGGCTTGGCCATACAAATTTCTCTCCCACCATTTTGATCGACGCGCGCAGTCCCGGGTGTGCCAGAGAATGAATCAAGTCAAAAACGCTGCGGCGCCACGCAGCTGGTACCACAGGACGCGGTCGCCCAGTGGAGACATCGCAGATTAGGGGGGGGCATACCGCCTTGCAGCACCCTGTTCTCCAGCCTTAACCCTGTTGGTCCAGACTGGAGCGCGCGCACGTCTGCGTCGCTAATTTGATCCATGGCCATGGCTGCATAATCTATCCCTATGCGGACTGGGGCCGCGCGTACTTCCGCGTCGCTAACCTGATCCGTGGCCATGGCTGCAAAATCTACCCCTACGCGGACTGGAGCCGCCGCGGCGCGCGAGAGACAGTCTGCCACTACATTAAGTTTACCTGCCACATGCTGGATATTGGTAGTAAACTCTGAGATCGCGGCCAGCTGTCTCTGCTGCCGGCCTGACCACGGTTCTGAAACCTTGGCCATCGCGTAAGTCAGTGGCTTGTGGTCAACGAACGCGGTGAAACGGCGTCCCTCCAGCCAGAACTGGAAGTGGCGAAAGGCCAAAAGGAGAGCTAACAACTCCCTGTCGAATGCGCTGTATTTCCGTTCACTATTGCGCAAGGTCCTGCTGAAAAAGGCTAGCGGTTGCCAAACCCCGGCTACATGCTGCTCCACGACTGCCCCTATGGCCACATCTGACGCGTCAGTAGTGAGCGTTATGCGGGCCGTTGGGTCTGGATGCGCCAACAACGCAGCGTTTGCCAGTGCTGTTTTGACTTCCAAGAATGCTCGCTCCCGCTCCGGGGACCATTCGATTTTACTTGTGGGTTTTTGTTTTTTTAGTGCAGCATACAGTGGTTGCATGAGCTGTGCTGCGCGGGGGAGGAAACGGTTATAAAAATTCACCATTCCCAAAAACTCCTGTAACGCTTTGACCGTTTGTGGCTGGGGAAAATTTGTTATTGCGCGCACTTTGTCAGGCAGAGGAACCGCCCCTTCTGGAGAGACGCGATGCCCCAAAAAATCAGTCTGCGCCACCCCGAACTGGCACTTCGCTGGGTTGATTATTAACCTGTGCTCCCCCAACCTCCGGAAAACTGCCGTGAGGTGGTTTTCGTGTTCGTCTTCGGACGTGCTGGCTACCAATATGTCGTCCAGGTAGACGAACACGAAGGGGAGATCGCGCAACACTGCGTCCATCATGCGTTGGAACGTCTGCGCCGCGCCTTTAAGCCCAAACGGCATGCGCAAAAACTCGAATAGCCCGAACGGAGTTATTACCACTGTTTTGGGTATGTCCTCAGTGCACACTGGGACCTGGTGGTAACCACGAACCAAGTCTCTCTTAGAAAAAACGCACGCCCCCGCCAAATGAACTGAAAAATCTTGGATATGCGGGATTGGGTAGCGGTCGTGCGCTGTAGCATTGTTTAACCTGCGGAAATCTCCACAAGGTCGCCACAAGCCATCAGCTTTTGGGACCATGTGCAGTGGTGAAGACCATGGGCTTTTCGAACGCCTGATGATGCCCAACTTTTCCAGGTTGGCGAACTCCTTGCACGCTATGGTCAGTTTAGCTGAATCCAAGCGCCAAGCTTTTGCAAAAACGGGTGGTCCGGTGGTAGTAATAAATTGTTCCACCCCGTGTTTAGCCACGGCCGCCAAAAATGTTGGGACCGTGAGTGCTGGGAACTGAGTGAGCAGTGTGTGGAACTTACCGCCTGCAGCTGTGATGTTGGCTTGTGCTGTTGGCGGGGCCACTTGAGCTGTACAGGGGATAGAATAAAATGAGAGTGCATTAACCAGGCGCCTGTTAGCAAGATCAACCAACAACCCATGTGAGCACAGAAAATCAGCCCCTAACATATTGAAATTCACTGCTGCTATGATAAAAAGTCCACTCAAATGAACGGCCTTGCAGAGACAGAAGCAGAGTCTTCTCACCAAAGGTCTTAATCTCCGAGCCGTTCGCTGCTACCACCCGGGGACCTTTGGAACCTGTCAGCCTGTCTGCGTAGGAAGGTGTGATGAAACTCAGCTGGGAGCCCGTTTCCACGAGGAAGTGCCTCCCCGAGCGGGCGTCCGACAAATAAAGCAGCTTGTTCTCCTCCCCGAGGGCCGCAGCTGCTACCGACCCCCGGTCTTGGCGTTTCCCGAACGCCCGAACTGGCACGGTGGTACACATTTGCGTGCCCTCTCTGCGAAACAGCGATGGTAGAAACAAAGGACGTCGTCTGATCCGTGCTTCTTGGCCATTGCCGCTGCCGTTGTCGATGAGTCTGGCTCTGCTGTCTCCAGCTCCCTGCCATCTCTGGATGTCGCGCCGAGCTCCGCTGCCGCTGCCGTGGCCGCGCGCCGTTTGGTGGTGTTGATGAGTCGTTGCGCCTCTTGGCCCAGCGTGTGGTAGTCCCGTTGGGCCAACAGTGGCGAACTGGCCAGGGTCGCTCTCACCGCTGACGGTAGAGTCCTGAGGAAGAGGTGGGTGAAGATGAAGTGATCATCGTCAGAGTCCTTCAACCTCAACAGCTTCTCCATAAGGTCTGCGGGCCTGTCGCTTCCAGATTCAGTCAGCGCCAGGAGCCCCTCTGCTCGCTCCTCCACCGAGGGGGTGAAGCGCCGGACGAGTGCAGCCTTCAACGCGTCGTATTTGTCGGTGTCCAGCGGCTGGTTGATCAGGCTCTTCACATGCTGGGCTGTGTGGTTGTCCAGTTTTGCAACCACATGGTAGAACTTCGTGGCGTCTACCGAAATCCCCCGGAGGATGAACTGCGCCTCAACCGCATTAAACCAGGAGCGTGGATTGTTCTGCCAGAAGTCCGGCAGCTGGACTGTGGCTCCATTAGCTTGGTTGGCTCCTGTCGAGTCTGGCTCGGGGGAATTTCTTCCACTCATGATACGTCTTAGGGTCACCAGTGTAGAGGATGTGATAATGACGAGTCTGAGTTTATTTCACATGTCAGGTTTATTCACATTCTCTAACATCAGCAGAACAGGAAAAGAGAATGAACTCCAGACATTCGTCCCTTTTATACCCCAGGACATCAAAGCACACAGTAACATTGTATTTTAATCCTAAGTAACAATGCATCCATTTCAGCCTTTATCCTCTTCACCCAAAGTCACTGGGAGTCAGGAAATCTCCCCAAGGCCATCTCTTTGCACCACATTTCACATCTCCCTGTTATCTCTCAGGAGGCTCAGTCCTTTGTTCATCTGAGACGTGAAGCACACAGTAAGCATATAGTGGTATACATATGAAGCATCAGGTTACATACATTTGTGCATACGAAACCCACATATGTGTCCCACATGTTACCCTTATTGTGCCAGAACAGATTTACTTTGCCAAAAGGAGCTTTATACAGTACCTATGTACTGTATATTGTTGTAAACTCCTCCTGTAATAATTTTTAATACTTTATGTAAATTATTTTACCCATGGAGGACCCGACAGGATGGGGAATAGGGAAAGGAAGTGTGTGTTGGGGGGGGGAGGGGAACAGACAAAAAGACAAACAAACAAACAACTTAAACAAACAGAAGACAAACTGCTTTTCCACTAAAGATGTCTCAACACGAGTCTGGTATCTGCACCTGTTAAAGGAAAGACATTTGCACGTGTGCATCCGTGTGTGTATATATGAGGGTGCGCACAAAATAAGTGTGTGCGTGTGAGTGGTTTGTCAGGAAACATATGAAGAGGGGGGCCGGTCACAGCAACTCTCCCACCTTCCCCGGGAACCCCGAGCAGGCAAGGCAGTGCTGCCAACCCCTAAAGGACACAAATCCCCAAGGTCAGCAAGCCCCAGGAAAGCCAGGCATCCGCCCCCGGAGGGATGATCGAGGTCGACTAGACCACCAGGTGGCCGGCACGGCCGGCCCACACCCCCAGGCCCACCAACCCCCCACCCCTCCAGTGGGGCCAACGCCAGTCCCCGGGCCCCAGGCCCACTGGCACGAGTCTCCCCAGGCACCCTCACAGCCGGTTTGCCCCCCAGCACCCAGCACCACGACCGCACACCCCGGGGACCCCCCGCCCAGGGGAGCCCACATAGCCGAGAGGCACTACCCCCTCAATCCAGCGCCTCCTGACTTGCAGACACACCCATCCCCACACCTTCACACCCTCATGCTCTCATACGCACCCACATGCACTCCCTCACTCTCACCCACTCACTCTCACACTCCTGGACCCACCCATTCTCTGTCACTCCTGTACCCATTCACTCTGACTCCCACTTGCCCTCAGGGTTACCCACACCCACTCACGTTCACCCATGCACGCACTCTCACTCACTCTCCGACCTACTCGCATCCATTTGTGCTCTCCCCCTCACACTCACCCACACTCATTCACCCTTATTTCTTAGGGAGACTGTGATGCAGAGAACCTGAATGCCCATCAGAACCGGCATCTTTGGAAAGCCTGAGTTCAATTTCTCTAGCCACACCCAGGCCTGGTTACTGCCACACATGCTCTCAATCAAGAAATCACTTAAATAGGACCTTCCTGACAAAGTGAAGTAGATCAAAAGATCCTCAAATGCTCAACATTCATGCTGTGATCCAAAGAAATTCAGGAACAAATGAGAAACAAAGTACTTGAGATCTATCTGTCTGGAAAAGGTTATAAAGCCATTTCTAAAGCTTTGGGACTCCAGCGAACCACAGTGAGAGCCATTATCCACAAATGGTGAAACCATGGAACAGTGGTGAACCTTCCCAAGAGTGGCTTGCCAACCAAAATTACCCCAAGAGCGCAGCGACAACTCATCCAAGAGGTCACAAAAGACCCCACAACAACATCCAAAGAACTGCAGACCTCACTTGCCTCAGTTAAGGTCAGTGTTCATGGTCCCACCATAAGAAAAAAACTGGGCAAAAATGGCCTGCATGGCAGCGTTACAAGATGAAAACCACTGCTGAACAAAAACAACATAAAGGCTCATCTCAGTTTTGCCAGAAAACATCTTGATGATCCCCAAGACTTTTGAAAAATACTCTGTGGACTGACGAGACAAAAGTTGAACTTTTTGGAAGGTGCGTGTCCCATTACATCTGGCATGAAAGTAACACAGCATTTCAGAAAAGGAACATCATACCAACAGTAAAATATGGTGGTGGTAGTGTGATGGTCTGGGGCTGTTTTGCTGCTTCAGGATCTGGAATACTTGCTGTGGTAAATGGAACCATGAATTTTGCTGTCTACCAAAAAATCCTGAAGGAGAATATCCGGCCATCTGTTTGTGACCTCAAGCTGAAGCACACTTGGGTTCCACGGCAGGGCAATGATCCAAAACACTCCAGCAAGTCCACCTTTGAATAGCTTCAGATAAACAAAATGAAGACTTTGGAGTGGCCTAGTCAAAGCCCTGACCTGAATCCGATTGAGATGCTGTGGCATGACCTTAAAAAGGCGATTCATGCTCGAAAACCCTCCAGTGTGGCTGAATTACAACAATTCTGCAAAGATGAGTAGGCCAAAATTCCTCCACAGCACTGTAAAAGACTCATTGCCAGTTATCACAAACGCTTTATTGCAGTTGTTGCTGCAAAGGGTGGCCCAACCAGTTATTAGGTTTAGGGGGCAATGACTTTTTCACACAGGGCCATATAGGTTTGGATTTTTTCTCCCTTAATAATAAACACCTTCATTTAAAAACTGCATTTTGTATTTTTTTGTCTTACCTTTGTCTAATATTTAAATTTGTTTGATGATCTGAAACATTTAAGTGTGACAAACATACAAAAAAATGAGAAATCAGGAAGGGGGCAAACACTTTTTCACACCACTGTATATCCAGTGCAGATGCTACCTATCTATAGTTCTAAGAAATTAGCAAAAGAGACTGTCACAATTTATTTGGCAAGGGAAAAAACCCAGGTTTAGTATGAAATCCCTGCAGTTGCCCAAGGACAAAGGAGGCCTTGCATTTCCTGACCTCATACTTTGCAAGTGGGCCTGTCATGGCAGAATTATTCATGAATGGGTTCACAACTATGTTAAAGGAAAAGAAAACCCAATAGACTCATGTGACTGTGCCCCCTTTGAACTATTAGGGGAACTCATTTGCATAAAAATGTCAATGTGTACAAAAGTAAGGGATAATCCAATTCTCTTAATCTCCATTAAGATTTGGCAAGACATGAATAAATTGACCGATAGAAAAAGTACCTTTACATATCTCACTCCACTTATGAACAATAGAGATTTTCTTCCTGGTGTTAACAGTGCCATATTTAGATCTTGGTATTGTTATAACAAATAAATAGTGAAGATTAGCTAGTTAGATATCACACAAAGTGCTCACACACACCACACCAGACACACACGCACACGCACACACACACACACACACACACACATATATATATATATATATATATATATATATATATATATATATATATACTGTATATATACTGTATATATACACACTACCGTTCAAAAGTTTGGGGTCACCCAGACAATTATTTTGTGTTTTCCATGAAAAGTCACACTTATTTACCACCATGAGTTGTAAAATGAATAAAAAATATAGTCAACACATTGACAAGGTTAAAAATAATGATTTGTATTTGAAATAATAATTTTTTCCTTCAAACTTTGCTTTCGTCAAAGAATCCTCCATTTGCAGCAATTACAGCATTGCAGACCTAACATGATTGCACAAGGGTTTTCTAATTATCCATTAGCCTTCTGACACAATGAGCAAACACATTGTACCATTAGAACACTGGAGTGATAGTTGCTGGAAATGGGCCTCTATACACCTATGTAGATATTGCACCAAAAACCAGACATTTGCAGCTAGAATAGTCATTTACCACATTAGCAATGTATAGAGTGTATTTCTGATTAGTTTAAAGTTATCTTCATTGAAAAAAAGTGCTTTTCTTTCAAAAATAAGGAAATTTCTAAGTGACCCCAAACTTTTGAACGGTAGTGTATATATATATATATATATATATATATATACTGTATATATATATATGTATATATATATGGTTTACTGTATCATGTTAATTTGGAATATATATATATGTATTGTTATGGAATTATTTTACTTTTAGGAACATGGCTGTTTTATTTTAAAGGACGTTTAGTTTTGAAAGCAGCAGAAAAACCAACTTAGCCGTGTGTGGCGGGTAGACTGCTGGCCCACCCCTACACCGTAGGTAGTTGTTTTGTGTGAATGGATAGGACTGTACATATGTGTTGTTATTATTAGCGAGTGAGTCGGGTTCTAAATTTGGGAGGGCCGATTGGTGTGCTTGCAATTTTTCTACGGGGGGAGGGGGATATGTCGTGTCTAGAGTGTTGCAAGATGGCAGCCGTGGATGTAGTGGGAGGCGATGACCTGCCTTTCCGGTGGTGGTGTACTGGGGATATAAAAGGGCAGATGAGGAAGAGCTCTTAACACCAAGATGGCGCCCACAGCGGTCGACATGGTGCTTCGCTGCGCTCTTTGTTTGTTTTTGTTTGTCAATTGTGTGTCTGCTTGCACTTATACCCGTGAAGAACTTCTAAATATCAGGACTTTCACCCCCACGGACCTCCTCCCAGTTTTTTTAGCCCCTGTCGCCGATCTGGTTCATTGCTTGGCTCGGAAAGTGAGACGGCGGAAGAGAGGTAGACGAGCGGGCGCTCTCGTGCGGCTTCGCAGGAGAGGCTCGCGAACGGCGCTGCCTGGCATATTTCTGTCCAATACCAACTCTCTCTCTAACAAGGTAGATGAACTGAGACTGCTGATGCGTTTTAGGGACCTCGCCTCCTCAGCTGTCCTCTGCTTTACTGAGACCTGGCTCCGGGAAAATATACCGGACAGCGCGCTGCGCCTCGACGGCTTCCAGCTCTTCCGTGCTGATCGTGACACAGAGCTTTCCGGCAAGACCACAGGAGGCGGAGTCTGCTTCTACATCAACTGCAGCTGGTGCTCTGATGTAACGGTAATTTCCAAACACTGTTCTCCTGCCTTGGAATTTCTTGTTATCAACTGCAAGCCCTTTTATTCCCCGCGGGAGTTTGCTTCTTTTTTACTGATCGCTGTGTACGCCCCTCCCGATGCGGACACGCGCGAAGCTCAGCGCGTGCTCGCGGATCACATTCAACACACAGAGCGGAGTTTCCCAGACGCGCTGATTATTGTGGCTGGCGACTTTAATCAGTGCAATCTGAGCCACGATCTCCCCCGCTACAAACAGTTTATTAAATGCCCCACCAGAGGATTAAACACACTGGATCATTGTTACACCACAGTGAAAGACGCATATCGCGCTGTTCCTCGCGCTGCGCTGGGACTATCTGATCACGTGATGGTTCACCTCATTCCAACATACAGACAGAGATTGAAGCTCACTAAACCTGTCGTGAGCACTACGAAGATACGGACCAGTGATGCTGAGGAGAAGCTGGAAACGTGCATGGAAATATCTGACTGGGGCTTGTTTAAAGGAGCCACGCATGATCTGGATGAGTACACGGACACTGTGAACTCATATATCCACTTCTGTGAAGAGATCATTCTTCCATCACGCACCAGGGTGAGTTACTCTAATGACAAACCCTGGTTCACAGCTAAGCTCAGACAGATCAGGAAGGAGAAGGAAGCAGCGCTGAAAAGTGGAGACAGGGACTGCTACAGGGAGGTTAAATACCGGTTTAACAGAGAGCTGAAGAGGGCTAAATCTGTGTATTCAGAGAGACTCCAGCAGCAGTTCACAGCTAATGATTCGGCTTCCGTGTGGAGAGGACTGAGGCAAATCACCAACTATCGGCCTCGGGCTCCTAAAGGTCAGGATGACAAAGCCCTTTGTCAAAGACTGTCCCAACACTATGCCCATTTTGACACCTCGTCATCTGTGTCCAACTCCCCCCCTCCCTCCAGCTCCACAGCCTCCACAATCCCTACTTCATTAAAGGCACCCCCCCCCTCCTCCCCCCCTGCCCTTATCATCAGTGAGCAGGACGTGCTCAAACAGTTCTCCAGACTGAACCCGCGCAAGGCCCCCGGCCCGGACGGCGTGTCTCCCTCCACCCTGAGACACTGTGCGAAACAGCTGGCTCCTGTATTCACAGACATTTTTAACACCTCCCTTAAGTTATGCCACGTGCCGTCCTGCCTCAAATCCTCCACCATCATCCCTGTCCCCAAGAAGCCACGGATCACTGGACTTAATGACTACAGACCTGTAGCGCTCACCTCTGTAGTCATGAAGTCCTTTGAGCGCCTGGTCCTGCCCCACCTCAAGTCTATCACCACCCCTCTCCTGGACCCGCTGCAGTTTGCCTACCGAGCCAACAGGTCTGTAGACGACGCAGTCAACCTGGCCCTCCACTCCATCCTGCAGCACCTGGACTCCCCAGGAACCTACGCAAGGATCCTGTTTGTGGACTTCAGCTCTGCATTCAACACCATCCGCCCCGCTCTGCTCCGGGACAAGCTGTCCCTGCTCAACGTGCCTGACTCCCTCTGCAGGTGGATCACCGACTTCCTGACGGACCGGAGGCAGCATGTGCGGTTGGGAAAGACTGTCTCAGACTCTACTAGCATCAGCACCGGATCACCCCAGGGCTGTGTACTTTCCCCCCTACTCTTCTCCCTTTACACCAACTCCTGCACCTCCAGCCACCAGTCTGTCAAGTTGATCAAGTTTGCGGACGACACCACCCTCATCGGGCTCATCTCCAACAGCGACGAGTCCGCCTATAGGAGAGAGGTGGCCCAGCTGGCGTCCTGGTGCAACAATAACAACCTGCAGCTGAACGCTCTGAAGACAGTGGAGATGATTGTAGACTTCAGGAAAGTCACTACCCCTCTGCCCCCCCTCACCCTCTCAGGCTCTCCCATCACCACTGCTGATTCCTTCCGCTTCCTAGGCACTACCATCACCAGGGACCTCAAATGGGAGCTGACCATCAGCTCACTCATCAAAAAAGCCCAGCAGAGGATGTTCTTCCTGCGGCAGCTGAGGAAGCTCAAGCTACCCACCAAGATGTTAGTGCAGTTCTACACAGCCATCATCGAGTCCATCCTCACCACCTCCATAACCGTGTGTTACGCAGGAGCCACTGCCAGGGACAGACTAAGGCTGCAGCGCGTCGTGCGCACTGCTGAGAAGGTGATCGGCTGCAAGCTCCCATCTCTCCAGGATCTGTACATCTCCAGGACCCGGAGGCGTGCTGGCCGGATCATAGCCGATCCCTCACACCCTGGTCACGTACTGTTTGCCCCCCTCCCCTCTGGTAGAAGACTTCGGTCCATCCAGACTAAAACCTCCCGTCACATGAACAGCTTCTTCCCCTCTGCCATCAGACTGCTGAACACTAAGTGACTTATTGACTCTCGTGCACTATGTACAGCAGCTCAACCAGACTCATGTCAATCATCAGTTTTCTTCCTGCATTACCGACTGCACTATATAGTTCTCCACAGTATCTGCTGCTCGCTAATGTATTTTAACTGCTGACCAGTATCACTTACTCTTATTCTACACTTTATTGCATGTATAGTTTATTTCTTTTATCTTATCATGTTTAATGTTGCAGCATTGCACCGAGACAAATTCCTAGTTTGTGTACTACATGAACAATGGCAATAAACCTGGTTCTGATTCTGCCTCTTCTCCATTGACCCCTTGGCCTGTACGGAGCGTCTGTGTATGGTGGTTCTGGTTTATAATAAAGCAACGTTCAACTGCACACTGAGCCTCTTCCTTGGGTACCAGTTATGAACACAGTCCTCAGATCTTTACACTGCCTTCCTGTCTGTCAAGGAATAGATTTCAAAATACTGTTGTTGGTTTATAAAGCTCTGAATGGTTTAGGGCCAAAATACATCTCAGATCTTCTGGTCCATTATGAACCACCCAGAGCCCTCAGGTCATCAGGGTCAGGCTACTATCTGTGCCCAGAGTTAGAACCAAACATGGTGAGGCAGCGTTCAATTTTTATCCTACTCATATATGGAACAAACTCCCAGAAAACATCAGGGCTGCTAAAACTCTCAGCTGCTTTAAATCGAGGTTAAAAACTCTCCTATTTGCCGCTGCCTTTCAGTAGAACAATTGTTAATCTCCCACAATGCACTATAACTTTATTTCTTGCATTTTTTCTGTCTTATTCTATTTTAGCTTTTTCTTGTTTCTCTTTATTTCTTAGTTTGCCTTTAAATTCTTATGTATTCCTTTTGCAACTTACTGTAATGCTTTAATGTATAACACTTTGAATCGTCTTGTACATGAAATGTGCTACACAAATAAACTTGCCTTGCCTTGATGTAGGTTTGACTAAGAAACATAAACTGGGCTTAAGTCCCGTCCCTCTACTTCTGCAATGGGACCTAACTTCAGAAAAAAAACCTCCATTGGAGTGAATGGTAAGGGAGAAATTATTTTTGCAATTCCAATTGCATTTTACCATGAGTTACTGTACATGTATTTTTGTCAGTCTTAAAGATAATTTTCCACATAACGCTGTAGTCTGTCATCTAATTGTTAAGGTATAAGGTTGTGAAAATACATAAATTAAAAGACCACAAATGGAAAGTTGCGTAAGCTACATCGTTGTTTTCAGTGACAGCCAAAGGGGAAGTAGCTAGAAGACTGGATTAGCTGCAGCTCTCAAAATCCAACACATTTATATTATCTGTCTCCTCTTTGGATACTTCCTTCCTCAGTTAGAAAAAAGGAGGTGAGCTTTGAGAAGGGTAACTGCCATGATCATGTTTGGTGACATGATAGTCTGAAACAAGTTGATGTCGTTCACTAAACAGTTCCACAAAAAACTAAATATTACTCTTTTATTTTATAACAACCTACAACTTTATTTACATGGAAAAAATATCTTTAAAATTTACAAACATCATATGTGCAATTTATGGCAAAATTAAATTGGGATCAAAAATACAGATGTGGACAAATTTGCTGGTAACCTTCTGTTAAGGAAAGAATAGCCCACAGTGGTCACTGAAACAACTTGAAACTGACAAAAGTAATAATAAATAAAAATTTTCTGAAAATTAGCGCCTGTGAAGAAAAACAGAAGCTGAAGCTGTGTGAAGGACTTGGTGGTTTGGCTTTAGGTGCGGGTGCAGCCATAAAGCCTTCGGGAACAGCAGACGGCTGAATTCCCATGTGCGCCGTGGCTGTCTCTGGTGCGTGGCGTGCGCTGCGGCCACGTACCTTCCAGCTGTGCTGTTCTCATAACCCCACAGTGTGCGTGCGGGGCTTCTGTGCATGGCAGGTCCGCTGTCGCGAGGCGAGTCAGGGTCACGGAGCTTGATGGAAATCAATGCAGTCGGCGCCGATGGTCTTCCCTGTTCAGGCTGTTGCTGTTGTTCGCTCGTGTCGGGTCACGGTGCGTTCTGGTCCAAGCGCTGTATTCTCCGTCCGGCACTGGAGGTCGTCATCGTGGAGATAGGACCCGGTGCGCACGCGCTCGTGTGGATGCGAAGGATGTGGGCGATCCTCCGTCTCTGGGATCCACAGCGTGGTGAGAGGGAGGGGACGATCTTTGTCTCTCGGCAGGTCCCAGCGTGGAGGTCCAGAATCTCAGTCGGGGGTCACACCATGACGCTTCTGAGGCTTTCCCGGTCGTGGATGATCTCCGGGGTGTTCGCCTGGTGTTCTTTTCCTCGGTGTCACCAGTGTGGAGGAACAAAATAAGTGCAGGTGGACACGGTGAACTGAAGGTTAAAAGGGTGTTTTATTTATCCTCCATCACGAGGCTCGACCAGCACTGTGGTAGTGCGCTGGAGCGAGCCCTGTGTCTCTAGGTCAGCAACCAGCAATGCGAGTGATCAAAGAGAGAGAGAGCAAGCGATATTTACCGGAGTGGTGGCTCAGTTGGTATAGCATCCGCCCCACACCCGGGAGGCAGGGGTTCAAATCCCGGCCGGGTCATGCCGAAGACCATATAAAAGTGGAACTTCCTGCCATCCAGCTTGGTGCTCAGCAATAAATGGAATGGAGGAGGGAACTCTGTGGCCGCATGCCTTGCATGGCAGCGGCCCTCTGATTCTGCACTTGGGGTGTGTGTGATTTACACTGTAGATAGGTAAAGCACAATCTCGTTCTGCTGTACATGATTGGTTGTACAGTTGAATGACAATAAGGGTGATTTAATTTAATATGCAGTCGACTTATATACCCAGCTACAAACAATGCATGCACAGCAGTAAAGCATGGACATCTGCATTAGAGTCACACATATCAATAGCAGGATTACTGGCACCGGGATTCCTCTCAGCTCTGGGGCTGTAAGACAGAGAGGCTGCAAAGCACATCTACCTATTGATATCAGTCCATACCTCTCACTGTTCTGATAATTGCTCCAGCTGAGCGCTCTGCTTGTCCCGTAGGCTGTGAGGGTCACCACAGTATCATCATTTTTGTCCAGGCCAGTTTCATTACTTTGTTTTGCTAAAATCATTCTGTTGAACCAAAATTCAAGATCAATGTCTAATTTTCACTAGTTAATTTTAATTTGGCAGTTTCAAGTTATTTCATTGACTATTGTGGGATTTTCTTTCCTTAATAAAAGGTTACTAACATATTTGTCCACATCTGTAATTTCTCTCTTGCCATTCACTCCAATACAGATTTTTTCAGAAGTTAGCTCCCATACTCAGAAGTAAAGGGGGTGTGATTTAAACTCTCTATACTGATCTTTTGTATAAACTGTGGAGGGGAAAGGCACAGAAAATTCAGTGAACACAACAACGTGCAATTTGTGCTTCAGATTAAAAAAAGCTAACACTATATGTAAATAACCCTATGTACATTTCTTCATTTGCTTATATTTTATTTTTTGGAGCTTATTACTTTTATGTACTATCAGTTACGGTTAGCTTCCTGTTTGATATTCGGTGCTTTTATTTTGAAGGAACTTACGGTTATAACCGTTAGCGTGAGCAAACTAACGGCGGCAAAAGACGGGGAAGAAAAGGTTGTGACAAAAATAAAACGTATTTGTTATTAGCAGCCCCCTTGATAGAGGCACAAGGTATGTTTAATATGTAAATATGACAATTTGAATTTTCGTATTAACATGTATGTACTGTATATTTTGTAGTATTTAGTGTCAAGAGTTAAGGTTATTTTTAGCTAACAGTTGTAAGAGTGTGGACTTTAGCTTATACAATGTTTTTCTGTGTGGTTCCCAGCTCTTACGGTGAATTTGAGGGTTTACTGCCATTAAACCTAAAAATCATCAGTAAAGTGTCATCCTTCATTCGGGGGGGTATGCTACAGTAAGAGCTTACCTCCGGGAGAAGTGAAAGGGAGAAGTGAAAGCCTGTCGCCTGGTCGAGGCCAAGAGGAGACGCTTCACCCAACGTGCTACAACGAGCTGCCCGCGATTTCAAGGAACGGCACGGAAACGACGCGGAGCAGCGAGCTGCAGCAACGGTCTAAGGATACGGTGACAAGCAATCACTCTCAAAATGGAAAATAATAAATCAGAACAGATAAATGAAAAGGAACAGCGAGAGGAAACAGTTAATGAAACGTTACCAAGGCGGTCAGAAAGGCCTAGTGTGCCTACAGAGAAAATGCTGTTATATCAGAAGGATGAACAGACTAAAAGAGAGAAAAGGCTGTTAACTATCTATGAACATTGGAAAGGTCAGGTCAGAATTTACAGAGCAGACCTCAAAAGTGATCTGTCAGATTCACAGTTAGCAGAAATGGCTGATGATATTGAAAGGACAGTAAATGACATGACAAAAGCATACAGTGAACTAAGAGAGCATAATGCACCATCCCATGTCATAAGGCGTAAAATGGACTCCTGTGAATCTGTGACAAAAGACATTATGGAAATCATTTCAGAGCGTTTGGCAGCCATAGATGAATATGATGCAGATAGAGAAAAGCAGCGCCTCCATCAACTCTTAACTTATGACCATGCTAAGTCCATTTTTGGCACTTCATCACAGTCCAGTTATCACTCTGAAGCGAGCATCACTGCCAAAAGAATTGATGCAGCTGCAGAATTAGCCACTAAAGAAGCTCAGTATAAAATCACACAAGAGGAAATCAAACAAAAGGAAAAATTAAGAGAAATGGAAGAGAAACACAGGAGAGAATTGGATGCACAAAAGTTTGAAATAGAGCGCTTACAAGCAGAAAAGGAAAGGCAAGCTGCACGTGCAAAATTAGAGATTTATGACAAGGAATTGAAAGTTGATACGGACAGTCAATGTATGTTACAGAACAATGGGACTTCTCCTGTCAACCAAAGCTTTGCACAACCAGCCCCATTGCTCTCCACAGGTTCATACCACCCGCTCATGCAACAATATGCATCCTTTCCTGTCAACTATTCTGTGCAACAACCACACTCTCAAGTTGTTTCTCCATCGCCTCCCACAGACATTTCCCAGCTGGCTAAAGCTATCCAAGACAGCATAGCTGTAAACAGAATCCCAGTGCCAGTGCCTATCGTGTTCAGCGGAGATCCCATCACCTATATCGAATGGAAGGCTTCCTTCAGCTCACTGATAGACTGCAAAGGTATATCTCCTGCTGATAAACTGCACTTGTTAAAAAGGTATATTACTGGCCCAGCACTTAAATGCCTTGAGGGCACATTTTATCGTAGCGACGAAGAGGCATACAAAGATGCCTGGAAAAGGCTTGACCAACGTTATGGTCAGCCTTTTGTTGTTCAAAAGGCATTCAGAGACAAACTGTCGAAGTGGCCTAAAATCCACTCAAAGGATGCAGAAGGTTTACGGACATTTTCTGATTTTCTCACAACCTGTCTCCAAGCAACACCACATGTAAAGGGCTTAGAGATACTGAGTGACTGTGAGGAAAACCAAAAGTTATTGCAAAAGGTTCCAGAATGGCTCGCAACACGTTGGAATTGTCAGGTCACAGTTGCTCTCATGGAAGGTAAAGATTTCCCCTCTTTCAAGGATTTTGCAGAGTTTGTAGCACTCGAGGCGGAAATTGCATGTAATCCTGTGACTTCTTTCTATGCACTCCATTCATGCAGTTCATCTCTGGAAAAAGGACATGCAAAAGAGATTAAACCAAACAGATTTGCAACCCAAGTCTTTACAACACAAGCTACAGCACATGCAGATAAAGCAGTTAAATGACACAAAGTTAAAGGTACCCTGCATGTTCTGCAAAGATGAAAGGCATCAGTTGTCAAAGTGCCCAAGCTTCTCAGAAAAGTCACTAGACGACAAACGGACATTTGTAAAGGACAATAAACTGTGCTACGGGTGCTTAAAGGTGGGCCACAATGCCAAAGACTGTCGTCATCGCCACACGTGTCACTTGCAAAGGACGACACCCCACTTGTTTGCACAATGAGAATCACAAGGCAAATGAAAGACCTCAGAGCTCCACAAACATTACACCAACCACAGAAAATGATACTATGGCAGTCACAGCTCTGAACGTCACAAAGGTGGGTCAATCAGGTAGTACCTCCATGATTGTTCCTGTGTGGGTTTCCACTACCCAGAGACCTTCTAAAGAGCAGTTAGTGTATGCTTTATTAGACACACAAAGTGACAATACATTTGTTAGTGAAGAGGTAACTAACCAGTTACAAGCAGACTCTCATCCAGTTAATCTAAAACTAACCACAATGCTGGGAGTTCACATGACAGTCAAAAGTCAGAGAGTACCAGGGTTACATGTGAGAGGTTACAACTCAGATGTTTGTATTGACCTTCCGCCCTCTTACACAAAGGACTATATTCCGTTTAATTATGACAACATACCCACGAACGAAACTGCAAAGCAATGGCCCCATCTGTCAGAGATTGTTGATAAGATACCTCCTCTTCTGAGCTGTGATGTTGGACTACTCATTGGATTTAACTGTTCCAGAACTCTAGCTCCAAAACAGGTTCTACTTGGAAAGGACAATGAGCCATTTGCAGTCCAGACAGAGCTAGGGTGGAGCATTGTTGGTGGCTCCACATCAGAGTCAAATGAAACTGAAACAAGTCTGTGCCACAGAGTCATGGTAAAAGAACTACCTCCTGTAACACCTATGGATGTTATCAAAGTTCTTGAGTCTGATTTTAAAGATGCAAAGGCAAGCGACAAAATAGTCTCACAAGAGGATCTCATTTTTCTAGACAAACTCAAGGAAGGAATAAAGAAAAATGAACTGCCCACACCACAAACTGTTGAGCCGGATCTATCCATAGGAGATCCAGAAGTCAGAAAAGTACAGACAATGTTAACTAAAGTCACAGACACTGCGAGTCTTGCTGAACGTCTAAGTAAGTTCTCGTCATGGTCCAGAGCAATCAAAGCTGTAGCACATCTTATAAGAAGGGCTAAACATATCAAATCAAATGCATCAGCTACAGTGAGTGAACAGGAAAATGCTGAACTTGTGATCATTTGTGATGTGCAGCATCAAGCATACGAACAGGAAATAAAACTGTTGAACAAAGGAAAACAGCTCCCACGTCACAACAAACTGTTTAAACTGGACATTTTCATGGACACAGATGGTCTCCTCAAGGTGGGAGGGAGACTTCGACATTCACCAACAAGTGACACCTTCAAACATCCAATCGTGATCCCAAAGGATCACTGTACAGCTAAGCTCATAATATCTCACTGTCATAACAAGGTAAAACACCAAGGAAAGGGATTTACCATAAATGAAATCAGATCTAGTGGCTACTGGATTCCAGGAATGAGTAAAACAGTTGCTTCATACATCGGTCAGTGTGTGACCTGCCGCAGACTCCGCAAAGCTCCAGAGGGTCAGAGGATGAGTGACCTACCTCCAAAGCGCTTAGAGCCCTCTCCTCCCTTCACACACTGCGGCATGGACTGTTTTGGTCCGTTTGTGACAACAGAAGGAAGGAAACAACACAAACGGCATGGACTCTTATTTACTTGCTTTTGCTCTCGTGCCATCCACATCGAGCTATTAGAGGACTTGTCTACTGATGCATTCATTAACGCATTAAGGTGTTTCATTTCAATCAGAGGTGCAGTTAGACGAATCCAATGTGACCAGGGAACAAACTTTGTTGGCGCTCAAAATGAGTTTAAAGCAGCCTTAAATGAACTAGACACTCAGAAACTAAGTACTTACTTATCCGAAAGACAATGTGACTTTGTGATGAATGCACCCCACTCCAGTCATGCAGGGGGAGTGTGGGAGCGTCAGATAAAGACTGTCAGAAGTGTACTGAATACCACTCTGTCACTTGCTCATGGTAGACTCAATGATGCTTCATTAAGGACTCTATTCTATGAAGCCATGACTATAGTCAACAGCAGACCCCTAACTATAGATAACTTGAACAACCCTGACAGCTTAGAACCACTTACGCCCAATCACCTGCTCCACATGAAATCCAACGCACCGTTGCCCCCACCTGGCACGTTTTCCAAAGGAGGACCTATATGGCAAAAAGAGATGGCGCCGTGTGCAGTTCCTTGCAGAGCAGTTCTGGAGCCGCTGGAGATGGGAATATGTTCACAACATCATTTCAAGGCAAAAATGGCATTCACCAAAAAGGAATCTAAAAGTAGGTGATGTTGTGTTAGACATGGATGAACTAGCGCCCAGAGGTGAATGGAGACTTGCAAGAGTTTTAGAGACTGTTAGTGGAAAAGATGGACTTGTGCGAAGAGCAAAGATTTCGCTTGGAGAAAAGAGACTAAATAACAAAGGTCAACGCTCTAGTGAGCTATCAGTTGTAGAGCGTCCAGTACAAAAACTGGTCTTGTTGTTAAAAAGTTCTTAAGGCGACCTCTTTATATGGGTTCTTTTGCTTGAGAAAATTATTTGTTGATGTTCTTATGGAACCCAAACACTCATAATTTTGGTGGGAGTGTAAATAACCCTATGTACATTTCTTCATTTGCTTATATTTTATTTTTTGGAGCTTATTACTTTTATGTACTATCAGTTACGGTTAGCTTCCTGTTTGATATTCGGTGCTTTTATTTTGAAGGAACTTCCGGTTATAACCGTTAGCGTGAGCAAACTAACGGCGGCAAAAGACGGGGAAGAAAAGGTTGTGACAAAAATAAAACGTATTTGTTATTAGCAGCCCCCTTGATAGAGGCACAAGGTATGTTTAATATGTAAATATGACAATTTGAATTTTCGTGTTAACATGTATGTATATTTTGTAGTATTTAGTGTCAAGAGTTAAGGTTATTTTTAGCTAACAGTTGTAAGAGTGTGGACTTTAGCTTATACAATGTTTTTCTGTGTGGTTCCCAGCTCTTACGGTGAATTTGAGGGTTTACTGCCATTAAACCTAAAAATCATCAGTAAAGTGTCATCCTTCATTCGGGGGGGGTATGCTACACTATAAATAAAAACTCTATAATTAGCACATTGCTAGCTATTGCTAGCTGACTATTACTAAACCTTGTATTTATACAAAGAACCCAATATGTAGAGCTTCAATCCCTTTTCCTGCTTGCTTCTGGGAGCAGGTAAATGGGCATCCACGATGCCATGGATATAGCACAGTGTCATACTTATTTTTGGCAGATCTTGCAGACACCTAAAAAAATACATTTATATACATTCCTTGGTGATGGATATTGAACATAAAACAGGATACAGCTTTGCCAACTCCTTGCACAACTGGAAGTTTGTGACAACACGGATACAGAAACAGTTGTGACTAGTATCTTTTATTCTAATACACATACTGTATATTTTAATTTAAATGTAATAACAGGCTGTTTGTTTACAACAGACAGTATGTAGAGAAAATGTCACTTACAGGAATGTATAATTAGTAAATTGTTTTTAATAACCTCAGTGCTAGAGAAAGCTGTTTTCTGACTATATTTGGTTTTAAAGTCTAAGTACAAAAGTACAAGTACAAAAAATTAAAATCAATTTGGTATCTCATCAATTAAAGAAAAAACGACACCTTTTTACAGTAGATCTCTATTAAGATCTTAATCAAAACCATTAAGTTTACAATTGATTCACTGAAAAACTGGAAAAATCAAAGCAGAATAAAAAAAAACACTTATCTTGCATTTACACTTGGCTGGATCAAAACAGTGTCTTCTTTTTTAAAATGTCTAAATCGTAGCTATGATAAACATGAATAAACCCATGGCAGTTAACTGAATATTAAATAAACACAGTTTCCTCTACCCTAATGTAACTAACAAGTTTTAGCTGAAAAATTCACTGTTTTGCATATTTTAACCCCCCCCCCCCCAAGGTCTTAGTCTCCGAGACAGTTTCAGCAAAATTGAGTACATTATTAATTTATAACTCTCATTTTTTAAACTCAGTTTGGATTTATATTTGTAATATTCTCTTTGTATTATAACCTACACATAGTTTGTGTGATTTGTCTCAATATAGTTTTCCCATATATTGATTTAAAGTTTAAATTAAACTTAAAATTTAAACAATGAAACTGGCTTGATAGAAAAATAATATTTCAGTAAAAACTGTCAATGTACAAACATACCAAAATTATGTAATGTAAAAAGAGAATAACTGTTAGAACTGAGTACTCCCACTGTTATGGTCCATTTATTGTGCAGAGTTGATGTTCTTTGGATCTCTACACGCTGGTTTCCCGAATTTGATTGGAGCGGTGTTCTTTCACCATGTTCTTCATATCATGGGCTTGCTTAAGATCAGTCCTTCTGACAGGCTTCTTCGAGTTAAATGGATCAAATCTTGACCTATAAAATATGTTCACTTACTCAGTTAAACAATTTTCAGCATCACAGAAAGAAAGAAAGAAAGAAAACACTGAAATTATATGAGAAAAGAATCAAAAATCTTTATAATGTGCTTGTAACATAATGATTTTCTTTGCTAATTCTCCTGAATCCTGATTTAGGAGGAACAATGTGGTTTTTGTCCTGGCTGTGGCACATTGGACCAACTTTTTACCCTATCAAGAATCCTCCACGGTTTGCAGGAGTTTGCCCAACCAGTCTACATGTGTTTTATGGACTTGGAGAAAGCATTCAACCACATCGCTTGCTGGGGTGGGGTGGGGGGCGCTTTGGGAGCATGGGATATCAGGATTGTTGCTATGAGCTATCCGGTCTACATGACCGTTGCAAGAGTTTGGTTTGTATTGCTAACAATCAGTCAAACTCTTTCCCAGTGACAATTCGACTCCGTCAGGACTGCCATTTATCACTGATCCTGTTCATAATATTTATAGATAGAATTTCTAGATGGAGCCAAGGAACGTTAAGGTGTTAGTTTATGCTAATGGAACCACAACTGCAGCTCGCCAGTTGTAGTTTGAAAGCGGCTTACGTATCCCTGCTGGCCTGGGAATGCCTTGGTATCCTCCATGAAGAGCTGGAGGAGGTGGCTGGGGAGAGGGAAGTCTGGGTTTCTCTGCTTAGATGGTTGCCTCTGCAACCCAGACCCCCGAATAAGTGGTAGATGATGGATGAACAGAATCCATAATAAAGAAAATTTGCAGCATATTTGTAAAAAAAAATACCAACTATTAAAATAATCTTACATTTTCAGGTGCTTTTCAATGGCCTTCCGTTCATACACAGCTCCATGTTTGGTCTTTACAGGATCAACAAATATCTTCTTAGTCAGTGGACAGATGAGATGTGGGGGTATAAACTCTTCTCCAGGCTCCACCAGTTTCTGTCAAATCACAAACACTATCAACCTGAAATATTTGTGTAGCACAATTCAGTAAAGGATATGACATCCAAATAATGGTTATGTTTAAGATGAATCACAGTAGACTGCATTAGGAGTCAAGGTAACAGTTCGTGACAATCCTTTGTTTTGATTTAGTGAGAAGATGATGTCACAATGAAGAATAAAAAGTTACCATACAAGATGATTTGATCCCTAAAGACTGCATGCTGTTCAATTAATGATACCAGAAACCAAATATTTAAACAGTATATTTTCTTTCTGATGGCAAAGATCTGAGAGAAAGAACAAGACTTAAAGGCATCTTTCAGATAACAAAAATATTTTTTTTTATACTCTCATAAAATGTGTCTGGATAGTCCTCTGTGTTTCAACCTGTAGCCACGCACCCATGCACAACGACGGCAAATTATATGCAGTTTTTTTGTACCAATTATGAAGTGAAATTAGACAATTTCCCATGGAATCCTGAACTTTCTGGGGAACCCCAGTTGAAAACCAGTGAAATGTCTTCAAACAAAGTACATTTAAGAAAGAAAGAAGGGAGGGAAGGAAGGAAGGAAGGAAGGAAGGAAGGTAGGCAGGTAGGTAGGTAGGTAGGTAGGTAGGTAGGTGTTCTTTATAGATCCCAAACTGGGAAATTACAGTGTAACAGTGGCATGACAGTAGACAACCAAATGACAGGTTTACTTTCCATGGGTAATCCCTTTGTCTGTCATGCGTGTGTTTTCTAACACCACTATAAAAAAGCCTATATACATCAAAGCCGAATAGATGGTGACCCATATAAACACGTGAATCATACCCGCTACACAATGCAGGACTATCAGGAGCAGAGTGAAATGTGAGGTACCAATTAGACTGTAAGGTGCAATATGGCAGCATAGTTATGACCAGAATACATCATAGTGAGTTACTGTACAGTGAAATGGCATGCGGCAGGAAAGATTTCCTGTATCTAACCGTTCGAAGGCGAAGCTGTAGTAGTCTGCTGGAGAAAGTGCTCTGCTGTCTGTCCAGTGTGTGGTGGAGTGGGTGATCAGGATTGTCCATGATGAATCGCAGTTTATTTAGTGTTCTCCTCTCCACCACTGTCTCAAAGGTCTCCGGCCTGAGACCAATTACAGAGCCAGCCCTCTTGATAATCTTGACAAGCCTGTTGGTGTCGCTGGCTCTGATACTGCTACCCCAACAGACAGCAGCAAAGAAGATGGCGCTGGTAGAAAAGCTCCAGCATCCTGCTACACATGTTGAAGGATCTCAGCTTCCTCAGGAAGTAGAGTCTGCTCATCCCCTTCTTGTGCACAGCATCGATGTTGGATCTCCAGTCAAGCTCGTTGCTGATCCTGACACCCAGATATTTGTAGTCCTCAACCACCCACACATCTTCCCCCCTAATCTGCAATGGCTGAGAAGGTGTCCTCTTCTTCCTGAAGTCAATCACCATCTCTCTGGTCTTGCTGACGTTCAGCCTCAGCCCTGATTCTGCTCAGTCCACTCCACAAATCTGTCTACCAGTGCCCTGTACTCCCCCTCCTCTCCCCCTCTTATACACCCCACAACAGCTGAGTCGTCAGAGACTCTCTGCAGGTGGCATGGCTCGGTGTTGTACTGAAAGTCAGTGATGTATACGGTGAAGAGAAAAGGAGAGAGCGTGGAGCTCCCGTATCACTAACCACCACGTCAGACAAGACATTGCCCAGCCGAACAAACTGTGGCCTGTCTGTCAGGTAGTCAGTAATCCAGGAGATCATAGAGCTGTCGACTCCTATCACTTGCAGCTTCTCACCCAGCAGCAGTGGCTGGATGATGTTAAAGGCACTGGATAAATCAAAAAAATGTGATTCTCACAGTGTCTCCTCTGCCATCCAGGTGCAGATGGGCTCGGTGCAGCAGGTAGATGACAGCGTCTTCAACTCCTAAATAGGGCTGATGTGCAAACTGCAGAGGATCCAGCCATGTCTTCACCTACAACCTCAGGTGGGCTAAGACCAGTCTCTCCAGGACCTTCATCACATGATATGTGAGGACAACTGGTCAACAGACATTCAGGTCCGATGGAGATGACTTCTTGGGGACAGGAACCAGGCAGAATGTCTTCCACAGCACCGGTAATCTCTCCAGACTCAGGCTCAGGTTGTACAGGTGTTTCAGTTCCGGCGCTAGCTGGTTGGCACAGGTCCTCAGGATCATGGCGGAGGGCCCGCAGCCTTCCGCTGACGGAGTCTCTCCAGCTGTTTCTTAACCTGGTCTGTAGTCACAGTGATGTGAGGGAGGGGCCTGGTGTCCCCTGAGGAGGAGGAGGGCAGTGAGGGGGGAGATGGAGAGAGGTGCTGCAAAGGAGGGTAGGGGGTAGGGGGAAGGGGTGTGTGGGGGTCTGGCTGCATTGTGGGGGTGACAAAGGGTGAGTTGAACCTATTAAAAAACAGATTCAGTTCATCAGCTCTCTCATGGCTCCCAGGTGTCTGTCCGACTCTCCCCTTGCACCCAGTTATTTGTTTCATTCCCATCCACACATCTTTAGCATTGTTTTGCCTGAGTTTATCCTCCAAATTCCTCCTATAATTGTCCTCAGCATCTCTCTCAGTTCATGCTGCACTCCCCTCAGCTCCTCCTTGTCTCTGGACCTAAAAGCTCTCTTGTTGTTCAGAAGTGCTTTCAGGTCACTGGTGACCCATGGTCTGTTGTTGGGGAAACAGTGTACAGTCTGAGCTGGCATGGTTGTGTCTTCCCAGAATCTGATGTATTTTGTGATGCAGTCGGTCATATTGTCTATGTCCACCCCATGTGGTTCACAGAGTACACCCCATTATGTCGTCTCGAAGCAGTCCTGCAGTGCATCAGCAGCTCCTGTGTCCACCTCTTCACAGTTCGTGCATAAGCAGGCTGCCTTTGCACAAGGGGAATGTACTTGGGTGTTAACATGACCATGCGGTGATCTGATTTGCCAATTGGGGGTAGAATTGTAGCACTATATGCATCTCTGACATTGGCATACAGTAAATCCAGTGTTTTGTTTTCTCTGTTGGGACAGTCAACAAACTGGTCAAAGTTTGGTAATGATTTTCCCAGTCAGACATGATTAAAATCACTTGTGATGGCCATAAATGCGTCCGGGTACTTCTCCAGTAGTGTGGCCGTAGAGGAGCTGATGACATCATAGGCCACCACTGTGTCAGCTGATGGAGGGACGTAGGCGATGATTACCAAGGCACACATCATTTTTCGTGGCATATAATAGGGTCTCATACTCACAGCCAGCAGTTCAATGTTCGGGATGCAGCACTTTTCCTTCACATAAATGTGTCCAGGATTACACCACCTTTCATTCATAAGAAATGCCAGTCCTCCTCCCCTCTTTTTCCCACTACTTATCACATCTTTGCCCAACGGATAGTCTTGAAGCCAGGTATCGCTACGTTATCATCTGGGATCTGTGAGTGTAACAGTGTCTCTGTAAAACACATAATACTACACTCACGATATTCCTTTCACATCCTGACCAGCGCTGTAAGCTCATCTGTTTTGTTCCCAAGTGATTGCATGTTCCCGGTGATAATCATGAGTACAGCCGACTTATGCTTCCTCCTCCTCTTCCTCACCTTAGCTCCAGCCCTTCTTCCGCGGTGCTTCCTCCTAAGATCATGCGGGATGAGGTGCTTCACTGCCGGCCACAGCACTCCAGGCTCTGGCCCCCTTAGCACGAGCAGCTGGTCGCATGTGTAAACAATGTGCCCCCCCCCCCCCCCCGTTGATCTCCATTGTCCGAGGAAGAGAAGAAAAATAAGAGAAAGACCAGGCTAAAATAGAAAAAAAAAACTTGGTCCATTCGTTAATCCGAATCTTCCTTCCGAGCCCTGGTTAAAACGAGATATACTATATTCAAGAATAAGCAGATAAAAATATAAAAGACACGAGAGAGTTGCTGCTGTTACAGTAACCCTCCTTCCAGCGCCATGATGAATTTTCTTGGGAGGACAGAATTTTGAAAAGTGTTCAAGCCATTGCATGCAGTCCACCACTGGGAGTGATTGCTCAGTTAACCTGTCAGTCAATAGGCATGCTCACAGAGTGGCTACTCTAGCTTCTACATTTCTGACTGGATTGACTTCAAATTTATAGAGAAGCTTTAACTCATTACTACCTTGAACATATTCAATTTTCAGACTCATCGACAAAGGGGTGCCATGTATTTTATCCATCCATCCACCCATCCATCTTCTTCCGCTTAATCCTTTTCGGGTTGCGGGGGGGGGGGGGGGGGGCTGGAGCTTATCCCAGCATCTTTGGGCGAGAGGCAGGGTACACCCTGGACAGATCGCCAGTCCATCGCAGGGCCAGCACAGAGAGACAGACAACCATTCACTCTCACAGTCATACCTAAGGACAATTTAGAATCCCCAGTTTGATGCCAATTAACCTAACTTGCATGTTTTTGGCATGTGGGAGGAAACCGGAGAAATCCCGGGGTAAACCCACACAGACACGGGGAGAACATGCAAACTCCACACAGATCACTGTTGGTCGGGGGCTGGGATCGAACCCAGGATCCCCCGGCCAAGGGTGAGTTGCTGTGCTGCCGCAGTGCTAATCACTCTGCCATGTATTTTATGTTTTATTATATTTTTATTATATTATAGTATTTTATTATGTTTGTCCATGGATTGTCCTGTTAGCTGTGATATGTTGTGTATTCTGTCTTATGCATTGTCTTTTTAGTTGTGTCATATCTGCAAACATCCATCCATCCATCCATCTTCTTCCACTTAATCCTTTTCGGGTCGTGGGGGGGCTGGAGCCTATCCCAGCATCTTTGGGCGAGAGGCAGGGTACACCCTGGAGAGATCGCCAGTCCATCGCAGGGCCAACACAGAAAGACAGACAACCATTCACTCTCACAGTCATACCTAAGGACAATTTAGAATCACAACGGAAATAAGCTATAGACAGCTTGCTCCTTCTGTAATTGATAACATGGTGGATAGTATTTCAGCTTCTCTGCATCAGGCTCTAGACTTGGTGGCCCCCTTAAAAAAGAAAAAGTCTAATCAGAGATTTTTAACTCCTTGGTTCAACACAGAAACTCGTAGCTTAAAACAGAAGACTCGTCAACTAGAAAGAAAATGGCGCTCTACTAATTTAGATGAAATCTATTTAGCTTGGAGAAATCATCTTTTAATTTATAAAAAATCTCTTAGAAAAGCTAGAACGAGTTATTACTCTGCATTAATAGAAGAGAACAAGAATAATCCCAGGTTTCTTTTCAGTACTGTAGCCAGGTTGACAAAGAGTCAGGACTCTGTCAATCCTAGCATCCCCTTAGAGCTTACTAGTCAGGACTTTATGAACTTTTTCAATAATAAAATTTCATCCATCAGAGATAAAATCAATCAGATTCTTCCCACAGTTAACTTAAATACTGTAACTACTACAACTCCTTCTATTGATGTCTGTCTTGATGAGTTTACTCCAATCGACCTTTGTGAGTTAGACAAAATAGTTTCCTCATCCAAACCTTCAACTTGTCTTTTAGACCCTATTCCTACCAGGTTATTTAAAGAAGTCTTCCCACTTATTGGTAGCTTTATTCTTCATATAATCAATTCTTCATTAACTTTAGGCCATGTACCGCAGGCTTTTAAAACGGCTGTAATTAAACCCTTACTCAAAAAGCCAATGCTAGATCCAGGAGCTTTAGCTAACTATAGACCAATCTCTAATCTCCCTTTCATTTCAAAAATCTTAGAAAGAGTTGTTGCTATGCAATTATTTGACCACCTGCAGGGAAATGGTTTATTTGAGGAGTTTCAATCTTGGTTTAGAATCCATCATAGCACTGAAACAGCCTTAGCGAAGGTCACTAACGACCTCCTCATTGCATCTGATAATGGACTAGTTTCTGTACTTGTCCTTTTAGATCTTAGTGCAGCTTTTGATACTATTGATCATAATATTCTACTTGATAGATTAGAACACTATGTTGGACTTAATGGAACTTCGTTGCAGTGGTTTAGATCTTATTTATCTGATAGGTTCCAGTTTGTTCATGTAAATGATGAGTTTTCTCTCAGCTCAAAGCTTAGTCATGGAGTTCCACAGGGATCTGTGCTTGGCCCTACTCTTTTTAGTTTATATATGCTTCCATTAGGCAACATTATTAGAAAGCACTGTATACATTTTCACTGTTATGCAGATGACACACAATTATACCTGTCAATGAAGCCAGATGATACTAATCAATTAGCCAAGTTAGAAGCCTGTCTTAAGGAAATCAAAGTTTGGATGACTTGTAATTTCCTGCTATTAAATTCAGATAAGACTGAAGTCATTCTTGTTGGTCCAAAAAACCTTAGAAATTCCTTTCCAAATCAAACTTTCAGTTTGGATGCAGTTACTCTTTCTCTTAATAGCTCTGTGAGGAACCTTGGAGTTATTTTTGATCAGGATTTGTCCTTCAATTCACATATTAAATTTGTTTCTAAGACTGCCTTCTATCATTTGCGTAATATTGCCAAGATTAGGAGCATCTTGTCTCAGAGTGATGCTGAGAAGCTGATCCACGCTTTTGTTAGCTCGAGATTAGATTATTGTAATTCTTTATTATCAGGTTGTCCTAAAACATCTTTAAAAAGTCTTCAGCTGATCCAAAATGCTGCAGCAAGAGTTTTAACAGGTACTAGAAAGAGAGATCATATCTCTCCGGTTCTGGCCTCCCTTCATTGGCTTCCCATAGAGTTTAGAATTAAGTTTAAAATCCTTCTTCTTACTTACAAAGCTCTAAACAATCAGGCTCCTTTTTATTTAAAAGATCTGATACTACCGTATCATCCTAACAGAGCACTACGCTCCCAAAATGCAGGTTTACTTGTAATACCTAGAATCTCCAAAAGTACAATGGGAGGCAGAGCCTTCAGTTATCAAGCTCCTCTCCTGTGGAATCAGCTGCCAATCTGGATTCGGGAGTCAGACTCGATCTCTGTTTTTAAGAATAGGGCTAAAACCTACCTTTTTGATATAGCCTACAATTAGGGAGGGATCATGTGTTTTCTGAACCCTCCCTTAGTTATGCTGCTAATAGGTTTAGTCAGCCGGGGGACCTCCAGTAATGCACTGGGCCTCACTCCTTTCCTCACTCTCTATGAAATATTTTTTTTTTGCTGGTCATTAACATTTGTTTGTTCTCTCCCATAGATTGAGTCCCCATCGTGCTGTTTGCTCTCTACATGTCTGTTCTTTTCTTCTTCTCTATCCCCTCACCCCCCAGCCAGTCGCAGCAGATGACTGCCCCTCCCTGAGCCTGGTTCTGCTGGAGGTTTCTTCCTGTTAAAAGGGAGTTTTTCCTCTCCACCGTCGCCAAGTGCTTGCTCACAGGGGATCGCCTGATTGCTGGGGTCTTTCTGCAACTGTGGGGGTCCTCCCTACAGTTGATAGTGCTATGAGATGACTGTTGTTGTGAAATGGCGCTATATAAATAAAGTTGAATTGAATTGAATTGAATTGAATCCCCAGTTTGATGCCAATTTACCTAACTTGCATGTTTTTGATATGTGGGAGGAAACCGGAAAAACCCCAGAGTAAACCCACGCAGACACGAGGAGGGCATGCAAACTCCACACAGATCACTGTTAGTCGGGGGCTGGGATCGCAAACATGTGTTATGAAATATGTTTTGTGTTTGTGTGAAACCTGCCTTAGGACTATGGATGAAATTTAGGTATTGTGCTAATTCCGGCATGTTTACATTGAAGCATAATGTTGATTAATGTGCACTGTCCTAATTCAATAAATCAAATGAATGAATGAATGAATGAATTTTTTTTATTTCGGATAGTACAGTACAGGTTAAAAGAAACTGAATAATATAACAACAAGGTCAAATTAGACAATGGCTCCTCTGATTATACAATTCAACGTAAGTTATCCGAAATGGGTGATGGCTGAAGCCGCAGCTTATATTGCCCACCCATATTCCATCCAAGAATTCAAAAGAGAAAAAGAGAAAACAGACAAGAGCGATTACAATTCAAAACAAAGCTAAGACAAAATGTGACAAAGAAAAAAAACAACAAAAAACTAAGCTAAGCTAAGTTAAGCAATTACTATTCAAAAACAAATCTAAGACAAAATGTGACAGAAAAGAAAATTAAAAACTAAGCTACAACACAACACAGGCTGGATATGACAATCCTTATGTGATTTTACATGTCGTCTTGTATATATGTTTGGAGTATTTCTTCCTTTAGTTTTTGTTTAAATTGTCCAAGCGTTGTACATGATTTTAATTCAGGTCCAAAATCGTTCCATAATCTGACTCCTTGTACTGAAATACAGTGTTGCTTGGTGGTTGTTCTCACTGTAGGCTTTTGAAATATACATGTTCCTCTGAAGTGATATCGTTTCTCCCTTATTTGGAACAACTTTTGGATATTTGCGGGCAGTGATAAATTCTTCACTTTAAACATTATTATTGCAGTTTTAAAGTCAACCAGATCTTTCAACTTGAGAGTTTTTTGTTTAAGAAAAAGTGGGTTTGTTGGTTCCCTGTAAGCTGCTTTGTTTATTATTCTAATAGCTCTCTTTTGAAGCATAAAGAGTGGATATATGTTTGTTTTATATGTATTTCCCCATACTTCATTACAATATGTCATGTATGGGAGTATTAGTGAATGATACAAGGTGTATAGTGTGGGTTGATTCAGCAAATATTTCACTCTGTGTAATATTGCAATTGATTTGGATACTTTACCTTTAATATAATTAATATGTGACTTCCAACACAGTTGGAAGTCACGACCCGAAAAAGATTAAGTGGAAGAAGATGGATGGATGGATGGATGTTTGCAGATATGACACAACTAAAAAGACAATGCATAAGACAGACACACAAATAAATCTAGTAAGTAAATAAATTGTGGGGAGGGGTCTTTTTATGTTGTGTAGCTGTGTCCAAGCTTTTGACCTGTACTGTATGTTCTTAATACAGTATGTATTAAGTACTGTATGTTCTCCCCCCACTCAGGAGATCGGATCACAACTTGGTTCATCTCCGGCCGGTGTACAAACCCCTAGTGCACAGACAACCTCCGGTCATGCGCACAGTGAAGTTATGGTCTGAGGAGGCAATGGACGCTCTAAAGGACTACTTTGAAACCACTGCTTGGGAGCAGCTCTGCGATCCACATAGTGAGGACATTGATGGCCTCACTCACACCATCATGGACTACATCAGCTTCTGTGTGGACAACACCGTTCCCACCAAGACCATACGGTGTTGCTCGAACAACAAACCCTGGATCAACCCCGAGATTAAAACACTTCTGAGAGAGAAGAAGAGGATCTTCAGGTCGGGGAACAGGGAGATGCTGAAGTCCGTACAGAGGGAGCTGAGGAGGAAGATCAGAGAAGGCAAGGACAGCTTCAGGAAGAAGATGGAGGACAAGCTGCAACAGAGCGACATCGGTGGGGTCTGGAGAAACCTTAAAACCATCTCTGGGCTCCAGAATACCTCCTTCCAGGCCATGGGGGGCAGGGAGTGGGCGAACAATCTGAACCTGTTTTTTAATAGGTTTGACCAACCGCCCTCCCCCCCGACTGCACAACAACCACTGCTGCCTCTAAAGACATCGAGTCCTGCTGCCCACACCCCACTCCACCAACACCCCCCCCACTCCCAACACACAGACCCCCAACATGACCCTCACTAAGACCCAGGTGAGGACGGAGCTGAGAAAGATCAAGGCGAGGAAGGCGTCGGGACCGGATGGCATCAGCGCAAAGCTCCTCAAGTCCTGTGCAGATCAGCTATGTGGGATTGTGGAGCTCATCTTCAGCCTGAGCCTGAAGCTGGGGAGGGTACCACAGTTATGGAAAACATCTTGTGTGGTACCTGTACCAAAGACCTCCCGCCCCAAAGACCTGAACAGCTACAGACCAGTGGCCCTGACGTCCCACATGATGAAGACCCTGGAGAGACTGCTTCTTGCTCACCTCCGCCCACTGGTGGGACCAGCGATGGATCCACTCCAGTTCGCCTACCAGTATGGCATTGGGGTGGAGGATACGGTGATCTTTCTCCTTCACCGTTCTCTGTCCCACCTGGAGAAGCCCGGGAATGCGGTGAGGATCATGTTCTTTGACTTCTCCAGTGCTTTCAACACCATCCAACCAATGATCCTGAAGGACAAGCTGCTGTGCGCAGGGGTGGACCAGCACCTGTCATCATGGATGCTGGACTACCTCACTAACTGGCCACAGTTTGTGAGAACCCGAGACTGTGTGTCCGACACAATCATCGGTAGCAGGGGGGCCCCCCAGGGAATGGTTTTGGCTCCCTTCCTGTTCACCCTTTATACTGTGGACTTCTCACACAACACAACACACTGCAATCTACAGAAGTTCTCTGACGACTCTGCGATTGTCGGCCTCATCTCCAACGGAGATGAAGCTCAGTACAGAGGACTTATCCAGGACTTCGTGGACTGGTGCCATAGGAACTGCCTCCAGATCAACGCGAGGAAAACTAAGGAGCTGGTGGTGGACTGCCGCAGGCATGGGCAGCCCCTCACAGTACCAGTAAATATACAGGGAACAGACATTGAGATGGTGACATCCTACAAGTACCTGGGTGTTCATCTGAACAATAAACTAGACTGGTCACACAATACCGACGCACTCTTCAAGAAGGGACAGCGCAGGCTGTTCCTACTGAGGAGACTCAGGTCTTTTGGTGTACAAGGGGCGCTGCTGAAGACATTCTACGACACGGTGGTGGCATCGGCCATCACTTTTGGAGTGGTCTGCTGGGGCAGTGGCATTACAGCAGCCGATAGGAAGAGACTGAACAAACTGATCAAGAAAGCTAGCTCTGTTCTGGGACAGCGCCCTGACCCAGTGGAGGAGATAGGAGAGAGAAGGATGGTGGCTAAACTGTCATCTCTGCTGGAGTCCGAGTCCCACCCTATGCAGGACATACTAAACGCACTGAGGAGCTCTTTTAGCAGCAGACTACATCATCCTAGGTGTGCAACCGAGAGGTTTTGCAGGTCCTTCCTACCTACGGCTGTCAGACTGTATAACCTAAGCAGAGCTGCTCGCAGAGATAGCAAAAAAACGTGACGACCTAATAGTATTGAATGCAAAAGACGCAATAGACTTACACAATGGTCCCCTCCAGTATACAACTAGGACAGTATCGGTCGCTACGGAGGGTGACAATATGTATGGGTACATATTCATACTATGTAGGATAACTAAGTAGACAGTTATGCTGTTTATTCCATCTTGCTACAATGCTCCACACTTTGTATATATATTTATATATTTATGGGTATGTATGTATATCCACTGCTCTTATTTATATCTGCCATATCTTCTTAATTATTGCTCTGAGTGTTGCTATCCCTGTGCTGTTGCAATCCTGGAATTTCCCCATTGTGGGACTAATAAAGGCTTATCTTATCTTAATGATTTCAAAATTTGATTTACATCCACAAAAATAAAAACATCTGGCAGCTGCCAGCCTCTTTCTTTGTTGTTGCAATATAGTTTATATGGCAATCCCAAAAGCATAGTCATAGTTTTATGTCACAGGGTGAACCAATGTACAAAGATTGGTGACCCTAGCTTTACTGGTTCTATAATGAATGCTAATCTTGACCTTTGACCTTTTAACTCCAAACCCAAAGTCAGCGTGAACTTGTGTGCCAAGGTTGATGACCCTAATTTTCTTTGTTTTTGAGATATAGTTTATATGGCATTTTAACCTTGACCTTTGACCTTGCAACCTCAAAACCACAATCAGCATTGAGGGTCACAGGGTGAACTTGGGTACAAAGTTTGGTGAGCTTTACTCATTCTACAGTAATAGGGCATAGGGAATGCTAACCTTGACCTTTGACCTTTTGACCCTATAGTCAGAGGTCAGGGTCTAAGCCATCCAAGATTTGTCTTAGATATAACTACATATCCATCTATAAATGTAAAGAATGTGTGTGTGTGTGTGTGTGTGTGTTCCTCACATATCTGTCAAACCGTTCATCAGACTGATCTCAGATTTTATAAGTGCTTTCCTGAGGTTACAAGGGTGTGCATCCCCTAGTATGGAGTTGCTCAGTCAAAATATGTATTTTTTATCAATAAAAGTTTAGCCACCGCTATGTCTAATGGCCAGGCTTCTACAAGTGTGGGCAGGGTTTCAGATTTACTCCCTACTGATTGGATAATATGCGGCAGTAGGGCATTTGTAACCACAGTGCTCTGTGAGCAAAACAAGGTGAAATCATTTTCATCTGCTCCCTACTCTCACAACAGATCACAATGTCGTCTGCAAACATCATGGTCCACGGAGACTCCTGCCTGACCTCATCTGTCAGCCTGCTCATCACCATGGCAAACAAGAAGGGGCTCAGAGCCGATCCCTGATGGAATCCCACCCCCACCTCAAATCCATCCATAACTCCTACAGCGCACCTCACCACCGTCTTGATGTCCTCATACATGTCCTGCACTACCCTCACATACTTTTCTGCCACTCCTGATTTTCTCCTACAGTACCACACTTCCTCTCTTGGCACCCTATCATACTGTATGCTTTCTCTAGATCCACAAAGACACAGTGCAACTCCTTCTGATCTTCTCTGTACTTCTTCATCAACACTCTGAAAGCAAACACTGCATCTGTAGTACTCTTTCTTGGCATGAAACTGCACTGCTGCTCACTGATTGTCACCTTTCCTCTTAACCTGGCTTCAACAACTCTTTTCCATATCTTCACAGTATGACTGATCAACCTTATGCCCCTGTAGTTACTACAGCTCTGAGCATCACCTTTGTTCTTGAAAATTGGTACGAAAACACTTCTCCATTCCTCAGGCATCCTCTGACTCTCCAAGACTGTGTTAAACAATCTGGTTAAAAAGTCCACTGCCATCTCTCCTAAACATCTCCATACCTCCACAGGTATGTCACCTGGACCAACCACCTTTCCATTCTTCATCCTCACCAAAGCTGCCCTCACTTCCACCTTGCTAATCCTTGGGACTTCCTTGTTCACTGTTTTTCCTTCATCCATCCTCCTCTCTCTCTCATTTTCTTTATTCATCAGCTCTTCAAAGTACTCCTTCCACCTTCTCAACACACACTCATCATTTGTTAGTACACTACCATTTCTGTCCTTAATCAACCAAACCTACTGTACATCCTTTCCAGCTTGATCCCTTTGTCTAGCCAGTGGATACAACTCCTTTTCCTTTAGTGTCCAGCTTCTCATACAACTCACTATATGCCTTTTCCTTTTCCACCTCTCTCTTTGCCATGCGCCTAGATTGCAAATACTCCTGTATACTTTCTTCATCTCCCTGACTATCCCAATATTTCTTTGCTAACCTCTTCTGTTTAACCTCTTCTGTTGAAAACCTTCCTGTACCTCCTCATTCCGCTCCCAAAATGCAGGATTACTTGTAATACCTAGAATCTCCAAAAGTACAATGGGAGGCAGAGCCTTCAGTTATCAAGCTCCTCTCCTGTGGAATAAGCTACCAATCTGGATTCGGGAGTCAGACTCGATCTCTGTTTTTAAGAATAGGGCTAAAACCTACCTTTTTGATATAGCCTACAATTAGGGAGGGATCATGTGTTTCTGAACCCTCCCTTAGTTATGCTGCTAATAGGTTTAGTCAGCCGGGGGACCTCCAGTAATACACTGGGCCTCACTCCTTTCCTCACTCTCAATGAAATATTTTTTTTGCTGGTCATTAACATTTGTTTGTTCTCTCCCATAGATTGAGTCCCCATCGTGCTGTTTGCTCTCTACATGTCTGTTCTTTTCTTCTTCTCTATCCCCTCACCCCCCAGCCAGTCGCAGCAGATGACTGCCCCTCCCTGAGCCTGGTTCTGCTGGAGGTTTCTTCCTGTTTAAAGGGAGTTTTTCCTCTCCACCGTCGCCAAGTGCTTGCTCACAGGGGATCGCCTGATTGCTGGGGTCTTTCTGCAACTGTGGGGGTTCCCCCTACAGTTGATAGTGCTATGAGATGACTGTTGTTGTGAAATGGCGCTATATAAATAAAGTTGAATTGAATTGAATTGAATTCCACCACCAAGTCTCCTCGTCTTCCTCTGTTTTGAGGATTCACCACATACCTTTCTACCTGTTTCCCTCAATACTTTTGCTGTACTTTCCCAGACATCTGGTAATTCTTCCCTACCACCCACAGCCTGTATCAACTCCTTCCTGAACTCTGTGCGACCTTCTTCCTTCTGTAACTTACAGCCGTGGACAAAATTGTTGGTACCCCTCTGTTAATAAGATAAGCCTTTATTAGTCCCACAATGGGGAAATTCCAGGATTGCAACAGCATAGGGATAGCAACACTCAGAGCAACAATCAGAAGGCAAGAAAAAACAACATCTAGTAAACATATGTCCATATTACTATAAATGTATATATACAGACACACAGTGCAGAGCATTATGGTTGGTGAATGTGCAGCAGAAAGTCTAAGCTCTCTCTCCGCGGATGCAGCGGGCCAGCTGGAAGTCTTTGGGCATGATGGTGACCCCCTTAGCGAAGAAGAGACCACCAGGTGGGTCTCGCTGGTCTCCTGCAGAGCCATGACGGCGAAGCTCAGGAAACGAAGGACGGTCTTGAAGTCCTGAGCGATCTCCCTCACCAGGCGCTGGACGGGCAGCTTACAGATGAGCAGCTCCGTGGATTTCTGGTAGCGACGGATCTCTCTCAGAGCCACGGGCCTGTGACGGCGAGGCCTCTTCACTCTGCCGGTGGCCAGAGCGCCTCTCCGAGCAGCCCTGTGGCTAGCTGTCTCCTGGGGGGCTTCTTCCTCCAGTAGATTTTACGGGTGGTCTGCTTGGTTCATGCCATCGCTCTTTATTATTCTGTCTTATATTTCTTTCACGCCGCCTAAACTCCAGCCCGGCACCCGCTTCGTTTTCGCTACAGCTCCCGGTATGTCGAGTTTCCCATTAGCACCGGGCGGTGGCCAAGTGCTAGCTAGCACTAGCTCCTCCCCGCTGTAACGTCTCCCGCTGCAAACCGTGGCTCCGTCCGCCGACCCGGGAGACCCCCGGGGCGATCCGTGCGTCCGTGATATATATACAGAGTGAAAGGTGTAGAAAGAAGAAGGAAGATAAAAAAAGGCTGTTGCAACAGGCAGCCGACTCGTGTGGCGCCGCCGGTCCGGCGGAACCGGAACCAGAAAAAAAAAAAAAAAAAAAGGTTTGTTGAAGGTTTTAAGTGAAGTTTTATTATATCATACCGCCGTCACGAGCTCCGCTCCCGGCGCCATGTATGCGCGCCGGGAGCGAGCCCAAGCGGCTCTCAGAGGAGGACACAAAGTCTGTGTCCTGCAGCAGCAGTTGCAGAATCAGAATGAGAGAAAATGAAAGATGAAATGAAAATGAAAGAAAAACCCACAATGGTCACAGAAATAACTTGAATCTGACAAAAGTGGTAATAAATAAAAATTCTATGAAAATTAACCAATGAAAATCAGACAGTGCTTTTGAATTGTGGTTCAACAGAATTATTAAAAAAAAAACAAACAAACTCATGAAACAGGCCTGGACAAAAATGATGGTACCCTTAACTTAATATTTTGTTGCACAACCTTTTGAGGCAATCACTGCAATCAAACAATTTCTGTAACTGTCAATGAGACTTCTGCACCTCTCAGCAGGTATTTTGGCCCACTACTCATGAGCAAACTGCTCCAGTTGTCTCAGGTTTGAAGGGTGCCTTCTCCAGATGGCATGTTTCAGCTCCTTCCACAGATGTTCAATAGGATTTAGATCAGGGCTCATAGAAGGCCACTTTAGAATAGTCCAATGTTTCGCTCTTAGCCATTCTTGGGTGTTTGTAGCTGTGTGTTTTGGGTCATTATCCTGTTGCAAGACCCATGACCTGCGACTGAGACCAAGCTGTCTGACACTGGGCAGCACATTTCTCTCTAGAATACCTTGATAGTCTTGAGATTTCATTGTACCCTGCACACATTCAAGACACCCTGTGCCAGATGCAGCAAAGCAGCCCCAGAACATAACAGAACCTCCTCCATGTTTCACAGTAGGGACAGTGTTCTTTTCTTGGTATGCTTCATTTTTGCGTCTGTGAACATAGAGTTGATGTGCCTTGCCAAAAAGTTCCAATTTTGTCTCGTCTGTCCATAGGACATTCTCCCAGAAGCTTTGTGGCTTGTCAACATGCAGTTTGGCAAATTCCAGTCTGGCTTTTTTATCATTTGTTTTCAACAGTGGTATCCTCCTTGATCATCTCCCATGAAGTCCACTTTGGCTCAAACAACGACGGATGGTGCGATCTGACACTGATGTATCTTGACCTTGGAGTTCACCATGAATGTGTTTAGAGGTTGTTCTGGGCTCTTTTGTTACCATTCGTATTATCCGTCTCCTCCTGCGGCCACGTCCAGGCAGGTTGGCTGCAGTCCCGTGGATCTTAAATTTCTGAATAATATGTGCAACTGTAGTCACAGGAACATCAAGCTGCTTGGAGATGGTCTTATAGCCTTTACCTTTAACATGCTTGTCTATAATTTTCTTTCTGATCTCCTGAGACAACTCTCTCCTTTGCTTCCTTTGGTCCATGTTTAGTGTGGTACACACCATGTCACCAAACAGCACAGTGACTACTTGTCACCCTTTAAATAGGCTGACTGACTGATTACAAGTTTGTAGACACCTGTGATGTTAATTAGAGGACACTTTTGTCAGATTCAAGTTATTTCTATGACCATTGTGGGTTTTTCTTTCATTAGCAGAGGGGTACCAACAATTTTGTCCACGGCTGTATATGCACACTTTGACTAAATGGGCAACACTGATGCAACAGTTGCAGCCAAATAGGTCATTCTGCCATGTATAATAATGTTGGGTGTTTTGAACTTATAATATTATTGCATGAGTTTATTGATGATAGACTATGAACTACACATATAAACTGCAACCTTTGTTTTCACCAGCATTTAATTTTATCTTATTTAAGTATGAATGTTACTTTAATTTCATTTCATTATTAGTGCATTTATTAGTACATTTATCATTTGAAGCACTGGTTAATTCATCCAGCCATCCATCTTCTACCGCTTTTCTGGAGGTCCGGGTTGCAGAGGCAGCAGTTCAAGCAGAGAAGCCCAGACTTCCCTCTACCCAGCCACCTGCTCCAGCTCCTCAGAGAGGATACCAAGGCGTTCCCCGACCAGCTGGGAGACATAGTCTCTCCAGCGAGTCCTGGGTCTGCCCCGAGGTCTCCTCCCAGTGAGACGTGCCCGAAACACCTCAAGTGGGAGGCGTCCAGGAGGCATCCTGATCAGATGCCCATACCACCTCAACTGACTCCTTTCAATGTGGAGGAGCAGTGGTTCTACTCTGAGCCTCTCCCGGATGACTGAGATCCTCACCCTATCTCTGAGGGTGAGTCCAGCAATCCTATGGAGAAAGTTCATTTCAGCCGCTTGTATCTGTGATCTCGTTCTTTCGGTCATTACCCAAAGCTCGTGACCATAGGTGAGAGTAGGAACGTAGATTGACTGGTAAATTGACAGCTTTGCCTTGGAGCTCAACTCCCTCTTCACCACAACAGACCGGTACAACGTCTGCATCAGTGCAGATGCTGCTCTGATCCGTCTATCAATCTCTCGCTCTTCTCCCCTCACTCGTGAATAAGACCCCGAGATACTTAAACTCCTCCACTTGGGGCAGGAGCCTGTCCCCAACCCGGAGAGGACAATCCACCTTTTTCCCGCTGAGGACCATGGACTCGGACTTGGAGGTGCTGATTCTCATTCCAGCCGCTTCACACTCAGTAGCAAACCGTCCCAGCAAGAACTGTAGGTCATTGCTGGATGAAGCCAACAGGACAACATCATCTGCAAACAACAGAGATGAGATCCTGTGGTCACCAAGCATGACACCCTCCGTTCCCTGGCTGCGCCTAGAAATCCTGTCCATAAAAATTATGAGCAGGATCGGTAACAAAGGGCAGCCCTGGTGGAGTCCAACTCTCACTGGGAATGAGACCGATCGAGTGTTGGCAATACGAACCAAACTCTCACAACGGTCGTACAGAGACCGAATAGCTCGTAACAACAAGCCCGATACCCCATCCTCCCGAAGCACCCCCCACAAAAAACCACGAGGAACGCGGTCGAATGCCTTCTCCAAGTCCACAAAACACATGTAAACTGGTTGGGCAAACTCCCACAAACCCTCAAGAATTCTCAAGAGGGTAAAGAGCTGGTCTGATGTGTCACGGCCAGGACGAAAACCACATTACTCCTCCTGAATCTGAGGTTCGACCAACGGCCAGACTCTCTTCTCCAGTACCTTGGCATAGATCTCCCCAGGGAGGCTGAGGAGTGTGATCCCTCTAAAGTTGGAGCACACCCTCTGGTCCCCTTTTTTGAAGAGAGGAACCACCAACCTGGTTTGCCATGCCAAAGGCACTGCCCCCAACCTCCACACAATGTTGCAGAGGCGTGCCAACCATGACAGCCCTACAACATCCAGGGCCTTGAGGTACTCAGGGTGAATCTCGTCCACCCCTGGGGCCTAGCTGCCAAAGAGATTTTTAACCACCTAGGTGACCTCAGCCCCTGTGATAGGCGAGTCGTCCCCCTCGTCCACAAGCCCTGCTTCCTTTAACCCAAGCTTTCTAAACTAGCACTGGTTACCTCCGCCAGGCCGCAGGCCAGGAGGAGGTTATGTTTTTGCCAGCGTTTGTCTGTTTGTTTGTCTGTTGGTTAGCAAGATAACTCAAAAAGTTTTTGACGGATTTCGAAGGAAGAACTGATTAAATTTTGGGGATGATCCGGATCACTGTCTGGATACAGGAATTTTTGAAATGATTCTTTAACATTGTGAGCTACGGCCATTTTCAACATGTGCGCAGGCGCAATGGAGGGCGCTGGTTGTCGTGTCTGACGAACACAAACTCTGCGTTCTTCAAAGTTTTAGGCACAAAAGCACGCGGAAAACAGTGGTGGGCAGGGCCCGGCAGCGTGCCTGTGTTTGCGCTACGCTGCAAAAGCTGAGACGGGCAGCTGTCCGGCGCCGGATTATTTGGCAGAAATTCCCCGGGCAGCCATAGGGGCTGCGCAAAAACCACCTCTCTGCCGGGGAAGCTTCTAAATCCTCTTTTGCCGCGGAGCGCAACCCCAATATAAAACCCACTGCAACCTGTCTACCCAATTTGCATCCGTCAGTGAAGCCCTGAGTGCTGCTTTCAGTGGAGGAGATGGACACAACACCAACACTTCAGTTTATTACCTCCGCCAAGGAGGTAATGCTTTTACTACTGAACCACTAATCCTATCATTGTGAATCCAATTGCTAGTCATATGTTTTCATGATCAAGGAATCTGAAAACGTACACACAAACACTGTATGGGGGGGAACTGTGGCGCTTGGCGGAGGTCTGCGCTCTCCGAGTGCTTTTCTAGTTAATATTATTCATTATGTTATTATTTCTACAACATATTATTTTTCTGTTTGCTACATTTGTTTATTTATACACGGTCCCTTATTTGGATGATTTTGGTTCTTACCCAGCTACTGTTTACTGTAGGATGGTTTTAGAGTGAGGAGTTGCTGTGTAGCAGAGCAGGTTCTCCTGAATAAAGTGTCAAGTTGAGCACACACTGTCCTGCCGTGTTGGTATTATTATAGCCGTTACTACAAGACCATTTTAACCCGCAGCTGACCCACAGCCCAGAGAGACTGGCGCACCCAGAAATCAGGGTTACAACACTAAAACAATTATAATGATGACTGAACAACTCCCAATTACCCCCCCCCCACTTCTATGCCTTTCTGTTACTTTTCCAGTCTCTCTGTATCTCTGTTGCAACCTGCTGATGACACTCTGACACTCTAAGCTCAGTGGCCACTCCCCTCTGAGAATGTCCTGTTTGAAGTCTCGCAATGGCGAGGTACTGTTGATCAATTGTTAGGTGTTGTCTTGGTCTCATTATGTCAAAATGTGAACAGCATGATGAAGAGGACTGTTTAAATACCAATTCTAATTGACCCAGAAATTTTATTGGTCGATTCATGGATCAAACTCCTGTTGTGAATTTCTCCATTAAGCACCTTGTTAGAGAACAGCAAGTTATGCAAACGTATTGAAACATTTAAGAGTTTCACATGTGCATTCAAAAGGTTAGAGAAGGTCAAATTAAGTTCACCTGTAAAGGTTATAGTGCATTTTAGGTTCATTCTGAAATTGTGTAATTGTGAACGGTGTAACTATACTCCCCTTGCCTGCTACAAACAGTCATCACAATAACATGTGAAAACTACAATGGTAGACAGCCAGAAGCATGAGGCTGTACTAACAACTCAATGTCCTTGCTACAGTGCTGTAGTGTTACAAGAAATTACATAAAATCTGATGAAAATGCCTCCCTCCTTCTGTGCTGGTATTCTGTTTCCATCCATCCATCTTCTACCGCTTAATCCTTTCAGGTCGCGGGGGGGGGCTAGAGCCTATCCCAGTAACTTTGGGCGAGAGGCAGGGTACACCCTGGACGGTTCACCAGTCCACCGAAGAGCCAACACAGAGAGACAGACAACCATTCACTCTCACATCCACACCTAAGGACAATTTAGAATCCCAGGCTGATGCCAATTAACCTAACCTGCATGTCTTTGGCATGTGGGAGGAAACTGGAGTACCCGGAGTAAACCCACGCAGACACGGGGAGAACATGCAAACTCCACACAGAAGGGTCACCAATGGTCTGGGGGTGGGATCGAACCCATGATGGTTAAGGGTGAAATCGATCCCATGACCTTCTTGCTGTTCTGCCACTGTGCTAACCACTACGCCACCGTGCTACCATATTCCATAATATGTTTGCCATAATATGATTCCATTTTACAACATTCCCCAACCCCTCCCTTTTAAATTTATGAGTATTTGAGAAAAGAGGGGAAAAACCCTAGCACTTGGTGCAAATTTTTGTTCTTTCATTGAAAAAACTGTAGTACATTTACCTTTTCCTTCTCATCCAGTGATTCTCCAGCTGCTTTCTCAGTATGCTTTTTGGCCTCTTGCTTATATGTCTCAAGGTTGGTTAGGTATTCCTCAGCTAGAATGCTGCAATGAATAACAAATACATAGGCTTTTATTAACACACAGACATGATTATGGTATTTAGAGAAACTATTTATCTTTTGGGATGATGGGGTGCCTGCACTGTGTATTTAACTGTGTACATATGTACAGTGGATATAAAAAGTCTACACCCTCCTGTTCAAATGCCAGGTTTTTGTGATATAAAAAAAATGAGACCATGATAAATCATTTCAAATTTTCCACCAATCATTTTCCACCATTAATGTGACCTATAACCTGTACAACCCAATTGAAAAACAAATTGATATCTCTTAAGGGAAAAAATAAAAAACTTACCTGGCTGCATAAATATGCACACTCTGTTATAACTGGGGATATGGCTGTCTTCAGAATTGACTAATCACATTCAAATTCATGTTAAATGGGAGTCAGCACACACCTGCCACCATTTAAAGTGTCTCTGATTGACTGCCGGTCTGGACACCAAGGTGATTGCAGCTTAACGCTGAAGCTCCCAGACCCAATCCAGTAAAATACCTTGAAAATCAGATTTAACGAATTTTTGGAAGAGTGAAAATCAAAGGACAAAGTCATCATGCCTAAAGGAAAACAGAAGAAATCGACATTTACCAGACCAGGACACGCATCGGCCGAAGAATCTGATCCGGAGGATTTCCTTTCAGAAGACGAGGAGCTGAATGTAGCTAACAAAAAGGTTAGCTTGAAAATGGTATTTGAAGAATTAAGACGATTTCGCTGAGAGTGTTGGGCCGAATTTCATGTATTCAAAGAAGAATTAAAAAGAACAAACAGCAGAGCGGACCAGGCCGAGAACCGAATCTTGGAAGCAGAGGAAAGAATAAAAGGGCTTGAAGATTCCGTGCTGGATCTACACAAAAGGCAGTCAAGACTAGAGGCTAAGCTAACCGACCAAGAAGGAAGACTGAGAAGAGACAACATAAGAATTCATGGTCTGAAAGAAGGAGTCGAGGATGGTTTCAACACAATGGCGTAATGCGTGGAATCTTTACTGAGAGAAAAGTTGGATATTCCCCAAACCACCGACTTGAAGATAGAAAGGGCCCACCGTACATTAGGCCCTAGGCCGGCAGCAGAAGCGCCACCAAGATCAGTGGTGGTGAGATTCTCCAATTTCAAAATAAAACAAGAGGTTGTAAGTGACATAACGTTCGGCTCAGGAGACGCACACACACAGGCTCAGAGTAGTTCAAACTGTTTATTAACAACAGGGATGTTTGGGTGCGTGTCTGCGGAATGTTAATGTGTTGGTGGTGGCGTCTGCTTCGGACCCAGAGGCAGGAGACCGTTCAGCCGGCAACCCTATGGGAGAAATTGGACACAGGGTGATGAGCACACACCAACACAGGAGGAGAATAGGCGAGGGAGAGAAGCTTACTTGTTTGGGTAGATGACTGGCGCTTCAAGGATGGAAGCCCGGGAGACAGCCACCTGCAGGGCTCGGTGCAGCAGCGAGGAGAGACGAGGGACGGGATTGTCCGCTGCCGAGGAATCCACCTGTGCACAGGGGAGCAAACTGGAGAGATGAGGTAAGTGATCTTCTTACCGGTAAAGAGGATGCTGAAGAGAATGTGGTAGAAGTCCATGCAAGGGAAATGAAGTCTACGGCTTCAGGCCGACGCTCAGGGCGAGGCGGCTTTTATCCTTCGCCGCTGACGAGTAGCAGGTGCGTGGGCAGGTGGCGCCGCTGATGAATGGCGCGGCGTGACAGTACTCCCCCCTCTAGCAGCGCCTCCTGGCGATGGCTTATCCGGGTGCGCTCGGTGGAAGTCCGCGATGAGCGATGGGTCCAACACAAACGACGGGGGCACCCACTGTCGATGCTCGGGCCCATAGCCCTCCCAGTCCACCAAGTATTGCAACCCACGACCCCGGCGCCGGGAGTCCAGGATGGAGGAGGCGGACCAGGCCGGATGGCCACCAATCATCCGGGGCGCGGGTTGCGCTGCAGGAGGAGGGCAAAGGGGGTCAGTAACCGCCAGTTTCACCTTCGACACATGGAAAGTAGGATGAATGCGGAGGGAGGGGGGAATAGCCACGCGCACAGCCACCGGGTTGATGATCCGGGTGATGGGGTAGGGACCCATGAAGCGCTGTGCCAGCTTTCTCCTCTCGCCTTTTAGAGTGACGTCCTGGGTGGAAATGTAAACAAGCTGCCCAACTCTGTACGCCGGGGCAGGTCTCCTACGCCGGTCCGCCACAGTCCTGTTGCGCTCCGCTGTGCGCAATAGCGCATGGCGCGCGGCAGCCCAGGTGGAGCGGAACTGCCTGAGATGGGCCCTGACTGACGGGACAGTTACTTCACTCTCCTGCTCCGGAAACAGCGGGGGGTCGTAACCCAGGGACGCTTTGAAGGGGGACATCCCTGTAGCAGAAGAGCGAGCGGTGTTGTGGGCATATTCAACCCAGGCAAGATGGTTGCTCCAGGACGCGGGTTTGGATCTGGACACACAGCGGAGCGCAGCCTCCAGCTCCTGGTTGGTCCTCTCACACTGCCCGTTGGATTGGGGGTGATGGCCAGAGGAGAGGCTCACCTTGGCTCCGATGGCGTTGCAGAAAGACCTCCAAACCTCAGATGAAAACTGGGGGCCCCGGTCCGAGACCACGTCCACCGGAATCCCATGCAGCCTGACCACGTGTTGGACGAGGAGGTCCGCCGTCTCCAGGGCAGTAGGGAGGCCTCGCAGGGGGACGAAGTGCACGGCCTTGGAGAAGCGGTCCACGATGGTCAGGATGGTGTCATAGGAGTTGGAGATGGGGAGTCCGGTGATGAAATCCAGAGCGATGTGCGACCAGGGCCTGCCAGGGACGGGCAGGGGCTGGAGCAGACCCGCTGGAGGGGCATTTCCCGACTTGCAGGTGGCACAGATTGGGCAAGCCCGGGCGTAGCGGGCTGCATCCCTCCGCAGGCCTGGCCACCAAAAGGACCGTTGGAGGAGATCTATCATCCGGGAGGTGCCAGGGTGACAGGTGAGCTTGGAGGTGTGGAGCCAGTGGATGACCTCTCCTCGGACCGCGGATGGCACGAACAGCCTCCCCTCCGGTCCGCCGCCAGGGTCAGGTTCCACCTCCTGTGCCTTCCGGATCTTGCTCTCAATGTCCCACGAGATGGCTCCCACGACGCACGACCTGGGCAGGATGGAGTGGGGCGCCTCCTCCGACTCCACGGGGGCGAACTGCCTGGAGAGGGCGTCAGGCAGGACGTTCTTAGAGCCAGGCCTGAAGGTGATGGAAAATTGGAACCTGGCGAAGAACAGGGACCAGCGCGCCTGGCGGGCGTTCAGGCGCTTGGCAGACCGTAAGTATTCCAAGTTCTTGTGGTCCGTGAGGACCACAAACGGCAGGCTTGCCCCCTCTAACCAGTGGCGCCACTCCTGCAGGGCGAGCTTGATGGCCAAGAGCTCTCTGTCCCCCACATCGTAGTTTCTCTCCGCCGGGGACAAGCGCCGGGAGAAGAAGGCGCACGGTCGCTTGGCGCCATCGTCCGGTGACCGCTGGGACAGCACTGCTCCCACTCCCGTGTCCGAGGCGTCTACCTCTACAATGCACTGCAACGCGGGGTCGACCTGGCGAAGGACCCGGGAGGAGGAGAATTCCGCCTTCAGCGCCTCAAAGGCGGCAGCGACCTCTTCGGTCCACCGGAACGGGACCTTCGGGGACGTGAGGCGGGTCAGTGGTCCAACGATGGCACTGAAGTTGGGAACAAAGCGGCGGTAGAAATTGGCGAAGCCAACAAATTGCTGCACCTGCTTCCGGGATGCAGGTGTAGGCCATTCCACCACCGCCTTTACCTTCTCTGGGTCGGGGAGCACCTTATCGTGGGCGATGATGAACCCCAGGAAGGACGTACTCCTGGCGTAAAATTCACACTTTTCTGCCTTAACGTACAGACGGTTCTCCAGCAGCCTTTGGAGGACCCGCCTCACGTGGACCTGGTGCTCATCCCTGGACTTGGAGAAGATGAGGATATCGTCCAGGTAGACGAACACGAAAAGGCCAATGAAGTCCCGGAGGACGTCATTAATGAGGCGCTGGAAGACTGCAGGAGCGTTGGTCAACCCGAACGGCATCACCAGATATTCAAAGTGGCCGTTCGGGGTACGGAAGGCCGTTTTCCACTCATCTCCCTCCCGGATCCGGACGAGGTGGTAAGCGCTGCGTAGGTCCAGCTTGGTGAACCAGGTCGCCCCCTGGAGGGAGTGGAAAGCAGTGTCCATGAGAGGCAGGGTGTAACGGTCCCTCTCCGTGATATTATTGAGGGCCCGGTAGTCGATACAAGGGCGGAGGGACCCATCCTTTTTCCCCACGAAGAAGAACCCTGCCCCCACGGGTGACGATGATGGGCGGATAATCCCAGCACTTAATGATTCCTTCAGGTAGGCGTTCATCGTCTCCTTCTCCGGCGCAGACAGGCTGTAAAGGCGACCAGAAGGTAAGGGAGCCCCCTGGCGGAGGTTGATGGCGCAGTCATAGGGCCGATGAGGGGGAAGAGACATAGCTTTCGCTTTGCTGAACACCATACCCAGGTCGTGAAATTCTGGGGGCACCAGAGACAGGTCCGGGGGTGCAGCGTCCGTCGCAGGGGGAGGAGCGGACGGAGAGCAGGCAGCGGACTGAAGGCAGGTGCCCATACAGAACGTACTCCATGCCGAGATCCCAGCTGATTTCCAATCCAGGACCGGATTGTGAAGGCGGAGCCAGGGATACCCCAGGATGACGGGCGACACAGAGTTGGGAAGGACGTAAAAGGTCATCTCCTCCTGGTGGTTTCCCGAGATGATGACCGGTAGGGGAACAGTTTGATGTGTCACTCTCCCGAGGGTGGCACGGGAGAGGTGGATCAGGGAGATGGGAGTGTTGAGTGCCTGGCAGCGGATGCCCAATCGGGTTGCCAGGCTTTGTGAAATGAAGCTGCCTTCTGCGCCCGAATCCACCAGTGCGTGGGTGAGGTGCCCAGTAGGGTTATGGCAGAAACGGATGGGCAGCTTCAATTGAGTAAGTGATCCTAACCGATTGACATCCGCGAGGCTTCCAACAGTGACTCGCGGACCCCACCGACTGGCTTTCCGTGGACAACGCTCCACGGTGTGTTGGTCGCCTCCGCAATACATGCAGAGGCCCAACTCACGGCGGCGTTGTTTCTCCACAGGGGAAAGTTTAGTCCAGCCCGTCACCATCGGCTCCGACTCCTCGGGGCGCGATGCTGGCGGCGCCGCCAGGGGGCGAGCTTGGAACAGGTGCGGCGAGGCTCCACGAGGGCGAGAAGAAGAAGACCTCCGCCCCGAGGAGCGCTCGCGCAGCCTGTTATCCAAACTTATCGCTAAGGATGTCAGCTCCGCTAGCGTCCCAGGGATATCCCGACCAGCCAGTTCATCCCTCAGATCACTATTGAGGCTGCGGAGGAACAGGCCACAGAGGGAGCGTTCCTCCCAGCCCAATTCCTCCGCCGCTACCCGGAAGTCGACCGAGTGGTCCGCTGCCGACCGGCTTCCCTGCTGGAGAGCGAGAAGCCGATCGACCTGGACCGTTTCGGTTTGTGAGTGGTCAAAGACCTCCAGAAAGCGCCTCACGAATTGGTCATAGGTGAGGGTGGCATAACTGGGCCTCGCCATTACGGCGTAGGTCCAGGTTAACGCACGCCCCTCCAGAAGATTCCCTATGTAACCAATTCGGCTGTGATCCGAGGGAAAATCTCCGGGCACACGGTGGAACACGGACTCACACTGCATAATAAACCCCCGCGCTCCGCCGAGCTTACCGCTAAAGCGGGCGGGGGTCGGAATCGGCGTGAGCCGAACCGGTGCCACTGGAGCCGGCTGGACGGCCGCTGGAACAGCAGGAGCCGCGCCACCCTGGCGAGTCGGGAGGAACGGCTGTTGGGGGTCCAAGCGGTTCAATCGGTTAGTCAGTTCTAATAATTGATTAAGAACCACCTGTTGCTGATAAACAATCTGATCCACCCGAGCCTCGAGGATGGTAAACCGGTGTGTGAGCCCGCCGTCCGCCGAGCCGCTCTGCTGAAGCCGTACTGACATAACGTTCGGCTCAAGAGACGCACACACACAGGCTCAGAGTAGTTCAAACTGTTTATTAACAACAGGGATGTTTGGGTGCGTGTCTGCGGAATGTTAATGTGTTGGTGGTGGCGTCTGCTTCGGACCCAGAGGCAGGAGACCGTTCAGCCGGCAACCCTATGGGAGAAATTGGACACAGGGTGATGAGCACACACCAACACAGGAGGAGAATAGGCGAGGGAGAGAAGCTTACTTGTTTGGGTAGATGACTGGCGCTTCAAGGATGGAAGCCCGGGAGACAGCCACCTGCAGGGCTCGGTGCAGCAGCGAGGAGAGACGAGGGACGGGATTGTCCGCCGCCGAGGAATCCACCTGTGCACAGGGGAGCAAACTGGAGAGATGAGGTAAGTGATCTTCTTACCGGTAAAGAGGATGCTGAAGAGAATGTGGTAGAAGTCCATGCAAGGGAAATGAAGTCTACGGCTTCAGGCCGACGCTCAGGGCGAGGCGGCTTTTATCCTTCGCCGCTGACGAGTAGCAGGTGCGTGGGCAGGTGGCGCCGCTGATGAATGGCGCGGCGTGACAGTAAGACTGGCTTGGCAGAAAAAAGGATTTATGCACCAAGACAGAAAAGTCTTCGTGGAACACGATTACGCCCCGGAGGTCCTTAAAAAGCGCCGGGAATACAACGACGCTAAAAAGGTGCTACTAGAGAAAAAACTGCGCTTTCAGACGCCATTTCCGGCGAAGTTAAGGGTCTTCTACGGTGAAGAGACATGTCTCTATAATTCGGCGGAAGAAGCAACAGCTGACATGGCGAGAAGAGGGCTCCCGATAACGGTGTTTAAACCCGCAGCAGACCCGAGCGAGAGAATCAAGGCTCAAACGTGGTCCACACAGAGACCTTCAAAATCCACGGGCCAGCAGCGGGAAACCCAGCGCCAGAGCTACAAGGATAAACTGGCCGTTTACAGGAGGGAATAGCGACCTTTTTTTTCAGTCAATCTGCACATCCAACCCCTCCCCGCTACAAGGTAACAAGCATTAAAGGAGATGCAGAATCAGCATGTGGTAAAACATTTCATGGAACAGTCATAATATTAGAAACAAATAAGTCTTTTTAATAAAAAGAAAAAAAAAACAAAACAAAACTTGTTAAAATAGAAATGTGACAATGATCCACATGTTCTCCCCACACTAACAAATACTGTATTAGCATGAATGTTTGCTGTGATGGTGGTGGGAGGGTGCACACAATTTCATAGGGTATAGGCATAAAAAAAAAAAAAATCATAACAAGTTCGGATTGGGATCTGAAATTCACGTTAAAAACATGGAACAACTTACAGGGGTAAGAGAGGGCCCTCAACACGTAACAGAGTTTGAGGAATTTCCCTCAGAGCCTACACTCCATCAAGGCTCTTCCAGGGTCTCTAAAAAGACCTCAGCTCAGGAAGTTCTTTTGTCAGTTTTTTGTTTTAAAGTTTTATACACTATGTTCTTAATGTTTTTTATGTTCTTAATGTTCTTTCAGTTTCTGAGTAGCATAAAAGAGGGCCACCACACTGTTATACTAAATAAGACAATACAATGGAGAAACAGGGTGTAACCAAAATAATCTCATATAATGTAAAAGGGATCCTGAATCCAGTTAAAAGATCAAAGATTCTAGGCAAAATGAAAAAAGACAAAGCAGGAATAATATTTTTACAAGAAACCCACCTAACAGACGTGGAGCACACTAAACTCAATAGACAAGGGTTTAAAATGATCTCTTCATCTTCATATAAGTCAGGGAGGAGGAGGGGAGTAGCGACATTGATATCAACCAAAATTACATTTGAAAAAAAATCAGAACACAAAGATAAAGAAGGGCGATACAGTTTGATAATTGGGCGGCTAGAGGGAGAAGATATCACCCTGCTGAATGTATATGCACCTCCAGGGGCTAAATGGAAATTTTATAAAAATGTATTTGACCTAATGATAACTAAAGCCCAAGGTTTAGTGATATGTGGTGGAGACTTCAATCTAAGACTGAATCCATACTGGGATGCATCAGGTAATTCTCCACATCAAAATAACACTCAAAGTAGGAAAACTCGGATGCTACTAAAAGAAATGGGAATCTGTGATGTGTGGAGGGAATTCAACCCCAGTGTAAAAGATTATACATTTTACTCAGCGCCACATTCATCTTACTCAAGGATTGACTATTTTTTTATGTTTAATAGAGACATTGGAAGAGTAAAAACATGTAAAATAGGACTGATGGATCTCTCTGACCACAGTCCGATCTATATGGACTTAAGTATCCAAAATTACACAAATAATACATTTTCTTGGAGGCTGAATTCAAATGTCCTGAAAGGACCACTGAAAGATGAATTGGAATCAGATATTCTCAGATATTTGGAAGAAAACAATAATGGAGAAGTATCCCCTTTAATACTGTGGGATGCATGCAAAGCTGTAATAAGGGGAAAGATTATTGCAAAACTGGCAATCCAAAAGAAACTGAGACGAGAAAAACTAACCACATTAGAGTCAGAACTTAAGAACCTAGAAAAAGAACACAAAGGCAACACCCATTCTAATGACTCGCTCAAAATTAAGGAAATTAAAAAACAAATAAATGAGATCTACACAATAGAAATCCAGAAGAAACTTACATTTCTGAAACAAAAATACTATGAAGCAGGCAGCAAATCGGCAAAATTACTAGCCTATAAATTGGGGAAACAACAAACAGAAAGAGCAATCTACAAAATCAGAGACCCAGTATCAAAGGAAATAAAATTCAGAATTCAGGATATTCTTAAAAGCTTCGAGAACTACTCTAAGAACTTGTACTCCCTCAAAAAACATAAAAATGCATCCGAAGCATTCCTAAACACATTATACCTTCCCCAACTTACGGAGTCTCAAAATAAAACACTACTGTCAGAAATACAACCTAAAGAATTGGAAAAAGCAATTATGAAACTTAAAGCTAACAAATCCCCAGGAGCAGATGGCTATACAGCAGAGTGGTACAAAACCTTTAAACAGCAACTATCTCCTCTCCTCCTGAAAACATTTAACTATGTCCTCCACACAGGGGAAATCCCCCCCCCCTCCTGGAGAGAAGGGGTCATGGCAGTCATACCTAAACCTGAAAAGGATAAACTAGAATGCTCCAACTACAGACCAATCAGTGTATTAAATCAGGACTATAAGCTTTTTACCACTATCCTTGCCAAAAGGTTAGAAAATATACTGACAGACTTAATTCACTTAGACCAAACAGGTTTTATAAGACAAAGACAGACACAAGACAACATTAGACGCACTTTACACATAATTCATCATATAAAAAAATATAACTTAAATGCAGTCATATTGGGATTAGATGCTGAAAAAGCATTCGATTCGGTTGATTGGTCTTTCCTATATAGAATCTTATCCAGTTTCAATTTTCATAACAACTTCATTAGAACTATCCAGGCATTATATAAAAAACCAACAGCTAAAATAAGGATTAACGGTAAATTATCATCATCTTTTGAGCTGGAAAGAGGATGTCGTCAGGGCTGCCCCTTGTCTCCACTCCTCTTTGCAATCTTCATAGAACCTCTGAGCCAATGGATAAGACAGAATCAAAAAATTCAAGGTATTACACTTGGTCAGAAGGAACATAAAATAGCACTCTTTGCTGATGACATTTTAATATACCGGGGCAGCCGGACACCTCTTTACCAGAACTAATCTCAGTTTTTTCAGAGTATGGAGATTTATCGGGGTACAAATTAAACATGTATAAAACCCAAGTTTTAACATTCAACTATGACCCAAATCATTATTCACTAAGCAAACTCAAAACTAACTGGGAGATGGAATCTATGAAATATCTGGGGGTCAATATCCCGAAACAACTCAACAAAATTATAACACTAAACTATGATCCACTGGTGGCAAAAATAAAATCTGATCTAGCAAGATGGAATATGATACCATTCTTGGGTACTGCACAAAGAACTGAAGCAGTCAAAATGAATATACTTCCACGTCTTCTATACCTTTTCCAAACAATACCGGTAGAACCTCCCCAAAAAACATGGCAGGAGCTGAACAGAAGGATCTCAAGATTCATATGGCAGGGCAAGAGACCTAGAATCAGATATAGAACCCTACAGCTAAACAAAGACAAAGGTGGGCTTGCGCTGCCAAATATCAGGGACTATTTTAAAGCCACACAAATTAAAACTTTAGTAGATATGTAACCCAGTCTACACTGCACAATGGAAGGAGATGGAATGCCAAATAACAAGTGACATCCCCCTACAGGCGATAATAGGGAACAATGCCTTACCTAAACTCTTGAATAACACTAACCCGTGGATAGAGACCCCGCTAAAAATTTGGTTTAAGATAGTCAGAGAGAATCAAACTAACGAGCCCTATCGACTTCTGCAATGGATTGCCTATGATCAAGACTTTACTCCTAATAAAACAGACACTAGATTTAAAAAGTGGAAAGAGAAAGGGCTGATAAAATATTATGATTTTTTTAAGGGGCAAATTTTAAGAAGTTTTGAAGATTTGAAAAAACAAGGTCTAATAAATCAAGACCTTTACAGGTTCTTTCAGCTTAGACACCACATAAACAATATACTTAAAAAGGAGGATTTGGAAAGGGCCCAGTCAGGTGTTCTGAAGGTCTTCTTAATGGCATATAAAGGGATCCCAGGGATCAGATACATTTCTAAAATATACCAAGGTCTTCAAGACTTAAAAGGAGACAACATATCATATATAAAAGAGAGATGGGAAAAAGAGGGGAATTTCACTTTACAACTGGAAATATGGGAAAAGCTAAATAAACAGCAATGGAAAAGTACCTCATCCCTGCAGTGGAGAGAATTTGGATGGAAAAATTTGGTAAGATTTTTCAGAACACCTGCACAAAACAAATTTACTCATAAGGGGTTGAATTGTTGGCGCTTGTGTGGTGAAGAGACTGCAAATCATTTTCATGTGTTTTGGTCATGCCCAGTTATCCACCAATGTTGGCCCAATGTACAGACAATATTGGGGAAAATATTCAAAATAACAGTTCCCTTTTCTTTTGTAACTTTGTATTTGGGTTTACTACCGGATTCACTGGAAAGACGAGGAGAAAAATACTTATTCAATGTTTTAATATTGGCAAGTAAAAAAGCCCTAACTAAAAAATGGATGTTGAAGGACTGTCCTACACCTGAAGATTGGTTTAACGTGATCCAAGACATTTACTCGATGGAAAAGTTGACATTCACACTGAGACAGGACATGGATGGGTTCTTGAACTTTTGGCAACCCTGGATCGCATATGTGCCTTCCATTAGAGCTAATCTTTGACAAATACCATTTCAATAATGGCACCGCTCTTTGTTCCAACGCTACTCAGATGCTCTTTTATTTTTATTTTTTTATTTTTTTTGTTTGTTTTTTGCTCTTTTGTTCTGTTTGTTTTTTTTGTTCTCTTTAATGTCACTTTTTCTTTCACTTTAAAAAAAAGGGGTGTTGTAATAATTATTCTTCCAATGTTGTCAAATAGCAAAAAATAAGGGAACGTGATGAAAATGTAAACAATGCAATGCTGTAATGACGTGTATACCCTTTACAAAAACTTAAATAAAAAAAAAAAGTGTCTCTGATTACCCCCAAATAAAGTTCAACTGTTGTAGTAGGCTTTTCCTGACATTTTTGTAGTCACATCTTACAGCACCAGTCATGATCCACAGTGAGCTTCCAAAACATCAGAGGGCTCTCATTGTTCAAAAGAATCAGTCAGGAGAAGGGTACAAAAGCATTTCCAAGGCATTAAATATACCATGGAACACAGTGACAACAGTCATCATCAAGTGGAGAAAATATGGCACAACAGTGACATTATCAAGAACTGGATGTCCCTCCAAAGTTGATGAAAAGACTAGAAGAAAACTGTGTCAGGGAGGCTGCCAAGAGGCAGACAGCAACCTTGAAGGAGCTGCAGGAATTTCTGGTAAGTACTGGCTGTTTAGTACATGTGACAACAATCTCCCATCTAGGGTGGCAAGACAAAAGCCTTATCTTATGAAGAAAAACATCCAAGCCCGGCTAGATTTTACAAAAACACATTTGAAATCTCCCAAATGCATGTGAGAAAATGTGTTATGGTCCGATGAAACCAACGTTGAATTTTTTGGCCATAATTCCAAAAGCTACTGTATATTTGGCGCCAACACAACACTTCTCATCACCAAAAGAACACCATACCTACAATGAAGCATGGTGGTGGCAGCATCATGCTTTGAGGCTGTTTCCCCTGTCAGTGTTGGCACAAATCCTTCAGGCATCTGCTAGAAAGCTGAAGATGAAGAGGAACTTCATATTTCAGCACGACAATGATGCAAACCACACATCCAAATCAACAAAAAATGGCTTCACCAGAAGAAGATTACGGTTTTGGAATGGTCCAGCCAGAGTCCAGACCTGAATCTGAACAAACATCTGTGGGGTGATCTGAAGAGGGCTGTGCACAGGAGACGCCCTCGCAATCTGACAGATTTGGAGCATTTTTGCAAAGGAGAGTGGGCAAATATTGCCACATCAAGATGTGTCACACTCCTGGACTCCTACCCAAAAAGAGTGAGTGCTGTAATAAAAGACAAAGGTCCTGCAATAAAGTATTAGTTTAAGGGCATGCATAATTATGCAACCAGGTTATTGTAAGTTTTTTATTTTTTATTCTTCCCCTTAAAAGATTTCAGTTTGTTTTTCAATTGGGTTGTACAGGTTATAGGTCACATTAATGGTGGAAAAAGTTTTGAAATGATTTATCTTGGTCTCATTTTTTTCCATCATAAAAACCTGGCATTTGAACAGAGGTGTGTAGACTTTTTATACGCACTGTATATTTTTTTTTACTGCTTTGGCTAACCAGTTCTTATCTTATTATCTTATTTAATATTGCCCTGAGTGCTGTTATCCCTTTGCTGCTGCAATCCTGGAATTTCCCCATTGTGGGACTAACAAAGGCTTATCTTGCCTTATGGGGATTTTAGGAAAAACATACTGCTTTGTGCATGGCCAAGAAAACTTTCCTCAAGAATTGAAAATCAAGAAATAATTTACGTGTAACTCTCTATAAGAACCTCCTATTAGACTATATTAGTCTAGAGAGAATATCTGCCTCCTCTAAAAACCAAATGACCAAATTTAATTCTCTCTGGTCCTCGCCTATTGATTCTGTAACTAGAGGTGTAGCTGGCGGTGGCTCGCTCTCCTTGGTGCCTCTGGTGGCTGGCTGTGCCCTGACCACAGGGGATCTTCTGTGGCCCACTGAAGCTGGTGGCTTGGGCTGTTGTCCTGGGGTGGCTGTGCATCTGGCCTGGTGGGGCTGGTGGGGGGGGCTCCAGGCGATGAACCAGTGTGTGTGTGGGGGGGTGCTGTGACCCTGGGTTGGCCGGCCTTGCCTCCTGGGTGGGGCTGGGTCCGGCCTTGGACCCCTGGTGCTGGGGGAACATTCCCTCTCTGGGCTGGGGTCTGGTGTGCACTAGTGGTGTGGGCCGGCCCTGGTGTGCCCCCTTCACCCCCAGTGCCCTGGTGGGATGGGGGGGGGGGTCTGTCCCCCATCCTCTGGGGCATACATGTGTGTCTGTATGTGTGTGTTAGTGCATGCATGTGTGTGTATTTGAGTGTGTGTGCATATGTGTATGTGTGCATGTGCATGTGTGTGTGTGTGTGAGTGCATGGGTGCAAGTACTTGTGGGTGGATACGCGGGAGTGGATGGTTTGCATGTGGAGAGCAAGACTTCATTGGGTGGCGGTGGCTTGGGGGTTGGGGTGGATCGTCTGGTGGTCAGGGGGTTGGCGGTTTAGGACCCATCCTCCCTGGCCGTCGTGTCGTTGCGTCCCTGGGCAGAGCGCTTTGCCCGCCCTGTCCCCAGTGTCCACGGCGCTGGTTGTGGGTGTGTGTGTGGATGTTCGGTAGTGGTCAGGGGGGCCTTTGATGTGGGTTGGTAGCCCCATTTCCTCTATACGACTGTTGTGAAAGTTTGGTTCATATTGCTAACACTCAGTCGGACTCATTTCCAGTGAGAGTGGCACTTCGTCAGGGCTTCTCTTGTCACGATCCTGTTCATAATTTTTATGGACAGGATTTCTAGGAACGGACGGTGTCATGTTCGGTGACCACAGGATCTCATCTCTGCTGTTTGCAGATGATGTCGTCCTGTTGGCTTCATCAAGCAATAACCTACAGGTCTTGCTGGGAGGGTTTGCTACTGCGTGTGAAGCGGCTGGGATGAGAATTAGCACCTCCAAGTCCAAGTCCATGGTGGTGAGGTGGAAAAGGGTGGATTTTTTTTTTTTTTCCTTCTCCGGGTTGCGAACGAGCTCCTGCCCCAAGTGGAGGAGTTTAAGCATCTCGGGGTCTTATTCATGAGTGAGGGGAGAATGTAACAGAAGATTGACAGATGGATCGCAGCAGCATCTGCAGTAATGCAGATGTTGTACAGGTCTGTCGTGGTTAGAGGGACCTGAGCTCTAATGCAAAGACGGTCAATCCAAAGACAGGACAGTAGCAGAGCCACCAGGAGTTCTGTTAACAATAACTGTAAAATATTCCACCGCAGAACCACATTTGGACAAACAGCTTTCTCTATAAAGGGCAGTCACATCTGGAACACAATGCCAAATGAAATTAAAATAATAACGGACTTTAAAACATTCACTAAAAAGGCTAAAACTGGCTGAAAAATAAACAAGAATGTACCCATGTATGAAATGATTGTCTGCAGGGTGAGAGTGAATGAAGGGAAGGAATGAATGTGTTTGTTTATAGTGAGTGACGAAGGGAGGGAGACCTGAAATAGACAAATATGAGTCAGGTTGTTTTATTTGTGTATTTATAATATTTATAACTGTGTATTTATAATGTATTTACAATCTTTTTTGCATTGATGTATGTGGTTATTGTTTATTCTGTTTTCATTTTTTTTTTTATCTTTTCTTTTCCTTTTTTTTTCTTTTTACTTGTTTCTCCTTTCTAAAGCCCATCCAGGGACAAGAGTTGCAAATTAGCTAATAGCTATACACTCTTTGTGCAACACATCAGATTGATTGTCATTGATTAATTGTCTATGTTTATTGCACTGTCCCTGTCAAATAAACATAATCTAATCTAATCTACATTCCTACCCTCACCTATGGCCATGAGCTTTGGGTAATGACTGAAAGAATGAGATCACGGATACAAACAGCTGAAATGAGCTTTCGCTGTAAGATTGCTGGACTCATCCTTAGAGACAGGAGTTCAGTCATCCGGGAGAGGCTCAGAGTAGAACCACTGCTCCTCCACATCAGTTGAGGTGGTTTGGGCATCTCATTAGGATGCGTCTTAGACACCTTCCACTTGAGGTGTTCCGGGCACGTTCCACTGGGAGGAGACCCCGGGGCAGACCCAGGATTTACTGGAGAGACTGCGTCTCCCAGCTGGTCTGGGAATGTCTTGGTATGCTCTCTGAAGAGCTGGAGCAGGTGGCTGGGGAGAGGGAAGTCTGGGTTTCTCTGCTTGAACTGCTGCCTTTGTGACCCGGATACCAGAAAAGTGATAGAAGATGGATGCATGGATGGATGGATTTTTCATTGGTGCTCAGTTTGACTAGGTTTGTTGTTGGTGCTGGGGTTAGGATGTGTCATCATCTTTTCTTGGTCAGATTTTATCATGCTGAGTGAGGTTGGTGTTGTGTTGTCTTGAAAAGCGTGTTGGTCAGTATAATGATGTTTTCTTGGGGCTTTGCAAGAGTTGCATTTAACATCTGTGGAGCTAAAGACTCGGGGTCCTGTGGAGCTAAAGACTCGGGCTAAAGACTCGGGGTCCTCGCAAGTATAGATGTGTGTCTGTTCATGATTAATTTGCTTCCTTGATGGGATCACCCATGAGCTGCTACAGTTTATTACTAAGCAAAATGTCCTGCAAATTGACTTATAATTGCATATTTAAGACACATTAATTAAACATTTATTAAAACTGCACAGAATACTGAAAAAATAGCATTTGTTACCTGTGCCTGCACTTTAACAATACACTTTACCCTGAAATATAATGAATGAAATGCTTCAGAAATGGTATTCGTTTTGGATTGTTGTGTGACCCCATGTCCCTGCTATGCTTTAAATATTTTTACCTCCGCCAAGGGAGGAAGTAATGTTTTTAGTGGTGTTGATTTGTTTGTCTGTTAGCAACATTACTCAAAAAGTTATGAACGGATTTTCAGGAAATTTTCAGGAAAGGTGTGTGACGGCATGGGGGAACAGATGATTACATTTTGGTGATGATCTGAGAGTGCATACCACCACGAAGGGCATTGTTTGTATTTGTGCAGCAGGATTACACAGAAACTACTGGATGGATTTGGATGAAATTTTCACCAGAGGTGGTTCTTGGGCAACAGAGGACCCATTACATTTTGGTGAGGATCTGAGAATGCATATCTCCACCAAGGCTCTTATCTTCTCACAGAGTGTTAGCAACAATACTGCTATGATTCTCCGTGCGCTTTTACGCAGTGCACGGAGGAAGGAGTTAAACCCACTCGCAGGAATAAGCTGTGCTTTTTATTAACGTTAGACAGACAAACAAACAGTTCAAAATAACATAACTGCTCAGGATAACTTAGGAGTCCTCCAGGATGCTCTACAGTCTCGGGTGAGTATAACCGGGGAAATATTCCAAAGCATAACAGCCTGACTGCAACGGGGGAACGCCAACAGTTAGTACTCATGGTACTGCAGCAGTCCAAGTAAGTCCAAGTTTAGTCTGGCGAGCACAAACGACAATACGGATAATCACGCCTCCCAGTGTGACACGGTACCAAAGCACAGGCAGGGCATCTACACATGAGAGGCAGATAACATACACTGAGGGGAGGAGCGATAGCGTAGCTCCAAACACATGCAATGACCTGGCAATCTCTCCCAACAGGCAAAGGGCTAAAATAGTGCCAAGCCTAATCAGGAAAGAGATCGCCAGTGTGAGTGATGAGTGGGTCTGGGTATGTGTGTAAGAGTGTGCATGGGAGGAAATGTATGTATGTGTGTGTGTGATCTGTTCACACTCCGACAGGCAGCGAAAAGTAAGCTAGGAGCAGGAAGACAAAAGAAGAGGAAAACAGCAGCCTTGTGTGTAGCGGAATGGAATGTACACACTGTTGGACAGAACAACATCACAGCACCTAGAAAGACAGACCGCGCTTGTGGCCCTGGAAATAAACAGGTACAATGTAGACATAGCTGCACTGAGTGAAACAAGATTGCCTGGATATGACAGCTTGGAAAACCATGGGTACATCTTCTTTTGGAGTGGGAGATCAACTCAAGAAAGGAGAGAAGCAGGAGTGGGCTTTGCAGTTAGAAATGAGATAACAGCAATGCTTGATGAGGAAACGGTGCCAATCAACAACAGGATAATGAATATGAGACTCCCACTACAGCGGAAGATGTATGCCACACTCATCAGTCTATATGCCCCAACAATGACCAACACAGAGGAGGTGAAGGAAAAGTTCTACAGTGATTTACGTGAGACTATCAGGCATGTACCGACTGATGACAGGCTGATACTCGCTGGAGATTTTAATGTCAGAGTTGGTTCGGACACTGAGAAATGGAAAGGAGTGCTAGGCAGTCATGGAGTAGGCAAGTGCAATGCTAATGGATAACTTCTACATGCACTTTGTTCAGAGTACAACCTTATGATAACCAACACTCTATTTAAGCACAAGGACACACACAAGAAGACATGGATGCACCCAAGATCCAAGCACTGGCACTTATTAGACCACATCATAGTCAGGCAGAGAGACATAAGGGATGTATTGGACACCAGAGCAATGAGAGGCGCGGACTGTGGTACTGATCATGTTATGCTGAGATCTAGATTAAGGATTTGGAGACAAAAACAGCACTGCAGGACGGGTGCTAAGCCACCACGGAAGCTAAACATTAGTGCACTGAAAGGCCAAAAGAAGCAGGAAGAACTTACACAGGAAATGGATGAAAACTTGAAAGACTGGGACAGCAACAACTCAGAGAATGACATAGAAGAGAAATGGGCAACACTGAAGGATACGGTGTATCAGACTGCGAGTGATGTATTACGCCACCCGGAGAGGAAACATCAAGATTGGTTTGATGAGCATGATGAACACCTGAAGAAACTATTAGAAGTGAGGAATACAGCTAGGCAGAAAAACCTACAGTGTAACACAAGGTCGAAGAAGAAGAAATACTCAAAGGCTCAGAGTGAGCTACAGAAGTACACCAGAGAGATGAAGTCCAACTGCTGGGATGAAAAAGCGGAGGAACTTCAAACTGCAGCAGACAGGAAGGACATGAAAACATTCTTCACAGGTCTGAGAGAAATCTACAGCCCTAAAACAAGAGGACTGTTCCAACTAAAGGCTATGGATGGTGAAACGGTTTTGCAGGAGAAAGACAAGACCCTGGACAGATTTGTAGACCACTTTGACCAACAACTTAACAACCCTGGAGATCTCAATGGAGAGGCTAAAGAAGCTCTAGTGCAGCGACCAGCTATAGCAAGTCTGGATGAACCACCAAATTTTGATGAACTAATGGCAGCTATCAAGACAACACAGGATGGTAAAGCTCCAGGAAGGGATGAAATTCCAGCAGAAGTGTGGAAATTTGGTGCTGTTCAGCTGACCAACTGCCTGCACAAGCTCATCCAAGAGATATGGGATGCCCAGAAAGTACCTCAAGACTGGAAAGATGCAAGTATTGTGCCTTTGTTCAAGAAAGGTGAGAGGAAAGATTGTGGAAATTACCAAGGTATATCACTGCTAGCCACTGTTGGTAAGATTCTCTCACGTGTACTACTGAACAGACTCAATGAACACATCTCGCAGAATGTACTACCGGAAACCCAGTGTGGCTTTAGAAGTGGAAGAAGCACAATGGACATGATTTTCTGCTTGAAACAGCTTCAAGAAAAGTGTATCGAACAGAACATGCCGCTTTATGTAGTCTTCATAGACTTCAGTAAAGCCTTTGATACTGTTTCACATCAAGGACTTTGGCAGGTACTCAAGAAATATGGCTGTACAGAGAAGTTTGTCAGCCTGATCGAGGTACTACATACAGGTATGCAAGCAAATGTGGCAATGAGTGGTTCAGTACAGTATCTAAAGACTTTTCAGTAAGCAATGGGGTGAAACAAGGGTGTGTGCTGGCGCCTACACTCTTCTCGCTATATCTGGTAGCCATGCTTGAGGTGGCCTTCAAAGACACTTCAGAAGGAGTATACATTCAAACAAGGAAAGAAGCAGACTTGTTCAATGTGGCACAGTTTAAAGCCAAGAGTAAGACATCAATAAAGGTAGTACACACAGTGTGGAAGATATGCAATCTTTAGTGGATAAACTTGCAAGAGCAGCTAGCTAATTCAGCCTCAAAATCAACATCAAGAGGACAGAGTGCCTTTATCAACCACCAAAGTTCCAATTATCAACATCACTACCAGAAGAGATCAGCATTGGTACAGAGCCACTAATCAAGTGCAAAACCTTCAAGTATCTAGGGAGTACTGTTTCAGAGAATGCCAGGCTGGAGGATGAACTATCTCTCAGAATGGGAAGAGCGAGCGCTGTGTTTGGAAACTTGAGGGAGACACCGTGGAACAACCAGCATATGTCTATCTGTGTGAAATGCAAAGTGTACAGAGCGACAGTACTGGCTACTCTATTGTACGGTGCTGAAACTTGGACTGTCTACAGAGTGCAGGTGCAGAAACTCTATGTGTACTTGATGAGACACCTTCGAGCCATAATGAATATCTCATGAAAAGACAAGATAACCAACATAGAAGTGTTGAAACGAGCTGGTCTACCATCAATGGAGGACATGCTAATACAGATGAACCTGAGATGGCTCGGACATGCTGAGAGGATGGACCACCAGCGTCTCCCTCGGCAGTTACTCTACTCACAGTTATGCGAGGGCAAATGCAATCAGGGTAGACCAAGGCTCAGATTTAAAGACACTGTAAAAAGAAACTTGAAGAAGTTGGATATAGACAGGAGTTCCTGGCAGCAGAAGGCTAAAGACAGAGCTGTGTGGAGGAATCTGTTCAGACCTAAATGAAACAGTCATTGTCGCCCACGACAGACTGCTATGATGATGTGTGAGTGTGCATGAACCAGAGAGTGACGGTGATAATGAGATACAGCTGATACCACTGACAGGAGGAGGAGGCATGGCCGAGCTGTCAGGGAGCCAAGCAGACCCCAGAGGGTTCCTGAGAGCGCCTGATGAAAAATACATAGCAAAAATGCACAAAAAGACCAAATTGCTATAGTGTCCCAGAACTGCGTTTGAAACCATCAAACCCAGTTCATGACAGAGCCTCCTCCTCAAGGGGTGGATACCAGACACCCCAGAAATGACAAAAAGACCTCCCCCCAGAGAAACAGACAACAAACCAGAGCGGGCGGTGGGAAACAGGTTTGGAGGGAACTAACAAACAAAACATAACATAGGAACAAAAAACAAGAAAAATTAGGTGAACCTCCTCCCAACACCAACCTAGGACAATACCCCCCCTCCCCAGGAGTCCCAAAGTTCAGGGGGCCGACCAGAGTCCCAGGCCCAAGGGGCGATGGAAGGAGGCCAATCGGGTGGTCTGTCCAGGTCCAGGACGAGCTGGACCGCCCGTAAGCGCGGGTCAGGAGGCAGGCCAGGGAAACTAGGCCACCTAACCCCCCGATGCAGTTCATCGGGCGGACGACCTAAGTCTTTTAGCCACCAGCTCAGGAGTGACGGCCCGGGAGGCAGTCTCTCCACGGGAAGAACCAACTCAGAACAGGGAGGCCCGGTGTCATAAAACAGTGTCGAGAAGGGAGCCCCCCACCCCCTGTGGCCCCGAGCTGGGGGACAGCTGCACCTGCGGTGGTTCCAGTCCGGGACAAGGCTGCACCCGCGATGGACCCTGGCTGGGCCAACGATGCACCCTCAGTGGACCCCAGCTGAGCCAACAATGCACCCGTGGTGGCTCCAGGCTGGAGCTTAGCAGCACCTGCAAGGGTCCCGGTCTGGGACAAAGCAGCACCCGTGGTGGACCCCGACTGGACCAAAGTTGCCCCCACAGCGGACTCCGGCTGGAGATCTGCAGCACCCGCGGTGGACTCCGGCTGGAGTTCTGCAGCACCCGCGGCAGGCTCTGACTGGAGCTCTGCAACGCCCGCGGTGAATTCCGGCTGGAGGCCTGCAGCACTAGCGGTGGGCTCCAGCCGGAGCTCTACAGCACCCACGGTGGAGGAGCTGACAGCAGGGGTAGCTGGAACCTCCGGTAGCAGATTTGGATCTTCGGCGGGTTCTGGCGGTGCTGACTCCCCTCCGGCGACCCTGGGAGTAAGCTCAGAGACAACAGGGGAAGAAACATGGTCAGAGTCGCCGGCAGCGGCGGAGCCCGGTGGGGTGAGATCAGGTGCGGCTGCCGTCAGCGCCCGACCCCCCCCCCCCCCGAGAGCCAGGCAAGTTTGCTCTAATACAACAGACAGAGAAACAAATGAGAGCATTTGCCTGGGCTCGAGCTCCACTGCCGTCCAGCACTCCATCGATCATGATGATGGCGTCCTGGGCCCAGCCTCGAAGCGATTCAGCACCAGATTCCACTCTGCTGCGGCAGCCCCCACAGCAGGCAAGATGGTCTCGGCAGTCCTGGTCTCCCCCAATGAGGCCTCCAATGCAGGTGACTCTCCCGGCGTGTAGTCTGGAGAAGGAGTTCCAAGCTGTGCTGGGTCCAAGGAGACTGAAGCCAGCAGACGCTCCTTCGTTGGCACAAGTTTCAGATCGGACACAGCGCTCTCCCTCAGGTCATGGAGACTCTGCGGGCCTGGGGTGGAGTCCTTCAGCGCCGCAGGCTCCCCAGTCACTCAACTATCGAGCTCTAGGGCTGGCGGACACTCGGAAGCAGGTGATGGAGACACAGAGGGAGTAGGAAAATTCATAGCTAAAGCAGCAGGGGGAGAGCGCTCAGGCGACTGCCTAACCTGGGGCTCTCTCCCAGGGTACACACATTAGCTGAAGTAGAATGAAAACACACTTGCCTGGCCTCCTGGGTATGGGTGTTAACTGCTGCGGACAGTGTGCTGTCATCCCTATCCGTGCCCATGGTTCTTCTGGACTCCTCGGAGGTTGATGGAGGAGCCGGCTTGAACGACATGGGAGTGGGCATGTCAGGAGAGGCACCCACGGTTCCTTTGGTGGCTGGGGAGGACGACCTGATGACAGACGCTGCGGCTGAAGCAGAGGAGGTGCCGGCTGGCACAGAGGGGTGCTTTGCCACAACAGTGGTCGGGCATGACGTCCAGGATCTGGCTGCCGGTGAGGTGAAGGGCTTCTTATGGCGCTTAGACTCAGGATTACACTTACACCATGTGGTTGGCTCCTCCGAGACCTCTGGCTCCTCCTGTGTCTGGCGACTCTCTTTCGGGACCGGCAGAGAAATAAGGGAGACAGAGAGCAGAGATTGAGGAGTCATGACAGCAGCAGCATGGGGAGCTCTAGCAGACTGCAAAATCTGGAGCTCCTCCACAGGAATCAGGCTAATCACTTCAGGAGACATAGCAAGAGAACGGAGGACTTGCCTGAGCTCCTGACTGGTGATGATGTCCGCTGCTGCCTCAGTGCCCTACTCCGTCTTCCCGGGAGTAAGATGGGACGTCTGGCAGGAAGAGGAGGACTCCGGCTCGGGAGGTGAACAGCGGGCTCTGGACTTCCGGGAGTGCTTCGTGGAATGCAATGGTTGCACTTCGAAGGTCCCTCTAGTCACCTCCTCTAATTGCTGTCATGACTCATAGATCAGGGTGAGGAACGGTGTCAGCCCCGGGTATTTTCATAGACCGGGGCACGTCTGGAGCACCCCGACAGTGATGCCCAGTAGACAAAAATTGACCTCCAGAGAGTTGGTGGCACAAGCCCAGGAAACAAAATCCACAGCTCGGTTGGCCCCTACGCACTCCTCGGGGCTCAGTCCATAAACTGAAAAGACCATGGTCTAGGCAGGGGAAAACACAAAAGAGGGGAAAAAAGAAAAACACACACGCACAACCTTTCCATTGGGCTTTACACGCGCCGGATCATTCTGTTATGATTCCTCGTGTGCTTTTACGCAGTGCACGGAGGAAGGAGTTAAACCCACTCGCAGGAGTAAGTTGTACGTTTTATTAACGTTAGACAGACAAACAAACAGTTCAAAATAATGTAACTGCTCAGGATAACTTAGGAGTCCTCCCGGACGCTCTACAGTCTTGAGTGAGTATAACCGGGAAAATGTTCCAAAGCGTAACAGCCTGACTGCAACGGCGGAACGCCAACAGTTAGTACTCACGGTACTGGAGCAGTCCGAGTAAGTCCAAGTTTAGCCCGGCGAGCACAAACAACAATACGGATAATCATGCCTCGCAGTGTGATGCGGTACCAAAGCATAGGCAGGGCATCTAAACATGAGAGGCGGATAACATATACTGAGGGGAGCAGCAACAGTGTAGATCCAAACACATACAATGATCCGGCGATCTCTCCAAACAGAAAAAGGGCTAAAATAGTGCCAAGCCTAATCAGGAAAGAGATTGTCGGTGCGAGTGATGAGTGGGTGTGTGCATGTGTGTAAAAGTGTGCATGGGAGTAAATGTACATATGTGTGTGTGCGTGAACCAGAGAGTGACGGTGATAATGAGATACAGCTGATACCACTGACAGGAGGAGGAGGTGTGGCTGAGCTGTCAGGGAGTCGAGTGGACCCCAGAGGGTCCCTGAGAGCGCCTGATGGAAAATAGATAGCAAAAATGCACAAAAAGACCAAATTGCCTCAGCATCCCAGAACTGGGTTTGAAACCATCAGACCAAGTTCATGACAAATACTCCAAAACTAATGGACAGACTTTGATGCAATTTTCACCTGAAATGGCTCTAGGCCTACACACAAACCTATTACATTTTGGCGGTGATCCATGAGGGACAGAAAGAACCTTGGCGGAGGTATGGGCTCTCTGAGTGCTTTTCTAGTTTTCATAATAAATCCATAAATTAGTATTTAAAATACACATTTTAGTCATGTCCCCCGATTTTCACTCAGTCCTGTTACCCTAACATATACAGTGGTGTGAAAAAGTATTTGCCCCCTTCCTGAGTTCTTATTTTTTTGTATGTTTGTCACACTTAAATGTTTCAGACCATCAAACAAATTTAAATATTAGACAAAGATAACACAAGTAAACACAAAATTCAGTTTTTAAATGAAGGTGTTCATTATTAAGGGAAAAAAAATCCAAACCTAAATGGCCCTGTGTGAAAAAGTGATCAAGTGTGAATCAAGCATTTGTGATAACTGGCAATGAGTCTTTTACAACGCAGTGGGGGAATTTTGACCCAATCATCTTTGCAGAATTATTGTACATCAGCCACATTGGAGGGTTTTCGAGCATGAACCGCCTTTTTAAGGTCATGCCACAGCATCTCAATCCAATTCAGGTCAGGACTTTGACTAGGCCACTCCAAAGTCTTCATTTTGTTTTTCTTAGCCATTCAGAGGTGGACTTGCTGGTGTGTTTTGGATCATTGTCCTGTTGCAGAACCCAAGTGCGCTTCAGCTTGAGGTCACAAACAGATGGCCGGACATTCTCCTTCAGGATTTTTTTGGTCAACAACAGAATTCATGATTCCATTTACCACAGCAAGTCATCCAGGTCCTGAAGCAGCAAAACAGCCCCAAACAATCACACTACCACCACCATATTGAACTGTTGGTATGATGTTATGATGAAAATACCTTTCCAAATCAAACTTTTAGTTTGGATGCGGTTACTCTTTCTCTTAATAGCTCTGAGAGGAACCTTGGAGTTATTTTTGATCAAGATCTGTTTTTCAATTCACATATTAAATTCGTTTCTAAGAATGCCTTCTATCATTTGAGTAATATTGCCAAGATTAGGAGCATCTTGTCTCAGAGTGATGCTGAGAAACTGATCCACACTTTTGTTAGCTCTAGATTAGATTACTGTAACTCTTTATTATCAGGTTGTCCTGAAACATCTTGAAAAAGTCTTCAGTTGATTCAAAATGCTACAGCAAGAGTTTTAACAGGTACTAGAAAGAGAGATTATATCTCTCCGGTTCTGGCCTCCTTTCATTGGCTTCCCATAGAGTTTAGAATTAAGTTTAAAATCCTTCTTCTCACTTTCAAAGCTCTAAACAATCAGGCCCCTTTTTATTTAAAAGATCTGATACTACCCTATTATCCTCACAGAGCACTACGCTCCCAAAATGCTGGATTATTTGACATGATCATGGGCTCAGGGAACACACACACACAGGCTCGGGAAAGATTTAAAGCTTTATTCAGCACCAGTGGTGTTTGGATGCGTGAAAGGAAGTGTGGATGTGGTGTGGGTGAACAAGGAGTGCCGGGAGCAGAACAGTTCGCCGTGCAGCCAGGCAACCCTATGGGCAGAGCAGAGCAGGGAATCAGCTACAGTCAGACGCCCCGTAGGGAATAACCACGATGTGCTGCTTACGTGCAGGTGAGATGGTGGCTGGCGTTGGCGACGCTGATGCTGCCTCATACCTGCCAACTTTTCAAACCTGAAAAGCCTAGTAGCTAGCCGGGGTCCAGGGGCCGATGCTAATGCTAATAACGCTAATGCTAATAATAATAATGCTAATATTTGCCAAACAAATATTAGCATTAAATCTAGTTAAATGTAGCTAACAACCTCATATTTCTTCAACTTTCAAACCTGAAAAGCCTAGTAGCCAGCCGGGGTCCAGGGGCCGCAGGCCCCGGTAGGTCCAGGACAAAGTCCTGGTGGGGGGTTCAGGGGGGCAAAGCCCCCCAACGCCAAACAAATATTAGTATTAAATCAAGTTATAATGTAGCTAACAACCTCATATTTCTTCAACTTTCAAACCTGAAAAGCCTAGTAGCTAGCCGGGGTCCAGGGGCCGCAGTGTCAAACAAATATTAGCATTTGACATAGAAGTCACATATTAATTATATTAAAGGTAAAATATCTAAATCAATTGCAACACTACACAGAGCGAAATATTTGCTGAATCAACCCACATTATATACTTTGTATCATTCATTAATACTCCCATACATGACATATTGTACTGAAGTATGGGGAAACACATATAAAACATATATCCAGTCGTTATGCTTCAGAAGAGAGCTATTAGAATAATAAACAAAGCTGCTCACAGGGAACCAACAAACCCACTTTTTCTTAAATTAAAAGCTCTCAAGTTGAAAGATCTGGTTGACTTTAAAACTGCAGTAATAATGTTTAAAGTGAAGAATCTATCACTGCCCGCAAATATCCAAAAGTTGTTCCAAACAAGGGAGAAACAATATCATTTCAGAGGAACATGTATATTTCAAAAACCTTCAGTGAGAACTACCACCAAGCAACACTGTGTTTCAGTGCAAGGAGTCAGATTATGGAACGATTTTGGACCTGAATTAAAATCATGTACAACGCTTGGACAATTTAACCAAAAAAAAATAAAGGAAGAAATACTCCAAACATATATACAAGATGACATGTAAAATCATATCAGGATTGTCATATCCAGTCTGTGTTGTGTTGTAGCTTAATTTTTTGTCACATTTTGTCTTAGCTTTGTTCTGAATTGTAATCGCTCTTGTTTTGTTTTTCTTTTGAATTCTTGGATGGAATATGGGTGGGCAATATAAGCTGCGGCTTCAGCCATCACCCATTTCAGATAACTTATGTTGAACTGTATAATCAGAGGAGTTATTGTCTAATTTGACCTTGTTGCATTTTCTTCCCCCCTTTGTTATATTATTCTGTTTCTTTTTAATCTTTACTTTTAATCTATCCAAAATAAAGATTCATTCATTCATTAAATTTGCATTCAAAAGACTATCTTAACACTGCATAGAACTTTGAATAGGCCAGATGTGATGTATTATGAATACTAGAAAAGCACTCGGAGAGCGCAGACCTCCGCCAAGCGCCACAGTTCCCCCCATACAGTGTTTAACATCATAAATAAAATATTGAAAATGGCCCTATCTCGCAATGTTAAATAAAAAAAAAAAAAAAAGAATCCTTTAAAAAAATTCCTGGATCCAGACGGTGATCCGGATCACCACCAAAATCTAATCATCTGTAGGATACCCCATTTCTGACAATCTGTGAAAACTTCATGAAAATCCGTCCATAACTTTTTGAATTATCTTGCTAACAAAGAAACAGACAGACAAACCAACGCTGATTATCACATAACCTCCTTGGCGGAGGTAACTAGAAGACTAGAAATATCAGCAGGGTATACTAGCACTGTTTAACAGACACGTGCGTAAATGACGGCAAAATCACTCTGATATTTTATGTGTTTACATGATACACCAAGCATGACAAGGCTTGCAATTACACAGCACATGTTCTTCAAGTTTGCCGCTAGCGTCACTGGCACTGGCCTTGTGTTTTTTCGTTCTTACGTGGTCTTTCACATCGCTGATTCCGCCATGTCCAATCAAAAATTCTTGTCTACACAAAGTGCAATTTGTGTAATTTTCACCCCTTCTTGAGCGAATAATAACTCCTGGAAATGCTTTGCTGTATTCCTCACGAAAAGACTGTAATTTTCGTTTGTGTTTCATGCTCGTTAGTGATTTTTCTCCGGCAGACTCCATGATGAAAACGTATAATTCTTACCTGATTGCCTCGCGATTGCACATGGAAAATTGGCTCAGACCTCTCGCACATGTGCAATATACCTACATGAAGCAGTGCCGATTGCCTTTGTTCTAAATTTAGATACAATTCCGAGCGACAGCGTGTTTGGAATTGCTTTCGTGTTTTCCGTGTTTTTTTTACGATTTAAAATTTTTGACTGAATTTTTTAGTGAAAAACCGTAATTTTGAATAATAAAACCGGAACCCGGAACGGAGTCTTGAAAACCGGAACCATTACAGCAAAACCGGAGTAGTTGGCAGGTATGCTGCCTGGAGGACAGCGCTCATGCGCGCTCCTGGCATGCTGGAGAGAGGATTGACGGATAAGAGGCGAGGATGAGGAAGTCCGCCGCCCTGGAGGTCCACCTGTGCACAGGGGAGAAGCTGGAGAGAAGGTAAGGAGAATTGTGCAGCTTACGTGCTTGGAAGAAGGTACGCTGGCTGGAACGAATCGGTCCAGCGCTGAGGTAAGGGAGCATAGACGAGCAGACGACTCCAGGCCGAGGCTGAGGGCAGAGGGAGTTATATAGGCGGAGGCTGATGAGGTGCAGGTGTGCGCGCCGCTGACACTGATGACAGGCGAGAGCGAGTTGTAACATTATTTATAATACCTAGGATCTCCAAAAGTACAATGGGAGACAGAGCCTTCAGTTATCAAGCTCCTCTCCTGTGGAACCAGCTGCCAATCTGGATTCAGGAGTCAGACTCAATCTCTGTTTTTAAGAATAGGGTTAAAACCTTCCTTTTTGATATAACCTACAATTAGGGAGGGATCATGTGTCTCCGAACCCTCTCTTAGTTATGCTGCTAATAGGTTTAGACAGCCGAGGGACCTCCAATAATGCACTGGGCTTCACTCCTTTCTTCACTCTCAATGAATTTTTTTTTTTTTTTTTTGCTGGTCATTAACATCTGTTTGTTTTCCTATAGATTGAGTCCCCATCGTGTTGTTTGCTCTCTACGTGTCTGTTCTTTTCATCTTCTCTATCCCCCCCCCCCCCAGCCAGTCGCAGCAGATGACTGCCCCTCCCTGAGCCTGGTTCTGCTGGAGGTTTCTTCCTGTTAAAAGGGAGTTTTTCCTCTCTACTGTCACCAAGCGCTTGCTCACAGGGGATCGCTTGATTGCTGGGGACTTTCTGCAATTGTGGGGGTTTCCCCTACAGCTGAAAGTGCTATGAGAAAACTGTTGTTGTGAAATGGCGCTATATAAATAAAGTTGAATTGAATTGTATGTTCCTTTTCTGAAATGCTGTGTTACTTTAACGCCGGATGTAACGGAGCGCACACCTTCCAAAATGTTCAACTTTTGTCTCAGCAGTCCACAGAGTATTTTCCCAAAAGTCTTGGGGATCGTCAAGATTGTTACAACTCGCCGCTCATTAGCGGCGCCAGCTGAGCGCACACTTGCACCTCATCAGCGGCGGAGCTTATAAGCCGCTCTGCCCTGGGCTTCGGCTTGAAGCCGTCTGATCCCTTCGGCTACTTGCTGCAGAGGAACCCCCTTGCCTAACAGCAAGATCTCTCACGTAAGCTACCCACTACTTGTGTTCCAGTCTTTCCCCTGTGCACAGGTGGACCTTTCCCGGCGGCGGACCCCGCCCCCGCATCACCACCTCGCGGCTGCTGTCAGGTGCATCGTCAGGTCTCTGTCTTCCAGACCCTCCCTTGTGTGTGCCTGCCACCTGCCCTGCCAAGTAAGCCAACTAACCTTTTATCTCCTGCTGTACTGGTTCGGTGCCCGTCACCTTCTCCCTGTGCTCTCTCCCCAGGGTTGTCTGGCTGTACGGTTTCCTGCCTCCGTGCCTGACGCTGACGTCCACCACCAGTACATCCACATTCCACAGACACGCATCCACACACACACTTGTTGTTAAATAAACTGTTAAACCTATTCTGAGCCTGCGTGTGTGTCTCCTGAGCCGTGCGTTATGTCAGTACGGCTTCAGCAGAGCGGCTCGGCGGACAGCGGGCTCACGCGCCGTTCTACCATCTTTGAGGCTCAAATAGATTTGATAGTTTATCAACAACAGGTGATGTTGAATCAATTATCTAAGATTACTGACCGGTTAGACCGCCTGGACCCCCGTCAGCTGTTCCCCCCGGCTCGTCAGGGAGGCGCAGCTCCTGCTGCTCCAGCGGCCGTCCAGCCTGCTCCGGGTGTCCCAGCCCGACTCACTCCTATCCCGACCCCCGCCCGCTTTAGCGGTAAGCTTGGTGGAGCACGGGGGTTTATTATGCAGCGTGAGTCAGTGTTCCTGCGCGTCCCTGGGGATTTTCCCTCAGACCACAGCCGAATTGGCTTCATAGGAAACCTCCTGGAGGGTCGTGCGCTCACCTGGGCTTATGCCGTAATGGTGAAGCCCAGCTACGCCACCCTCACCTATGGCCAGTTCATTAAACTATTCCTGGAAGTCTTTGATCACTCTCGTTTTGAGAGTGTCCAGGTCGATCCCCTCCTCAGCCTTCAGCAGGGGAGCCGATCGGCCGCCGATTACGCCATTGACTTCCGGGTTACAGCGGAGGAGGTTGGCTGGGAGGAACGCGCCCTCTGTGGCATCTTCCTCCGCAGTTTAAACGCTGGTCTGAGGGATGAACTGGCTGGTCGGGATCTCCCTGGAACGTTTGCGGAGCTAATCTCTTTCACCATCAGCTTGGATAACCGGCTGCGCGAGCGCGCCTCGGAGCAGAAGTTGCCTTCTTGCTCGCGGGGTGCCTCGTCACGCCTGTCCCAAGCTCGCCCCCTGGCGTTACCGCCATCGGAGGTCTCCGAGGAGTCGGAACCTACGGTGACGGGCCGGGCAAAGCTCCCCCTTGCGGAGAAACAACGCCGCCGTGAGTTGGGTCTCTGCATGTATTGCGGAGACAACCAGCACATCGTGGAGCGTTGCCCGGAGAAGCCCAAACGGGGAGGTCCGCGAATTACTGTAGGGAGCCTCGCGGACACTAACCGGTCAACCCCCCTCACTTATTTGTCGCTGCCCATCCGTTTTTGCCACAACACCACCGGGCATCTCACTCACGCACTGGTGGACTCAGGCGCGGAAGGAAGCTTTATTTCACAAAGCCTGGCAACCCGATTGGGCATCCGTTGCCAGCCCCTCAAAACTCCTCTCACCCTCATAAATCTCTCCCGTGCATCTCTGGGGAGAGTGACCCACCGGACAAACCCCGTCTCTGTCATCGTCTCAGGGAATCACCGGGAGGAGATCTCCTTCTACATCTTGCCCTCCGCTGTGTCTCCAGTGATCCTGGGTTATCCGTGGCTCCGTCTCCATAACCCCGTCCTGGATTGGAAGACCGGGAAGGTAACTGCCTGGAGCACCTTCTGCATGAGCACCTGCCTCCAATCCGCTGCCTGCTCGCCATCCTCGCCTCCCTTGGTCAAGGATGCCGCGCCTCCGGACCTCTCCTTGGTGCCCGTGGAGTTTCACGACCTGGGCGCAGTCTTCAGTAAGTCCAAGGCAATGTCCCTTCCTCCACACAGGCCTTATGACTGCGCCATAAACCTCCGCCAGGGGGCGCCACTCCCTTCGGGACGCCTCTACAGCCTGTCAGCACCGGAGAAGGAGGCCATGAACTCATACCTCAAGGAATCTCTCAGCGCAGGTATTATTCGCCCATCATCATCGCCATTAGGGGCAGGGTTCTTCTTCGTGGGCAAGAAGGATGGCTCGCTTCGTCCGTGCATCGACTTCCGAGCCCTAAATGACATCACGGAGAAGGACCATTACACCCTGCCCCTGATGGACACTGCCTTCCACTCCCTCCAGGGGGCGACCTGGTTTACCAAGCTGGATCTCCGCAGCGCGTACCACCTCGTCCGGATCTGGGAGGGAGATGAATGGAAAACAGCCTTCCGTACCCCGAACGGCCACTTTGAATACCTGGTCATGCCGTTCGGGTTGACCAACGATCCAGCCGTCTTTCAGCGCCTGATAAATGATGTTCTCCGGGATTTCATTGGCCTGTTTGTGTTCGTTTACCTGGATGACATTCTCATCTTCTCCAAGTCCAGGGACGAGCACCAGGTGCATGTGAGACGGGTCCTGCAGAGGCTACTGGAGAATCGGTTATACGTGAAGGCGGAGAAGTGCGAATTCTTTGCCAAAAAGACATCATTTCTCGGGTTTGTCATCTCCCATGACCAGGTGCTTCCAGACCCAGCTAAGATTAAAGCGGTGGTAGATTGGCCGACTCCCTCATCCAGAAAGCAGGTGCAACAATTCGTCGGCTTTGCCAATTTCTACCGCCGCTTTGTCTCCAACTTTGGAGCCATTGTCGGCCCTCTGACCCGTCTCACCTCCCCTAAAACCCGGTTCCAGTGGACTGAAGAGGCCGCGGCAGCCTTCCAGGCGCTGAAGGCGGAATTTTCATCCTCCCGGGTCCTCAGCCAGGTCGACCCCTCTTTGCAGTGCATCGTGGAGGTCGACGCCTCAGATACGGGGGTGGGGGCGGTGTTGTCTCAGCGGTCACCGGCTGACGGGGTCAAACGGCCTTGTGCCTTCTTCTCCCGGTGCCTGTCCCCGGCGGAGCGCAACTACGACGTGGGGGACAGGGAGCTTCTTGCCATCAAGCTCGCGCTCCAAGAGTGGTGTCACTGGCTGGAGGGGGCCGCCCTGCCTTTCGTGGTGTTAACGGACCACAAAAATCTGGAGTACTTAAGAACTGCCAAGCGCCTGAACGCCCGCCAGGCCCGTTGGTCCCTGTTTTTTGCCAGGTTCCGTTTCACCATCACATTCAGGCCGGGCTCCAAAAACAGTCTCCCTGATGCCCTCTCCAGGCAATTCGCCCCTGAAGATTCAGGGGACGCTGGTCATACCATCCTGCCCAGGTCATGCATCGTGGGAGCCATTACTTGGGAGATCGAGGATAAGGTCCAAAAGGCGCAGGAATCAGAACCGGACCCGGGCGGCGGACCGGAGGGGAGGCTCTACGTTCCGTCCTCCGTTCGGGGGGAGGTCATCCATTGGCTCCACACATCCAAGCTAGCCTGCCATCCTGGGACCTCCCATATGATTGACCTGCTCCAACGCTCCTTTTGGTGGCCGGGGTTACGCAAGGACGCTGCCCGCTACACCCGGGCCTGCCCCGTCTGTGCCACCAGTAAGTCTGGCAACTCTCCTCCTGCGGGTTTGCTCCAGCCCCTGCCCGTCCCTGGTAGGCCCTGGTTGCACATCGCTTTAGACTTCGTCACTGGTCTCCCCGTCTCTAACAACTTCGACACTGTCCTGACCATCGTCGACCGGTTCTCCAAGGCTGCCCATTTCGTGCCATTACGGGGGCTACCCTCTGCCTTGGAGACGGCAGACCTTCTCGTCCAACACGTGGTCAGGCTGCATGGGATACCAGCTGACGTGGTCTCCGACCGGGGTCCCCAGTTCGCCTCTGACGTCTGGCGGAGTTTCTGCAGGACAATAGGAGCCCAGGTAAGCCTCTCCTCCGGCCATCACCCCCAATCTAACGGGCAGTGTGAACGGACCAACCAGGAGCTGGAGGCTGCTCTCTGTTGCATCACTGCCTCGAAGCCTGCGTCATGGAGCAAACATCTCGCCTGGGTTGAATGGGTGGTTCAGTCCTGGGTTTTTTTTTTCTCTCGGCGCCACACGAGTCGGCTGCCTTTTGCAACAGCGGCTCGATTCCGAGTCTTTTTCCCTTCCTCTCTCTTTTGATCCGTCTTTTTTTTTCACCCCACTTATATCACGGACACACAGATCGTCCTAAATGTCTCCTGAGCCGGTGGACGGAGCCACTGTCTATAGCAGGATACGATACAGCAGAGAACAGCTGCTAGCATTCAACCGCCACCCGGTCCCATTGGAAAAACTCGACATACCGAGAGAACTGAGGCGAAAACGCCGCGGCTGCCGGGCTGGAGTAAGGCGGAGGACAAAAAATATAAGGTACAGACCCTCCCTTCCATCTGTTGTCATGGGAAATGTACGGTCGATACTGGGAAAGTTAGATGAGCTAGCGGCTATCTCCCGTTATGATAGCACATACCGGGAGTGCTCTCTCCTTTTGTTTACTGAGACGTGGCTAACTGAACTAGCAGCAGATGCTAACATTGAGCTGGAGGGTTTTCACATGATACGAGCTGACCGAACACCAGACAGTGGCAAGGCTAGGGGCGGTGGAGTGATAATGTATGTTAACAACAACTGGTGCAGACCGGGACATATCACTGTTAAACAACGACACTGCAGCAAAGACATTGAGTTGCTAGCTGTTAGCATGAGGCCTACATATCTCCCGAGAGAACACTCACACGTGATCTGCATTGTTGTTTATGCAAATCCGACGGCGAACGCTGGGACAGCACGTGACGTCATCCATTCAGTAACCAGCAGGCTGCAGACAGAACACCCAGATGCTCTTCTCCTCATCTCAGGCGATTTCAACCATGTTTCACTGTCTCCCATTCTACCCACGTTCACCCAGTATGTCACATGCCACACTAGAGACAATAAAACACTGGATTTATTCTACGCAAACACTAAGGAGGCGTACACCTCATCACAACTCCCCCCACTCGGGAGATCGGATCACAACTTGGTTCATCTCCGGCCGGTGTACAAACCCCTAGTGCACAGACAACCTCCGGCCATGCACACTGTGGAGTTATGGTCTGAGGAGACAATGGACACCCTAAAGGGCTGTTTTGAAGCCACCGCCTGGAAGCAGCTCTGCGATCCACATGGTGAGGACATCGATGGCCTCATTCACACCTTCACGGGCAACCTCAGCTTCTGTGTGGACAAATCCGTTCCCACCAAGACCATACGGCGTCACTCAAACAACAAACCCTGGATCAACCCTGAGATAAAAACACTTCTGAGAGAGAAGAAGAGGATCTTCAGGTCAGGGAACAGGGAGATGCTGAAGTCCGTACAGAGGGAGCTGAGGAGAAAGATCAGAGAAGGCAAGGACAGCTTCAGGAAGAAGATGGAGGACAAGCTGCAACAGAGCGACATCAGCGGGGTCTGGAGAAACCTCAAAACCATCTCGGGGCTCCAGAATACCTCCCCCCAGGCCACAGGGGGCAGGGAGTGGGCGAACAACCTGAATCTGTTTTTCAATAGATTTGACCAACCGCCCTCCCCCCTGACTGCACAACAACCACTGCTGCCTCTAAAGAAATCAAGTCCTGCTGCCCACTCCCCACTCCACCAACACCCCCCCACTCCCAACACACAGCCCCCCATCCTGACCCTGACCAGGACCCAGGTGAGGACGGAGCTGAGGAAGATCAAGGCGAGGAAGGCGCCGGGACCGGACGGCATCAGCGCAAAGCTCCTCAAGTCCTGTGCAGACCAGCTGTGTGGGATTGTGACGTATATCTTCAACATGAGCCTGAAACTGGGGAGGGTACCACAGCTGTGGAAAACATCTTGTGTGGTACCTGTACCAAAAACTTCCCACCCCAAAGACCTGAACAGCTACAGACCGGTGGCCTTGACGTCCCACTTGATGAAGACCCTGGAGAGACTGCTCCTTGCTCACCTCCGCCCCCTGGTGGAACCAGCGATGGATCCACTCCAGTTCGCCTACCAGCATGGCATTGGGGTGGAGGATGCGGTGATCTTCCTCCTTCACCGTTCTCTGTCCCACCTGGAGAAGCCCGGGAATATGGTGAGGATCATGTTCTTTGACTTCTCCAGTGCTTTCAACACCATCCAACCGATGATCCTGAAGGACAAGCTGCTGCGCGCAGGGGTGGACCAGCACCTGTCATCATGGATCCTGGACTACCTCACGAACCGGCCTCAGTTTGTGAGAACCCGGGACTGTGTGTCCGACACGATCATCAGTAGCACGGGGGCCCCCCAGGGAACGGTGCTGGCTCCCTTCCTGTTCACTCTTTATACTGCGGACTTCTCACACAACACAACACACTGCCATCTACAGAAGTTCTCTGATGACTCTGCGATCGTTGGCCTCATCTCCAATGGAGATGAAGCTGAGTACAGAGGGCTTATCCAGGACTTCGTGGACTGGTGCCATCGGAACTGCCTCCAGATCAACGCGAGGAAAACTAAGGAGCTGGTGGTGGACTGCCGCAGGCATGGGCAGCCCCTCACAGTACCAGTAAATATACAGGGAACAGACATCGAGATGGTGACATCCTATAAGTACCTGGGTATTCATCTGAACAATAAACTAGACTGGTCACACAATACTGATGCACTCTACAAGAAGGGACAGCGCAGGCTGTTCCTGCTGAGGAGACTCAGGTCTTTTGGTGTACAAGGGGCGCTGCTGAAGTCATTCTATGACACGGTGGTGGCATCAGCCATCACTTTTGGAGTGGTCTGCTGGGGCAGTGGCATTACTGCAGCCGATAGGAAGAGACTGAACAAACTGATTAAGAAAGCTAGCTCTGTCCTGGGGCAGCGCCTTGATCCGATGGAGGAGATAGGAGAGAGAAGGACGGTGGCTAAACTGTCATCTCTGCTGGAGTCCGAGTTCCACCCTATGCAGGACATACTGAATGCACTGAGGAGCTCATTTAGCAGCAGACTACATCATCCCAGGTGCACAACCGAGAGGTTTCGTAGGTCCTTCCTACCAACGGCTGTCAGACTGTACAACCTAAGCAGGGCTGCTCGCAGAGATAGCAAAAAGACGTAACAAACTAATAGTTTTTTGAATGCAAAAGATGCAATAGACTTACACAATGGTCCCCTCCGGCATACAACTAGGAACATACCGGTCGCTATGGAGGGTGAGAATATGTATGGGCACATAATCATACCATGTAGGATAACTAAGTAGACGGTTATGCTGTTTCATTCCATCTAGCAACAATGCTCTGCACTGTGTGTGTTTATATATTTGCATATTTATTCCATCTAGCTACAATGCTCAGCACTGGGTGTGTTTATATATTTATATATCTACATATTATTCCATCTAGCTACATTGCTCCGCACTGTGTGTGTTTATATACTTGCATATTTATTCCACCTAGCTGCAATGCTCCGTACTGTGGGTGTTTATATATTTACATATTTATTCCATCTAGCTACAATGCTCTGCACTGTGTGTTCATATATTCATATATTTATTCCATCCAGCTACAATGCTCTGCACTGTGTGTCTGTGTGTGTGTGTATATATATATATTTTATAGTAATACGTACATATGTTTATTAGCTGCTCTTGCTTGCTTGTTTTTTTTTCTTGCCTTCTGATTGTTGCTCTGAGTGTTGCTATCCCTGTGCTGTTGCAATCCTGGAATTTCCCCGTTGTGGGACTAATAAAGGCTTATCTTATCTTATCTTATCTTAATATGCTCACAACACCGCCCGTTCTTCAGCCACAGGGATGTCCTCTTTCAAAGTGTCCCTGGGTTATGACCCCCCTTTGTTCCCCTCGCTGGAGGATGAATCTGCAGTCCCCACGGTCCGGGCTCATCTCAGGCGGTGTCGCTCAATTTGGACAGCCGCGCGCAATGCGCTTTTATGCACGGCGGAGCACAATAAGGCCACGGCGGACCGGAGAAGAAGACCTGCTCCTGCCTACCAGGTGGGCCAACCGGTCTGGATCTCCACGCAGGATGTTAACCTGAAGGGTGAGAGGAGGAAGTTGGCGAAACGCTTCATGGGCCCATTCCCCGTCACCAAGGTAATCAACCCGGTGGCAGTGCGCGTTGCTACTCCCCCCTCCCTCCGCATCCATCCCACCTTCCACGTCTCTAAGGTGAAACCGGTGGTGTCTGATCCCATCTGCCCTCCTCCTGCTGCGCCACCCGCGCCTCGGATGATTGATGGCCACCCGGCTTGGACTGTCTCGACCATCTTGGACTCCCGACGCCGGGGTCGCGGGCTACAGTATTTGGTGGACTGGGAGGGCTATGGTCCAGAATGGAGGCAATGGGTCCGTTCCTCGTTCGTGTTAGATCGCTCTCTCATCACCGAGTTTCACCGGATGTATCCCAATAAACCATCGCCAGGAGGCGCTGCTAGAGGGGGGAGTACTGTTACAACTCGCCGCTCATTAGCGGTGCCAGCTGAGCGCACACCTGCACCTCGTCAGTGGCGGAGCTTATAAGCCGCTCTGCCCTGGGCTTCGGCCTGAAGCCATCTGATCCCTTCGGCTACTTGCTGCAGAGGAACCTCCTCGCCTAACAGCAAGATCTCTCACGTAAGCTACCCACTACTTGTGTTCCAGTCTTTCCCCTGTGCACAGGTGGACCTTTCCCGGCGGCGGACCCCGCCCCCGCATCACCACCTCGCGGCTGCTGTCAGGTGCATCGTCAGGTCTCTGTCTTCCAGACCCTCCCTTGTGTGTGCCTGCCACCTGCCCTGCCAAGTAAGCCAACTAACCTTTAATCTCCTGCTGTACTGGTTCGGTGCCCGTCACCTTCTCCCTGTGCTCTCTCCCCAGGGTTGTCTGGCTGTATGGTTTCCCGCCTCCGTGCCTGACGCTGACGTCCACCACCAGTACATCCACATTCCACAGACACGCATCCACACACACACTTGTTGTTAAATAAACTGTTAAACCTATTCTGAGCCTGCGTGTGTGTCTCCTGAGCCATGCGTTATGTCAAAGATGTTTTCTGGCAAAACTGAGACAAGGCTTTATGTTCTTTTTGCTCAGCAGTGGTTTTCGTCTTGGAACTCTACCATGCAGGCCATTTTTGCCCAGTCTCTTTCTTATGGTGGAGTCATGAACACGACCTTAACTGAGCAAGTGAGGCCTGCAGTTCTTTGGATGTTGTTGTGGGGTTTTTTGTGACCCCTTGGATGAGTCGCCGCTGCGCTCTTGTTGTAATTTTGGTCGGCTGGCCACTCTTGGGAAGGTTCACCACTGTGCCATGCTTTCGCAATTTGTGGATAATGGCTCTCACTGTGGTTCGCTGGTGTCCCAAACCTTTAGAAATGGCTTTATAATCTTTTTCAGACTGATAGCTCTCAGTTACTTTGTTTCTTATTTGTTCCTGAATTTCTTTGGATCGCAGCATGATGTCTAGCTTTGGAGGATCTCTTGGTCTACTTCACTTTGTCAGGCAGGTGCTATTTAAGTGTTTTCTTGATTTAGAACAGGTGTGTCAGTAATCAGGCCTGGCTGTGGCTAGAGAAATTGAACTCAGCTTGCCAAAGATGTGATAAACCACAGTTAATTGATGTTTTAACGGGGGGGGGGGGGATCACTTTTTCACACAGGGCCATGAAGGTTTGGATTTTTTTTACCCTTAATAATAAACTGCATTTTCCGTTTACTTGTGTTATCTTTGTCTAATATTTAAATTTACTTGATGATCTGAAACACTTAAGTGTGACAAACATACAAAAAAAATGAGATATATACTTATATATTATATATATATATATATATATTGTAGTCCTGGCTTATCCAGGACTTTGTGGACTGGTGCCATCGGAACTGCCTCCAGATCAACGCGAGGAAAACTAAGGAGCTGGTGGTGGACTGCCGCAGGCATGGGCAGCCCCCTCACAGCACCAGTAAATATACAGGGAACAGACATCGAGATGGTGACATCCTACAAGTACCTGGGTATTCATCTGAACAATAAACTAGACTGGTCACACAATACTGACGCACTCTACAAGAAGGGACAGCGCAGGCTGTTCCTGCTGAGGAGACTCAGGTCTTTTGGTGTACAAGGGGCGCTGCTGAAGTCATTCTATGACACGGTGGTGGCATCAGCCATCACTTTTGGAGTGGTCTGCTGGGGCAGTGGCATTACTGCAGCCGATAGGAAGAGACTGAACAAACTGATTAAGAAAGCTAGCTCTGTCCTGGGGCAACGCCTTGATCCGATGGAGGAGATAGGAGAGAGAAGGACGGTGGCTAAACTGTCATCTCTGCTGGAGTCCGAGTTCCACCCTATGCAGGACATACTGGATGCACTGAGGAGCTCATTTAGCAGCAGACTACATCATCCCAGGTGCACAACCGAGAGGTTTCGTAGGTCCTTCCTACCAACGGCTGTCAGACTGTACAACCTAAGCAGGGCTGCTCGCAGAGATAGCAAAAAGACGTAACAAACTAATAGTTTTTTTTGAATGCAAAAGATGCAATAGACTTACACAATGGTCCTCTCCGGCATACAACTAGGAACATACCGGTCGCTATGGAGGGTGAGAATATGTATGGGCACATAATCATACCATGTAGGATAACTAAATAGACGGTTATGCTGTTTCATCCCACCTAGCAACAATGCTCTGCACTGTGTGTGTTTATATATTTACATATTTATTCCATCTAGCTACAATGCTCAGCACTGTGTGTGTTTATATATTTACATATTTATTCCATCTAGCTACAATGCTCTGCACTGGGTGTGTTTATATTTATATATCTATATACGTATTTATTCCATCTAGCTACAATGCTCAGCACTGGGTGTGTTTATATTTATATATCTATATATTTATTCCATCTAGCTACAATGCTCCGCACTGTGTTTTTATATATCTACATATTATTCCATCTAGCTACATTGCTCCGCACTGTGTGTGTTTATATACTTGCATATTTATTCCACCTAGCTGCAATGCTCCGTACTGTGGGTGTTTATATATTTACATATTTATTCCATCTAGCTACAATGCTCTGCACTGTGTGTTCCTATAATCATATATTTATTCCATCCAGCTACAATGCTCTGCACTGTGTGTATGTGTGTGTGTGTGTATATATATATTTTATAGTAATATGTACATATGTATATTAGCTGCTCTTGCTTGCTTGTTTTTTTTTTCTTGCCTTCTGATTGTTGCTCTGAGTGTTGCTATCCCTGTGCTGTTGCAATCCTGGAATTTCCCCGTTGTGGGACTAATAAAGGCTTATCTTATCTTATCTTATCTTATATATATATATATATATATATATATATATATATATATATATATATATATATACAGTGGGGCAAAAAAGTATTTAGTCAGCCACCAATTGTGCAAGTTCTCCCACTTAAAAGATGAGAGAGGTCTCCAATTTTCATCATAGGTGTACCTCAACTATGAGAGACAAAATGAGAAAAAAAAGTCCAGAAAATCACATTGAATGATTTTTAATGAATTAATTGGTAAATTAATTCATGTCCCAGGTGGAACAGAGAACGGTGAAGGAGGAAGATCACCGCATCCTCCACCCCAATGCCATGCTGGTAGGCGAACTGGAGTGGATCCATCGCTGGTCCCACCAGGGGGCGGAGGTGAGCAAGGAGCAGTCTCTCCAGGGTCTTCATCATGTGGGACGTCAGGGCCACTAGTCTGTAGCTGTTCAGATCTTTGGGGTGGGAAGTCTTTGGTACAGGTATCACACAAGATGTTTTCCACAACTGTGGTACCCTCCCCAGCTTCAGGCTCAGGTTGAAGATGTGCTCCACAATCCCACACAGCTGATCTGCACAGGACTTGAGGAGCTTCGCGCTGATGCCGTCCGGTCCCGAGGCCTTCCTCGCCTTGATCTTCCTCAGCTCCGTCCTCACCTGGGTCTTAGTGAGGGTCATGTTGGGGGGGCTGTGTGTTGGGAGTGGGGGGTGATGGTGGAGTGGGGTGTGGGCAGCAGGACTCGATGTCTTCAGAGGCAGCAGTGGTTGTTGTGCAGTCGGGGGGGAGGGCGGTTGGTCAAACCTATTAAAAAACAGGTTCAGATTGTTCGCCCACTCCCTGCCCCGCATGGCCTGGGGGGAGGTATTCTGGAGCCCAGAGATGGTTTTAAGGTTTCTCCAGACCCCACCGATGTCGCTCTGTTGCAGCTTATCCTCCATCTTCTTCCTGAAGCTGTCCTTGCCTTCTCTGATCTTCCTCCTCAGCTCCCTCTGTACGGACTTCAGCATCTCCCTGTTCCCCGACCTGAAGATCCTCTTCTTCTCTCTCAGAAGTGTTTTTATCTCAGGGTTGATCCAGGGTTAGTTGTTCGAGCAACACCGTATGGTCTTGGTGGGTACGGTGTTGTCCACACAGAAGCTGATGTAGTCCGTGATGGTGTGAGTGAGGCCATCGATGTCCTCACCATGTGGATCGCAGAGCTGCTCCCAGGCAGTGGTTTCAAAACAGTCCTTTAGAGCGTCCATTGCCTCCTCAGACCATAACTTCACTGTGCGCATGACCGGAGGTTGTCTGTGCACTAGGGGTTTGTACACCGGCCGGAGATGAACCAAGTTGTGATCCGATCTCCCGAGTGAAGGGGGTGGTGATGAGGTGTACGCCTCCTTAGTGTTTGCGTAGAATAAGTCTAGTGTTTTATTGTCTCTAGTGTGGCATGTGACATACTGGGTGAACGTGGGTAGAATGGGATACAGTGAAACATGGTTGAAGTCGCCTGAGATGAGTAGAAGAGCATCTGGGTGTTCTGTCTGCAGCCTGCCAGTTACTGAGTGGATGACGTCACGCGCTATCCCAGCGTTCACCGTCGGATTTGCATAAATAACAATGCAGATCACGTGTGAGTATTCCCTCGGGAGATATGTAGGCCGCATGTTAACAGCTAGCAACTCCATGTCTTTGTTGTTGTTTAACCGTGATATGTCCCGGTCTGCACCAGTTGTTATTAACATACATCATCACTCCACCGCCCCTTGCCTTGCCACTGTCTGGTGTTCGGTCTGCCCATATTGCGTGGAAACCCTCCAGTTCAATGTTAGCATCTGCTGCTAGTTCAGTTAGCCACGTCTCAGTGAATAGCATAAGGCAGCACTCCTGGTATACGCTCTCGTAGCGGGAGATAGCCTCTAGCTCATCTGTTTTTCCTAGTATCAATCGTACATTCCCCATAACAACGGATGGGAGGGTGGGTCTGTACCTTATATTCTTTGCCCGCCGTCTTACACCAGCACGACACCCACGTCGTTTTCGTCTTATTTCTCCCGGTATGTCGAGTTTTTTCGTTAGCACCAAGTGGCGGTTAAGTTGGCTCCGTCCACCGGCTCGGGAGACATTTGGGGCGATCTGTGTATCCGTGATGTATAAGGTGTCGCCGGATCAGAAAGTTAGAGGAAGAAAAAACTCAGAATTGAGCCGCTGTTGCAAAAAGGCAGACGACTCGTGTGGCGCCAGAAGCCGAAGTTTAACGGGCATTAAACACGATAACACCAACACCACTATATACTGCATATATACGTATATATATATATATATATATTGTATATATATATATATATATAAAGGAACACTTTTTAATCTGAGTAAGATGGACTAGCCTGCCACAATTTCGATATCCAGCTTATTTTTCCCATTAAAATCTGATGTATTTTCAAAGTGTTCCCTTTGTTTTTTTGAGCAGTATATATATATATATATATATATATATATAAGGGAGTTTTTCATTCCCGCTGTCGCCTATTGCTTGCTCATCGGGGACTGTTCAATCATTGGGGTCTTTTCTGATTTATTTATGATTTGTGGCTCGAGTATCTTGTGTTCACCTTTCATGTCTGTGTTTTTTTGTGTTCATGTATCTGTTGCAAAGCAAATTAATTAAAAAAAAAGTAAAAAAAAGCAGAACTGGACTTCCGGTTATGGCTGCCACGTAAGACAGACGTGTCTCACTCTGCTCTGCTCCTGGAGAAAAAAATCGGCAAATAACTCTCTCATTTGGGACAGAACGTATCCCAGCGTTTGGGCGAGGATATGTCGGCGAAGCCTAAGGCTGGAAAACCAGGTAAAGGAAAAAGTGAGCCGCCGAAACAGTCCAAATTAACGGACTTTCAGGTCTGTGACGCAGCAAACAAAACTCCATATATGGCGGAGGAGGCTGGCAACGGTGCGAAATCTGCGGGGAGCGGCGCAGATGCACTGATAGCTGCCATGAGTTCAATGAGAGCGGACTTTTCCTCTAGATTTGATGGGATTATGACAGCGTTGGAAGGAATAAGAAAGGAATTGGGTGACTGTGTAGAACGAACGGCGCAGATGGAGCTCCGTCTCGCTAGTGCTGAAGATGACGTCACCCGTCTTCAATTAAAGGTGCGCACTTTGGAAAAAAAAAATAAATGTCTAGAAGATAATATTTTGGATTTGGAATCTCGGTCGAGACAGAATAACTTGAGGCTGGTGGGTCTTCCAGAGGAATCAGAAGGTCGGGACGTATATTCCTTTCTGGAAAAGTGGATTCCGGAGGTGCTGGGCAGCGAGGAGTTGCAATCAGCAGTGGTTCTGGAAAAAGCACATCGTATTGGCCCACGGAGAGATAAGGGACCGCCGAGGACCTTAATTATGAAGTTTCTTAGCAACAGAGACAGGATGAAGATCTTCAACGCTGCACGAGCTAAAGGAGAGATTAAACACCAGGATCAGCAGGTGCGGTTCTACCCAGATTTGGCCACAGGAATCCAACAATTGAGGAAGCAGTTTGATCCCATACGTAAGGAGCTGCGCAACCTTGGGATTCGTCATGGTGTAATCTATCCTGCGAGACTGCTGACCACGTATGAGAGCAGAACCCACATCTTCAAGACCCCAGAGGAGGCGCAGGAGTTCATCAAAAAGATCAAAGAAGAAGAAGAGACTGGTGGGAGCTAAGCATGAACAAAATATAAGGTAGAATAATTAAGCATTTGCACAGGCATCTGACTGACTTGAAGTAAATAGCAAGTTTACAAAATATAGATTGTATTATATATTAAAAAAAAAAACAAAAACAAAACAAACAAAAAAAACTATGATGTACAAAGTTGTTAAAAATTTTGGAGTTAAGTTGGAAAACTACAGAGGAGAGTTAATGTTACGTCATTAAAAGCAGTAGAGTTAGGGTGATTGGGAGGATGAAGAAGGAGTGGCTTAGGCTGTTCCCCGTGGGTGTGGAGCGGTCGATGGCTATATCGGGAGACGGAATTTTTCTTTTGATTTTGGGGGGTTCGCCACAAGTGTGGGAAGGGGGAATTTGTTTGTGTGTAGTTTGTAGGATGAATGTTCAACCACTCATGTTTTTGCTTCTCTGTATGAGCATGTTTACACTGCAAGGTAATCCCAAACTCTCTATTGATCATAAACCAAAGTGTTAATCTTAATTTAACTTCATGGAATTGCAGAGGTCTACAAAATTTAAAAAAACTTAAACAAGTTATGAATAAAATAAAAGACATGGGTTCAAAAATTGTGTTTTTACAAGAAACTCATCTAATAGAGGAGGATATAAAAAGAATTAGGAGTAGATGGCAAGGAAGTGTATTCACCTCATCATTCTCATCCCGGGCCAGGGGAGTTATGACTCTCATACATAAATCAGTCCCTTTTCAAGTGAAAAATGTAATTGGAGACAAACTTGGAAGATATGTAATCATTCAAGGTTCTTTGCTATTAGAAAATATAAATCTTGTGAACTTATATGGTCCCAATATAGATGACCAAAAGTTCTTTGCTAATTTATTTCTTATTTTATCATCACTTACAGGGCAACATATAATAGCAGGGGATTTTAATTGTACATTGAATCCAGGTATAGATAGATCAACAGGACTGGATTGTACGCACAATGGATGTAGGATGACTATTAATCATTTTATGAAAGAACTGAGATTGTTAGATATATGGAGAGAAATGAAACCACAAGTTAAAGCCTATTCTTGTTATTCCAGTACCTACAAGACATTCTCACGTATTGATTATTTTTTGATTTCCACAGAATTAAGATCCAAGATTCAAAACTGCTTTTATGATAACATCGTGATCTCTGATCATGCACCCTGTTGTCTAATATATGTAGATAAAAAATTGACAAAGGAATCAGGTAGATGGCAATTTCAGCATAAATGGCTTCAGGATGAGGAATTTGTCAAGTATATAGAAAAACAGATAGACGAGTACTTTGACATCAATACTACACAAACATCAGCATGTGTAAAGTGGGAGGCTTTCAAAGCTTTTATTAGGGGACATATTATTAGTTATACAGGATCAAAATCTAAGAAGACTCGAGAGGAGAGAGCTAAATTGGAACATAAAATGAAAAGTCTTCAGGAAAAAGTGTATGCAGGAAGTGATCCAAGGTTGGAGAATGAATTACTGATTTTGAGAGCTGAATACGACAAAAAATCAGCGAATAGAGCTGCCTCGAGTCTTCTAAGATTGAAACAATCTTTTTATGAACAAGGTGAAAAATCAGGAAAATTATTGGCATGGCAGATTAAACAATTAGAAATTAAAACACCAATTACTAGTATTATAAGTAACGGACAGGTAGTTATAGATCCTTTAGAAATTAACAGAGCCTTTAGAGATTACTATGAAAAATTATATGATACTAAAAATGAATTTGATTTAACAAAACTAAATGGGTTTTTGAACGAACTATCTATACCGTGTATTCCAAATGAAAACAGGGAGATATTGGAGTCTAAAATTAGTCAAGAAGAAGTTGGGCTAGCCATTGATAATATGAAATCAGGAAAAAGTGCAGGACCAGATGGTCTTCCAGTTGACCTTTATAAAAAATTTAAGAATAAATTAATAAAACCTTTTTTGGAAATGGTTTTAGAAGCATTTCAAAATAATAATTTACCATCATACATAAATAATGCCTTAATTATACTGCTGCCAAAACCAGGTAAGCCCTCTAATAAATGTGAAAATATGAGACCAATAAGCCTATTAAACGCCGACCTTAAGATAATCTGTAAAATTTTAGCAAGACGAATACAAGAAATTTTACCAAATATTATTAATCGAGATCAGAATGGCTTTATAAAGGGAAGACAAGGCTTCCATAATGTAAGAAGACTATTTAATATTATTTATTTTAATAAAGAAGCACCGGATACACTTCCGGTTATGGCTGCCACGTAGGACGGACGTGTCTCGCTCTGCTCTGCTCCTGGAGAAAAAAAATCGGCAAATAACTCTCTCATTTGGGACAGAACGTATCCCAGCGTTTGGGCGAGGATATGTCGGCGAAGCCTAAGGCTGGAAAACCAGGAAAAGGAAAAAGCGAGCCGCCGAAACAGTCCAAATTAACGGACTTTCAGGTCTGTGACGCAGCAAACAGGGCTCCATATATGGCGGAGGAGGCTGGCAACGCTGCGATTTCTGCGGGGAATGGCGCAGATGCGCTGATGGCTGCCATGAGTTCAATGAGAGCGGACTTTTCCTCTAGATTTGATGGGATTATGACAGCGTTGGAAGGAATAAGAAAGGAATTGGGTGACTGTGTAGAACGAACGGCGCAGATGGAGCTCCGTCTCGCTAGTGCTGAAGATGACGTCACCCGTCTTCAATTAAAGGTGCGCACTTTGGAAAAAAAAAATAAATCTCTGGAAGATAATATTTTGGATTTGGAATCTCGGTCGAGACAGAATAATTTGAGGCTGGTGGGTCTTCCAGAGGAATCAGAAGGTCGGGACGTATGTTCCTTTCTGGAAAAGTGGATTCCGGAGGTGCTGGGCAGCGAGGAGTTGCAATCAGCAGTGGTTCTGGAAAAAGCACATCGCATTGGCCCACGGAGAGATAAGGGACCGCCGAGGACCTTAATTATGAAGTTTCTTAACAACAGAGACAGGATGAAGATCTTCAACGCTGCACGAGCTAAAAAAGGAGAGATTAAACACCAGGACCAGCAGGTGCGGTTCTACCCAGATTTGGCCACAGGAATCCAGCAATTGAGGAAGCAGTTTGATCCCGTACGTAAGGAGCTGCGCAACCTTGGGATTCGTCATGGTGTAATCTATCCTGCGAGACTGCTGACCACGTATGAGGGCAGAACCCACATCTTCAAGACCCCAGAGGAGGCGCAGGAGTTCATCAAGAAGATCAAAGAAGAAGAAGAGACTGGTGGGAGCTAAGCATGAACAAAATATAAGGTAGAATAATTAAGCATTTGCACAGGCATCTGACTGACTTGAAGTAAATAGTAATGTTTACAAAATATAGATTTTATTATATATTAAAAAAAAAACAAAACAAAAACAAAACAAACAAAAAAAAAAAACTATGATGTACAAAGTTGTTAAAAATTTTGGAGTTAAGTTGGAAAACTACAGAGGAGAGTTAATGTTACGTCATTAAAAGCAGTAGAGTTAGGGTGATTGGGAGGATGAAGAAGGAGTGGCTTAGGCTGTTCCCCGTGGGTGTGGAACGGTCGATGGCTATATCGGGAGACAGAATTTTTCTTTTGATTTTGGGGGGTTTGCCACAAGTGTGGGAAGGGGAAATTTGTTTGTGTGTAGTTTGTAGGATGAATGTTCAACCACTCATGTTTTTGCTTCTCTGTATGAGCATGTTTACACTGCAAGGTAATCCCAAACTCTCTATTGATCATGGACCAAAGTGTTAATCTTAATTTAACTTCATGGAATTGCAGAGGTCTACAAAATTTAAAAAAACTTAAACAAGTTATGAATAAAATAAAGGACATGGGTTCAAGAATTGTGTTTTTACAAGAAACTCATCTGATAGAGGAGGATGTTAAAAGAATTAGGAGTAGATGGCAGGGAAGTGTATTCACCTCTTCATTTTCATCCCGAGCCAGGGGAGTTATGACTCTCATACATAAATCAGTTCCTTTTCAAGTGAAAAATGTAATTGGAGACAAATTTGGAAGATATGTAATCATTCAAGGTTCTTTGCTATTAGAAAATATAAATCTTGTGAACTTATATGGTCCCAATATAGATGATCAGAAGTTCTTTGCTAATTTATTTCTCATCTTATCATCACTTACAGGGCAACATATAATAGCAGGGGATTTTAATTGTACATTGAATCCAGGTGTGGATAGATCAACAGGACTGGATTGTACGCACATTGGATGTAGGATGACTATTAATCATTTTATGAAAGAATTGAGATTGTTAGATATATGGAGAGAAATGAAACCACAAGTTAAAGCCTATTCTTGTTATTCCAGTACCTACAAGACATTCTCACGTATTGATTATTTTTTGATTTCCACAGAATTAAGGTCCAAGATTCAAAACTGCTTTTATGATAACATCGTGATCTCTGATCATGCACCCTGTTGTCTAATATATGTAGATAAAAAATTGACAAAGGAATCAGGTAGATGGCAATTTCAGCATAAATGGCTTCAGGATGAGGAATTTGTCAAGTATATAGAAAAACAGATAGACGAGTTCTTTGACATCAATACTACACAAACATCAGCATGTGTAAAGTGGGAGGCTTTCAAAGCTTTTATTAGGGGGCATATTATTAGTTATACAGGATCAAAATCTAAGAAGACTCGAGAGGAGAGAGCTAAATTGGAACATAAAATAAAAAATCTTCAGGAAAAAGTGTATGCAGGAAGTGACCCAAGGTTGGAGAATGAATTACTGATTTTGAGAGCTGAATACGACAAAAAATCAGCGAATAGAGCTGCCTCGAGTCTTCTAAGATTGAAACAATCTTTTTATGAACAAGGTGAAAAATCAGGAAAATTATTAGCATGGCAGATTAAACAATTGGAAATTAAAACACCAATTACCAGTATTATAAGTAACGGACAGGTAGTTATAGATCCTTTAGAAATTAATAGAGCCTTTAGAGATTACTATGAAAAATTATATGATACCAAAAATGAACCTGATTTAACAAAACTAAATGGGTTTTTGAACGAACTATCTATACCGTGTATTCCAAATGAAAACAGGGAGATATTGGAGTCTAAAATTAGTCAAGAAGAAGTTGGGCTAGCCATTGATAATATGAAATCAGGAAAAAGTGCAGGACCAGATGGTCTTCCAGTTGACCTTTATAAAAAATTTAAGAATAAATTAATAAAACCTTTTTTGGAAATGGTTTTAGAAGCATTTCAAAATAATAATTTACCATCATACATAAATAATGCCTTAATTATACTGCTGCCAAAACCAGGTAAGCCCTCTAATAAATGTGAAAATATGAGACCAATAAGCCTATTAAACGCCGACCTTAAGATAATCTGTAAAATTTTAGCAAGACGAATACAAGAAATTTTACCAAATATTATTAATCGAGATCAGAATGGCTTTATAAAGGGTAGACAAGGCTTCCATAATGTAAGAAGACTATTTAATATTATTTATTTTAATAAAGAAGCACCGGATACAGCTCTCCTATCATTGGACGCCGAAAAGGCCTTTGATAGAGTTGAATGGCCCTTTCTTTTTGAAGTCCTACAAAGGTTTGGACTTGGAAATAATTTCATAAAATGGGTTCAAATAATATACAATAATGCTACAGCAGAAATCCTAACAAATAACAATATTTCAAAACCAATAAAAATCAATAGAGGATGTCGACAAGGCTGTCCACTCTCACCTTTACTGTTTACTATGGCAATTGAACCTTTAGCGATAGCGATACGTTTACATTCACAAATATATGGAATTAAAGTTGGACCAACAGAACATAAAATCTCCCTGTACGCCGATGATATAATTTTGTTTATGTCGAATCTAAAAAAATCAATTCCAACCTTGTTGAATTTAATAAAGAATTTTGGGGAAATATCAGGATATAAAATAAATAAAACTAAATCTTCAATATTAATGCTAAATGAGACCCAGAGAAATTACCCAGCCCCTGAGGTAAATCAATTCAATGTTGTAAATCAGTTTAAATATTTAGGAATCCAAATTATGCCTAAGCTAGAATCAGTCGCCAGTGTCAACTATGAAGCCTTAATGTCAGATATCAGTGAGTTAACTCAGAGATGGATGTCACTACCAATGTCGATGATCGGGAGAATCAATATACTTAAAAGTAATATTTTACCTAAAATACTTTATTTATTTCAATACATTCCCTTATCACCACCTTTAGATCTATTCTCAAGAATAAAAAAAAAGTTAGTGGAATTTATATGGAACAACAGGAGGGCTAGATTACGTCTGTCTTTATTATATTTACCATTTGATCGTGGAGGTCTGAAATGTCCAAATTTTATGTTGTATTATTGGTCGGCACAACTGAGGTCTATGACATATTATTTTTCATCAAATGATCTCCCTCACTGGACTGAAATGGAATCATACAATTTACCTTTACCTCTTCCCATATTCATATACTCAGATTCGGCAAAAAAATTACAAAAACAAGTTAAAAATCCATTTGTAAAGCATATGATCAAAATATGGTGTGAAGCTAAAAACTATTTAAAAGAACCACAGTTATTGTCACAATTTAGTCCAATATGGGGTAATCAATATTTTAAACCAGGGAGAGCGGACGCTGTATTTAAAGTATGGAATTTAAAAGGGATACAAAAGATTCAGGATTTATATTTGCCATGTGCAGACAACATAATGTCTTTTGAAGAGCTGAGGATCAAATTTAATCTCAATAGAACACATTTTTTTAAATATCTTCAACTTAGAAACTTTATTCGATCAAATCAAAATAAAGCTCTCACTCGACCTATTTATTCATCCTTGGAAAAAATGATGATGAAAGATAGTAAAAGAAAGGGTATTATTTCAGAGTTTTATAACTCATTGACACTATCTTCAAGTGAAAATTCACTGAAAAGATTAAACTACTGGAAAGAAGATCTGCAAATTGAAATTTCAGAGGAACAATGGGAATTGGCTTGTACAGAAGCTCAAACCAAATCAATAAATGCACGCCTTAAATTGATACATTTCTAATGGTTAATGCGGATGTATGTTACACCGGAGGAGTTAAATAGATATAACAAAAATATACCAGATACATGCACAAAATGCATGGAAAGTAAAGGGACCCTATTTCATTGTTTATGGGAATGTAGATTAATAAGAATGTTTTGGGAAGAGGTGAGGGTAACAATTGAAAAAATAATCTCAAAACAAATCATATTGAATCCTAAACTGGTTTTGTTGGGTCTGTACCCAGAAAAGCATAATTTCAATAAAAGTGAAAGAACATTCATAGACCTCAGTTTGCTTAATGCCAAAAAATGTATTGCACTATTATGGAAAAAGACTCATAGACCAGATGTGACTCAGTGGTTAAGACAGATGTTAACAAACCTTCCATTAGAAAGAATAACATATATACTGAAATCAAAGGAAATTGTGTTTGAGAATATATGGAGACCTTTTATTGATTATGTAAAAAATTTAAACATAACTCTTGAAGAAGAAGGTGAATGATGTGTGTGGACCTTGTAAATTCCAAACTGGTGAACATAATATGTATACTTATGTATTGGATTGTCTAGACTAAACAGAGGAGCATTGTTGAAGACTTGATTTTGTTGGTGGTTGTTGGTGTTTTTAGTGCATTTTTTTTTTTTTTTTTTTTTGTAGTACTTTAGTGTTAGTGTTTGATTGTTTGTATCATGTTTGTTAAAAAAAAAAAAAGGTTCAATAAAGATATTGTGGAAAAAAAAAAAAAAAAGAAGCACCGGATACAGCTCTCCTATCACTGGACGCCGAAAAGGCCTTTGATAGAGTTGAATGGCCCCTTTCTTTTTGAAGTCCTACAAAGGTTTGGACTTGGAAATAATTTCATAAAATGGGTTCAATAATATACAATAATGCTACAGCAGAAATCCTAACAAATAACAATATTTCAAAACCAATAAAAATCAATAGAGGATGTCGACAAGGCTGTCCACTTTCACCTTTACTGTTTACTATGGCAATTGAACCTTTAGCGATAGCGATACGTTTACATTCACAAATATATGGAATTAAAGTTGGACCAACAGAACATTAAATCTCCCTGTACGCCGATGACATAATT